>OY757921.1:75258001-75296410 GCA_963585895.1 Sepioteuthis lessoniana | reverse complement strand
TGCAAAAAACCATCGTTATATATAAATTTAAATGTCCCCTAGGAGATTGTATCTCAGATAATAATAATAATGTATATGTTGGTTTAACCTCAACTACCCTGTCGAGGAGACTTACAATACACCTTTCTGACACAAGTTCAATAGCTCAGCATTTAAAAAAAACATTCATGCCCAACAACACAACAACGGAAAATTCTCACCGACAACACAACAATACTCGAACATCAAAATAATAAACAAAAACTTCAGATTCTCGAAGCACTATATATTAGAAACCTGCAACCAGCACTAAATAGAATTAATTTTCAAACCAGTGCTAATGTACTTAAATGTCTATTTACAGAATTACATTTCAAAGCAAACGCCATAATTTTCAACGGCAAAGACGTCCATACACAGTAGTAATTCTGTAAAACAAAAGTTACATCACTTTTGTAATAGATCCTCCCCTGATGATGGCCCAAAGTCGGGCAGAAATTACTAGGGATACATACAACTATGGACAATACCTAAATCAATTCCCTCCGAATACGATAAAAGTAATACGGGAATTCGAACGGATCCAGAAGAAAATATATAGACATAAAATGTCTATTACGTTTAATGAAATTTGCATTAACGAAGAAATGCTGCCTAAATATACATATATATATATATTTTTCAGTTCAGTTAAACCAGAGTCGGGAATAATTCCGTCAGGACAAAAAAATCATAGGTATATATATATATATATATATATCCTTAGACTATTAAGTAATAATCCAAGGGAATAGGAATATCCACTTGGGTGCTCAATATCAACGGCCATGGAATGGATTATTAATTTTAGATTAAAAATACATCCAAACTCATATGCGGAGTGAAAACATTTTTATGAAATTAAACGAAAAAATTCAATTTCATCTTTTTTTAATTTTCTCTTTGCCTGAAGCAATGCTAAACCTGCCTACATTATATTCAAATATGTAGCTGTATTTTATCCATCTGATGAAGGTCAGTTTATATGACTGAAATAAATTTATAATGGAACAGCAAAATCGAATTTTTTTTGTTTAATTTTATAAAAGATGTTTTCGTTCTACACGTGAGTTTCAGTGTATTTTTCATCTGAAATTAATTATACATTCGATAGCCAATGACATTGAGCACTCAACTGGATATTCCTATTCTCCTCGGATTATTACTTAATCGTCTAATTCTCAGACTATTTTCCTCGGATTATATATATATATATATATATATATATAAAGCTCCTTTTGACAGGTAGAGCATTCAATTGGATTATCCATAAGACAGAAAAAATCTTTTTCGGATACAATTGTTACTTCATAATGGAGAAATGTACCCCAAATTTTTCCATGAAAAATATACCATTTCTATCCAAAAGTCAATTTATTTTATTTTTAACAGATAAAATAGTTGACTTCATTTAAAAGAATTTGGTGGAAAATATTCTTTTTCTACAACCCAGGAACGGCAGATTATGAACAAAGATTTTAATTTAAATCTCTGAATATTCCCCCTAGTAACAAAATGTTGGAACAACTTGAAGAAGACTTATTTAAATTAGTTTTTTAAAAATCAAATTTAGAAGTAATAACGATGAATTTTTAAAGAATGCTTAAAAAATTTGTGGTTGACAGTAATATCAGAGCTGACAAATCTAGAAACTTATATAAGATTGATCCATCACAATATAAGAAAATATTACATAATAAGATAAAGAAATATACATTAGATCATGATGACATTGATTATAAAATTAATAAATATACATTTCACAAATAATCTCAATATTTAAAAGAAACTCGGAAAACAAAACAGAAAAAATACATATATCATTTTTGAGGATCATAAACAGAACTTTGAAAATAATAAACAGGCCTGATTGATCAACCCGACAAAATCGAAATAGTATTAATATCCAAAAATGTAA
The DNA here is from genome assembly GCA_963585895.1 of Sepioteuthis lessoniana. Classification (NCBI taxonomy): domain Eukaryota; kingdom Metazoa; phylum Mollusca; class Cephalopoda; order Myopsida; family Loliginidae; genus Sepioteuthis; species Sepioteuthis lessoniana. Next base: position 75,294,474 of record OY757921.1, on the reverse strand, counting down.
TACAAAATATAGTAACTAAAATCTGAGATAATTCAAGATATATTCAATGGAAGAACTCACTAGACACTATACTATGGTTTAAAAATATCAAATACAAGTAAAATAATACGTTTATACAATTTGATATTATCGATTCTTACCCATCAATAACTAAGTAATTACTACTTCACAGTATTAGCTAAGAATTATACTGATACAACTCAGGAAGAATTAGACATTATACTGGTATGTAGGAAATCTATGCTGATTAATAACGACACTACTTGGGTAAAAACAGTTAGAGATAATTCTGACGTCACTATGGGATCATTCGACTGCGTCCAAATTGCAGACCTAGTCGGTATATAAATTTTAGATACACTAGGTAGAATCATAGATTTAAATAACATCGGTATATAAAGTGATGATAGTTTAATTTCCATCCCTAATAGTAACAGACCCCTGACTTCTAAAATACAAAAGAAAGTTATTGGAGTTTTTAAATATATGGGGTAAAAAATAGAAATAAGTTCAAACTTAGAAATAGTTAATGTTTTAGATGTCACTTTTAATTTAAATGAAAATTCTTATAAACCTTTTAATAAAATTAATATTATACCGACATACAAAAATGTTAGGTCTTACCACTTGACATCCATGATTAGACAAACTTCTAATGCGATTAATATTAGAATAAATAGATCATCATCATGAAAAAAGATATTTAATAACCACAAAGAATTTTATGATGAAACCATTCATAACAGCGGCTATAAAAATAAACTGAAGTATTCAGAAACCAAAACCCCATTACAATAATTGGGATAATAGTTTAGAAAATCATATAATTAATAAAAATTTTATAAATATGAATGATAAAATCAACAAAAATATTAATAAAAATAGGCAGAGAAATATTTTGTGGTTTGACCCTCCTCTTTGAAAATTTTCTAATATCACAATGGGGAAATATTTTTAGGTTTGATAAACAAACATTTTAAAAAGATAACCCCCTTAGCAAAATAATTAATCGTAATAATGGAAAAATGAGTTATTCTTGTATTAATATTATCTCTAAAATAATTCACCACGAGAATAAAAAAATTAATAGACGAATTATAATGAGTAATAATGAAAAACTTCAATCTTGTAATTGTAAAATAAAAATGAATGCTCCCAATGGAATAAATGTAACCTTAAAATATTACATATCAAGCTAAAGTCTCAACTAAAGAAACTAATACTAATGAAAAAGCATACATATGTATTACCAGTTTAAGTTTAATATTTGTTTTAGTTATTATATTAAAAGGTAGGAATTCTTAGGCATCTGTTATAATATTAATATTCCAATACAATACAATATTCCAATATTTGGCTAATGGGCGGAGTGTTCGCTAATGGTCCGGGAGACCGAGGTTCAATCCAAGGTAGAATCATACCAAAGACTCAAAAAATGGTACTTGATCCTGCCTTGTTAACTCTCAGCATTATAAACTAAGGATCCTGGGTAAAGTGGAGCAATCCAGGAAAATGTATAGCACTCTTCCCTACACCTCGGTGTAGTAGCTATCGAAAAAGGAGCCTTCGGGGTCACCCTCGCCAACTTTACTTTTATTTATTTATCACGGTGAACTTAACAATCGATATACTAATTCTTCTGAATATAAATAACAGGAACTCTTTTATATGTTTCATTATTAGAAATAGACTTTTGGTTAAATTAATATCAATTTATATATATTTTGACAACATGTATTATATTAGTTAACCTTTGTTATATGCGATCATTTCAATAAAATATGCGATCATTTCAATAAAATTAGGAATTAATTTTCATTCATATTTTATTTAATTGAGTCTCAAGTCACTATTAACATTTTTCAGTATTCACCTTTTTTAATTCAGTAATATTTCAAATTATCGATAAGAAGGTTTGTTTTTTATTAAATGCATAAACATTATATTTATTGATATATAATGGTATTTCCACCATTAAAAGTTTTCCTTTTATTATTTAAAAAAAATTTTTTAATTTTTTAATTCAAATATATAACTGTATTTGATCCATCTGAAGAAAGTCAGTTTATAATTACTGAAATAAATTCATAATGAAACTACAAAATTGAATTTTTTCGTTCAATTTTATTATATATATATATATATATATATATATATATATATATATATTCCAGAAAAAATCATAAACGACACAAAACGAAGATATATATATATAGTTTGACCCGTCCAACCAGTTCGTACAATCATGAAGATCCTTCTGCCATAATTTAACATTTATTGGCAAATCCCGACTCAACAGCGCCAGTATGTTTACTATACAAGACACCGCTAACACAGACTACAACTGTCTATGCTAGCGGGTTTTATTTCAGTAAATACCAACCGGTTCTCAGTAAGCCAATTCAACTCCCATCTTTTGTTTAACTCTGCTTGTTCACTAGAACTAAACACACAACGACCCAGAGGAAAACGACGAAAAATTTATATACATCAAATATCAAAGACTAACTGGGAAAAGACAAACAGTAGACAAACTCTGAGAAGGGAAAGAGAGGAGGAGGAGGAGGAGGAGGAGAAAGAAATCCAACACAAAACCAGTGACCTTTATATAAACCTATACAAAACCTGAAAAAAACATTCAACAAACAGACCTACACGAGTGACTTCAAGTGTCATTTGGTGCTCCATTTATATGGCTGTTTGCCACATATGTTCTTTGCGAAAACAACCAGCTGGAAACATACACGTATGTAAGAACAAAATAAATAATTCTTTAAAAAATACAAATCTCTCAGTGGACCTATTCATTTTGAAATAGTTACTTTTTCTTTCTTCGGGGCTACAATGAAAAAACATTTACATTTATAGTTTGGTAGATTTATAAGAGTGCTTAATATCGGTGATAGTGAAACGTAATTGAACGCTCATTGGAAATTGAATAAATAAGTAAATAAATAAATAAAGCAGACAGTAATCACCGAATAACAAGGCCGAGGCACTCGGGGTAATTAAAAATGATCAAGGAAAACTGGTGATCCGAAATCTTGTGCGTGGTGCGAGCGGAAAGTTGGGGGTTGCGTTCAAAAAGGCTGCTCCCGACCCATCGGACACGCATGTTAGAACAAGGAAAAAAATAAACGTCTGTATGTGCTCATCTTTTTTTGACTAGGATATGTTGCTCATAGTAGATGGTCGTCTCATGTTTCTATACTCTCTTCCTTTCTCCCAGCGACTATTTGCTATTTAATAGTAAATAAATCTTTGTGTAGTTTAACGGAGTTTTCGCTTTCGTCAACTTATTACCACTACGGGGTTACAACGGGGTCAAAAATGTCCCTTTGATACAGCAATAGTACAATAGTACATATATATAATTAGAAAATTGTGCTTATGTTGGTCTTACCGCTACAACTCTTTTCAGACAACTCTCAATGCACCTGAATGACTCAAGTTCTATTGGCTTTCATCTTAAGAACCATTCTTTTCCTAAATCCAACTTTCGAAAAATTCTAGTTGAAAACACCACAATAATCGCACACGGAATTGATAAGCTACGACTACAAATCCTAGAAGCCCGACATATAAAAACAGAAAAACTAAAATTTATAGAATTGATTTGAAAATAGCGACAATGTTTTGAAATGCTTTTAGGTTTGTTTTTCCCCGTATTCCAATAGTATTCTATTTCCGTTGATAACGTTCCTTTTTAAATAACGTTCTCATTTAAATACGTCATTTCCCCTGTTTTATCCAACTCTGCGTTCTCATATTTTCGTTATAGTATAAACTTTCAAAACTCTTTTTTAAAAATACAGACACACCTTACACAAGCAAGCAATCCCTGATGATGGCCTACGAAGGGTCCGAAAGCGCCCAGGACAATTTTGGGAAATTCAGCTACCAATTCCAACCTTAAACTAAGACACTTATCAGAAAACTTGAAAGGATCTTAAATAAATTATACAGACAAAATTTGTCTTTATTATTTAATGAAACATGCTTAAATGAACGACTGCTGCCTAACTACACATATAAAATGAGTATATACAAGTATACACACTACATGAGTAACACTTGATGAACGTATAGGCAAGAACTGATTCTCATTGAGTGATGTTGACTCTGTGTCAAAACAATTTGAACACACACACACACACACATACAGATATATATATATATATATATATATATATATATATATATATATATATATGGTTGCATTTCTTTATTTAATGGCGTACAAAACTATATGATTTATCTAATGCCAAAGCCGCCCTAGTAGAAGAATAGTAGTTGGTTAGTTGGTTGGTGTCTTTGTTTAATGACATATCAACCTTTGTGGGTTATTAAATGCCAAAACCATACTTGAAGAAGAACAGTAGTGCTACTATTTAAACAATAGCGGAGGAAATAAGGATGTTCATGACTTTCTGAAGGGTAAGTAAGTATAGCGACCGTTGTCGAGGATGACTCGAAGGCTCCCATTGCAATAGCTACTACACCGAGGTGTAAGGGATAGCGCCATTCTTTTCCTTGGATTGCTCCACTGTACCCTTGATACGTACCATATAATGATGAGTTTTAAGTAAGGAGGTATCAAGTACCATTTTTTTTAAATTTTTGATATGACTCGATCTGGGATTAGACACCGGTCTCTCGGCCCTTTGATAAACCCAATGGGCTAGTGTTGTGATTGGAGATTGAACTTGCATACTACGCTACGACTGCTGGAGAAGCAGGGACGAACTCATAAGTGATATACTCTTATGGACCCCCACACATGGCCGTACAAAAGCAGGACGACCAGCACAAACATACATTCAGCAACTGTGTGAGGATACAGGATGTTGTCCTGAAGACCTGCCTGAGGCGATGAACGATAGGGAAAAGTGACGAGAGAGGGTCAGGGATATCCGTGCTACCAGCATGACATGATGATGATGATGATGATATATATATATGTGTGTGTGTGTGTGTGTGTGTGCGTGTTTGCTGCTAACTCAGAACGCCTCATCAGTAGCTTGTGATATCACTTGTCTATATTGGCTTTATGTAACATAGTGTAAATGCCAAGAAAAAATCGAGCCTCTTAGTATAATCCTTTGTTTTATTCACAACTTTCCAGCATCGAAGCGTTAATTCACTGATATGTTTGAATTAACTAACGAGATGCCACATCAAGATGCTGAACATGTACTGAAATTTCCGAAAATTTACTCACAGTGTTGTGAGTTTTCGTGACCAAGTGGTTAAAGTGCAGTACAGCGACTTCGAAGTAAACGAGTTAGAACTCTACGTTCACTTTCAGAGTATTACCTTTCGGAAAGGCATGAACCCCCTTATCCCCTAGCTAGGGATTAAATTCTTCTACTATTGTTCTTCTTCAGGTATGGCTTTGGCATTTAATAAACCACAAAGGTTGATATGCCATTATGCCAGTCGGGATTGGGCAGTAGAATACACTGATTGCATCACTGCAGAGGGGTAACATTAAACTACCTGATTGTGAGGCTCCAGTAATGCTAGAGCTTTTGGGAATGCAGAGTACCCCATTATTGCCATCGCTCCCAGGTCCACTCAGGCCCCGGAGTGGTAGCACCAGATAGGGTCCTATCTATGGGTCAAATAGAAATAAACTGCAATTACGCTAAACTGACTTGTTTAACATTAAACGTTTTTTCCATTTAACCATGTTAAAAAAGTTATGTTAAACTGAATTGTTAGAAATAGAACTGTTTTGAAATTTAACTGCGTGTAAACAAAACGGTACTTGTGCTAAACTGAATTGTAGGAAACGTTTATCAAAATAACTTAATTCGACTTTATTTGACCCGAAAAGGGCTTATACGACGTAAAAGAAAACAACCAACAAACCAACTTATCTAGGGGTCAAATAGAACTAAACTGTGTACTTATGCTTAACTGAATTATTTGAAATGGAAGTGTTTTTGACATTGAAATTGTGTACTTATGCTAAACTGAATAGTTTGAAATGGAACTGTTTTTACGTTTAACTGTGGGTAAACAAAAACTATACTTATACTAAACTGAATTGTTTGAAATCGAACTGTTACGGAAGCTCTCTGAAACTGGTAGACAAGTTCACCTACCTAAGAAGCAGTGTCTCATCAACCGAAAAAGACATCGACACGCGGCTAACGAAGGCATGGACAGTTATCGATAAACTATATGTCATATGGAAGTCAGACCTGACCGATAAAATGAAACGCAGTTTATTCCAAACAGTGGTTCTATCGATACTGCTATATGGAGGCACTACTTGGACGCTAACAAAACGGCTGGAGAAAAAGCCAGACGGCAATTACAAAAGAATGCTGCGAGCAATATTGAACAAGTCCTGAAAGCAACACACCACAAATCCCCAACTATACGGCCACCTACCTCCCATCACGAAAATTATCCAAGTTAGACGAACCAAACATGCAGGACACTGCTGAAAAAGCTGGGACGAGCTCATAAAGGATGTACTCCTATGGACCCCAACATATGGCCGAGCAAAAGCAGGACGATCAGCTCGAACCTACATACAGTAGCTCTGTGAGGATACGGGATGTATCCCTGAAGACCTGCTAGAGGCGATGAACGATAGGGAGAAGTGGCGAGAGAGGGTCAGGGATATCCGTGCTGACGGCACTACATGATGATATATATATATATATATATATATATATATATATATTGGTTTGATTTGGTTTTATGGCATATCAAACATTATAAGTTAAATAATGCCAAAGGTAGATAGATAGATAGATAGATAGATAGATAGATCTGGTATAAAATTACTTACAGTGTTTGATATGCCATAAAACCAAACCAAACCCAATCAAACAAAAGAAAAAAACATGCAAGCCAAATTTCAATAATGAATCATAGATTAAGCTGAATCATAAATTAATTTGAACTATATGACGAGAAGATAGCGTCAAATGATAGCGTTTTCCATAGTTTTAGTGCAAAGGTCTTTTTTCTTTTTTTTTTTTACCGATAACTCATATCAACTAACAAAAGAATTCTGTGTATTGTTGGCGATTCTGGGTATCTTCAATCGATTTACAATCTCGCTATGAGATTTATGCTGTTATCGATACAGGCCACCAATTTTATTGAGTTGTCTCTTGCAATGTTTTCTGCCCACGATGATGTTATTCAAACCCCATATACAATTCCATTATGGCGTTGAAGCGATGATATGAGGTTCCTTAGTGGTCACTAGTCTTTTCGAGAACCCTTTGACCTTTCACTGAAGTATATATTTTACCAACTCATCCGCAAGAGCAGAAGGCGACATAGGATTACTTTTGAAGTGTAACTGATTTTAATTGAGTGTTTTCCTTCTCCTCGGCTGATTGCCATACCAAGGTTAAAAAAAACAGTCTGTCCAACAATTTGCCCATAGCTGGAGGAAGAATAGATGGATTAATGCCTTTCCAAAGGGTATTAACGTTATATGAAATGCAAGCAGCCTCGTCCTAGATTTGAACTCGTTATGCCGTATCCATTTCCAAAGATGATAACTATTTCATCACGGGTCTCTCTTTTCCCGAAAGTATGTAGTAAATAATGTCATATGTATATGTAGCTGCAAAAAACGACATCGACGCAGCCAACAAAATCTTCATCATCATCATATCGCGCTGGTAGCACGGATATCCCTGACCCTCTCTCGCCACTCCTCCCTATCGTTCATCGCCCTGGGTAGGTCTTCAGGACAACATCCTGTATCCTCACATAGCTGCTGAATGTACGTTCGAGCTGGTCGTCCTGCTTTTGCGCGTCCATGTTTGGGGATCCATAAGAGTACATCTCTTATGAGTTCATATCTGCTTCTCCAGCAGTGTCCTGCATGTCTGGTTCGTCTAACTTGAATAGTTTTCGTGATAGGGGGCAGGTGGCCGTGCAGTTGGTGTCTTGTTGGGTGTTGCTGCCAGGACTTGTTCAGGATTGCACGCAGCATTCTTGTGTAATTGCCATCTAGCTTCTTCTCCAGTCGTTTTGTTAGCGTCCATGTAGTGCATCCATATAGCAGTATCGATGTGACCGCTGCCTGGTAAGATGATGATATCGGGGTCAGGATGGTTTTGAGCCAAAGAATACATTTATAGATATATACGTATGTCGGGGTTATGTTTTTGTACTTCTGTGTATGTGTATGTCTGTATGTATTTACCAACCTCTCCACAGAGGCAATATGGATTGTAATATAGCATACCTATGAACATTAATGGGTATGCCCCGATCCTCCAAAATACGTTGGACACTATTGTGGTGGTGGGGGTAATATGCTGACTAAGTAGCTCACCATTAGCAGTGGGTTACCTTCTTCATGCTGCTGGCAAGTATTGTATTTTGTTAATGTTATAAAGATTTCCATTTCATTTCCAACCTCCGTTTTGGTTATTTCTCATTCAGTAACCTTTTTGTTTGATTTCAACAGTAATATAAGGTTAATTTTTTAAGCGGAATTTAACAGGTTTGAATTATAAGTTTTCCTTCTAAACCGATATGGCCACCGGTCTAGGAGTCGAGTCTGTTCAAGTGAGAATGGTTGGATTCATACCTCTCCCAAGAATATTTGTGCTCTGTGAAATGCAAACAGGATTGAACTCGGATAGCCGAGTCCATTTTCAAAGACGATAACCATTACTCCACAGGCACCTTTGAATATATGTATGTGTATAGCTATTTATCGCGCGCCTAACCAAACGAGCGAATATGGCACAAAGCCGAGATTTAGGTGAGCAGGACCGTAACCCAGACATACCGGGCGAGAACAAAAATGCCTGAGGCCTTGTCGGCATTCTCTTAAAAAGGGATTCCTCGGGTGCCAGGTGATAAATCTAGCCTCTCCGGAGATGGTTAGAGCCAGGGGGAAGGCTCCCCGAGGTTCGGAGAATGGTTCAGTCTCGCCCACAAGACGAAGGTGGAGGACTTTCCTGCTAGTCACAGAAAGCAACCTCGACCGACTAAATACCACCAACAACCATCCGATCCCAAACCAACCGCATACCCCAAACAGCAAGTCAGAAAAGGGCTATTTTTTCAGGTATATATGTGTATGTGCATATGTGTGTACGTGTGACTGTGTGTGTGTGTGTGGTTAAGCATATTTCTTTTTGCTTCAGTATATGCTTAAATTCATATCTTATAATTATTATCCGTCAAGGAATCACGGGGGTCTGAAATTTTTTTATACATATTCATATATATGTCATGTTCATATTAATCAACTGACCCTAAATATAATGTAAAAAAAGAATTTTTGTTGAGATGCTTATTCAGTTGTACTTACACCTTTAATTCTTTATAATTATAACCGGTCCATTGATCTAGTGGCTAGAGTGTTCGCCAAAGATCTTGGAGACCAGAGTTCAATCCCAACTCGAGTCATACCAAAGATTCAAAAATAGTACTTGATGCCTCCTAGCTTAACATACCATTATAATGTAGTGATCAAGGGTAAAATGGAGCAATCCTGGGAAAGGAGTAGCACCCTCCCCTGCACGTCAATATATTAAGTAATGAAAAAGGAGCCTTTTGGATCACCATCGACTACAGTCGCCAACTTAACTTTTTATATATGTTTGTGTATATTTTTACAAACTTTTTAGAGCAGTTATTAAAGTCAACAAATAAAACAATGACTGCATTGGGAGATACACTTGGCTTTAAGTAAACGTACAGAAACAAACCAGCAGGAAATCTTCAATTTAACAGACAATTATCTGCAAAATGTAACAAGTTTAGAATTGAAGAAAAACTCTTTAAAGTGAGGGCTAGAAGAATAAATAACTTTAACTGCTCATTAAGCATTTTTGTTATCAGATGATAGCGATGCATATTGTTACATTATAGATTGAAATCTTTTATTGACAGGTAGTGCAGCATTGGAATTAAGTTATAACCGTTAGAAAGGCTGGAAAAATGCCGTTAGAATGTCACTTAGTTTGAGTGATGTATGGTGATCTCAGGGGTCATCTGAATCCATGGCTATGATTGGATTAACAAGTCATGCGATCAGGCGACACTGAGAAAATAGTTAATCAGTTAGCTGAGACTCACTGAAGTGATAAGACTCAATTTTCCGTTTGTAGACCACTACTTCTGACCAAGTCAGTAAATCTAGATGAAAGGAATAAAATATGTTTGTACACGGAAGATATTGGTTTGTTATTCTTACCAACTGGTTGGTTGGTCGGTTGGTAATGTTTTATAGCATATCAAATCGTGTGGATTATTTAATGCCAAATCCTGAATACACACATATATATCTAATATATGATTTCTTAAGGAACAGCTTACAGGTAGCATTATTTTTAAACGAGCAAGAACGCATTTTTGGTACGCAGTTAAGTGGTTCGAACTAATGTTATTAAACTCTTATAATTCAATATAACAAGGAGGTGCCCGTGGTATAATGGTTATCGTCGTAGGAAATGGACACGGCGGCACGGGTTCAAATCCTGGATGAGACTGATTGTATTTCACATAGCACTAATACCCTTGGGAAAGGTATAAATCCAATAATCCTCCCTCTAGCTATGGGTAAATAGTAGGGCAGACTAGGTTCTTCAGCCTTGGTGGGACAACTAGTCTAGGAAAAGGAAAACTCTGAATTGAAACCTGTTAAACTCCGCTTAAAAATTGACCTTGTGTCATATCCTGCCCAATCAGAGGGGTTGGTAAATATATATATAATTCAATATAACATCAGAATTTTTCTTGCATACAGTTAAATGTCTTCAAGTTAGTAAATAATTAAATATTCATATTTGGGCTCTAGATGGGGCCCTAAAAGGTACAATCACTCTGGGTTAGAGTGTACCTGACAGCAAAGGGATGCTCCACATCCCCAAAGCAACAGAACTTAAACCTCACCATCAGATGAAGTTTAGTGTCATACACAGGACACTCGTTGAGGTGGGGTCATACCCCTTTGTAAATGTGGAGTCAGCGTATTCTACAGCCCCAGCCGACTGAGCTATCTTTCCAACTAGAAATGTCTCCATGTTTAATCATCACGATGAAACATCGTGGAGGTCAGCAACCATTGAAAAAGAAGCGAAAATGGAAAGAAAGAAATTGGAACCGATGAAGAAAAAGATGGCTGACCCAACGAGAAAAAGAAGACATCTAACCAACAATATATACCAAAAAGTTCTCGGCCAAAACAAAGCAAAAATACATTCTTTATTGATCTTTTTTAGGTAAAAAAATCTTTAAGAAACAATGAGCGAAGTGTGTTGAGCCGCGGTTATCTCATTTCGATTTCCTTGCACAAGCTCAGATCAAAAGTTTTCCCTGTAAATGGACACTCCTTTAAAATAGCTGGTTTTTTAAGATGTTTTTTTCTTTTTTAGCTTTCCTTTGTTTTTGCCAGAAAGAAGAGGGCAATTTTTTTCTAAAAAGTAAAAATATTAATTATAACGGAGAATTTGACGATAAATCAATAATGATATGATAATGATGACAGCGTCTTCTACACACACACACACACACACACACACACACATATATATATATATATATATATATATGATTGAACCAAATAGACATTTTTGTCAACACATTCTTTTGTTAATCCTTTCGAATTGGCGTATCTAAAAAAAGCAATTATTAATAACCTGATATCCCGAGCCAAACTGATCTCTTCCTCCAAAACAATATTTCATAAAGAGGTAGGAAACATTAAACGGGCTCTCATCAATAATAGGTTCCCTAACTGTATTGTTGATGAACAAATTAAACGTATGGTTAAAAATGTTAGCCAACAAAATAAACACTGTATCACTCCTCCCAATCAACAAACATTTATCAAACTTTTTACCGAAGCCAAATGCACTACAATTATAAATTGGATAGAAATATATTAAAAACATTGATTCACAAAAACATACCCCCTCTGACCCAAATAAAAAAAAATAAAACTTATCATATACTATAATAAATTTAAAACCTCCAAGTAAGTCATTAAGAATAATTCCTCTCCCTCGATTGGAGTTTTGCAAAAAAACCAACGTTATATATCTATTTGAATTTCCTTTAGGAGCTTGTATCTCTGAAAATAACAATATATATGTCGGTTTAACCTCATCTACCCAATCGAGAAGACTTACAATGCAGCTTTCTGATACCAGTTCCATAGCACAGCTTTTAAAAAAGATTCATGTCCAACAACAGAATTACGAAAAATTCTTACCGAAAACAATTCAGTTCAGTATAAGTAGAATTTTTTGTTTACACCCCGTTGTATGTCAACAGTTCTATTTCAAGCAACTCAATTTGGCATAAGTACAGAATTTAGTTCTATTTGACCCATAGATAGAACCTGATCAGGTGCTACCACACCGGGCCTGACTGGACCCGAGAGCGAGGACAATAACGGGATACTCTGCAATCCCCTAAAGTTTCAGCATTACTGGAGCCTTACCATCAGATTGCTTATTGTCATATCAGGGCACTGGTTGTATCCCTCTGTATAGACGCAGTTGGTGTATTCTGCAGCCCCACCCGACAGGGCCAACCCCCATTATGGGTGTGATCTTACAGTCAGTATCATTTTACTTCTTGCAAAATTCCCCACCAGCGTTTACTGATGTTCTTTCACTAGAGTCTGTGTGTGTAAGCAAGTCTCCTAGGGTCTGTAGGACTCTTCTCAGTATTCTGGCCAAATCTCAACAATGGATGGTCTCGATTTGTCCTCCGATTTCCAACTTTTTTCAGACCCTTTTCCTAAGTCTTTGGGAACCGTTCCAAACGCATCAATTACAATTAGTATCACCGTTAATCTCAGCCTTGGTGAGGCAACTAGTCTAGGAGAAGGAAAACTCTGAATTGAAACCTGTTAAACTCCGCTTAAAAAAATTGACCTTGTGTCATATCCTGCCCGAGCAGAGGGGTTGGGTAAAAAAAATGCAGGAGGTGCCCGTGGTGTAATGGTTATCGTCACAGGACATGGACACGGCGATACGAGTTCAATTCCTGGACAAGACTGACTGCATTTCACATAGCACTAATACCCTTGGGAAAGGTATGAATCCAATTATTCTCCCTCCAGCTATGGATAAATAGTAGGGCAGAGTAGGTTCTTCAGCCTTGGTGAGGCAACTAGTCTAGGAGAAGGAAAACTCTGAATTGAAACCTGTTAAACTCCGCTTCATGTTATCTGTCAGGTCTGATTTCCATATGATCGAGAGCCTATCGATAGCTGTCCATGCTTTCGTTAGTCGTGTGTCGATGTCTTTTTCAGTTGATGAGACGCTGCTTCCAAGGTAGGTGAATTTGTCAACTAGTTTCAGAGAGGTTCCGTTTAGTGTGGAAATGTCACCTGTTTGGTTGTAGCACATATATTCAGTCTTGTGTGTATTGACATGGAGGCCAATGACTGCGGCGGCCCGTTCCAAACTATGCAGTAGTGTTTCCGCTTGGTTAGGTGTATTCGCCACTAACGCTATGTCATCGGCGTAGTCGGCGTCGGTAATTGTTTTGCGGGGTACCTTCTGCTTCTTTTCTTTGTCAGCTCGAAGCCATTTTCTCTGATTTTGTCGATTGACATTCTAAGCACGTAGTCTAGACAGATGATAAAGAGTTATGGGGCTAGCGTGTCTCCTTGTAGAATTCCTGTAACAATGTCGAAGTATTCTGTGTCTCCATCTGGTGAACGCACTTTCACTTTGGTGTTTCTGTATAGAAGCGTAATTGCTGCTACGGTTTCTTTTGGTAGGCCGTATGCTAGTAGGATTTGTTCCATCTTCCCTCTGTGTATGGAATCGAAAGCCTTGGTAAAGTCGACAAATAGTAATGTCGCCTGTGGGTTTTTTGCCCGTACGCCTTCAAGGATTCTACGGATGGTCAATATTTGTGAGGTTGTGGATCTATTTCTTCGGAAGCCATTTTGGTTTTTCCTAAGGATGTTGTCTATTTTGGGTTCTATGCGGTTTCGTAGTAGGGCATTGTAGATTTGGCTGCTATGGATGTGAGTGTTATACCTCGGTAGTTCTTGGCTAATCCGAGGTTGCCCTTTTTAGGGAAAGGAAGAATGCATCCCTTCATCCATCTTTCTATTCTATTTTGATTATAGACTGCGTTGCATTGTCGGAGCAGTATGTGGTCGAATTGTCTGGTCTTCAATAAATCTGGGGTGGGGTGGGGGTCTCGTCAATTCCTGCAGCTTTCCTATTTTTAATTTTTCTTAGAACCGAGTCGAGTTCTTCTTTGGTGAACGGACCTAGTTTAATGTCCAATTGCTTACTAATAATTCTGGTGATCGGTTCATTCGTTACTTTCGGTGGGTTTCCTAGTAGATTTTCGAAATGCTGTTTCCACAGTTTTACTCTTTCTTGTTGACTTGCAGCTTTCAATTTTGCTTTGGCTGTGCTCTTCCTTCTACTCACTTTGAGCTTATACCATTTACTAGTATAATCAAATTTCAATTTCTTGTACATTTCCCAATGAATCACCTTCCTCACACAATCGTATTAAGTCTTTATACTCGTTTTTGTGCTAATCACTAAACTGTAGCACAGTGAAACGAGTTGACAAGTTCGCCTACCTTGGAAGCAGTGTCTCATCAACCGAGACACACATCAACACGCGACTACCAAAGGCATGGACAGCTATCGATAAACTTTCGGTCATATGGAAGTCAAGCCTGACCAATAAAATGAAGCGCAGTTTCTTCTAAGCAGCAGTCGTGTCGATACTGCTATATGGATGCACCACATGGACGCTAACTAAACGGATGGAGAAAAAGCTTGGCGAAAATTACAAAAGAATGATGTGAGCAATATTGAACAAGTCCTGGAGAAAACATCCCACAAAGCAGCAGCTGTACGGCCACCAACCACCCATCACAAAAACTATCAAAATTAGACGAACCAGACACGCGGGACACTGCTGGAGAAGTAGGGACGAGATCGTAAATGATGTACTCCTGTGGACCACTTCACATGGACGAGCAAAGGCAGGACGACCAGCTCGAACCTACGTACAGTAGCTCTGTGCCGATACGGGATGTAACCCTGAGAATCTGCCGAAAGCAATGGACGATAGGGAGGTGTGGCTAGAGAGGGCCAGGAATATATGTGCTGATAGCGCGACATGATGATGATGATGATGATTGCTGCAATCACTTATTATGGGATTAATCGATTAATTTCTATCACCACGTCACCTAAACTTGTTGACTATTATCGATTTTTGCTTTAATTAAATTGTTACTTATGGCATTATTATCATTATTATTATAATCCTTTGAGAGTTTTTCACATCAGCGTTAGCCGATGGACTTCCCCTGGGATTTGAGTGACAGCAAGTTTCCTTAAGTCTCCGGGACTCTTCTCAGTATTCTGGCCGATCTTAATAGTCCTCCAGTCCCTGTACCAATCCTTTATTGACTGTACCGAACGCTCCAATTATAATTAGTATCACCTTCAACTTCATATTCAATAGTTTTTGTTTTTTTTTCAGTTCTCTAGCAAAATCTAGGTACTTGTCTCTCTTTTCGCTTTCTTTCATTTTTACTCAGTGGTCTGCCGAAACGGCAAAGTCCACCCTTCAGCAGGATATCATTATTAATATCAAAATTTACTCTTTTAGAGTTTTTCACATCAGTATTAGCTGATGGTTTTTCACTGGAGTTTGAGTGACAGCAAGTCTCCTCAAGTCTCCAGGACTCTTCTCAGTATTCTGGCAGTTCTCAGTAATACTGTCATGTGGATAGTCTCTACTCGTCCGCCAACTTGCAAGCCCTCCGGGCCTTTTAATAATCCTTCAGTTATTGTGCCAAAAGCACCAATCACAATTGGTACAATCGTTACTTTCATGTTCCACAGCTTTTTCAATTCTCTAGCAAGGTCGGAGTACTTATCCTTCTTTTCAGATTCTTTCAGTTTTATTCTGTGGTCAGCTGGGACAGCAAAGTAAACAATTTTGCGAATTCTCTCTTTTTTTTTTTTTTTTTTTTTTTTGTTAATTTTTATAAGGTCTGGTCTTCTGGCCGAGATTAGGTGATCCGTGTGTATGTTAAAGTCCCATCGGAGTTTATGTGTGTCATTTTCTAGGACAGGTGCTGGGTTGTGCATATAGCATTTGTTAGTGTGGTCAAATTTAAATTTCTTGCACATTTCCCAGTAGATCACCTTGCCGACCCAGTCGTGTTTCGCATTATTATCATTATTATTATTTGTTCTTGTTAAGTTACGTAAACAAATATTCATATCAGACTTACAGTAAAAATAAACGATTTAAAAATAAAAGCCACAGCCGCAAAAAAATAAATTAAATGGTTGGTGGCACGCGCTGCCTAAGTTGATACAAAGCAAACAAAAACATTATCAACCCCCACCACCACCACCACTGCCTCTCTGGACAGTGTACGCATGCGCTACGCCACTAATCAAATATTAAGAATTTGAAATTTACCTCCTGTGTCTGGAAAATTTTATTTCCCGCACCCAGCGTCTATGGAGACTGAGGTCCGATCATGAAAGCAAAACCCTATACTTTTGATGCACTTCATTAAGAACCCCCAGTGAATCATTATTACTTCATATATTACACGAGAAACTTCACTGTCAAGATCTGCTTGATAGCACCGATAAAGGCCAACACACTTTAAGTGCTGTTCTGTTATCGATTAACTATGTTTGTAATGCAGCATTATTAAATAAACGACTATCTGCTGATTAAAATTATATATATATATATATATATATATATATATATATATATATATATATAGTCATCCACATTTATATATATATATAGTCATCCACATATATATATATTTATATATATATACATATATATATAGTCAACCATATATATATATATATATATATATATATATATATACAGTTATCCATATATATATATATATATATATACATATATATATATATATATAGTCATCCATATATATATATATATATATATATATATATATATATACAGTCATCCACACATATATATGTGTGTGTGTGTGTGTGTGTGTGTGTATACAGTCATATACATATACATATATATATATAGTCATCCAAATATATATATATATATATACAGTCATCCACACACACACAAACACACACACACACACACATATATATATATATATATGTACAGTCAACCACACACACACATATATATATATATATAAAGCCATACACACATATATATATACAGTCATCCACACACACTCACACACACACACACACACACACACACACATATATATATATATATATATATATATATATATGTTTGTTTGTATGTGCGCATAAATATATATGTTTGGTTTGGTTTGGTTTGGTTTGGTTTGGTTTCTTTGTTTTATGGCATATCAAATTTTGTGGATTATTTAATGCCTAAGTTATCCCCCTAGAAGAACAGCAGTGATAGTATCTAATCCATAGCTAGAGAAAAAGGGATTTATAGCTTTCCTGAGAGTATAAGGTGTATGTATGTATCTCTGTATGCATGTTGGTGTATTTTTCATTAATGTGTGAGATGGTTTGGACTCTAAACTGCATCCGATGGTGAGGTTCCAATCCTGGAGCTTTGGAGAATGTTGAGTACCTCTTCATTACCATTACTCCCAAGTCCTCTTAAACCCGGAGTAGGAGTAACTATTAGTGTCCCTTCAAGGGGACAAATAAATTATTTATATTACACTAGAATAGTTTATAAATTAAATTACTAATGTTAGATAGCAGTACTTGAAACCATTTAAATATGTGGAAATAAATGATTATTATTGAATAGGAGTGTTCACCAATGGCCTGGAAGACCGGGGTCCAATCCCAGGTCGAGTCATACCAAAGACTCAATAATAGTACTTGATGCCTCCTTGCTTTACACTCAGCAATTTAAGGTAGGTATCAAGGGTAAAGTGGAGAAATCCAAGGAAAGGAGTAGCGCCTACATCTCAGTGTAGTAGCTATCAAAAAGGGAGCCTTTGGGTCACTCTCGACTAAGGTCGCTAATATACTTTATTGAATAGAATTATTAGTGTTCGATAGTTATACATGAAACAATTTAACTGTATGCAAACAAATGATTAATATTAGATAGAATGATAAGTTTTAGTGGGAATACTTGAGGCCATTCAACTGAGTGCAAACAAATAATCAATTAGGAATAGAATTATTAGTGTTAGATGGGTATACTTGAGATCATATAACTGTGTGCTAACAAATTATTAATACTGAATAGAATTACTAGAACGAGATGCGAATACTTGAAACCATTTAACCATAATTAGCAACCCCTCCGCTCGAGTAGGATATGACACAAGGTCAATTTTTAAGCGGAGTTTAACAGGTTTCAATTCAGAGTTTTCCTTCTCCTAGACTAGTTGCCTCACCAAGACTGAAGAAATCAGTCTGCCCTACTATTTACCCATAGCTGGAGGGAGAATAATTGGATTCATACCTTTCCCAAGAGTATTAGTGCTGTGTGAAATGAAACCATTTAACTGTCTACAAACAGATAAGCACCAAATCGTTTGAAATGGTTACCTCAAAACAATTTGCTAACAAATCCGTCCCCCTACACACACATATATATTTAAACAGAATTTGACTTTAGATAACCCAGAATGGTTGATATGCCATAAAATACTAACTTATTAACCAAGTATATTGACGTGTATGTATGTATATGTATGACGTGTATGTATATTTATGTGTATTTGTAGATGTATGTGTGTGTCTGTATGTATATGTATGAATATGTATGTGAGTATATATGTATGTATGCGTGAATGTATGTTTACATGTGTTTATATGTGTGCGTATGTACTGACATATATGCGTGTATATGTATACAAATATATATATTGCCCAGTCAGCTGGCGCAGTAGAATACACTGACTGCACCTCTGCAGAGGGGTAAGACCCCCCCCCTAACGAGTGTCCTAGATATGACACTAAACAATCTGATGGTGAGGTTCCAGCAGTGCTGGAGCTTTTGGGAATGCGGAGTACCCCTTCATTACCATCGCTCCCAGGTCCACTCTGGCCCGGAGTGGTAGCACCTGATAGGGCCCTATCTATGGGTTAAATAGAACTAACAGCAAACTTATGCAAAAATTAATTGAGTAAACTGAATAGCTTGAAATAGAAACGTTTTTGACAATTAAACCGTACTTACACTTAAACGGCGTGCTTATGCTTAACTGAATTATTTCAAATAGAACTGTCTTTCGATAATAAAACTGTATTTACACTTAACTGAATTATTACATATAACTGTTTGAATAGTTTGAAATGGAGATGTTTTTGACAATTAAACTTTGTACTTATGCTAAACTGAACTGTTTTCAATAGAACAGATTATTTACATAAAAACGGATTTGGCGTTAAATAACCTACAAAGGTTGATATGCCATAAAACAAACAAACCAAACCAAATATATATATATATATATATATATATATATATATATATATATATATATATATATATTTGATTGAACATAATAGACATTTCGTCTGCATATTTTTTGTCAGTTCTTTCGAATTGCCGTATTGATCTTATGATATTCGACGGAAATTGGTTGATAAACTTTCCATAATTAGTTATTTCCCTCGTACTTTCTGCCCAATTTTGGGCCATCATCAGGGAGGGATGTATTGCAAAAGTGATGTAACTTTTGTGTGTACATTGCTACTTGGTCAGAATGGGCGTTTATACTGTTGTATTGTGTAGCGTTTACTTTTCGAATTTGTTTCAATAAATAGCGTCAGTAGCTAGAGACATTTAAGTACATTAGCACTGGTTTCAAAATTACTTCAATTACGTTTGGGAATCTGTAGTTTGGGAATCTGTAGTTTTTGCTTATTATTTTGTTGTTCAAATATTGTATTTTCGGTAAGAATTTTCCGTAATTCTGTTATTGGAAATGAATCTTTTCTTAAAAAATGTGCTATGGAACTGGTATCTGAAAGGTTCATTGTAAGTGTTCTTCATTGGGTAGATGAGGTTAAACTAACATATATATTGTTGTTTTCAGAGAGAGAATCTCCTAAAGGACATTTAAATTGATATACAAGGCTCATTAAATAAGTTTCCAGACTTTTTTCGTATTGAGAGTACAATTTTTTTATTTTTTTATTGAGAGTACATACAAGAAACTCTGGTCCCCTTCGAAGTAATCTCCTCCAGCTGCAATGCACTTGTTGTACCGTTAAAACAAATTCTAGAAGGCCCCATGGAAGTCCTCTTCTGTGAGCGTGTCAATGACCTTCGTCACAGCTTCTTTCATCTCCTCAATTGTCTCATAAGGAAAGCCTCTGAGCTTAGGGAATAACCAAAATTCACAGAGAGCAAGGTCTGGACTATAGAGAAGCTGAGGAACTGTCTTGATGCCAATCTTGATCAAATAGTCTGTGACAAGGATGGAATTGTGGACTGGTGCATTGTCCTGCTGGAAATGCCACTAACCCGATTTGAAGAGTGCTGGCCCCTTACGACGGAATCTCCTCCTGAACTCCCTTAAAACCTCAACATAGTATTCCTTGTTGACTGTCCAGTGGGAACCCAGTACATGTAGATCATGCCAGTGCTGTCAAAAAAAGGATCCTCAAAAGTTTGTCGGTGGATTTGCTCTGTCTGGCCTTCTTGGGTCAGGGAGAGCCAGCATGCTTCCACTGGGAACTCTGTCTCTTGGTCTCTGGCTCATAGCAGTAGATCCAGCTTTCATCGCAGGTTACCAGAGCATCAAGAACTGCGGGATCTGAATTGATAAGCTCGATCATCTCCCTTCTGTCATGACAAGGTCTTTCTTTCTGATCTTCTCTGAGCACCCTTGGAACAAACTTCGCGCAAATCTTGTGCATCTTCAGTTCTTCACGAATAACTGTGTGTACTTTTCCCACACTAACATCAAACAGTGCACTTATTGTCTCTATAGACACACGACGGTCCTTATCCATGAAATTCTTTATTTGGCCAATCAACTCTGGTGTGTTGACTTTCTTACTCCTCCCACACCTCTCATCATCCCTCACAGACTCCCTGCCTTCCTTGAATCTCTTATGCCATTCAAAAACTGATGCTCGATTCAGGCAAGATGGTCGAAAAGCAGTCTGAAGCATGGCATTTTTCCAAGTTTAAAACACAATTTTATTGCATATCGTTCTTCTAAAATGTCCTCACGTCCAGATTGGATTTTTGAAATTCACCAGCTGTGACAATCAGGGTGTATTCCAATTGCTGCTGTAGCTGTTTCTTTGAATCATAAAAATTAGTCAGTCATCTCATAAGATGTATAGCAATAATATACTGAATTTTCAAGAGTCTACGACAGTTTTAAATACCTGCACAAAAAAATTCTGGAAACTTATTGAAGACTCCTAGTCTTTTTTGCAAAACTCCAATCGAGGGAGATGAATTATTTTTAATGACTAAGTTGGAGGTTTTAAATTTATTATAGTATATAATAAGTTTTATTTTTTTATTAGGATCAGTGGGGAGTATGTTTCTATGAATCAATGTTTTTCATATTTTATCATCTGATTTATAATTGTAGTGCATTTGGTTGCGGTAAAAAAAAAAGTTTGATAAATGTTTGTTGACTGGGTGGGGTGATACAGTGTTTATTTTGTTGGTTAACATTTTAAATCATAAGTTTAATTTGTTCATCAACAATATAGTTAGGAAACCCATTATTGATGAGAGCCTGTTTTATGTTTTCTACTTCTTTATCAGAAATTGTTTTGGAGGAGGAGATCAGTTTGTCACGGGATATTAGGTTATTAATTATTGCTTATTTTTTATCTGAAGGGGCATTCACTTTTAAAGTTGAGAGTACAGGAGTTATTATTAGAGGGTTTTGTGTAAGTAGAGATAGTGAAGTTATTATTATTGTTAGTATCAATGAGAACATCTGAAAAGGAAATTTTATTGTTTTCGTTTAGTTCATGAGTAAAGTTAAGAACTGAATTTTTTTGGAAGGTGTCTTGTAGTATGTTGATTTCGTTAATATTATTAGCAAAAATAAGTATATCATCAACATATCTTGGGTATACTGAAGGTTTTTAATGCTATTAAATATTTTATTTTCGAGGTCGGACTTGTAGAAATTACTGAAAATCGGGCCCAGGACAGAACCCATAGATACCCCCATCTATCTGAACATAAATATTACCAAGATGGTCATGAAATGGAACTTCAGTAGTACATGTTAGGAGTAGTTTCTGAAGTATATTAGGGCTGATTTTAAGAGGAGGGAGAGATGGGTTATTATAAATATTGTTTATGATAATATCAATTGTTTCATTGACAGGTACATTAGTGAATAGATTTTCTATATCCAGTGAGGCTAATATACCATTATTGGATTTAATTGTATGAAGAACTTAAATTAATTCATGTGTAGATTTTATGTTGTATTTACTTGGTAAGTATGGTGAAATAAGTTCTTAAATCGTAAATAAGTTCATAAATCGATGTAGGTGATTGCATAATTAGGGTGATTGCATAATTATTTAGCGGCAATTTTTAGTTGATGAGTTAGTAATGTCGATTTTTTATTGTATCTATTTTTGATGGCTACAGCCTTATATATATATACATATATGCTTGTGTATGAGAGTGTATACGTGTTCGTGTATATATATATATATATATTTGTGCATGCTTAGGCATATATGTGTAGATGTGCATATATGTGCGCATATATATATATATATATATATGTGTGTGTACATACATGTGAGTATGTGTATGTATGTGAATGTTAGTATATTTATGTGTGTATATGAGTGTGTATTTATATGCATATGTGTATGCATATTTAGGTTTATATGTAGGTGTATGTTAGTATATGTATATATATGTGCCTGTGTGTGTGTGTAGGTATACATATGTGTTTACATATACATGTATGCATATATGTCCGTATGTATGTATGTATGTAAAGTAAAGTTGATGACCGTAGTCAAGGGTGACCAGAAGGCTCCCTTTTAAATAGCTACTACACCGAGGTATTGGGGAGTGCGATACTCCTTTCCCTGATTGCTCCACTTTACCCTTGATACGTACCTTATATTGCTGAGGGTTAAACATGGAGGTATCAAGTACCATTTTTAAAGTCTTTGGTATGACGCAACCTTGTATTGAACCCAGGTTTCCAGGAGCATTGGCGAACACTCTACCCCCTCGGCCAATGAACCGTGTGTGAATGTGGATGTATATATGTTTGTATATATGTATGTGTATATATATGTGTGCATATCTATGTATGTATATATGATTGGTTTGGTTTCTTTGGTTTAATGATATTCAACCTTCTTGAGTTATGTAATGCCAATGCAATCCTCGTAGAAGAACAGCCGTGATACTGTTTAACCGATGGATTGGAGGTTAAGGTGTTTAATACCTTTTCCAAGTGTTTTTGTCCAAATGTGTACGTCATAGAACGACTGAGGTTTGATCTAGTCTACTTCGAGGTCGTAGTCCAGCACGTTAGCCACTATATGTTACATAGCCATACACGAATATGTGAAACTTACATAGAATGTTCATAACTTATATGGATAACATAGGAATCCCGAAACACAAAAACACTCACGACTTCTTAGTTCAGGTACGAAACCTTTTATTACCTTTGAGTTTAAAGGTTTTTCGACATAAGGAGAGAGGCACAACCTTTCTATGCTGACTTTTTCATCTGCCCTCCACCACCACCACCACCATCAGCACTACCACGCGCGGCCTCCGCCACAAACAACGGGTCTCGCTTCGGCGAGCTCCGAAAGTCGACCGTCTTCTTCCGAGGAAGAAACTCGACTCTCTGACTTTGCTCAAATCCCCAAAATCCTCCGCGCACGCTTTCGGTGCATGACGTCATTCACATCCCCGGTCATATTTCTCTCTGGGATTTTTATTTTGACATCTCTGAATGACACATCCTCCCCGCGGGCACGTGAACACCTGCGCTCATGTTGCACCAAACTAACCCATGCGCTAAGCGAAACATTCTCAGCCTAACTAAACCGAAAGGCAAGATATATAAAACGTAATCCCACGGCCATTATATTACATATGCCCTCGTGTATATATATATATATATATATATCTGTATACAGATATATGTATGTGTGCGTGTGTGTTTATGTGTGTGTGTACGTGTGTGTGTGTGTGTGTATGTATATGCATATATGTGGGAGTTTACGTTAGTGTAGTGCAACCAGAGAGTCAATTGTACTTGATAACTGACAGTTTCTAGCCTCTTTGTTCATCTGACCAACTTGGTCAGTGTCTAGGCCATCCTAACTTAACTATAAGAGCTCAAACAATGACACTAGGCATTTCTTCTTCATCATATCGGGCAACTCTTTTTTTATAGATATAACGAACCATAATCAAAGAGGCGACATCTCCACACTAAACGGTAGCTCTCTGAAACTAGTAGACAAGTTCACCCACCTTGGAAGCAGTTTCTCATCAACCGAGACTGACATCAGCACGCTACTAGCAAAGGCATGGACAGCTATCGATAGACTATCAGTCATATGGAAGTCTGACTTGACCGATGAAATGAAGTGCAGTTTTTTTTTTCAAGCAGTGGTCGTGTCAATATTGCTGTATGGATGCACTACATGGACGCTAAGTAAACGGATGGAGAAAAAGCTTGATGGCAACTACATTAAAATGCCGCGAGCAATATTGAACAAGTCATGGAAGCAGCACCCCACAAAGTAACAGCTGTACGGTCACTTTCCATCCATCACGAAAACTATCCAAGTTAAACGAACAAGACATACGGGACTCTGCTGGAGAAGTAAGGACGAATTCATAAGTAACATACTCCTGTGGATCCCTTCACATGGACGAGCAAAAGCAGGACAACCAGCTAGAACCTAAATACAAAGGATGTAGCCTTGAAGACCTACCGGAAGCGATGGACGATAGAGAAGGGCTGGGGGAGAGGGTCAGGGAGATCTGTGCTGATGGTGCGATATGATGATAATGATGACATGTATATATATATATATATATATATATTTCCTAAATTATCGTGGTCAATGCAAATATATGTGGTATCACTTATAACAGTTGAAACAATGGAGCGGTTAATCAGTAAATATACTGTTTGGGAGTACCTACCTCCTTAACAAATGTGTCACTATACAGTTTATCAACGAACTAAAACTTCTGACGTTGTCACTTGTTGAGGAATATGAATAAGGTAAAGCGCGATTTTCCAAACGTTGTGTGACTCTTGCGACCGACTAGTGAAGAACGCCCAGTCTTCTGTAATAACCGGTCAGAAATGGAAGGCAAAAATAACTGTAGAGAATGCTGAATCAGCCCTTAAGATGAAAGAAATATTTGCCACTGTGGTAAATGGAAGATCAGGTCTAGGCCTTAGTCCACAGCGTTAGTGAAACAAGGAATCTACAATAAAAAAAAAAAAAAAAGAAAAATTGTTTCGGAAGAATTTCATCATCGTGAGGAAGTCAGGCGTATTGCTACAGCTGTAGGACAAAAGAAAAAAGGGCACATGGGCCAGGCGGGAGAATGCAAAAGGCAGAGCTATCACACGGGGCAACCTCAAGCATATGGAGCCCAAAAAATTAAGTTTCCTTCTAAAGGCAATCTACGACGTCATACAAACATCAGTCAACTTTCATGCTTGGCGGTTAACTACATTTTACCAATACCGAGGATATGGGAAAACTGCCAGCCTCAAACATTCTCACTGGATACGAGTATGCTCTAAGAAACTACTCGTGGACACATAACTAAGTCCTTGAGATTTTTGCTGAAGCTTCGAAGATATGTTGTGAGACTGCCTACAAAGCTCTTAATAAAATCACCAATAGAGCGATTCATTTCGTTAAAGAAGTAAATATTTCGAATCTTTTGCATAAAACTATGTACAGATCATCATTGTTTGATGACTGCATGGACTGGCACGTTACAACCGATTTAGAACTTCATTTTGTATTTCCAACTGAAATGGCGTTAAAGACCCAACGTCCAGATATTATCATTTGGTCCGTTAAATTAAAAAAGTTTTCTTTATTGACTTAACGGTCTCTTTTGAAGAAAATTTCGACTGGGTACCGGACCATTACCCGAATGAGTAGAATGTTCGCCAATGGTCCGGGAGATCGGGGTTCAATCCCAGGTCGAGTCATACCAAAGACTCAAAAAAATGGCATTTGATGGCGCCACGCTTAACACTCAGCATCATGAGGTAAGGATCAAGGGTAAAATGGAACAATCCAGAGAATGGAGTTGCGCCCTCCCCTACACCTCGATGTAGTAGCGATTGAAAAGGGAGCCTTCGAGTCACCGGCGACTAAAGTCGCCAACATTACTTACATCTGCGTAAGATGGAATAATATTAGGATCTGCGAAAACAATGTGTCAGAAATGATTAGATTACCAATTTATTTCCTATCGTGGTCGGATGCCGAGATTTCATTTCCAACTCAACCTCTGCATTCTTCACTAATCTTGGTCTTTCTCCATCAGACAAGAGGAAATACATAAAAAATACAAAGCTCAAATTGCATCAGCGTGGATATGGCAATCCCAGAGAGTGACGACAATCCCACAAAGTCTGGTGGTATTGTGAGTTACTGCTGGGGCGCTCTAGGCAAGTGGTAATGATATCTGAAACCAGAGTCATCATCTGATGAAAGCTTTGTTGGAAGCAACGCTGCTGTACAAACATTAGTCATTGTATGATACCTATTTATAGTACAATGGACTTGGACAGCGAGAATGACCATTATTCCCGTCTAAATGACACGTCTAGCTTATAAAAATTAAATAAACGGCCATCTGGTACTGACCGGCATGTTATAATTCTTGTGATGATATAATTTATCTCCCAGACACAAACAAAAACCATGTTGTTTTTATTTACTTTGCTTAGCATACAGTTTAACACAAGTCAGTGATATGGGGCACCCAGTGGGCAACGAACTCTCTAACCATGGTCAACTAGCCTAGTTGGCTAACTACGAGAATCAGCAGGAAATTTCATTCACTCAAAAGTTCCTATGATGACGTCATGTGTACTGTTGATGACTTTTTGATTAATGAAATCCAAGCACTGCAACATCGATGGTTTGGTTTCGGTTTCTTTGCTTGATGGCATATTAAACTTCGTGGATAATTTAATGTCAAAACTGCCTTTGTAAATGAACTGTGGGAGTACTATTCAATCCATATCTGGAGGGATAAGGGAGTTCATGCCTTTCTCAAGGGTATTAGTGAACGTATCTGCGCGATTGGAGATCAAACTTACTTCAAGGCCGCAGTGCAAGATTTTAACCACTAAGCCTCGGGAACTCTACCAAAACCGATGGAAGACGAGTGTGGATCGCAAGGAAGACTATATAAAAATATAAACATCATTTGACCAGCCGACCCTTCTACTATGCAGGGAGTTACCGTGGCTGACGTTCTATTATGTGACATCGTAGTAAACAAGTTCAAACCCCAGTCGCACAATAACGCTTACTTTTGGACTACTACCCTTTGAGACAGGTATCCAACCCCTTATCGCACCCAGCTATAGGTTAAACAGAATCACTACCGGTTTTTCTATAAGGATGGGTTTGGGATTAAATAACCCACGAAGGTTGATATGCCATTAAACAAAGAAACCAAACCAAACCGATCGTATCGCGTGTGTTTAGAATCCTCAAGTAGGTTTCATGAATGAGTCCATTGTAAAAAAAAAACAGGGGTTTTAATAGTTAATGTTTACATGATTAATTTTGTTTGGAAGCTTCGTACAAGTCACTCGTTACTTAATCTACTGTAGATGAGGCACACTTCGGCCGGCCGTGGTATCAGCGGCACGGATCTGGTCGGGTATGTCATGTCTCTGGATACGATCGTCAGCCGAGGCTGGCGAGGAGGCCTAGCATTCGCGGCACGCGGCCGAGACTGACATTCCTCGAGCTTCAGAGAGTCGTCCCCCAGACTAAACCATCTCAGAGGGGCTAGGTTTATCGCCTGGTGCCTGAGGCGCCCCTTTTTTAGGGAACCACCGACGGGACCCGAGACATTTTGGGGAATGCCGGGCATGTCTGGGCTACGGCCCTGCGCCCGGAACTACCTTAAAAAAGGCGTTGTGCCACACTCACCCGTTTGGTGGGGCGTGCGACAAATATCGTTATTTAATGTGCTGAAGAAATAACGCTCTCAACGACACACGGGCTATATTTATAGCCCTATTATTATCGCCCGGACATATTAATATGAATTTTCATCATAACGAAGGCGTGCCGACAGCACGGATTCTGCAGACACTCTTGCTCTCCATCCGTCCCTATAAGCCATCGCATATTTCAATTCTTCTTAACGGCATCCAATGTCCACACAAAGCTGATGAAAGTAACTTTTTTTGCTGGTATACCCATACTGTTTGTCCATGTGTAGGAGTTTATTGTAAAACGTCGCTCGTATATCAACCATTGTTGCTAATATAATGCCAAATCTTGTTTTTACATATATACGAAATATATCATTTTGTTTTGTCAGGTTTTATGATATATCAGCCATTATTGTTCATTTAATGCCAAATCTTGTTTTTACATTCATGTTAAATACATCACCAGCTCAGTCCATCACAGTCCAGCTCGTCTTTCTAAGGATCATTTTCGAGATGGGAGGTTAATGGCCGTACAGCTGCTGTTTTTTCAGGGGTTGCTGCTTCCAGGATTTGTTAAAAACACCATGCAGCAGTCTTGTGTGGTGACCATCTAGCCTTTCTTTTCCAGGCGTTTTGTTAGGGTGCAACGTGCAATCATACAGTAGTACTGATACGGCTACAACTGGGAAGATTTGCCGTTTTATTTTATAACAGATCAAATTTCCATAGGATCGATAACTGGTCAATAGCTTTGCCTGAACATTCTTGAACCAAATATAACTTCTTTAAAAATGTGTTGTACTAAATGTTGGCAATTCAAAAATAGCCTAGTCAGTCGGGACTGTAGAATACGCCGACTGCATCTCTGCAAAAGGGAAGGACCCATCTACTTCAATAACGAGTGTCCTGGATATAACATTAAACAATCTGATGGAAAGGCCCCAGTAATGCTGGAACTTTGGGGAGTGTGGAGTACTCCTTCATTACAATTTCTCCCAGGTCTACTCTGGCCTGGAGTGGTAGCACCTGATAGCGTCATATCTATGAGTCAAAAAGAACTGCTTGACATTCAAAGTGCAAACAAATGACGATGCTAAATTGAATTGTTTGAAATAGAACATTTAGAATATTTAACTGTGTGTAAGCGAATGACAGATTTTAATTGAATTGTTGATGATACGTCCCAATACTTGGAACCAATTAACTTTGTTGATTTATGCTAAATTAAATTATATGTGTTTACAAAGTGCGTTTATAATCATATATTTAATATATATATAAAAAGATGATTTGGCAATAAATAACCAACAATAGTTGGTATGCCATAAAACCAGACCAAACCAAACCAAATCATATATATTTAGTATATATGTAAAAACAAGATTTGGCATTAAATAACTAACAATGGTTGATATGCCATATAAACGAAACCAAACCAAATCATATATATTTAGATAAACTTATTATCTTGAAGAGATGTTTACATTGTTTTGATACTTTCATTATTCATTATAGTTTAAAACTTTTATATAGGATTAGCAGATATGATTTATTGATCAGCAGTTAAAGTATCTATACATTTGTTTTTATCCCATTTGTTTTCTGGATTTTATTGTTATACGAATGATCCCAAGTTACTTCTCTTGATAATGCTGTTATTGGCTGCAGTAATTAGTCTTTGCAGTTTTTGTGTATAATAGAAATGTTTGGTTAGGTTAGGTTTTATAGAATATCAACTATTGTAGATTATTAAATGGCAAATTCGGTTTATACATATATATCAAATATATATAATTTGTTTGGTTTGGGTATTATGGCATATCAACCATTTTAGGCAAATCTTCTTTATATGTATATTACATATATTGGATTTCGTTTGGTTTGGTTTTATAGAATATCAACTATTGTAGATTATTAAATGGCAAATCCGGTTTATACATATATATTAAATATATATAATTTGTTTGGTTTGGGTTTTATGGCATATCAACCATTGTAGGTTATTTAAAAGCCAATCTTCCTTATATATATATATATATATATATATATATATATATATATATATATATATAATATTTAACAAAGTTAACAAAAGTTAGATGTTCCAGGTACTGCTATATATCTAAGAATACAAATAAATATCGTTCATTTGTTTACGTAGTTAAATGACAAACAGTTCTATTTTAAACAATTCAATTTAACACGAGTCATTTGTTTGCACACAGTTTAAATGTCTAACAGTTCTATCTGACCCATAGATAGGACCCTTGCTTCACATATGCTACATCCCAATATTTCCAATACTCCACACTTGTACGACTCGTTTAACACTTTCTTCTCGCTAAGAATCTGATATCCAGTAACAAGCCGAGACAAGATGACTAAATGATGATGGAGGTTACATGTTTTAGTGTCGCGCTGTTATGCATATTCGAAGTTACACTTTTAAGGTTTTCATTATTTTCTTAAAAGAAAGAGAGAAAAAAAAACAGTCGGCTGGGGCTGTAGAATACACCGATTACAGCTCTGCAGAGGGGAAAGACTTCCCCACCAACAAATTTCCTGCAATATTATTCCTGGGAATAATGGCAATGTAGGGGTACTCCGCATTCCTCAAAGCTCCAGCATTACTAGAGCTTCACCATAAGATTACTAATTGTCAAAACTGAACACTCCTTGGTGGAGGTGTATTAACCCTCAGCAGAGATGATGTCGGTGTATTCTACTGATCCAAGTGACTGGGCTGATATCAGAAAGGGGAATCCCCGTGGTTAGCGTTTTCGTCTGTGACATCGTAGTAAACACGTTCACACTTCATTCGTGCTAATATGTCGACTTTAGGACTAATAAGACCCGAAGACTTCCTTTTCAATAGTGTAAGGGAGGGCGCTACTCTTTTCCCTGGATACTTCACTTACCCTTGATCTGTACCTTATAATAGTGAGTGTTAAGCAAAGAGGTATCAAGTATCATTTTTTGAGTCATTGGTATGACTCGACCAGGGATTGAACTCCGGTCTCCCGGACCTTTTGCAAACACTCTACCTACTATGCCAATGGGCCGGTATATAAAGTTAAGTTTGCGCGCGGTAATCGAAGGCGACCCGAAGGCTCCCTTTTCAATAGCTACAACACTAAGGTGTAGGGAAGGGCGCTACTCCTTTCCCTGGATTGATCCCCTTTACCCTTGATCCGTACCTTATAATGCGTAGTTTTGAACAAGGCGGCATCAAGTACCACTTTTTTAGTCTTTGGTATGACTCGACCTGGGATTGAACCCGGTCTCCCGGACCATTGACGAACACTCTAACCATTAGAAAATCTGTTCTTCTACAAGAATGCCTTTTAATATATTGCATATACGAAATACTCAAAGCAGGTGAGTTCTCTTCCTCCTTCTTTTCTTGATGTATAGAGTCTGTCTGTGTCATTTCCATTAAGTTCTTTTGCTTTGATCATTTTTTGTTTATTTATTTGGCAAATGATAATTTTACTTCTTGCGAGCAAGTAAAATGATTTCATTTTATTACCACTCTCCATATTTCATTTGATCTTAAACTTGTTTTATCAACCCTCATATTTTTATCAAGCTGCTGTTACCAGAGTTCCATTTTCCAATTTCTATTTTCAAACATTCTTTTTTTACATTGGGCTTTCTATTTCGGGGAGGTTTCTGATACTGCATTAATTTTTGCTTGTTGTCAGCTTCGTTACTGTTTTCAAATGTCACGATTATTATCGATTTCAACTGTTGTCACCAAAAAAGGTGTTTCCGGGTTTTACCCGAGGCAAAGCACAAATACTTGGCTAAATATCTTCCTTGTGTTGTTGTTGTTGTTGCTGTTGCTGTTATTTGTTTTTGTTTTTTCTTCTTTTTCTTTTTCTTTTCTTTCTTTTCTTTTTCTACTTTTTCCTTTTCTTTTTCTTTGCCTTCAACATTTCTCTTGTCCTCTTTTTTCTTCATTTCCTATTTTTCTTTTTCTTTTTTTCTTCTATTCTTTTTCGTCTGTTCTCCTTTTTCCTTTTCTTTTTTCTTCTTCTTCACTTCTTTATCTTTTTCTGCTTTTCTTCCTTTTCTTTTTCACTTTTCTTCTCCTGTTCTTTTGTTTTCCTTCTTTCACTCTTTTTCTTTTTTTTCTACTTTCATTATTTTATTTCTTATTTTCCTTATTTTTTCTTTGTCTTATTCTTTTCCATTTTTTTGTTTTTCTTTCTGTTTTTCTTTTCTTTTTTCTTTTCTTTTTTCTTCTTTCACTTTCTTCTTTTCTTCTTTTTTTGCTTTTTCCTTTTTTCCTTCTTTCTTTTCTGTTTCTTTGTCTTCTTATTTATTTCCATTCTTTTTTCTCATCTTTTTCTTTCTTTGCTTCATTTTTTTCTATTCTTTTATTTCTTTGTCTTCCTTTTCTTTTATTTCGTCTTTTTTCTTTTCCTTTTCCTTGTCTTCATTTCTATTACCATCTTTCTTCTTTTGTTTTATTCGTTTTTTTTTTTTTTTTACTTTTCTATCTTTTCTTTTTTCTTCGTTTCTTTTCTTCTTTTTCTCTTTGCCCTCTTTTCCCTTCTCCTTTTTTTCTTCGGTTTTTATCCGTTATTTTCTGAAGAAGAAGAAGAAGAAGAAGAAGAAGAAGAAGAACAACAACAACAACAACAACAACAACAACAACAACAACAACAACCAAAAACGGCAATTACTTTAGAGACAAAACAAAAATTGAAATATCGTAAAGGGGAAAACAAGAAGAAAAACTACTTCATGGACACTTCATAAGACAAACTTAATAAGTCCTTGACATGAATATGGCTACGCAGAGGGAATCTAACGCAGGAAACTGAATCGCTTCTTATAGCAATCCGGCACATAGCTACATTAGAATTAAAGGTTGAAAGAGTTAAGACTCAGGAAAAAAGCAAGTGTAGACTTTACAGCGATATGAGGCAATTAACAATATTATAAGCGAATTTAGCGAACTGGCTCAAGTTTACAAGAGCAGATGTGACTAGGTAAAAGGAAGGCGATCCGTTAGAAACTGTGCAATGTATTCATTATATGAATGAAAATCTACCTTTGAAAATGAAACGGAAGATTCACAGGGATTTTAAAATGAAAATCTGTCAGTCTTGGGCAGTAGACAGGGTATTATTTTGAACAAGAAAAGAATTTGTCAGTTAGGGGACTTCGCCGTTCCAGCAGGTCACAGAGTAAAATTAAACGAAGGGAAAGGGGGAAAAAATTGAAAAATTTTAAATCTAAAATTTTTAAAAAATGGATAAGTACCCGGATCTTTCCAGAGAACTGAAGTTGACAGGGATGCTAATCTTGGTTTGACCAGTGGGCTGGGGCTGTAGAATACACCGTCTGCATCTCAGCAGGGGAGTAAGACTCTCCCCAACGAGGATCCTGCATATGACACTAAACAATCTGATGGTAAGACTCCAGTAAGGCTAAAGCTTTGGGGAGTCTAGTGTATACCTCCGTTCCCATTACTTCCAGGTCCACTCTAGCCGGGAGTAGTAGCACCTGATAGGGTCCTATCTATGGGTCAAATTGAACTGTTTGTCATTTAAACTGTGTGCAAACAAATGACTTGTGTTAAACTGACTTCTTTGAAATAGAAATGTTTGATTATTTAATGACTGATGGTTAATTGAATTGTTAGTGATACATAGAAATACTTGAAAACATTCAACTGTGTGCAAACAAATGATCAATAGTAAATAGATAGGTGCCCGTGGTGTAATGGTTATCGTCGTAGGAAATGGACACGGCGACACGAGTTCAAATCCTGGACGAGACTGATTGCATTTCACATAGCACTAATACCCTTGGGAAAGGCATGAATCCAATAATTCTCCCTCCAGCTATGGGTAAATAATAGGACAGACCGGTTTCTTCAGCCTTGGTTAGGCAACTAGTCTAGGAGAAGGAAAAACTCTTAATTCAAACCTGTTAAACTCCGCTTAAAAATTGACCTTGTGTCATATCCTGCCCGAGCGGAGGGGTTGGTAAATAGGATAGTAAATAGATTTATTCGTATTAGATAGAAATAAGTGAAACCATTTAAATGTTGTCAACAAAATGTATTTAGAAATCATACGCATTTAATAAAAATGTATAAAGAGGATTTGGCATAAAATTGCCTACAAGGGTTGATATGCCATAAAACCAAACCAAACCCAACCAAACCAATGATAGTCGGAGTTCTTGGAACCAAAACATGGAAGAAGGGACGAGGAAAACGGATATCCACGATGGGAGGCTGAAACCATCCAATATACTCAACTACTATGATCGGGTAGAATACTGAGGAGAGTCCTGGAGATTTAAGGCGACTTGCTGTCTATCAGTGAAGTCCATCAGTTGCTACTGGCTTGAAACATTCGTAAACAAAAAGAAAAATGATAACGAGCAATAATTATTGATAGCTGAGGTTGTACTAGTAGTAGTAGTTGTTGTTGTTGTTCTACTTGCAGTAATAACATAGATTTTCTTTTTCTTTCTATCTTAATGTGACAATATCCTCTTGACAAACACTTGTATCCAACTTCACGTTCGTTTCATTTTTTTTTCTCTCTAGTAAAGCCACCATGGTGTGAAAAACAATCAAGTTAAATACATACAACGAGAAAAGAGGAAAAGAAGAATACGTAACCAAAATACTTAATGAAAAATCAAGTAATACGTTAGAACGAATCAATCATGATGGCGAACGTCCAACATTATGCACAAAGAATGGGGAAAAATACACTGAAAGAGCTGTTGGCAGCAAAATGGATTCCAATGGATTCAGTTAACAAGTTAAAAAAACAATAAAAAAAAGCAGGCAACTCCCTAGTATTACTTCTGCAATCTTTATAACTTACCTCACATTTCAGGGTATTTCAAAATTCGAATTCTATTTGTAACAACTTGATTTTACACCGACAACGGTCAGAGATTTATGTCTGTCTGTGTCCGTTTGCTTATATCTATCTATCATTCTATATCAGTGCCCGTGGTGTAATGGTTATCGTCGTAGGAAATATGGACACGGCGATACGAGTTCAAATCCTGGACGAGGTTGATTGCATTCCACATAGCACTAATACCCTTGGGAAAGGTATGAATCCAATTATTCTCCCTCCAGCTATGGGTAAATAGTAGGACAGACTAGGTTCTTTAGCCTTGGTGAGGCAACTAGTCTAGGAGAAGGAAAACTCTTAATTCAAACCTGTTAAACTCCGCTTAAAAATTAGCCTTGTGTCATATCCTGCCCGAGCGGAGGGGTTGGTAAATAGGATCATTCTATATCAGTCCGTTCCTATCTCTACATGTAATGATGTATTCTCTCCTTCCACCTCTCTCTCTCTCTCTCTCTCTCTCTCTCTCAGTCTATATATGTATATATAGTGTATCACAAAAGTGAGTACACCCCTCACATTTGTGCAGATATTTAAGTATATCTCCTCATGAGACAACACTGACAAAATGACACTTTGACTCAATGAAAAGTAGTCTGTGGGCAGCTTATATAACAGAGTTAATTTATTTTCCCCTCAAAATATAGCCATTAAAAGCTAAACCTCTGCCAACAAAAGTGAGTACACCCCTAAGAAACTACACCCCTAAATGTCCAAATTGAGAACTTGTCATTTTCCCTCCGAAATGTCATGTGATTCATTAGTGTTACTAGGCCCATGTGTGCATAGGGAGAAGGTGTGTTCAAATTTGTAGTGCAGCTCCCACATTCTCTCATGCTGGTCACTGGAAGTTCTAACATGGCACCACATGACAAAGAACTCTCTGAGGGTCTTAAAAGACGTATTGTTGCGCTACATGAAGATGGCCAAGGCTACAAGAAGATTGCCAACACCCTGAAACTGAGCTGCAGCACAGTGGCTAAAATCATCCAGCTTTTTAAAAGAGCAGGGTCTACTCAGAACAGGCCTCGGGTAGGCCGTCCAAAGAAGACGAGCGCACATGCTGAGGATCACATCCAAATGCTTTCTTTGAAAGATTGGAGTAGGAGTGCAGTCAGCATTGCTGCAGAGATTGATGAGGTGGGGGACAGCCTGTTAGTGCTCAGACCATACGCCGCACGTTACATCAAATTGGTGTGCATGGTTGTCACCCTAGGAGGAAACCTCTTCTGAAGACGATACACAAGAAAGCCCGCAAACAGTTTGTTGAGGACATGTCAACAAAGCACATGGATTACTGGAACCATGTCCTATGGTCTGATGAGATGAAGATTAATTTGTTTGGTTCCGATGGCTTCAAGCATGTGCGGCGGCGACCAGGTGAGGAGTACAAAGATAAGTGTGTCATGCCTACAGTCAAGCATGGTGGTGGGAAT
>OY757921.1:75233001-75253001 GCA_963585895.1 Sepioteuthis lessoniana | reverse complement strand
TAACTCGTCGTGTTACCATAACGACAAAAATAGATTGTAGTATCAGTAGTATATATATGTATGTATGTATGCATGTACTCTGCGAGTTGGATGCGACACACGTTCAATTCTTTAAGCGGGAAGCAAATAATTTAAATTCAGAGTTTTTCTTCTCCTAGAGTAGTTGCCGCAACAAGGCTAAATAATTCAAACTGTCCCACTATTTACACATAGCCGAGGAAAGAAGAGATGGCTTTATCCGTTTCCAAAAATAAAACGCGCCCAGCCTGGTCCAGGAATTGAACTTGAGTCATTGATTCCATTTCCTTCGACGATAACCGTTACACCAAGCGCGCCTCCATAGCAGTTCCAGTTTTTATTGCTGTAACCAACTAAAACAACGGAAATTTCAAGGTTAAATTAAAAAAAAACACCTCAAGGGTCAGAAATTAATATAGTGCTGAGTCCCCGTGGCGTACTGGATTAAGTACATAACTGTGACATCGTTGTAAGCGAGTTCGAACTCCAGTCACGCTATTATGTTCGCTTTCGGTCTAAGACTCTTGCGAAAGACATGAACCACCTTATCCTTCCAGGTATGGGTTAAATAGAATCATTGATGTTCTTCAGCAAGAATGGCTTTGGTATTAAATAACCCGCGAAGGTTGATATGCCTTTAAACAAAGAAACAGAAATCGAAAGGTTACGCTTGGTTTGGTTTTATCTCAAATCAACCATTGTAGGTAGTTTAATGCCAAATACATTTTTATACATATAACCAGTTCTATTTCAATCAATTCAGTTTAGCATAAGTACACAATTTAGTTCTATTTGACCCATAGATAGGACCCTATCAGGTGCTATCACTCCGGGCCAGAGTGGACCTGGGAGCGATGGCAATGAAGAGGTACTCCGCATTCCATAAGCCCCAGCATTACTGGAACCTCACTATCATATTGTTTAGTGTCATATCTTGGATACTCGGTGAGGGTCGGGGGATTACCCCTCTGCAGAGATGCAGTCGGTGTATTCTAAAGCCCCCGCCCAGCCATCTGGGCCCAGAAATCGAAAGATAAATGACACATCTAAAGTATTTACGACTTTCCTGCCGAATTTGACGTAATGATTTTCTTTGATTATCCAAATTTAAAATGATCGAATTGATGCCTTGTTGGGCTGTTCATACGTGAAAGTCATTAAAAGATTTTGAGTTTTCGTTGGCGGGGTTTTTTTTGGGGGGGGGTTACACTATTGTTTTTTGTTGTTTTGGGATTTTCATGGGATGGGGTTTTTTCATTATGTCCATACAATGTAAAACGTTAATTTTCTTCGATATATTTCCCTTAACATTCAACACATTGAGTAAAGTGTGTTTTTTTGCCATTTTGAATTGTTTCAAAACAAATCTTTTTTTTTTTTTTTCGTTATTAAAATAATTTTTCTCTAAACCAATTTCAAACAAGGCGGAATTTATATTTATGGGAAAAATTCTAAAAAATATTATTTTGCTATCTTTAAAAATTGCCTTTATTTATTGAATGACCTCTGTATAAGTTAATCATTTGTGCACGCCTTGATTAAATCTAAAATTCAAAATTTTTTAGATTTAAACATTGTCTCCAAGATAATATTTACATTGATCTTCTAAAATTATTACGCCTGAAAAGTATAAAATGAAAACATTTTTTTAGAATTTAAGCAATAGAAAATCATCAGAGTTTGTTCCTAAGTGATTAAATTTATAGACTGTCACCGAAGTCCACCATTTTAAACTGCATCAGTATCTGATGGTGAAAATTTGCTATACACATGCCTGCTTTTAAAGAACAGTTAAATTACAAAATAATTATTGTTATCTACAACTACAATCCTGCTATAGTTATTTAGCTAAAGTGAGAATCCATACTGGAGACCTGTTGATTGAGACACGAATCGCTGGGAGAGCTAGTGTGCTAGTTTAATGTGAATTCCGTGATTCCTACAACCTGCCGACTCTTGTTGGGAGCGTAAAGTTTTGCCTCAGCAAGGTTTATTTATTCCTTCTCTAAGCGTGATACACGCCAAATTTGGAGAACGAAATTACATCTGTAGTTACATCAGTTTTATTATGTTTGGTTTGGTTTCTTTGTTTAATGACATATCAACCTTCATAGGTTATTTAATGCCAAAGCCATCCTTCAAGAAGAACAGTAGTGGTACTATTTAACCCATAGCTGGGAGGATAAGAGGACTCTTACCTTTCCCAAGGGTATTTTTCAGAAAATGAACGTGATAGCGCGACTGGAGTTCGAACTCGCTTACTACGATTCCGCAGTTTTCATGCTTTTTATTTGTTATGCCAAACCTTGATACCATTTTTTTTAAGTGGAGGGGAACATAAATTGTTTGCTCTGTTCTCGGTGAACCACTTATTAATCCATTTTTCATGCATGTTTTGTATGGAGCCAATTTTCTGAATCCGTTTAATAAATATGATAATCTAATGGAGATCACATACGTGTTAATATATTTGAATAAATATCATTTTAAATAAGATTTTAAAGATATAAATTTTGTAAAGTCAAATGTAGAAATACAAAAAACTCAAAAATACAGATGCTCACGGCACGCGAAACTAAACATTTATTCATTTATTTTTTTTTTATTCAAAATTTTCAAATTCAAACATTATTCTCGTCGCCTGAAGAGATTTATAAGCGTCAATACGGTCTGTAAGTTTGTAACGAGCTCACATATAAACATAAAGGTAAATTTAAGTTCTATTTCAGTTTGAAATACAAAGTATTATATTTCCCAGCTTTATATATATATACAATAAAATCATGCATACACACTCACACATAAACACACGTAAACAGACATATATATATATATATATATATATATATATATATATATATATATATATATATATCAAAACTATGCATATATATTTATAAATATAATATATATATGTATATGATAAAACTATTCATGTATATAGATATATATGAGTGTATAATAAAACTATGCATATACATATATATAGTTTCTTATATATATATATATATGTGTGTGTGTGTGTGTGTGTGTGTGTGTGTGTGTGTGTGTGTGTGTGTGTGTGTATCAATAATGAAACTACACATATATATTTTAACTATGCATGTATATATATATACATACATATATATATATATATATATATATATATATATATATATATATATATATAATAACTATGCATACAAACACGTGTGTGTGAGTGTGTGTCTATGTGAGTGTGTATAATGAAACTCAGCACGCACGCACGCACGTAAACTTACATATATATATATATATATATATATATATATATATATATATAATGAAACTATATGTTCATATATAATGAAAGTATACATATATAATGAAACTATATATATATATATATATATATAAAATGAAACTATGCATATATAAAATGTGGAGATGAATGCTTTCCAATTCCACTCAAAGTGTTCACCATATATCTGGTAGAACCGTTTCGAACAAGTTTTGTTCTCCCATGGGAGTAAATGATCAAAACCTTTAATCTGTCGGTCGGTTGGTTGGTTGTTTGGTTTTATGGCATATCAACCTTTGTAGGTTATTTAACGCCAAATCAATTTTTATGCAATATGCAAATAGTCAGTTTTATTTCAAACAATTCAGTTTATCATGAGGACACAGTTTAAATGTCAAAGACATATCTATTTCAAGCAATTTAGTTTATTTAAACAGTTCTTTTTCAACTAATTTAGTTTAGTATAAGTACAGATTTTGTTTACAAACAGTTAAACGTCAACGCAGTTCTATATCAAACAATTCAGTTTAGTAAAAGTACAGTTTCAATGTCAAAACTAGTTCCATTTCAAACAATTCAGTTTAGCATAAGCACGCAGTTTAAATGTAAGAACATTTTAATTGTCAAAAATATTTCTATTTCAAGCTATTCAGTTTAGTCAAACAGTTCTAATTCAAACAATTCAGTTTAGCATAAGCATACAGTTGATTCTATTCGACCCATAGATAAGGCCCTATCAGGTGCTACCATTCCGGGCCAGAGTGGACCGGGGAGCAATAGCAATGAACGGGTGCCCCGCATTCCCCAAAGGTGCAGCATTACTGGAACCTCACCATCAGATTGTTTAGTGTCACATCAGGGCACTCCTTGAATGGGGAGGTCTTAAACCTCTGCAGAGGTGCAGTCAGTCTATTCTACAGCCCCAAATGACTGGGCTATTAATCTGTCAGATATATACA
Source organism: Sepioteuthis lessoniana (assembly GCA_963585895.1). Lineage (NCBI taxonomy): Eukaryota > Metazoa > Mollusca > Cephalopoda > Myopsida > Loliginidae > Sepioteuthis > Sepioteuthis lessoniana. The sequence goes on along the minus strand of OY757921.1, from coordinate 75,248,762 downwards.
CAGGATGTTTCTGAAAAATTTACATTATGACTTCCACCATCTAGAATTAATACTGTTTAGTTTAATTTGACTTGAATATATTATTACTCAGATATTTACTCAAATGGCATCAATTTTTTTTATATTTCCTATATATATATATATATATATATATATATATAGGATGTCATTTTATATATATATATATATATATAGGATTCGTTTGAACTCGATAACTACGTTTCTGCAGTCTAGCGCCACAAGGACACAATGGTTACCGTGTTAAAAATTAGACACGGATAGCCAATTTCAAATCCTAGACAAGACTGTTTGCATTTCGCATAGCTATAATACCCTTGGGAAAGCTATGAGTCCAGCTATTCTATGGGTAAATAGTAGGGAATACTGGGCTCTTTGATTTTGGTATGGTAACCGGTGTAGAAAAGGAAAACTCTGAATTCAGACCTGTTAAACTTCGCTTAAAAAATTAACCTTGCGTTGCATCCAACTCGTGCCGGGCTATATATATATATATATATATATATATATTCTCCGGCGAATGAAGTAATCGTGTTGCCATTAGCGTTTATTGCAAGCCTCTTCATACATATGAATTGAGGTCTCGGCAGCTGTTGAACGGATGTATGTAAACAATAGTAATTGTGATTCATAACCGTTTAAAATTTACGTCGCAGCTAATGGCTCCTCGTGGCTGAAGGGTTAGAGGCTTGGCTTTGCGTTTGAATCAACCAGGTTTCGATCCCGGCTACGGGAAGCTAATATGTCTAGCCACACTGATGAGTTCTGATAGAATGAAATAGATCTGTCTGTGGATAACTATATATATATATTTATATATGGGGGTTATTTATGTGTGTGGCATAATGAAAAAACTGCCATCTTTCACTCTTCGGAAGATTACTATTGTGAAATTCTGTTAATTACATTACACTAACAAGTACTACCTATAAGTCAAATAGAATTCATTAGCCATTTAGTAAGGATTATTATTATTATTATTATGATTATTATTATTATCATTATTTGAAGCACTATAGTTGTGTGCAAATTGTTCCTATTTGATAGAAACATTTAAGGGGTGTCCTCGTCGTGTAACGGTTAAAGCGATGGACTGCGGAATCGTAGTAAGCGAGTTCGTACTCCAGTCGCGCTATTACGTTCACTTTCGGACAAATACCCTTGGGAAAGTTATGAACCCCTTTATCCTCCCAGCTATGGGCTAGATAATACCACTACTGTTCTTCTAGGAGAATAGGTTTGGCATTAAATAACCTACAAAGGTTGATATGCCATTAACAAAGAAACATAAACCTAAACCAGAAACATTTAAAAGAATATAATTACTGATGTTAAATAGCAATATTTGAAACCATTAACCTGTGTGCAAATAAATTATTAATATCAAAAAGAATTATCACTGTTTGATAGCAACACCATTTAAGTGTGAAAATTTGTCGGCTGGGGCTGTAGAATACACCGAATGCATCTCTACGGAGGAGTAAGATGCTCCTAACGAGTGTCCTAGATATGACACTAAACAATCGGATGGCGAGGTTCCAGCAACGATGGAGTTTGGGGGAATGCGGAGTACCCTTTCACCATCGCCACCAGGTCCACTCTGGCTTGGATGGTAGCACCTGATAGGGTCCTATCTAAGGGTCAAATACAATTAAACTGTGTACTTATGCTAAACTGATTTGTTTGAAATGGAGCTGTTTTGACATTTAACTGCGTGTAAACAAAAGCTATACTTATACTTAACTGAATTATTTTAATTAGAACTTTTTGACTAAACTGAATAGCTTGAAATAGAAATGTTTTTGACAATTAAACTGTGTAATTATGCTAAACTGAATTGTTTGTAATAGAACAGTTTATTTGTATAAAAATCGATTTGGCATTAAATAACCTGTAAAGGTTGATATGCCATAAAACCCAAACAAACAAAATCCTCTCTAAGTCATTTAGAAATAAAGTTACCTACAAACTGTTCGTTTAAAAACCAATTTAACCAAATAGTTACTTTAATTAATCACGTATAACACGCATTAATAAATAATACGTAGCTGTAATGTTCGGCTACGAAATTCTAAAAAAAAAAAAGACCGGTTGGAATATGCTATAAACAATTTCTGCTCGGAAATATATACCAAATTGATGTTGCATTCTGGGGAAAATAAATCCGGGCAGATAAGTGGGAGCCATGTTACATTTGAATTTTTACCCTCTGACTGACTCTTTGCGAATGTTGGGGAAATTAACTCGAGACATTGAAGAACCATTTGTGAGTTTAGAATGTTCATATTATGCATTGACATTTGAGATTTGAACATGTCAATCTGATTAAAATCACCGGTGTATAATACGCAATGACGTTGTGGAATTTATAACAGCTAGATTTAAACTAAATTTAACATTTGTTCATCTTTTTATCTGGTTTGTAGCGACTAAAGTAAGAATTTGTATATTAATTTATACAACCTCGATACATGACCAGGATGCAACAACCACTCCCCTATAAGCAGGATGTGACCCAAGGTTAATTTTTAAGTATTGTTTAACTTGGTTTGAATTCAGAGTTTTCTTTCTTCTAGACTGATTAATAAAGAGTTCAATCAGCCCTATTATCTACCCATTGCTGGGGAATGAGAAAGAATAAGTGGATTCATGCCTTTCTCAACAGTATTAGTGTAATGTAATCAGCCTCGTCCAGGTTTTGAACTTGGTTTGCTGTGTTAATTAACAACGACAATAACCATTATCCCATAGTTTGTGTAATGTTTCCAATTTACGCAGTACCTAGAGAAAAGGTAAGGTATATTTGTCTGTGACTCCCACCAGACAGGACTTGACACAAGGTCGATTATAGTGGGGATTAGGGGAAGGAAGGTCGGGCTCGAGCCCTGCTGGACTATGCTGGTCATCGGCCCACTTAGTGCAATGTGGGCCTGATGAGCCTAACTGGACATGGATCGTAATCTGGGTCCAGGCACGTATGCCTGATTATGGCTTAAACTGGACGGCAATGTCCAGTGCTATACAAGGGAGTTAAAGGTGTCAGTGATACAGCTCGCCCACCCGAAGCCGGGGGCCATACGGCCTCAAGTCTGCTTTTGCTAGTCAGTGCCCGCTGTCCAGAGATAAGTGATTAATTGATTGATTCTAACTGCACATCAATGCATCTGGGGTTATTTTATGCTTAGAGATTAGGGAATCGCATTCATTGTACTGTTTTTAATTACATTTTTTGTTCAGTTGCTACTGAGTTTTTGAATTCAATTATAAGATATCAAGTATTTATATCTAATGTTATATAATTACGGAATGATGTTTTATATCAATCATTTTTCGTTAATTATATTTTATCATTCAGTTTGGTAAGGCTTTGAACTACTCGGGTTTCTTAGTCCAGGTGCATAGTTATTTGGTGCAGTCTTACGCCTGCGCGTAAAGGATATGACAATCACCATTTGTCATAATAAACCCTCATACAGGAAATAGGGCTGGAGTGTGGATGACGTCATGCCAGAAGAGATAGTTCTGAGAATTTGAGGATTTTGAAAAGAGAGTAGTTGGGTATTCGACCATTGAAAGGTGCAGTTGAGTTTTCTACCGTTGAGGCGTGCGGTTAAGTTTTTCAGATCTCGACCGGCAGAGATCAATTGAGATATTTAACATCACAAGATGCGCCACACGTTGGGATGGGATCATCAAAGTATGGTTAGCATAGGCTTTTCAGAATTGTGTCTCTCTCCTCGAGTTGCCATGGACCGAAGCCAGAAATTAATAATTTATAAACCCGTTCGTATCCGAAACGAAAGAGTCCGCCTGTATTTGTATATATATTTGTATTATTGTTGTGATTGATATCATTATGAGAAGTATGCAACACTAAAAGAGATCATTTGTTCACTGTTGTAAGGTTTCAAGTATTCTTATCAAACATTAATAAGCACATGGTTTCAAGTGATTATTACTATTTGACTACAGCTGTTTGTTTACTCATAGTTATAAGTAACTAATAATAATAACCTTTAGTAACTAATCATTTTTTATACAAATAATTTATAGTTTTAAGGCACAACATATTCCAATACGAATACTCTTTAAACAGATCTATTTGAACCATGTCGAAATTTCATACAAACTCTAGCTATTAGAAAGCCGTTTAAGAATATGAAAGCTTTCATCTAACATTAGAAAGTTGTGATCATTGACGCTTCAGATCACTTCTAAGTATTTTTGCTGACTTAACAATTTGGCAGTCTGGATGATCTCAATTCTTTCTCTAATCGACCCTGCCGATGGGTAAGACTCCAACCCCCAGGAGTATCCTGGATATGACGCTAAATTGCCTCTGATGGTAAGGCTCCAAGTCTAGATATCAAACAAATGAGTACCTCTGCATTGCCGTCACTCCCAAGTCCACTCCAATTGGGAGTGGTACTACCTGTCAGGGTCTCATCTAGGTGTTAAAAATTATTAGTATAAGATATATAAGTATAGTATACTTGATGCTATATAACTGTAAAAGTATTTGTATTAAGAATAGTTATTTGGAACTGTATCAGTTTACTTAGGATTATAATAGGATTGAAAAAAAATAGGTGCGTGAAAACAAATAACTGCTATTAAATGGAAATAATTACTTACCATATAAGTATTAGTATTAGGAAGACCTGAAACCAGACAACTGTGTACAAATTATTTGTATTAGAAAAAAGTACTTGATATCGCACTGAATGCAAAAACCTCTTAAGAAACAGCTACGCAAAACATGTAAATTTGAACGTACAATGAAGGTTATTCCCTTACCTTTTGTTGTATTTTGACCTTCGACTCGGCCAAACTTGCCATTCCAAGGTGGTGCACCGGAAGGAAGTGACACATTCTAATGGCAGTTATGAGAGGAAATCGCGTGGGCGGAAATTGGCTAACAAAATGGGACAAGCTAAAATTCCCATGGTACACTCATAGACTGATGCACCGAAAGAGAGTGACCTGTGAACTGCATGACAGTTATTTCCGCTTGATGACGATCAAACATGCCATTCCAAAGATCGAGTAGGCGATTGAGTGGGCGTTGAACTATTATATAGAAGTTGCTGATAAGATGCAGTAAAGAAAGCCATCACCCAGCAGAGTGGGCCTCTGGGCCTCCGGTTGAGCAGTCCTGGAGAACGAGAAAGACACAACGCTGAGAGTCATTTTTGCTGACTTAACAATTTGGCGGTCTGGATGATCTCAATTTTTCTCTTATCGGCCCTGCCGATGGGTAAGACTCCAACCCCCTTGGAGTATCCTGGATATGACGCTAAACTGCCTCTGATGGTGAGGCTCCAAGTCTAGATATCAAGCAAATGAGGAGTACCTCTGCATTGCCGTCACTCCCAAGTCCACCCCAATCGGGAGTGGTACTACCTGTCAGGGTCTAATCTAGGTGTTAAAAATTATTAGTATAAGATATATAAGTATAGTATACTTGATGCTATATAACTGTAAAAGTTATATATAGCAGTTCTGTTCGGTCTCCAACTCCCTCTCACACGCAAACGTTACAAATAAAGTGAGAGGTACATATTTTGTTAAAGAAGTCATCGCTCGTCCTTTATCATTATGTCATTGTGAATTATTCTGCATGAATTTGCATATGACAATATTACACTTTAAGCATAATATAACCCTCGACTGATTGACATGCCAATCAATTAATCTTCCACAGCTTTCCTGTTCGTCTTATTATTATTATATTGCCTTGAGTGGGATCATTGCTATGACAAATAGTAATGGCAAAAGCGCACCTCCCTGGAGGATACCGCTTCGGATTTTCTCCTCTGCTACACTTTCTCCTCCTGTTGTTAGTTCCTCTTTCCAGTTTTTCATGGCTTCTGTTATTAATTTCATGACTTTGTTGCATATTTTGTACATTTTCAGATAATCTATTATCTAAGTTTGCAGCACCATATCATCGGCAATTTTGTTGTTAATCTATGACATGGTTACATTTTCCGCCTCATTTTGGTCTTCTTAAGGTTGCGCTGATCAATGCGCAGTTATTCACCTGTTCCTTTTTGATTCTTTTGTTTTTTGTTTTTTGTTAATTAGCACGAGATCATATATTTGTATCTCAAAACCAAAATTATTTCTGTTCTTCCGGAAACTATTCGCGGCATACAAGCGAGTTATTGACCTCCAACCAAATCTGTGCTGTTAGGATTTTTCACATCATAAGTAGATACGTTATAGATACGTTGCTCGGGATGATTTCTATGTGGGGAGTCTTTCTGAATCGGGTTAGTCTTCCTTTTAGTCATTTAGTCGCATCTTCTAGGCATCAACTTAGTTGAAGAATCAGTCTGTCTTGGATGGACGTGAATTTTTAAAACTAGAATCCGTGTATGCCATCATGGACTGGCGTTTTCCTATTCGGTAATTTCTTGAGTTTGCTCTGAGCGATTCCAGGTATTAGTCTACCTTAGGGTTGTCTTCGAGTCCTTGTGATTCTCTTTTCATGCTATCTATCCATTCGGATTTTCTGTTATGTTGGTTCCGTTCCCATATTTTACTTAAAAATTGTTTTGATTCTATTGCATCCGGTTGTTGGTTCATCCTCGTGCATTCTCCACCTACTTGTTTGTAGAATGGTCTTTCGTTATTGTATTGCTTGATTTTGTCTTGGCATCTATTGAGTCTCCCTTCTTTCACAAATATCTTCTGAATGATCTCTTCAAGTTCAGAGACTTTTCTGTTTTCTCTTAGTCTTTTCATTCCAGCATATCCTTGCGTGTTTTCTTTTCTTAGCACTTTCGCTTGTTGTCACTGTTTTATATCTGTCTTTCTAGCCTAATTTCCCATCCAGATTTTGGATATCAGTTCACCGATTTTATCACAGACTAGTTTCGCTTCTGCATAAATTAGCTCGTTTAGTTCAGTGATGTTGCCTGTTGGGATATTTCTTATTAATTTGTTTACCTTACCGGTTTTTACCTTGACTTTTTTCCTGTCTTCGTTTCTGAGGGATGGCCATGTAGTATTGTTTTCAGCTGCGATTTTCTTTATCAACTTCACATTTATTTTTCTTGGGGTGTCCTCGTGGTGTAATGGTTAAAGCGACGGACTGCGGAATCGTAGTATGCGAGTTCGTACTCCAGTCGCGCTATTACGTTCACTTTCGGGCAAATACCCTTGGGAAAGGTATGAACCCCCTTATCCTCCTAGCTATGGGTTAAATAACACCACTACTGTTCTTCTAGGAGATTAGCTTTGGCATTAAATAACCTACAAAGGTTGATATGCCATTAAAACAACCAAACCATTTATTTTCTCTTCTAGCGTTAACATTGGTGTTGGGGTCTGTGGTGTTTTTATTTACTGTTGTTTGCATTTCAATTCGATTAGGGGGCTTTTGCTTTTCAGTATTTTGTGTTTCAGTTCAAGTTGGTGGTTCTTGTTCATAGTTTTCACTGTTTACTTTCGCCAATGGCCCGGGAGAGCGGGATCCAGTCCCAGGTCACGTCAGACCAAAGACTTAAAAAATGGTACTTGATATCTCCGTGCTTAACCCTGAGCATTATAAGGTACGTATCAAGCAATCAAGGAGAAGAAGTACCGCCCTCCCCTACACCTCGGTGAACTAGCTATTGAAAAGGGAGCCTTCGGGTCGCCCTCCTCTACTGTCGTCAACTTTACTAACTTTTTCATGTATTTTAGTATCTCAAGATCAGAAAACTAAACTTTCTTTTATATCATTCTAGCTTGGTCATCAAGATTTTAGCTTTTTGAATTAAATCCAGCGGATTCTACCCACATTTCTTTTTCTATACCCTCTTTGTGTAGGATTGCTATTCAAATTACAATTAAGAACATTTTTGTTGTCTTTTCGAGTCTATTTCTTCGTTGGTGTCACTGAGTCGCTTTGGTCAATGTTTGTGTACCTGAAATAAGAATAGCCAACATTCAAAGGATGCCTACTGGTCCCCCATGTAGGCTATCAAGGGAGCACCAACCGCTAGTGACACCCAGATCTGTTATCTAGTCCCACGTTGATTTAAATTTGGATTTGACATATTTTATGGGTAGAATAATGGGGCTATACCAGACTCAGTGTGGGATTATCATGTGTACTCCTGCCACGGATGTAACCTGGTACTTTTACAAGAAAGGGGACACTCAAGCTGGCCACAAGAAAGTTTAAGTGGAAGTTCAACTGTCATCTTTTTTTTACCTTTTAGATATAAACTTTCATTCTTACTTAAGCTGCTTCTTTGTGCATGGATTGTTGTGGTCTTCATATAAGACCGGTGGAAGAACAACTCAAATAACGGTTGATAGGTGAACGTTATTGTATTAGCAGAAAAAGGAAGTCATACAAAGGAAGTACTAGCCGTTCTCGGCTTATCAAATGTCTCGTAAGAAACGAGAAGTTGTCTTCTCCGAGCGAGCTAAGCTCTGAGGACCTGCCAGAGGCGATTAACGATAGGGAGAAGTGGCGAGAGAGGGTCAGGAATATCCGTGCTGGCAGCATGACATGATTATTATTATCATTATCATTATTATTATTACTATTATTATCATTATTCTCATTGTGAGTTTTCACACCAACATTAGCTGGTCGTCTTTCCATAGAGTCTGAGTGACTGCGAGCCTACTCAAGGACTCCTCTGAATATTTGAGCCGATTCTAACAATTCTGTAATCTGGATTGTCTCGATTCTGTCCATTCTGAGTTTCAGTTCCTCCAGAATTTTTCCAAGCCTTTGGGGACCGTTCCAAGCGCACCAACTCCACAGACATCACCTTCACCCTCACTTTCCACAGTTTTTAGTTCTCTAGCTAGGTCCAAGTAATTGTCTATCTTTTAGCTTTTTTTATATAGATATATGTATTTTTGTTTCACTCTGTCGTCCGCTGGAATAGATGGCAAATTCTTTTTTTCTTATAGATTATCACTAGGTCTGGTCTTCTGGCCGAATTAGAAGATCCGTGTGTATCTCGTTATCTCAAAAGTGGTTTGTTTGTTTGGTTGGTTGGTTGGGTTTTATGGCATATCAACCTTTGTAGGTCATTCAACGATAAAGTCTGTCTATATATGCATACATATTCCACCAAAGATTTCAAAACGAATATTAAGGTAGGTAGAATTTTCTATTAACAGGATTTCATTTATTTGCACAAGATTAACCAGTTTTAAGTTGTCATATTTTTGGTACAACTCTATCTCTCTCAAGAAGGACAGAATGTCATCTATTTTGACGTTCTCGAACTGATCGCAAAGAATTTAGTGCGTCTCATTCTCTCTGATGGATTCTCGATTGTGCTTAGACCATTTGGTATTGCGATCAAATTTTAATCTCTTGCAAAATTCTCAGTGGATCACCTTACCCATCAAGCTGTGTCTAGTCATATTGTTCATTTTGTTGTTCAATTTGATCTCTTTGATCATTCGTCTATCTTCAGTCACTCCACTTCTCTTGCTTCCATTTTTCATTAATATCATTTATATCTTTCTTTATCCTCTTCACTCGCGTTCTTATATCCAATTACAGATCTGTTACCGCTTCTCTTGTCCCTTTTCACTTCTAGTAATCACTCTTCTACCAAACAACAACACTATCGCCTCTGAGTCTATTTGCATGTGGACAAAAGCGCATATTTATAATCAATTTGTGTGTATCTATTTGACAAGGTGAAAACTTCTTTTATATTTTTTTCTCGCTACTTTCTATAAATGATCACTTTGTATATTCCTAACAAGAAGGAATGCAGTATTTACCTGATTTTTATCACCCGCCAAATTATCATTTTACTATTCACTCAGCATGTTTTGTCTTTTGCCACAGAGTCTTTAATCAACTGACATAGAAAGTATATTTCCATCTGGACAAGAAATTGATTGAGTTAGATGTACGCATGCGCAATATGAATAAACGTAGCGAGGGTAGCGTATTTGACTGATAGACTTCTGGTTGTTATAGGCTATACAATTTACTATATCTTCTGTCAGTGAACATCAAATTGTACTTCTATACTCTTAGAAAAAGGTACAAATATGAAACAAGGCATAGATACTATTAAAGGCTCAAAATATAAATCAGGATTAAATCCATAGATTCAAATTCATAAGAAAATTAGAATCAAATATTATCGTATTAATATACTTATGTCTTTACCGAATTTTCAGGGCCCGTCTGGCGTTCGCGCTGGGTGGATAATTTCTTTATTCTGATCGCTCGGTCTCAACAAGGTTTTCTTCCCTGGCCTACACCTTCCCCCTCGTCGAAAAGGGACAGGATAAAGTTTATTGCTCGTTGCCTGAGACGTCTCTGAAAAGGAATGCCGAACGAAACAAACATTTGTGTGTGTGTGATTGTGATGGCTATGGTTCAGTATCAATTTGTGCGTGGCCACCCACTATGAAATGGCTTCATGTCAATTCTGACGGGGTAAGAAGTTGGAAAAATATATACTAACGTCTTCCTGGTTGCCCAAATTAAATCAGACGACGGTGTAACGTATGGTTGGCTGTGTTACACACAACAAGCATTTCGTTGCACACTAGTTGAAAAATCTGATATTCGAAGCCTCAAGTTTTCTTCGAGAACCAGGCGAAACATTTGAGATTGTAAGACTCCGAAATTCATTTAGCGTCAAAACATCTGTGGTTATAAACCTTGAAATTTCAGTCAGTACATATTTAAGGAAATTAGATTCTAAACCTCCTTTAGAACACACCGGCTGAATCTCTGCAGAGGGATAACTCCCCTGGAAATGTCCTGGATATGACACTAAACAATCAGTATCGCTGGAGCTCTGGGGAATGCGGAGTACCCCTCTATTGCGATCGCTCCCAGGTCAACTCAGTCTCGAAGTGGTAGAACCTGATAGAGCCCTTTCTATGGGTCAAATAGAACTAAACTGGGTACTCGTCTAAACTGAGTTGCTTGAAACAGGACAGTTTTTTACATTAAATTGCAATACGCTAAACTGAATTGTTCGAAATAGAACTGTTGTGATATTTAACTATGTGTAAACAAAAACTATACTTACACAAAACTAAATTGTTTGAATTAGAACTGTTGGGCTAAACTGAATAGCTTGAAGTAGAAATGTTTTGACTATTAAACTGTGTACTTATGCCAAAGTGAATTGTATAAAATAGAACAATTTATTTGTATAAAAATGAAATTGGCATTAAATAACCCTCGAAGGTTGATATGTCATAAAAACCAACCAATCAACCAAATGTAAACCTCCGAATTTCTCTGATTACCAATTGAAAGATCTGAAATTCTAAACCTCTTGATTTCATTAAGGACAAGTAGAAAAATCGTAGATTCTGAGCCTCAAAATTTTACTGAAGACCAATTAAAAGATCTGAGAATCTAAGCCTCCAGATTTTATTGAGGGCCAGTTGAAAGATCTGTGAGTCTAAATCTCCAGATTTCACTGAAGACCAGATAAAAGATCTGAAAGTCTAAGCCCCCAGATTTTACTTAGGGCCAGTTGAAAGATGAAGATATTATTTCATATATTTAACATCTGAAGAGGGTCTTCATAGACCTAAAATAAATCTACTGGGTGCAACGATAAAATTGTCGTCCTAAAGAAAACAGCACTACAGCTTTATTTTAAAACTTTTATTGAAAAAAATCAATTCAGGTGATTTGATTATATAGTAGAGCTGACATCTATTCAATGTAGCCGCCTTCAGCCTCAAACACCGCCTCGATACGGATCCGGAACTGGGAGCATGCCTTTTCCACAAGCGCCGGCGGGAGCTCGGCGAATACTCGGCGGATGGCGGCGATCAGGCAGGCTTTGGTGTTGTGGGAGGTCATGTTAGTAATGTTCTCGACGTATGACCAAATGAAGTAGTCCAGCGGGTTCAGGTCGGGGGAGGAGGGTGGCAGTGAGAGAAGGGTATAAAGTCGTAGCATTCCTTCTGAAGCCAAGCCTGGGTCTCTTTGGACTTGTGAACCGGCGCCGAGTCCTGCTGCAACACCCAGGGTTTGCCACCGGCCATCTGATTGCACCAGGGGATCACCACACTCTTCTGCACATCCAGGTATACTTTGGTGTTGACTTTCAAGCCGACTTCGAAGATGTGAGGTGGCATGATGTGGCCCTCACTTGAAACCACACCAAAGACCATAACCGTAGCCGGAAACTTTGTTTTGTTCACCCTGGACACGTTGAACTGTCCGGATTTGCATTTTGAGAGTGTTGGCAATGGTCCTGTTGTCATAACTTGGATCGGTAGAGAGCATGAGTTGTACAGCGGCGCATCTCTGATCTCGCTCATTGAACATTATGTCACTTTCAGACATGATAGAAGGCTCCTATCGCTCTTGGGATTTGTACACAACTGGCCAACTAGTAGATGATCTGCAACAAAAAAAGAAAACCGGTTTTCATTAAACGGAAATGGAATCATGTCGTCTTTTCTAGGGCGACAATTTTATCTTTCCACCCTGTATAATGGCACCAAAGAATTGAATATATATATATATATATATATATATATATATATATATATATATATATATACACGAAGGCATGTTTTGTTGAACATGATAGAATATTTTTATTTATAGTTTTTGATTGTAGTTTCTCAAGTTGTCGTGTTTTTTCCATATTTCAGGGTCAAGTTGGTGTAAAGATTATCCCATGTCTTTTCTCATGTGCTTTCAACCATACTTTGGTCGTCTTCGGGGTCGTCGTTTGTGGTGGCTACTTAGTTTAAGTATTTCTTTTTTTAATTGAGTTGAAGCGTTAACACGAAAACTTGAGAAACTACAATCAAAAACTATAACTGAAAGGTGTTCTTTCATGTTCAACAAAATATTCCTTCGTAATGATTTGCGGCCAAATTATACAATATATATATATATATATATAAACGAACCAGACATGCAAGACACTGCTGGAGAAGCAGGGAGGAGCTCATAAGTGATGTACTCCTATGGACCCCCACATATGACCGGGAAAAAGCAGGACGACCAGCTCGAACATACATACAGCAGCTATGTGAGGATACGGGATGTAACCCTGAAGACCTGCCAGAATGATAGGGAGAAGTGGCGAGAGAGGGTCAGGGATATCCGTGCTAGCGGTACGACATGATGAAGATGATGATGATATATAAAAAGTATTTGCGATTAGATAACCTGCAGGGTTTAATATACCATAAAACACAACCAAACCAACACATGAAGTCTTCACGTAACATTACCCGGGCCACGAATCTGGAATGTTAATTGGATCAGAAATGGAAATCATCAACCGTCCGCTTCAATGATTATCGGCTAAACTACATTAATGTCACAATCTAACTTCTAAACTTCAAGATTTTATTTCACGTGACTTTACTTCCAGCAATGAAGCCAAGCTATCAACTAACCTTCAACTATCAATAACAATGTTTTGACATTAACGGTTAGAATCTTTTTAATTCATCTACATTACCTTTTTAGCCCAATCGGCTTGGGTTGTAGAATACACCGACTGCATCTCTGCAGAAGAGTAAATTCCCCACCTCAACGGATATGACATTGAACTATCTGATCGCGAAACTCCAATCTTGGAAATTTAGGTAATGTGGAATGCCCCTTTATTGCCATTGCTCCCAGTTCCACTCTGACCGGCACTGGTTGCACCTGATAGTCCCCTCTCAGGGTGAAATAGAACAAACGGTGCGCTAAATTTTGACTCTTATATAGTAATACTTGAAACCATTTAACAGTTTTAAAAAAGGTCAAGCTCGTTTAAAAATGTTATCAATAAAATGTGTTTAGAAATCATATCTATTAAATACATATGTATACACATGATTTGGTATTAAATAACCTACAATGGTTGACATGTCATAAAACCAAACCAAACCAAAACAAACTACACGCCCTTTCAAATGACTGAGATAATCTATTATCAAATACAAAGTTCTTTTTAACTTTATAGCTTCTGTTTTATAATTGCGGAAGGATTTTTTTTTTATATTATCATTTTTCGTCGGTTATATCTTATCTTTCGGTTTAGTTAGGCTTAGAACCTTTCGGCTAAGTGCACGGGTAGGGGCACACATTGAGCGCAGGTGTTCACGCTCACGCAGAGAGAATGTGACAATCACAGATGTCATAATAAAAACCCCGGATAGGAAATGGTATTGGGGATGTGAATGACGTCATGCCCGGAAACAATGGGCTGAGGATTTTGGGTGATTTTTGAAAAAAAAAACAGTTAGTTGAGATTTGAACCTAGATGAGGCGAGTCGATTTTTGGACCTGGGCGAGGCCAGTTTAGTGGGGTCTATGAGATACGCTGCGCGTGGTTGGGTCAGATGGAATAGTCAGCATAGTAGAAATTGTGTCTCTCTCTCCTCGTGTTGAAAACCTAAAAGTCAAGAAGGTAATTAAATGTTTCATACCTGAACCAAAAGAGTCGTCAGTGTTTCGAGTGTTTTTCGGATTCCTATGCATGTGAACGTTTCACGTATCCGTATATTTTATGTATCGTTATCATGGCTATGTTACAATTCTCCAAACTTGGGCCCCTGATAAAACTAATTTTTTTTAAAAATATAATAGAAGAGACTTATTTTCAGATTTAATGGGGCTCTTTTGTACTAAATAGAATCAATTTAGAGTTTCTGTGCTCTACTAGTCGGAGTTGGTCTTTTAAATTCGATGGGTTTCTTTAAACGGGGCTCATTTAGATTTTCAGGCATCTTTTTTACATACATACGATATAGATTTTTGACGCAGCTTTGCGCCATCTGTTGCCAAAGGGCGAATATACGTAATGAAGATGGCTCAAATTCTATTAGCTCAGAGGGCATCTTAAGGTTTAAATTCGGCTCTAGATAGGGATAGGGATATATATATAAATATATATTTGTAAAAACTTAATTTCAAACCAAACTACACTTCCTTTCATAGGATTAAGATAATCTATAATCTAATACAAAGTTCTACACCTGGAACAAAAAAACAAAAACAAAAACAAAAACGCCTGCTTATAAGCGGTAAGGTGCGCGATCCATCTTGAAATCGAATGCAACGAATATAGCAGCTCACAACAGATTGATTGATTGATTTTAACAGCTCATCAACTGGTATAGGATTATTTTACAACTAGACGTTGGGGAATCGCATTCATAGTTCGTTCATATTTCCATTTGTGTATGGCCGTTTCTTAAGAGTTTTCTTTTTACATATAGCCCGATTGAATTCGAATAATTTTTAAACAGATCTGTTTTACCCATAGAAAGGAACCAAGCAAATACTTCCACTCCGGGCCACAGTGGACCTGAGAGTAATGGAAATGAAGGGGTATTTCATACTCCCCGATCTCCAGAACTGGAATCTTACAAGATACAGTTATAGTCATACCTAGGACACTTCATTTTAGAAAGAGGTCTTAACCCCCACCGACAACAGGGGATACAGTAAATAAGCCTCGCTGACGGGGTGTGTAGTGAAGAATACTGCAAGTGTTATCACGTATACGATCGTAATTGACTGATAGCCTTCATACTAACTGGTGTGGATTGCTGAAAAGTAGCATTGTCTGTATCCGTACTAGTTTCAGCTGATTATCATCTGCTTTTAAACTTTTTCGTGCGGAACCATTTTCTTTCATTAAATCTATTTGCTTTCGAAGTATACACTCTTGGCAAATTATGAAGAGAAACAGTGCCAACGTAACTATTAGCAAAGACTCCAATCAACCGACCAACCAACTAACCATCTCATGTCAAAGAAATCA
>OY757921.1:75223001-75225501 GCA_963585895.1 Sepioteuthis lessoniana | reverse complement strand
AGGGAGGGGGTCTTCGTCTTCTGCAGAGATGCAATCGGTGTATTCTATGGCCCTAGCGACTGGGTAAACAATCCATGGTGTAGAAACTAACTGACTCTTCAATAAAGAAAAGGTTCCGAGGAAGGCGGTCAGTAAAGAAGGTCATGCTGACAATCTTATGGTGCATGAAAAGATCCTTCACTATTGATTACCTTGAAAAATGTGCAACTGTAAACAGCACTTTCTGTTGCCAACTGCTTAGATAAAATTCAACTTATTTATTGAATGACCTTCGTAGGAAGTTTTTGAACGGAAAAATTGAGTTTTATAGGCAAAGATCCTGGTGTATCGCTGGCAGTTACAAAAGGCACGTCGTTCGTGTAAGTAGTTATGAGAAAAAAAGGACTTTGGTTTGTTCCACTGAAACCATTGGCCCAGCGGTTAGAGTGTTCGCCAATGGCCCGGGAGACCTGGGTTCAATCCCAGGTCGAGTCATACCAAAGACTTTAAAAATGGAACTTGATACCACCTTGCTTAACACTCAGCATTATAAGGTACGGTTCAAGGGTAAAGTGGAGCAATCCAGGGAATGGAGTAGCGCCCTCCCCTACACCTTGGTGTAGTAGCTATCGAAAAGGGAGCCTTCGGGTCACCCTCGACTATGGTCGCTAACTTTACTTTACTACTTATTATACATAATTAGTTTTCAATAAAATTTGCATTTTGTATGAATATAACTTTGAAAAAATTGATATGCAGAAGAATGGGGGTCCCATAGAACAATGGAGTACCCACAGGGCCTATGCATCGGCACTGGTATGATGCCTTATGGAGCAACCAAATCTATATTAATAACTGAAAAGAGTTTGTCTATACTCTGTAAGGGTTAAATACGAGGATCATTAAATAAGTTTCCAGACTTTTTTTTGTATGGGCACTTTTATTGATAGTACACACATGAAAATCAAGTCCCCTTCGAAGTAATCTCCTCCGGCTGTAATACACGTGTTGCGCCGTTCCAACAAATTCTGGAAGACCCCATGGAAGTCCTCTTGTGTGAGCGTGTCAATGACCTTCGTCACAGCCTCTTTCATCTCAATTGTCTCATAACGACAGCCTCTGAGCTTAGGGAATAACCAAAAGCCACAGGGAGCAAGGTCTGGACTATAGGGAGGGTGAGGAACTGTCTTGATGCCCATCTTGGTCGAATAGTCTGTGAAAAGGATGGAGTTGTGGACTAGTGCATTGTCCTCGTGGAAATGCCACTGACCCGATTTTAAGAGTGCTGGCCTCTTCCGACGGAATCTCTTCCTGAACTCCCTTAAAACCTCAACATAGTAACCCTAACCCTAACCCTTTGGCCAATCAACTCTGGTGTATTGACTTCCTTACTCCTCTAACACCTCTCATCATCTCTCACAGACTCCCTGCCTTCCTTGAATCTCTTATGCCACTCAAAAAATGATGCTCGATTCAGGCAAGATGGTCTAAAAGCAGTCTGAAGCATTCCATACGTTTCTGTGGCATTTTTTCCAAGTTTAAAACAGAATTTTATTGCATATCGTTCTACTAAAGTGTCCTCACGTCCAGATTGCATTTTTGAAATTCACCAGTTGTGACAATCAGGCTTTAGTAGGGTGTATTCCAATTGCTGCTGTAGCTGTTCATTTAAACCTGAAATCATAAAAATTGATCAGTCATCTTATAAGATGTATAGCAATGAGATACTGAATTTTCAAGGGTCTACGACAATTTTAAATGCCTGTACAAAAAGTCTGGAAACTTATTGAATTCACCACGTTGTAAATGACCAATGATACAGCAAACACAACGTCATATGATCCTGCTGGATCTCTATCTCTACCGGCAGAACTTACAATACGATGACTGTATCCCTTGCAGAGGGGGAAGATACCACAAAATGGGGTCTTATGTATATGAATAAACTTCATCTCATGGTAAGACTAGAGTTTTAAAGATCTAGGGAGTGTGGAGTATCCCTTCATTTATATTACTCCCATGTTGACTCCAATTCGAAATACTTATTTGGGTTTCATCTATGGGTCAAATAGTTATGTTTACAAACTATTCGTAATCGATAAGCCCGCGAGCAATAAAAGCTCTTAGGAGATAATTGCACAAAATATGTAAATACGATTTAGTTTGGTTTGTTCTATGGCACCACAACCATTGTTGGTTATTTAATGCCAAATTCATTTTTATACATATAAGCAGTTCTATTTCAAACAATTCAGTTTAGAATAGGTAAAGTTTTTGTTCACACACAGTTACGTATAGTTTTTTTTTTGTTTTCACAGTTAAATGTCAGAACTGTTTTATTTCAGTTTAGCATAAATACATAGTTGCAATGTCAAAAAAAGTTATATTTGAAACCATTCAGTTTAGCATAAGTACACAGTTTAGTTCTATTTGACTCATAGATAGGACCCTATCAGGAGTTACCATTCCGGACCTGAGTAGACCTGGCGTTGAAGGAGTTCCCTGCATTCCCCAAAGCTCC
>OY757921.1:75075501-75218001 GCA_963585895.1 Sepioteuthis lessoniana | reverse complement strand
AATGGATTTGGCGTTAAATAACCTACAAAGGTTGATATGCCATAAACCCAACAACCAACCAATCAAATTATTAAGACTTGCTATTGAGTTGCGTATTATCAGTTTTTGATTAGACATAATTTGAAACTATTGTATTATTTTGGGCTGCTATTAAAAGAGACTCAGTTTTTTCTTTTTTTAAGTTTTCTCTCCATAACCAGGTCCAGGTCTTCGCGTGTGCAATTTTTTTAGTTTGTCGCTTGAAGTATCCGTACTGTTGTTTTTCTTCTTTTTGTTTTCTAGATTTTATTATTGCTGTTTTTCTGTTAATCCTTAAGTTATTTCAGTTAATATTGTTGTTACTAGCTGTTGTAATCAACTTCTCATTTTACTCTTGTTTATATATTCTTCGACTACCTGAATTACTGCATCCACACAATTTTTAATACTACCGAGTTCTTTTCCTCCTGTGTTACTTTCACAAAATTTTTGTCTATGTCGACTTTCAAGTGAAAGTCTTTTATGTATTGTTACCAATTTCCTTGTTCTAAGTTTCATATATCTGAGTTTCTCAATTGTTCATTTTAGAAAAGGTCCGTAGTTTGTATTTACCTATTTCCTTCCCTATGAGCAGAATTGACACAAGGTCAATATTTAAGCGGAGTATCACATAATTGAATTCAGAGTTTTCCTTCTCCGAGATCGGTTGCTATACCAAGGTTAAAGAGCCCAATCTGCCCAACAATTTACTTAGCAAGTCTCTTCAAATCTCCAGGACACTTCTCAGTATTCTGACCGATTTCAGTAATGCTGTAGTTTGAATGGTCTTTACTTGTCTTCTTCTTTTCAAGTTATCTAGTTCCTTTACCAATTCTTTGTGGGTTATCCCTACAGCACTAACCACAACTGGCATTATCGTCACCTTCATGTTCCATAGTTTTATTTTCGTTCCGTGATCTGCCGGGACGGCAAACTCCCCTATTCGACAGGTTCTCTTTTTGTATTTTAAGAATGTTGCAAGCAATATTGAACAAGTCCCGGCGGCAACACCCCACAAAGCACCGAGTATACGGCCACCTGCCTCCCATCACGAAAACTACCAAAGTTAGACGAACCAGACATGCAGGACACTGCTAGAGAAGCAGGGATGAGCTCATAAGTGATGTACTCCTATGGACCCCCACATATGGCCGAGCAAAAGCAGGACAACCAGCTCGAACATACATACAGCAGCTATGTGAAGATACGGGATGTAGTCCAGAAGACCTGCCGGAGGCGATGAACGATAGGGAGAAGTGGCGAGAGAGAGTCAGGGATATCCGTGCTAGCGGCACGACATGATGATGATGATGATGATAATAATGATGATGATTTTCTTTTACTATCACAAGGCCTGGTCGTCTGGCCGAGATTAGGTGATTCGTCTGTATCTCAAAATCTCATAGAATTATGTGCGTCTCATTCTTCTGGACAGATTCTGATTCATGCATATACCATTTGGTAGTATGGTCAAATTTATGTTCTTGCACAATTCTCGGGGAATTACCTTCCCCAACCAGTCGTGTCTAGTCTTGTACCCTTTTTGCCCCAATTTGCTGCATTCGCTTAGGGGATTAATTATTTCATCTTAATCATACCATAACCCACACTTGCTTGCTATTTTGTTTTGTCTTGTTTGTTTTCACTTGAACATATTGCTTATGGCGTAATTTTGTGCTGTTATGGGAAGAGATTCCTTTTCTTTCTAAAGAATTTCCCTTTCTTAGCCATGTCCAGATCTTCTCGCGTGAGATTTCATCAGTTTGTAGCTTGAAATACCCATATAGTTATTTTTCTTCCCATTTCTCTTTTCTACTTATTGTTATTCGGTTGATCTATATGTTGTGTGAGCTGTTTCTGCCAACTGGAATTAGTCTTCCTTTGCTATTATTATTTTACTCATTTGAGAGTTCTTCACACGAGCGTTAGCAGATGATTTTCCATTAGAGTTTGAGTGACAGCAAGTCTCTCCTTGTCTCCCGGACTCTTCTTAGTATTCCGGCCGATCTCAACAATACTGTAATTTGGATGGTCTCCACTCGTCCTCTTATTTCCAAGTTTTTCAGTCCCTATACTAGTCCTTTGGTGACCTACTGAGTGCGCCAATTACAATTGGTATCACCATTATCTATATGTTCCATATTTTTACAGTTCTCTAGCAAGATCTACGTACTTATCTCTGTTTTTGCTTTCCTTCTGTTTGTTGACTATTACTCGGTCTGGTCGTCTGGCCGAGATTAGGTGATCTGTTTATTATTATTATGATTATTATGATTATTTACTCATTATAGTTTTTCACATAAGCGTTAGCTGATGGTCTTTCACTGGAGTTTGAGTGACAGCAAGTCTCCTCAAATCTTCAGGACTCTTCTCAGTATTCTAGCCGTTCTCTATAATATAGTAGTTTGGATGGTCTCCACTCGTCCTCCAACTTACAAGTCCTCCAGTCCCTTTAGTAATCCTTTAGTTACTGTACCAAAAGCACCTATCCCAATTGGTATAATTGTCACCGGCATGTTCCATAGTTTGTTTGTTTTTCAATTCCCTAGCAAGGTCGGGGAACTTATCCTTCTTTTCACATTCTTTCAGTTTTATTCTGTGGTCAGCCGGGACAGCAAAGTCGACAATTTTGCAAGTTCTCTTTTTTTCGTATTATTATTATTATTATCATTATTATTATACAATTTGTGAGTTTTTTTATACCTTCTCTAACTGATGGATTTTCACAAGAGACCAAGAGAAGGCAAGTCTCCTCATGTTTTCATGACTTTTCTAATTATCGTAACCACTTTTCGTAGTGCTGTGGTCTGAAGGGTTTCAATTCTTTCTTGATTCTCCAGTTCTTTCGGTCTCTTTATCAGGTGCCTACAAACAATTCTTAGAACTTTCACTATGATTGGCATCATTGTCATTTTCATTCTCTGACAATGTTATTTGTTCAGTTTTCACTTTCTTTCACTTTCACTTTTACTTTCACTTTGAGATAATATGTTTTTATTTTCTTTTTAATTAACCCTAAATTTCAAAATCCTAGAGAATTTCATGCTTCATTTTCTATGGCTACTTCTGATTTGTGCATATACCATTTGCTAATATGGTGAAATTTCACATTATCATTAACTCACTCCTTGTGAGTGTTTCACTGGAGTCTAAGCGGCAGCAAGGCTTTCTAAGTCTCCAGGACGCTTCTCAATATTCTATCCCAACAATGCTGTGGTCTAGATGATTTCCAGTTCATCCAGTCTTTTTTACCAAGTCTTTGGAGACCATTCCAAGTGCACCAATTACAATTGATATCACCGTCACGCTCATGTTCCACAACTTTCTTAGGTCTTCATCTCTCTTTTCGCTTTCTTTTATTCCTACTCTGTAGTTCGCCGGAACGACAAAATCCACTTAAGAACAAGTTCTTTATCATCATTATTTTCACTGCTCGCAAGTGGTCTTTCATTGAGATCTGAGTGACAGCAAGTCTTTTATCTGTGCGATCAGCATTTTTTACATCATGGATAAACTCGTTAGCAGTCGCTATAGTCGCTGGAGATGGTCGCTTTTTGGAGCAACTTCTAAATAAGAATAGTTTTCTCCTTCGTCATCCATTTGAGTATGCTTGCTTCTTGTAAGCATTAACTCAGTTGCAGGCAATTCTGTTGTGTATGGACGCGAATTTTTAAACCAGAATCCACATACGCCGTCGTGACCTGGCGTTTTACAATTTGGTGTTTTCTTGAGTAAGTACTCTTAGCGAGTCCAGGTGTATTATTATTATTATTATTATTATTATTATTATTTTTACCAACCTCTCCGCTCGGGCAGGATATGATACATGGTCAATTTTTAAGCGGAGTTTAACAGGTTTCAATTCAGAGTTTTCCTTCTCCTAGACTAGTTGCCAAACCATGACTAAAGAATCAGTCTACCCTACTATTTACCCATAGCTGGAGGGAGAATAATTGGATTCATACCTTTCCCAAGGGTATTAGTGCTATGTGAAATGCAATCAGTCTCGTCCAGGATTTGAACTCGTGTCGCCGTGTCCATTTCCTACGACGATAACCATTACACCACGGACACCTCCATTATTATTATTATTATTATTATTGTTGTTGTTGTATTTTTTTGTGTTCTCCCTCTTTTGGATGTTTTTTTTTTTCATTCACATTGATAGTACTCACCTAAGGAGATAAATAGTTCCACAAAGTGCAATTTTGGGGATTTCAAAAAGTTGAGACAGGCAGGTTTATTGATAATTTGTCCCTGTCTTGATCATACCCAGGGCTCTCGCTATTAATGGCTCAGTGGTAGTTTTTAGGAGCTACTTGTGTTCAATTACTACTTCCAGGTCTTTCTATTTACTTACAATTTTTTTACACTTTGCAAGTTTTTCACACCATCATAACTGGTGAGCTTTCACTGGAGTCTAAATGACAGTACGTCTCCTCACATCTCCAGGACTCTTCTCAGTATTCTGACCGATATCAACAATTCTGTAATGTGAATGGTCTCGATTCTTCCTCCGATTACCAACACTTCCAATCCTTTGGCAACCGTTACAAGTGCTCCAGCTATATTTGGTATCACTGTCATAAGCATGTTTCTCTTTTTTTTTCTTTTTTCTTTTGTTGAATAACACTAGGTCTGGTCGTCTGGCCGGGATTAGGTGATCCGTTTTTATCTTAAAATCTCAGAGAATTTTGCGCGTATTATTTTCAAAAAGGGATTCTGGTTTGTGTATATACCATTTGTTCGCATGGTCAAATTTAAACTTCTTGCACAATTCCCAGTGGATCACCTTGCCCACCATGTTTTATCAAGTCTCATAGCCTTTTCGTGGTAATTTACTGTATTCGCTTATGTGATTGATCGTTTCGTCTTTATAATCTACATCTGCTATTTTGTTGCATAATGTCTATTCTAGCTTTGGCATAATTAGTCCTTATGGCGTTGTTTTGTGCTGCTATCAGAAGAGATTCAGTTTCACTCTTAAGGTTTCCCTTTCTTAGCCATGTCCAAGTTTTCTTGTGTGAGATTTCGCTTATTTGTCGCTTGAAATGTCCGTACAGTTGTTTTTCTTCCCATTTTTATTGCCTGATTATTCTTATTCTGTTGATACTTGCGTTTGTGTTGTTTCTGGTTGCGGTAATTAGTCTCTCTCCGTCCTTTTTTATGCTTTCTTCTTCTTGTTGTATCGATGCATTCGACGCTATCTTGAATCTACTATTTGCCCAAAGCTGGACGGAGAATAATTGAATTCATACCTTTCCCAAGGGTATTAGTGCTATGTGAAATGCAATCAGTCTCGTCCAGGATTTGAACTCGAGTCGCCGTGTCCTTTTCTTTCGACGATAACCATTACACCACGTCTCGTGTATCTCGTCTTATACTTCCTTTGTGCTAGTTTGTTGTATTCGCTTATGTCATAAATGGCTTTGGCTTGTGGTCTCATAACAAATACTTGCTATTCCGTTGTGTATTGTCAATTTTCGCTTTAATATAATTGGTCCTTGTGTCATTGTTTTGTGCTACTATTAGAAGATTGGTTGATGGTTTGGGTTTTATGGCATATCAACCTTTGTAGGTTATTTAACGCCAAATCCATTTTTATACAAACAATCAGTTCTATTTCAAACAATTCAGCTTGTCAAAAGCATTTCTATTTCAAGCTATTCAGTTTAGTCAAACAGTTCTAATTCAAACACTTCTGTTTAGCCTAAGTACAAATTCAATATCAAAAGCAGTTCTATTTCAAGTAATTTAGTTTAGCATAAGTACGCAATTTAGTTCTATTTGACCCATACATAGGACCCTATCAGGTACTACCACTCTGGGCTAAAGTGGACCTAGAGGCGATGGCAATAAAGGGGTACTCTGCATTCCCCAAAGCTCCAGCATTACTGGAACCTCACCATCCGATTGTTTAGTGTCATATAAGGACACTCGTTAGGGGGTGTCTTACCCCTGTGCAGAGATGCAGTCGGTGTATTCTACAGCCCAAGCCGACTCGACAATACACAGAGTTAAATGTAAGGACAGTTTTATTTCAGACAATTCAGTTTAGCATAAGTACGCAGTTTATTTCTGTTAATTCAGTTCAGCATAAGTACGCAGTTTAGATGTCACGACTGTTGTATTTCGAGGAATTCAGTTTAGCATAAACACGCAGTTTAAATGCAAAAACAGTAAACTCTCGTAACCACAGTTAAGTTCTATTTGACCCATAGATATGACCCTATCAGGTGCTACCACTCTGGGCCAGAGTGGACCTGGGATCGATGGCAATGAATGGGTACTCAGCATTCCCCAAAGTTCCAGCATTACTGGAACCTCACCATCCGATTGTTTAGTATCATTTCAGGACACTCGTTAAAGGGAGGGGTCTTACCCCTCTGCAGAGATGCAGCCGGTGTATTCTACAGCCCAAGCCGACTCGACAATACACAGAGTTAAATGTAAAGACAGTTTTATTTTACCATCATATTATTTAGTGTCATAAACAGGACACTCCTTGGAGGGTCTTACCCTTCTGCAGAGTTTTGGTCGGTGTATTCTACAACCCCAGCCGACTCGGCAAGCTAATAGAAAAGATTCGGTTTCTTTCGAAATGGTTCTCTTTCGTTGCCACGTTCCCGTGTGATATTTCTGTTATGACCAATTATTAGGGGTCAATAAATACGGAGATATTAGGTGCCACACAAATTTATCCAAGTCTCTGAGGAGGGTTTCCTTGGTTCAACGTACACGAAGACAGGCAAGATGCTTACTACAGCAGCAGCTCGCTCTACCAGCTTAGTTTTGATTAATATACCCTTTGGGTAAGTCCATTATTCTGGTCATAGATGAGTCACCTTCAGCAATTTCTTTGGTTTATCTCTTGAAAAATTTATACAGTTATTTTTTTAAAATTTCGGTTTTCCAGTTTTTGCTGTTTATCTGTTTGTTCTTTTGTTGCCTGTGTAGTTACTGGCTGCTGTAAGTAGTCTTTCTTTGCTCTTTTTAATGTAGTCGTTGTGTCCGAGTCTCGGCTCCTTCCCGACCTTCCCCTCCCCTTTATCCCCACTTTAATTGGCCTTCGGGCTTTTGACCTTGTGTCAAGTCGTGTCTGGTGGGAGGCAGCGACAAATACTACGCTATCTTTAATACTAGCGAGTCCTTTTCCTCCTTCTTTTCTTGATACATATAGTCTGTCTATGTCGTCTCTTGGGTAGAAGGCCTTATGCATCGTCATTAGCTTTCTTGTCCCCAGGTCCATCTGTTGAAGTTTTTTCCAAGTCTATTTCAAGAATGGTCCCGACAATCTTACCAGGGGGACAGTTCGGGTGTTTATCTCTTTAATGAGATTTCTGGTAGGTTTCAAGAAGTTTTCTCGTTCGTTTGAGATACTTTTTTTAAACTTTTTCTTTCATCTCCGCTTGTTTGATGGTGTCTGCTTCCAAAATTTCCTAGTACTTGGATTTTCTTTTTCTCCGTGCGTTCTAATTCTTTCTTGATTGGCTGTTATATTATCATTATTCTTTGTAAATTTTTTACCCCAGCGTTAGCAGGTGGTTTTACTGGAATCTGAGTGACAGCAAGCCTCCTCGTGTTTCCAGAACTCTTCTCAGTATTCTTGCCAATCTGAACAATGCTGTAGTTTGGATAGACTCGGTTCGTCCTCCGATTTCGAACACTTCCAGCTCCTTTGGGGATCGTTCCGAGTGTACAAGTTATAATTGGTATCACTGTTACCTTCATATTCCATAGCTTTTTTAGTTCTCTGGCGAGGTCTTAGTATTTGTTTCTTTTTTCGTTTTCTTTGATTTTCATTTTGTGGCCCGCCAGAACAGAAAAGTCCACTAATCAGCAGCTACTCTTTTTTTTTAAATCATCACTGGTCTCCTGGCCGAGATTTGATGGTTTGTTTATTTCTCAAAATCCCAGAGAATCTTGTGCGTCTCATTCTCCAGAACAGATTCTCAATTGTGTATCCTATTTACCCAACCCCTCCGCTCGGGCAGGATATGGCACAAGGTCAATTTTTAAGCGGAGTTTAACAGGTTTCAATTCAGAGTTTTCCTTCTCCTAGACTAGTTGCCTCACCAAGGCTGAAGAACCTGGTCTGCCCGACTATTTACCCATAGCTGGATTCATACCTTTCCCAAGGGTATTAGTGCTGTGTGAAATGCAACCAGACTCGTCCAGGATTTGAACTCGTGCGCCGTGTCCATTTCCTACAACGATAACCATTACACCACGGGTACTTCTCATTTGTGTATATCCTATTTGGTATTATGGTCAAATTTCTGTTTCTTGTAAAATTATCTAAGAATTACCGACCCCGTTGGGTCGTGTATAATCTTTGCGCTAGTTTGCTACATTCGCTTATTATGTGATTAACCGTTTCGTCTCTGTCATCAAATAATCTACATTTGCTATTCTGTTGCACATCATCTATTTTTGCTTTAATATTGACCTAATGAGTTGAGTGTTCGCCAATGGTCCGGGAGATTAGGGTTCAATCCCAGCCAAGTTATACCAAAGTCTCAAAAAATGCATTATAAAGTAAGGATCAAGGATAAAGTGGAACAATCAAGGGAATGGAGTAGCGCCCTCTGCTATACCTCCGTGTAGTAGCTATTTAAAAGGGAACCTTCGGGTCACCCTCAACCAGGGTCACGTTATTTTAAGCTACTATCACTAGAGATTTATTTTCTCTCTTAAGGTTTCCTTTTCTTAGCCCTGTGCAGGTTTCTCGTGTGAGATTTTGTCAGTTTGTCGCTTAAAATATCCATACAGTTGTTTTTCTACCCACTTTTTTTTCATCGTTGTTGTTCTGTTTATCTTTATGTTGTCAGTGCGATTTCTGGCCGCTGCATTCATTCTCTCTCTCTCTCTCTCTCTCTCTCTCTCTCTCTCTCTCTCTCTCTCTCTCTCTCTCTAATACCAGTCTTTACGTCCTGGTATTAGTGTATCCACGCTATCTTCAATACCGCCGAGTCCTTTGCCTCCTTTTTTTCTTGATGCATATAATCTATGTTATCTCTCACGTATAAGGCCTTATGCAGTGTCATCAGCTTTCTTCTACTCTGGTCCATTTGTTGAACTTCTCCGCTGGTCAATTTTAAGAATAGTCCTAAGGTGTTTCTCGCTTTGAGTAGATTTCTGCCGCTAAGTTTTGTTTCAAGAAGCTTTGTTGTTCGTCTTAGATACTCTTTTGTTATTTTATCTTTCATCTCCGCTTGTTTGAGTGTGTCAATATTCCCAAGTACATGTAATTTTCCTTTTCTCTGGGGGTTCGGATTCTTTCCTGGTTTAGCAGTTCTATTCTTTCCGTTATTTGTCTTTTCCCCTTCTCATTATGAGCTTGGCACATTTTTCAATGCCAAATTCCATTCCCGTATCCTGACTGTATATTCTTATTGTTTGTATCAGAATTTCCAATTCTTTTTCATTTTTTGCAAACAGTTTGATGTCATCCATGTACATAAAATGATTAATCTTTTCTGATGATTTTGTAAATTTGTAGCTCCTAGTGCATTTCCTAATTATATGATTGAGTAGCGTCATTGTTATTACAAATAGTCATGATGAAAGTGCATCTTCCTGAAATATGCGTTTCTGGATTTTCACCTCAGCAAAAGTTTTTCCTCCTGCTGTCAATTTCACCTTCCCGTTTTTTTTATGACTTCCACGATGAAATTTATGACTTTTATATCTTCTACCTCTTCAGTCCTTCTATTATCTTAAGTTTGCGGCACCATATCCTCGACGTTTTTAAAGTCAATCGACCCCATTGCCTCATTTTTCTGCATCGATTTGCTCTCTTTGAGGATGTACTGGTCAATGCATAATACTGATCAATGTATAATACACCATCTGTTCCACGTGTTCCCTTGAGGCATCCTTTCTGTTCTTTGGGTAACAGTTCATAGCTTACTAGTAATTTATAGATCTCCCCAATCTGTGCGATTTTCCACATCATAAGTAGACATATTATCGGTCTCTAATAGCTGGGGATGGTTCTCTTTTAGGGCCCTTTCTGGAACAGGGTGGTCTTCCCCTTATTCATCCATTCGGGTATATTTGTTTCTTCTAAGGATCTAATCCATCATTATCGATACTGCTAACTAAACGGCTGGAGAAGAAGCTAGTCGGCAATTACACAAGAATGCAGCGAGCAATATTGAACAAGTCCTGGCAGCAACACCCCACAAGACACCAACTATACGGCCACCTGCCCCCCATCACGAAAACTATCCAAGTTAGACGAGCCAGACATGCAGGACACTGCTGGAGAAGCAGGGACGAGCTCATAAGTAATGTACTCCTATGGACCCCCACATATGGCCGGGCAAAAGCAGGACGACCAGCACGAACATTCATTCAGCAGCTATGTGAGGATACGGGATGTAGCCCTGTAGACCTGCCAGAGGCGATGAACGATAGGAAAAAGTGGCGAGAGAGGGTCTGGGATATCCGTGCTAGTGGCACGACATGATGATGATGATGATGAAGGATCTAATCATTTAAACAGCCAGTCTTTCTTGAATAGATGAGAATTTTTTACACTGGAATCTATGTATATCATCATTATCTGTTATCACTCGAAGCCATAATTCAATGATATCAATAACAACAGTACATATACAAATGCAAATACAGGGAAATACAAACACAATAGGGGGGGGGACTCTCTGTTCAGGTACGAACGTTTTATTAACTTCTGACTTCGGTTCTTCGACACGAGGAGAGAGACAATTCCTAAAAGTCTTTCGTAATCATACTTTGCTAACAATTTCAATGGCCGAAATCCGACTCTAGGCCCCAATGGCAGGAACTCAACAATCGTCTTCCATGGTCCAACCGCAATTTCTCAACACCATGGTCGGAAATCAACTCCCAACTGTCTGCCATTGAGGCAGGCAACCCAACTGTCTACCTACATCGTTCAAAGTCAACTCCCAACTGACTCTTTTTCAAAATCTTCAAATTCTCAGGACCATCGCATGACGTCATTCACACTCCAGGCCTATTTCCTATCTGGGGTTTATTATGACAATTGTGATTGTCCTATCCTTCGCGCGCGAGCGTAAAACTGTACTCAATGTCTGTGCACCTGAACTAAAAGCCGAATAGTTCCAAGCCCTACCAAACTGAATTATAAAATATAATTCCTGAAAAATGATTAAAATGAACAAATCATTCCTTAATTATATAACACATCATGTCACGCTATTAGCACGGATATCCCTGACCCTCTCTTGCCACCCCTCCCTATCGTCCATTGCTTCCGGCAGGTCTCAGGGATACATCCCGTATCGACATAGAGCTGCTGTATGTATGTTCGAGCTGTTTGTCCTGCCTTTGCACGTCTATGTGAAGGGGTCCACTGGAGTACATCACTTATGAGCTCATCCCTACTTCTCCAGCAGTGTCCCGCATGTCTGGTTTGTCTAATTTTGATAGTTTTCGTGATGGGTGGTCGGTGGCCGTACAGCTGCTTCTTTGTGGGTTGCTGTCTCCAGGACTTGTTCACTATTGCTCGCAGCATTCTTGTGTAGTTGCTGTCAAGCTTTTTCCCCATACGTTTTGTTATCGTCCATGTAGTGCAAGCGAAACCCTGCTACATAGTCTAGAACGAGCCGCTGCAGGCATCGGCCTCCATGTATATCATAATGGACTGTAATTTTCCTATTCAGTTCTTTATTCAGAGTCACTCTTCTTCGAATCTTGGGAATTATTTTTCCCTTTCATTTATCAATTCGGGCTTTCTGCTATATTCTTTCCGTTCCCAAATTCTACTCCAAAATAGTTATGCTTCCCTTGTATCCGATTGTTGGTATGTCCTCAAGCATTCTACATCTACTTGTAGGTAAATTTTTTTTCGTTTTTTGGAAATGTCATGTTTTTGATTGTATCGCTTGATCCTGCCTCAGTAACTTTAAAGTATTCCTTCTTTCGTCAATATCTTTTGATTTATCTCTTCAAATCGTATTGTCAGACATGTCTGCTGTTTTGTTTTGTTTTTTTTTTCATCCCAACATATCTCCGTGGTTTTTCCCTCCTTAGCATCTTTGCTTGTTGTCACAATTTTTTTTTTTTACCTGTCGTTCTTGCCTAATTTCCCATTCAGGTTTTATATTTCTGTTCGGGTTCCTTTGAGGAACATCGATTTCATCACAGCCTAAATTCGCTCCTGCATAAATTAGCTCGTTTAATTCGGTGATGTTGTCCGTTGGGATATTTGGTAATTATTTCTTTATCTTTTCGGTTTCTACCTTGATTTTTTTCCAGGTGGTAATATAGTCTTGTTTTTAATCATGTATTTTTATTATTAACTATACACTTGTTTTCTCTTCTTAACATTTGTTATGTAGTACTGGGGTGCGTGGTGTTTTGCTTTTCATTATTTTGCGTTTCGATTCGGTAGTTTTTTTGTTTTTGTTTTTTTGGGGGGGTGCTTTTTAGTATTTAACGTTTCGATTCGGATAGGAGGTGGGTCTTCCAGATACACATTCATATTTACCTGTTCGCATATTTCAAAGTTAGAAAACCAACCTTTCTTAAATATCATTCTAACTTGTATTATATTTAGCTTGTATTTTGCGAGTTTTTTTATACCAGTTTTAGATTGAGAGACAGCAAGCCTCCACAGGTCTCCAAGACTCTTTAAAGAATTCTAGTCGATCTCAGCAATGCCGAGGTCTGAATTGTTTCGATTCTTTCTCTGGTTTCCTGTTCCTGTAGTCTTTTTCCAACCCTTTGGAGAACGCTCCAAGTGCAACAGCAACAGTTGGTATCACCATCACCCTCATGTTCCACAGCTCCTTTGTTTTCTGCCAAGGTCGAAGAATTTCTCTATCTTTTTGCTTTCTTTTTTTTTTTCTCACTCTGTCGTCCGCTGGAACGGCAAAATCCATTAAAAGATAAATTCTTTGTTTGTTTGTTTGAGTTTTATAGCATATCAACTTTTGTAGGTTATTTAATGCCAAATCTTCTTTTTTTTCATTTCAAACAATTCAGTTTAGCATAAGTACACAATTTAAACGTCAAAAACATTTCTATTTTAAGCTATTCAGTTTAGTCAAACAGTTCTAATTCAAACAATCGAGTTTAGTGAAAGTATAGTTTTTGTTTATTCACAGTTAAAATGTCAAAAGAGTTATATTTCAAACAATTCAATTTAGCACAAAAACAATTCCATCTCAAACAATTCAGTTGAACATAAGTACGCAGTTTAAATGTCAAAACAGTTTTATTTCGAACAATTCAGTTTAGCATAGGTACGCAGTTTAGTTCTATTTGACCCATAGGTAGGACTCTATCAGGTGCTACCACTCCGGACCTGAGTAGACCTGGCAATGAAGGAGTCCTTCGCATTCCTCAAAACTCCAGTATAACTGGAACCTCACCATTGTTGGGGGGAGGTCTTACCCCTGTGCAGAGAAGCAGTCAGTGTATTCTACAGCCCAGCCGATTGAGCAATCTCTTTTCCTTGTAAATTAGATCGGGTCTCCTAACCGAAATTAGATGAACCGTAAGTATATCAAAATTCCATATAATGTTTTTACTCCATTCGGGTTTTTAACTCGAGTTTTCACAGGTGGTCTTTCATTGGAATCTAAGTGGCATCATGTCTCCAGAATAGCTTATTTAGCAGTACAGTCATTTAGATGGTCCCAATTCTTCCTCTGATCTCTCTCTCCCTAGTCACTTCTATAGTCTTTTCTAAGGGCTTTTCCCACATTTGGTTTTACCATCTTTATACTCCATAGATTTTTCCGGCGATCAGCTATGA
The DNA here is from genome assembly GCA_963585895.1 of Sepioteuthis lessoniana. Lineage (NCBI taxonomy): Eukaryota > Metazoa > Mollusca > Cephalopoda > Myopsida > Loliginidae > Sepioteuthis > Sepioteuthis lessoniana. The sequence continues at coordinate 75,204,209 of OY757921.1, read as the reverse complement.
AGTATTTTTTTCTATCTTTTCACTTTTTATTTCAAATTTTCACTATAATCTATTGAAACGGTAAACTCCACTTGATGACAAGTTCTCTCTTTCATATTAATTAACAATATCTTCTGGCCTAATTTGCATGATCCGTTTGTATTTCAAAGTATTATTATCCTATTTACCAACCCCTCCTCTCGGGCAGGATATGACACAAGGTCAATTTTTAAGCGGAGTTTAACAGGTTTCAATTCAGAGTTTTCCTTTTCTTAGACTAGTTGCCTAACCAAGGCTGAAGAACCTAGTCTACCCTACTATTTACCCATAGCTGGAGGGAGAATAATTGGATTCACACCTTTCCCAAGGGTATTAGTGCTATGTGAAATGCAATCAGTCTCGTCCAGGATTTGAACTCGCGTCGCCGTGTCCATTTCCTACGACGATAACCATTACACCACGGGCACCTCCATTCAAAGTATTATTATAAGTTTCTTACACCTGTTCAAACCGGAGGGTTTTTCACTTAAATTCAAGTGACAGCAAGTCTCCTCAGATCTTCAGAACTCTGCTAAAAATTCTTGCCAATTTCAGCAGTTCTGTAGTTGGAACAGTTTCTGATCTTACTCGGGTCTCCAATTCATCCAATCAAACTATTTTCTTGACTATTCTAGATTATTATTATTATTATTATTATTATTATTATTATTATTATTATTATTTTACCCCTTACGAGTTTTTCACACCAGCGTTAGCTGATAGTCTTTCATTGGAATCTGAATAACAGCAAGTCTCCTCAATTCTTTAGGACTCATCTCAGTATTCTGGTCGATTTTAACAATAATATAGTTTGGATGATATTGATTCGTCTTCTGAATTCCAACTCTCAGTCCCTTTACTAAGCCTTTGGGGCCGTTCCAAGCGAGCCAAATACATTGGTATCACCGCTACCCTCATGTTACCCAGCGTTTTTTCAGTTCCCTTGCAAGGTCCAAAAATGTGTCCCTCCTTTCGTTTTGTTTGATTTTTACTCTGTGTTACACCGGGACAGCAAACTCCACTATACTGCTGGTTATTTTTTTATAATTATTATTTTACTCCTTATTCGATAGATGATGGTCTTTCGCTTGACTTTGAGTGACAACAACTCTCCTCAAGTCTTCAGGACTCTTCTCAGTATTCTGACCTGCTGTAGTTTGGATGGTCTCCGCTCGTCCTTTGGTGACTGTAGCAAGAGTACCAATTACTATTGGTATAATCGTCACTTTCACGTTCGACAGTTTTTTCCATTCCATTGCTAGGTCCAAGTGCTTATCCTTCTTTTCGCCTTTTCTTTTAACTTTATTCTGTGGTCAGCCGAGACAGCAAAATACACAACTCAGTGAGTTCTCTCTTTTTTTATTGTTGTTGTTGATTATTACAAAGTCTGGCCGAAATTTGGAAATCCGCTTGTATCTCAGTATCCAAGGGGAGTTTGTGCGTCTCATTCTCCAGGACAGATTCTGGATTGTGCATATACCATTCGTTCGTGTGGTCAAATTTAAATTTCTTGCACAGTTCCCTGGGGATCACCATGCCTACCAAATCGTGTCTATTATTATTATTATTATTATTATTACATTTGAGATAAGAGATATTCATAGTAACTTGAATTTCGTCACGCTTCCTCGCGAGTCTTTTTTCGGCTTTGTGACCAGATCTACGGCCTCTACACATGCGCAGCAGAGCGTACTATCGAGTCTGAATGAAATAATTCTACTGTACAGAAAGTACTGACCGGATGGTGTCACTTTGCATTAAGTATTAAAAGTCACGATTATATTTATTTTGAGCAGTTCGGACTTTAGTGTATGTAGGTCACAAACACGGACACTGCATTAATATATGCATCAGATTAATGTAGTCAAATGCACCGGCAAAAAAGGGGGAAAATCAAGACGAAAATTATTCATATTACATACTTGCATACATACACGTTACACAAAGCTGAAAACGCGTGTAATCCCGCAGACACATATACACAGAAGCAAATGCAATTGTCTATCTGTATATGAACCAACCATTAAATGATGCATGAAGACACACACATACACACACGCGCCCGCGCAAACATACACACAAACACACGCACAAACACACGCACACACTAGGACACAAGTATACACGAACACCTACTCACAGACGAGTAAACGCAGATACGCACACACACACACACACACACATACACTATACACATAAAAACGCACAAACTTCCAAACACAAGCACACACACACACACAAATACACACACACGCACACTCACACACAAACATAAACGCAAACATACACACAAATAGACACAAAAACATACACACACACACAAACATACACAGAAATACACACACAAACATACACACACACACACACACACAAACATACGCAAACACACACACACACACACACACAGAAACACACACACATCCACATACACATACACAGAAACATATATACACACACACACACACACACACACACACACACACACACACTCACAAACATACACACAAACACAGAAACATACATACAGACATTCAAGGATGTTACCATGATGGAATGGTTATCGTCGTAGGATATAGACACGGTGAATCGAATTCAAATCCTGTATGAGGCTCTTTGCTTTTCACATTGCACTAATCCCCTTGGGCAAGGTATGAATCCAATTATTTCCCTCCTACCGGACCACTGGTCTAATGAGTAAAGTGTATGCCAATGGTCTGGGAGATCAAGGTTCAATCCCTGGTCAAGTCATACCAAAGACTTTTAAAATGGTACTTGATGCCACCTTGCTTAACACTCAGCATTATAAGGTAAAGATCAAGGGTAAAAAGGAGCAATCCAGGGAATGAATTAGCCCCCTTCCCTGCACCTCCGTGTAGTAGCAATTGAAAAGGGAGCCTTCGAGCCACCTTCGACTAAATCGCCAACTCTACTTTATTATGGGTAAATAGAAGGACCGACTGAGCTCTTTAAGCTTAGTACGGTAACCTATCTAGGAGGAGAAAAACTCGGAATTCAAACCTGATAAACTCTGCTTAAATTTTGACCTTGTGTTGCATCCAGCGCGTGCGGGATATTTATAGCGCCGCAAGTGGTCTAATGGTTAGCAAACTGGACTAGCAAACCTTCACAAGTAAGTAAGAGTCTCAGTGGGCGCCCCATTCATACGGCCTTGAGTCAGATCTAATTAGGAAGCTTTGTAAATTGCTACACATACAAAGTTCAAAAGCATATTTAAAAGTGAATACCTTTCTTTTTTTCTGGGGCGAAATACAATACACGTGTACGTATATCATATTTACCAACCCCTCCGCTAGGGCAGGATATGACACTAGGTCAATTTTTAAGCGGAGTTTAGCAGGTTTGAATTCAGAGTTTTCCTTCTCCTAGACTAGTTGCCTAACCAAGGCTGAAGAACCCAGTCTGCCTTACTATTTACCCATAGCTGGAGGGAGAATAATTGGATTCATACCTTTCCCAAGGGTATTAATGCTATGTGAAATGCAATCAGTCTCGTCCAGGATTTGAACTTGTGTCGCCGTGTCCATTTCCTACGACGATAACCATTACACCACGGGCACCTCCTACGTGTACGTATATGACCATTTATCAACTGACTTATACAATCTTACACGCTTTCACTGATGAACAAAGCGTATGTATTCTGAACTACTTTATATCATTCTCTTGTTGCATGCTTGGCGTAACGGTTTTTCAACGCAGAAAATGGAAACGAAAAGCCGAATTCAAATAACTTGGGGAAAGATATGAATTTTGTCTTTCCTTCGCCCAATTATGGATGAAATAGTGGAACAAACCGGATATCTATAGAACAACCAGAGTATTGGAAGGACAATTCAAAATTGAACCTAAACCCTTTCGAATACTCCATGAGTTAGCGTGGCTGGGTAAGGTCAATTACTTTCCATGACTTCGAGACCTTGGAAAAAGACTATGAAGGTACTGATGAGATGGAAATGAGATTATTGCTATGAAAACACACACACACACACACATGCGCACGCTAGTCAACTATACAGTGTGAATATAAACATACAGATGGATATATACAACGTACTCATACTTACATGCTTATTCTCTTTATCAAGTAATTTTGATTTTTACGGCAGATTCATACAATAGGGGTTGGTTGGCTGGTTGGTTGTTTGGTCTCTTTTACGGCGTATCAACCCTTTTCGGGTCATTTAACGCCGAATTAAGTCATTTTGATAAAAGTTTCAAACAATTCAGTTTATTATAAGCATAGTTTTTGTTTACACAGTTAAATGTCAAAAGTTAATTTCACACAATTCAGATTAGCATAAGTACCGTTTAGTTCTATTTGACCCATAGATAGGACCCTTTCATGTGCTACCACTCGGAGCCAGAGTGGACCTGGGAGTAATTGCGATGAAAGAGTACTCCACATTCCCCTAAGCTCCAGCATTACTGAAGCCTTACTATCAGATTGTTTACAGTCATTATCAGGACACTCCTTTGGGGAGGGGTCTTTCCCCTCTGCAGAGATGCAGTCGATGATTTGGGTAAATACATATTTACATTTTTTGTATGGTTGTATCTTAAGATATTTTCTTCTTTTTTGCTCACGGTTCGATGAGATATGAATACTTTTTAAACCAGTCTAGTTGACGCATAGGTGGGACCCTAACAGATACTACCACTCTGAGTTAGAGTGGACCTGGGAGTAATGATGTAACGTAATTAAACGACTCATAGAAAATTGAAATTGAAAAAAATAAGTAAAATCAGATAGAGAGTCGACGAACGGCCAGTTGACCTCTGAGTGAGTCAAGTCAAAGAACTCGTTGTTGGTCAGCCAGTCACGGGTGAATAACTACGATAATTAAAAATCACTTGAAAAAAAAAACGGGAATTCCAAATCTTCTGCGTTGGCGTGGAAGCACCGGAAACGAATATGTCCTCCCCCCCCCCCGTCACCATACGACACCACACGCAGAAGTAAAGGGGCGACTCGAGTTTGAACGGGAGAATTCGAGCTGCCGGCGAAGAGGAAAGTCGGACCTAAGTTTTGTTCAAAGAGAAACCGCGTCCTTTAAAAAAAAAAAAAAAAAAAAGATTAAGCAGTCTTTATCTCTCTTAAATGGTAGTTGTTTTCAATATCGACCATCGCGCCCTCCGACATATGCCTGAGCAACAACATGGCATACATGTCTCTGCTAGTTACTTATGCCTATGCCTACGCTACAACAACAATGAAGAAATTATCCCAACTCCTCAGATATACAGAGCCTCAGCATCAAATATAGTTTCGTGTATACCCGAGAAACCCCTTTGGTGAGAGCCTCTTATCCCCTGTGTAGAGGATACAACTAGCTTATTCTAAGCCCAACCGACAGAGCAAAACTAATAAGTATCTTCCAGGTAGTTCGCTATTTTTTATTTTCTACCAATATTATGTCACTTGAAATCGTGAAAACAAATAATCTATCTGGCGTGTTTCCGTAGTGTATCGTCTAAAGTGTTGAACTGCGAATTTGTAATAACTGAGTTCGATCTCCAGTCGTGCTATTATGTTCACTTTAGGACTAATACCCCCGGAAAAGGTATAAACCCCATTTTCTTCCAGCTATTGGTTAAATAGTATCTTTGCTGTTCTTCTATAAGAATGAATTTGGCATTAGATAACCCAAAAAGGTTGGTATGCTATTAAACAAAAACCCAAAGATCTTTTGTTTTCGCCATTGACTCACATCTATCCATTCAATCTGTCTGTGGTCATTCTCGGCGGATATTTAAACGTGACTTTCCTATGGAAAGGGCATGAATGCATCTGATCTCACCATAAACAGATATGCGTAAAATAGTACGTTAATCTAGGCTCTCTAACTATGAAAAGGTAACCGGTCTAAAAAGAAAAATACTAAATGCAAAACCTGAAGGATGTTAATCGGGAGTAATCAGTGGCGCATTTATTAACTCTTCTTCTATTATCAGCTAATCCAATAAGTATGAATGGTTCTGCGAAGGCCTTCACCACTAACAACAGCTCAGTCGGCTGGGGCTGTAATATACACCGACTGCATCTCTGCAGCAGGGTAAGACACCCTGCAACGAGTTTCCTGCATATGATACTAAACCATCTGATGGTAAGGCCCTAGTCCTGGAGCTTGAGGAATGTGGAGTACTCCTTTATTGCCATTACTTTCAGGTACACTCTGACCCAGAATGGTAGTACCTGATAGGGTTCAATCTACGTATCCAATAGAACTGTTTGACCATTTAACGGGGTGCAAACATATGACTCAAGTTAAATTGAATTGTTAGTGTTATATAGCAATACTTGGAAGAATTTAACTGTGCACAAAAACTCAATTATTGGTATTATATAGCAAACCTATAAACAAACTACAAACTACAAGTCTATAAAAAAAAAAGACATACATTTTTTTTCAAGTAGAGGAATTATATTATACATTTGAATTGCCATGAGGTTATGATTACGCAGATACGTATCTCCAGTCCTCTTGGGAAGAGGTACCCCTGGAAGTGACCGTGTCCTCTGCAAGAGTACAGATGTAACTTACAAGACACATCAGGTTAATTGGCCGCGCATTTACTATAATTTGGGATTGCCTGTCTGCGATGTGAACTTGTGGCTCACTGGCAGAGTTTTGGGTCTGCATTCTGTGGCTGCTGGTTCGATCTCCAATAACGGTACACACTGCTGATAAAACCTAATAAGGTCGAAACAGCTGTCCAATAGTTCCGTATGTTGTGGGCAGTGCCGGCTGGATTTTCTGGTCATGGTAATTCAAATTTATACAACAAAAATACTTTTAATATCTACATGTAAAAATATGATTTGACTTCAAAAAAACAATTCTTGATATGTTTTAAAACCAACCAACCAACCAACGACGAAAACAAATCTCCAGTGTAAATCTTTTTTAAGTTGGCGACCGCAGTCGAGGCAACCAGAAGGCTACTACACCGAGGTGTAGGGGAGGGCGCTACTCCTTTCCCTGGATTGCTCCACTTTACTCTTGATACGTACCTTATATTGCTGAGTGTTAAACAAGGAGGTATCAAGTAACATTTTTTGAGTCTTTGGTATGACTCGACCTGAGATTGACCCCAGGTCTCACAGACCATTGACGAACACTCTACCCACTAGTCCATGAATTTTTATTCCTTCATATATTGAGATCGTTATATATATATATATATAAATATAAGGGTTGTTCAGTAAAAAAGGTAAATTTCTCATAAGGACTTGGCAAGTGGAGGCACTATTGATGGTTGCAACTTTTCAAGGGAATGAATTGTGATAAGTCATTTCATATCCAGATGACTATCAGCATCACCTTCTTTAGTGACCGCTGTATCCGGAACCTTTTCTTTACCGGAGAGTCAGTATGTTTCCACTCCATTGATTTTCCTTTCTACTAAGGCTCGTCGAAACAAACCCACTTTTTGGCGCATTTGAAAATATTTTTTTAACTAAAACATACTTCTCTGAGCACATCGTACATTTTTCTATAAATTTCACATGTTTTGCACTACTCAGCCACCAAAAATCTTATGACATAACTCTGTTCAAGCCTGAGTACAGTCATTTGCCGTCATTTTGAACAGCTACAAAGCAAATATTTTTGCTAGATTAAGATAATTTTAACCAATATCAAACAACACAGAGTTTGCCTTTACGCTGATGATCTAGCGCTTCTTGTAAATACACCTCCCCAAGTCGCATCCCTACTGCATAGTTTGGAGCAAGCAGCAGGAGGCACTGGTCTCTACGAGAAGAGAAATACAACAAAGTCTATGTGTTGTAAAAGAGAAGGAGTTGCTGACCTCTAAAATTAGTAGACAAATTCAGATACCTCGACAGCAATATCTCATCGACTAAAAGTGATGCCAACATACGCTTGAGGAAGGAATGGAATGCGATAGACAGGTTATCGATCATATGAAAATCTGATCTCTCTGATAAAGTAAAACGGATTTCTTCCAAGTTATGGTTGTGTCCATACTACTGTGTGGATGCATCACATGGACTCAAAGAAAACGCATGTAGAAAAAGCTTGATGGAAACTACACTAGAATATTACTTTCTATTTTGAACAAATCCGGGAAGAAACACCCCACAAAACAGCAAATGTACGGCCACTTACCTCCCATCTTACAGACGAACAAGACATAATGGGCACTGCTGCTAAAGCTGGGATGATCTCATGAGATACATTCTTCTATGCATCCCAACACATCGAGGGGTTGTCCTCGTAGTGTAATGGTTAAAGCGATGGACTACGGAATCCTAGTAAGCGAGTTCGTACTCCAGTTGCACTATTACGTTCACTTTCGGGCAAATACCCTTGGAAAAGGTATGAACCTCTTATCCTCCCAGCTATGGGTTAAATAGTACCTCTGCTGTTCTTCTAGGAGAATGGATTTGGCTTTAAATAACATACAAAGGTTGATATGCCAAAGAAACCAAACCAAACCAACACATGGACGTGCCAGTGTAGACCGACCAGCAAGGATTTACCATTGGACGTTTTTTAGGGGACTTGCTGGGTTGATAGGGACGGATGGAGAGAGAAGGAAAATCAGGAAAATCAATCAGAAATTCGCCGACCCATTCACAAAATACAATAATTCATCCATACTACTCAGGCACGCTGGACTCACCATAACACCAGATTTTCTCTATGAAAGCCTACTAAAAATAAAAACATATTTACAATATATGAAATCGTACAGTGAAATTTTACAATGATTCCTCGCGTTCAATTATTTTTCATAGTGTTCTGTTTCAAAATGAAGATGACGTAATTAGTGATCGAATCATTTTTTTTAATTTTTAATTTTTTATTATTTCTTTCTTTTTTTTTTTTTTTTTTTCAAAGGAAAGTTTAATACATTTGTTGTAGATTTAATTTTCTTTTTAGAATCCTTTGTTAGAATTAAGAGATGATTTTAAATTTTTCAAGAATAACAAGTGCAGTTTCGAAAAAAAATATTTCTAAAAAAATGCAATTTTATTTACAATAAAGTAAATTAAATGCCATTTTTTGTTTGTTATTTGTTATTTGCTTTTGTTTCGTTTTTTGTTTGTTTTTTTATGGGGGTGGTTGTTTGTTTGTTTTGTTTTGTTTTGTTTTGTTTTTCGGTTATGAAAATCTACTTTAGAAAATATTTTGATTGAAAATCCTATCGAAACAATTAAAATGAACTATGATTTAAAAGAATTAATTATAAAGAATTTGGAGGTTCCCGTGGTGTAATGGTTATCGTCGTAGGAAATGGACACGGCAACACGAGTTCAAATCCTGGTCGAGACTATTTGCATTTCACATAGCACTAATACTCTTAGGAAATGTATGAATCCAGTTATTCTCCCTCCAGCTGTGGGTAAATAGTAGTGCAGACTAGGTTCTTCAGCCTTGGTGAGGCAACTAGTTTAGGAGAAGGAAAACTCCACTTAAAAAGTGACTTTGTGTCATATCCTGTCCGAGCGGAGGGGTTGGGTAAATATGAATTATAAAGAATTATCAATTATAAAGAATTTATTATAGATAATTAATGAATACCAATTTATCTAATAGACAATGTAACTATTTCGAACTAATTTAACTAAATAAAAAGAGGAGTTGAAAATCTTCAAAAAGAACGTCTGTGGGTGAAGTTTAGAAAAAGAATTTTGCTTTTTTTTATATTATATTTACTTTTATTTATATACAAACATTATTTTATTCAACACTTTCTATTTTGCTCTTTTTGACACAAGTTCGAAGTAGTTAACCCAAGTTTGGCCCATTCTAAACAATTTTTTTTGTTATTAAAACACCCCTCTCAGTTCATTCTTCTGTAAATTTCAAAAGGTTTTCATTTCTCCTTACCAAATACTTGATGACCGACCTCTGATCAAGCCTGAAGCACTCAGTTTGATTTGACAGTATTTTGCATAGTTTCAAAACAAATATTTCTGCGAGATTAATGATAATTTTACAATCGACCAATTCTGCTAAATGGATGCACTACTTGGACGCTAACTAAACGGCTGAAGAAGAAGAAGAAGAAGAAGAAGAAGAAGAAGAAGAAGAAGAAGAAGAAGAAGAAGAAGGGATGTAGCCCTGAAGACCTGCCAGAAGCGATGAATGATAAGGAGAAGTGGCGAGAGAGGGTCAGGGATATCCGTGCTAGCGGCACGACATGATGATGGTGATGACATTCATGAGGAGAAATTATTTTGCTTTTTCTAAATGTAAAGTACCAACAACGTAAGAGAAGAATTGACACTCGATTACTTTATTCAGTATCTAGCGTGAATACAAAATCCCTGCCTCTAAAGACTGGGCTCATTTAGTTGGAGAAATTTACGAAACTTTTTGTTTCAATGTGGCACAAGGCTGCATGAATGGAAGCACCCAATTAAACTCGAACTAACTTGTGAAGGTTTGCTAATCTAGCTTGCTAACTATTAGACCATACGAGGGGCCCAAATGGGCACTTTTGTATCATTAGAGGAGGTAACTTCTGTTGTTCAATGCTTGCTAATGGAAGCTACCATTAAAGAAAATTTGAAGGTTAAAATTTTTAGGAATGTGAGTGACACTAAAGCCAAGTTTAGTATTTAGCTAAGTAATGTTTTTAGGGGGCTTTAGTGTGCAATATTAAACGGTAAGGTCATACGGTAAGTTTAAAAAGTAAGTTCCGCAGCTTTCTTGTTCGGATACAGATTTGAAAAGATAACTCAGACAATAAAGTTTTTAAAAAGGAATTTTATACAAAGGAAACAATAAAGAAAGGATTAGAAAAGATAAAGTGTTGCAAATTTTAGTGCAATTTCGGGGAACTTATCTGAGAAAGTGTCTGAGAAACAAAGTTCTTTGAATTTGAGTTTTTCTTTACTTTTTATTTTTGCTTTGTAGAAATGTTTCAGGGTTCACTAAATCCCGAGTTTTCTTTAAAGTTCTTTTCAGCAGAATTCTCGGTTGAATTTTCTTTCAGTTGTTTAACTTGGTAGAATTTCAGTAGTCGACTTTTGTTTCATTTTACTTTTATTTCTTATGAAGCTTCTTACCTGTTTAAATTCAAGAAACGAGTGGTGAAACCCATCTGCTGGCTAATTTTTCCTGCCTACAGTTTGGGTCCCCGAATTTGTCCTGAGTGTCTGACAGTAGTTCTCAACAAAAAGAGGAAGTAGCTTTTTAGTGCCGTATTGTCTAGGATTCCATATCCCTTTTTCCATTCTGGCCAAATCAAGAGCCACGCGTGCTCGGCTAGATTTTTTTCTTAGAAATGAATTTTTATACAATTTTTTAATAGGACGGTACATTTCTACCAAAGAAAAAAAATGCCCTTCATTTATTGAAGGGCATTCATATCTCATGAAATAAACGACACCTTGTTTTTTTTTTTTTTAGCTGAAAACCAGCCAGAAAAAAGTCGTTCATTACACAAGTATATAGGATGGTTGGTTGTTTTGTTTTACAGCGTTTCAACTCTTTTTCGGGTCATTTAATGCCGAATTAAGTCAGTTAGATAAAAGTTTGCACGCTTTAAGATCTTCCTATCTTCAAATATGCATAAGTACAGTTTTTATTTATACGCAGTAAAATGTAAAAAAATATTCTATTTCAAACATTTCAGTTTAGCATAAGAACGCAGTTTTAATGTCAAAACAGTTTTATTTCGAACAATTCAATTTAGTATAAGCACACAGTCTAGTTCTATTTGACCCATAGATAGGACCTTACCAAGTGCGACGACTCCGGCCAGAGTGGACCTGAGAGCGATAACAATGAAGGGGTACTCTGCATTCCCCAAAGCTCCAGCATTACTGGAGCCTCACCATCAGATTGTTAGATATCATATACCGGACACTTGTCGAGCGTGGGGTCTTACTCCTCTGAAAAGATGCAGTTAGTGTATGCTGCAGCCACAGCTGACTGGGCCTATAAATACATAGGGTTAAGTATTTTGAATTATCAGCGATATAATATACTGACTTGTTGATTTCCCCAAACCATTGACTTATCAGAAATTTCCTTGACGCTGCACTAGGTAAAGAGATATCATGATACCACCTTTGGTTTGATGATCGATTTAACGAAATCAAAAAGAAATCATGCAATATTGCTTAAAGTAATACATTAATTTATTCCGATTTTGGTTTTGCTATTTTAAGAAAGGTATGAAAAAATATTCACTTCCACGAATATTCATAAACGTATACTTCAAATATCGATAATAATTATTGATTCCATTGTTTCGTATTTTTCAGTAAGGTACGAATAAAATATTCACTTCCACGAATATTCATAAACGTATACTTCAAATATTGATAATAATTATTAATTCCATTGTTTCGTTTTTTGTTTTTTTTTGGTTTGTTTGTTTGTTTGTTTGTTTGTTGTTGTTTTTTTTTTTGGTTTTTTTTTTTTTTTGTTATGTACGAACAAAATATCAGTTCCACAAATAGTTATAAACATATTCTTCAAATATTGATAATGATTATTTATTCCATTGTTTCGTATTTTTCAGCAAGGGATGAACATTCTTCATTGTGCGGCGCAAAACAATCACATAAACATCTTGAATTTTATTGCTGAATCTCTTGACAATTTTGATGTCAACCAAACAGAACGCGTAAGTATGAAAACCATCGCTTTCATTATCACCAAATCGTAACAACAGTTCAAATTCATCCCTCTCTTTGCCCAGTCGGCTGGGGCTGTAGAATACACCGACTACATCTCTGCAGAAGGTTAGATCCCTCGTCCCAACGAGTGTCCTAGATATGATGTCTAACAATCTGATGTCAAGGCTCCAGTAATGCTGGAGCTTTGGAGAATGTGGAGTGCCACTTCATTGCCATCACTCCCAGGTCCACTCTAGCCGGAGTGGTATCACCTGATCGAGCTCTATCTATGGGCTTAATAGAACTTATCTGCGTACTTGTGTGAAACTAAATTACTTGAAATAGAACTGTTTTGATATCTAAACTGTGTACTTATGCTAAACTGAATTGATTGATATTGAACTGTTTTTGACAAAGAAACTGTACTTACGCTAAGCTGAATTTTTTCAATTAGAACTGTTTGATTAAACTGAATAGTTTGAAATTGAAATTTTTGATAATCAAACTGTACTCATGCTAAACTGAATTGTTTGAAATAGAACTGATTATTTGTATAAAAATGGATTTGTCGTTAATTAACCAACAAAGGTTGAAATGGCATAAAACCCAAACAACCAACAACCAATCCCTCTCTCTCTCTCTCTCTCTCTATATATATATATATATATATATATATATAATCAACCTTCATAGGTGATTTAATGCCAAAGTCATCCTTGTAGAAGAACACCAGTGATACTATTCAACCTACAACTTGTAGAACAAAGGGGTTTAATACTTTTCCGAAGGGTTTTAGTCCCAAAGTGAACGCACTAGCGCGACTAGAATTCGAACTTGGTTACTCTGATGTCGTGGTACAGCACTTTAGCCACTGCTCCATAGGACTACCCCCACGGATATAATTGTAAGTTTGGTTTGGTATTATAGCATCTCAACCATTGTAGGTTATTTAATGCCAAATCCGATTTATACATATATATTGAATATTTGATTTTTAAATATATTCTATTGATAAAATTTTAAAATGAGCTTGAGCTCATTTTTCTTTTTTGCACACAGTTAAATGGTTTCATTATTTCTATCTCATACAAACGATTCTATTTACTATAAATTATTTGTTTGTACACAGTTTGATGTTTTCAAGATATGCTATGTATCATCAACGATTCAACTAAGCATCAATCATTTTTTTATACATTGTTAAATGATCAAACAGCTCTATTTCAAACAATTCAGTTTATCATAAGTCAACAAATTTAAATGGTTCTGAGTATTGCTATGTATCCCTGACAGTTTAAGTAAACATCAATTATTTGTTTGCACACAGTTAAATGATCAAACATTTCTTTTTCAAATAATTTAGTATAAGTACAGTTTTTTATTTACACACTGTTAAATGTAAAAATAGTTCTATTTCAAATAATTCAGTTTAGCACAAATAGACAGTTGTAATGTCAAACAGTTCTATTTAACTCATAGATAGAACCCTATTATGTGCTACCACTTCAGGTCAGACTGAACCTGGGAACGATGGCGATGAAGGGATACTCTGCATTTCCCAAAGCTCCAGTATTACTGAAGCCTCACCATCAGATTGTTTAATATCATATCCAGGACTCTTATTGAGGCAGTCTTACTCTTCTGCAGATATTCGGTCGGTGTATTCTGCAGCCCCAGCATTGGGTTTAGTGCGTATTTTAAAATCGTTTAAAAACTAATACCCAAGCTTTTTATTGATATTATTTATATAACACATCTTCTCAGGAGCCATCTTTTGTAGATATTCTTGTTCACAATTCTATGGCTCGGTAGTCTTTAAACTTAAGACTAACAGTGTAATCATATAACGCACGGATAACACATGAAATGAAATGAAATGCATTGAAATGAAATGTATTGAAACGAAATGAAGCGTATGAATGCAGCTACAGTTCATTTGCGATGAGATTTCAAATAAGAGAATTAAATTGCTCCGACCAACAACCGTTAGTCTATTCTGGAGGGTAATTTGTAATGGTTAACAAGCTAGGCTTGCAGACCATCATTACTTCTGGCCTTCTTCCAAACTAAGTTAAGCTTAGTCAATGACAACTTCCAATTTGATGACTGATTGATTTTAACTGCACGTCAACCCGTCAAAGGTTAATTGATGCCTACAGGTTAGGGAATAGCGTTAATTATACATTCATATTTACATTTACATGTTTATTAAATTCTTTATACATCCCTATCGAATACGAATAGTTTTTAGATATATCTATTTGACCCAAAAATGGCAATTTAACAGGTACTGTCATTCTGGGTCAAAATGGCAATGAGGTGCCACTCAACATTCCAGAACTGGAGTTTCAGCATTAGATGGAATCTTGCCGCATATTCAAACATTTGGGGGTTGGGGCTTACCCCTCTACAAAGAATATCCTATTTACCTAACCCCTCCGCTCGGGCAGGATATGACACAAGGTCAATTTTTAAGCGGAGCTTAGCAGGTTTGAATTCAGAGTTTTCCTTCTCCTAGACTAGTTGCCTCACCAAGGCTGAATAACCTAGCCTGCCCTACTATTTACCCATAGCTGGAGGGAGAATAATTGGATTCATACCTTTCCCAAGGGTATTAGTGCTATGTGAAATGCAATCAGTCTCGTCCAGGATTTGAACTCGGATCACCGTGTCCATATCCTGTGACGATAACCATTACACCACGGGCACCTCCTCTACAGAGAATATAGTCAAAGCATTCTTAGCCCCGCCCAGATAGATCTGGATTACGAAATTATAATTCTTGTATAATTTTCTGACATAAGGATTAAGTCTTCGAAGCTCGACTTATACTCGAGTATGTTCGGCAATATATTTTCTTCTTAAAGTAAGAAATCTTCTGCTTAATTCTTCCACAAATGTCAGACGACTCCATGCTATTTTGGGGTTTCCGAATTTCAAGACGACGGCATCGCAATCATACTAAAATAAGACAGTACGCATCATTGGAAACAATTCGAAACAAAGTCAAATCTTACAAGTCAACCTGCGTGTACAGTAAGCTTGTGAGTCTGACTAAAACAAAACTTAGTACATTCTAAGTTTTACTAATCTATATAGACAGGGAGATATACATAACATATCGGGATTTTTGCTAACGTATTGACTGCTGGACAAGAAGTAAAAATGTAAAAGTGAAGTTGGTGACCTGAAGGCTCCCTTTTCAATAGCTACTGCACCGAGGTGTAAGGGAGGGCGCTACTCCATTTTTTGGATTGCACCACTTTACCTTTGATCCGTACCTTATATAAATGCTGAGTGCTAAGCAAGGCGGCATCAAGAACCATTTTTGAGTTTTTGGTATGACTCGACCTAGGATTGAACCCTGGTCACCCGGACCATTGGCGAACACTCTACCCACTATGCCAATGGTCCGGTCAAAAGAAGTGGTTGATAATGCGTCACTTTTTGAAGTGGAAAGAGTCTGCCTTGAAAAATATATCGATATATCAGAAGGAATAGAATGAGATAGATAGATAGATAGATAAGGAATAGAATTAGATAGATAGATAGATAGATAGATAGATAGATATTATACGGAATGAGATTGATCGATCTATCTAGCGGATAATATTCTTTTTTCATATCTTCGTTTGTCTTTGTATTAGAGGAGAATACTTAACATTTTCGTGTATGTCTACTGAAATGTGATTGTGAGTGAACCTGTTTTGAATATTTCTTACGTAATGTCAATGAATTATTCTAAACATTGTTTGTTTATTGTCCTTATTTCTTCTTGGTCATTTTGTCTTTTTACCATCTTCTCACATAAACCTTTACACCGAAAACATCTTGGCGAAGAACATTTACCATATTAGATTGGTTTTATCTTTGTTTCGTCGTATATCACATACAATGATACAATATCTATACACAGATTAATATTTTATAAATATTTCATCCCATAGTTTCTGAAAATGACCTCTTTCTTTCTTGTTCTTACCATTATTTCTAAATAGTTTAAAGAGACGTTTTAATTCGAGTTTCTTTAAAATTTTAGATTTAATTTTTTTAATGATGGAAGCTTGAAATAAATGTTTTGTTTAGGGGGAGTGGGTTGGTATGAGAACAATTTTAAGTTGTTACTTGAGGAATGAATAAGATTTTAACAAATTTTCAAAGATCTAATTTTTTTTGTCTTAAAAAGAACATCAAGCTTACAGATGCTAGACTGAGTCAAAAGTTTTGCAATATATTAGTAACGTGAGACACAATTCCGCAGCTCCGGAGATAGTAACATTTAATTGTTATATAGTAGGATGAGTCAAAATTTTAGCAATATTTTAGTAACATGAGGCACAATTCCGCAGCTCCGGAGATACTACATTAAATTGTTATATTGTAGGGGGAGTCAAGAGTTTTGCAATATTTTAGTAACGCGTGGCACAATTCCGCAGCTCCGGAGATAGTAACATTTATTTTGAGAATTAATTTTTTTTTTTTATATATTGCGGACTTTTTGTCCTCATCTTGGTAGTTTTCTTTTGTTTTTGTGTTGTTTCTTCTTTCACTACGTTTCGGCCAAATTTCACCTCTGGCCTTCTTCAGGTGATTTACCGCGACTTCGGAGAGGAATGATGAGTCTTGTAACCGTATCCAATTAAAGACAATAAAATTTAATTGTTATATTGTAGGATGAGTCTAAATTTTAGCAATATTTTAGTAACGTGAGGCACAATTCCGCAGCTCCGGATATAGTAATATTTAATTGTTATATAGTAGGATGAGTCTAAATGTTAGCAATATTTTAGTAACGTGCGGCACAATTCCGCAGCTCCGGATATAGTAATATTTAATTGTTATATAGTAGGATGAGTCTAAATTTTAGCAATATTTTAGTAACGTGAGGCACAATTCCGCCGCTCCGGATATAGTAATATTTAATTGTTATATAGTAGGATGAGTCTAAATTTTAGCAATATTTTCGTAACGTGAGGCACAATTCCGCAGCTCCGGATATAGTCATATTTAATTGTTATATAGTAGGATGAGTCTAAATATTAGGAATATTTTAGTAACGTGAGGCACAATTCCGCAGCTCCGGATATAGTAATATTTAATTGTTATATAGTAGGATGAGTCTAAATTTTAACAATATTTTAGTAACGTGAGGCACAATTCCGCAGCTCCGGATATAGTAATATTTAATTGTTATATAGTAGGATGAGTCTAAATTTTAGCAATATTTTAGTAACGTGAGGCACAATTCCGCAGCTCCAGATATAGTAATATTTAATTGTTATATAGTAGGATGAGTCTAAATTTTAGCAATATTTTAGTAACGTGAGGCACAATTCCGCAGCTCCAGATATAGTAATATTTAATTGTTATATAGTAGGATGAGTCTAAATTTTAGCAATATTTTAGTAACGTGAGGCACAATTCCGCAGCTCCGGATATAGTAATATTTAATTGTTATATAGTAGGATGAGTCTAAATATTAGCAATATTTTAGTAACGTGAGGCACAATTCCGCAGCTCCGGATATAGTAATATTTAATTGTTATATAGTAGGATGAGTCTAAATATTAGCAATATTTTAGTAACGTGAGGCACAATTCCGCAGCTCCGGATATAGTAATATTTAATTGTTATATAGTAGGATGAGTCTAAATATTAGCAATATTTTAGTAACGTGAGGCACAATTCCGCAGCTCCGGATATAGTAATATTTAATTGTTATATAGTAGGATGAGTCTAAATTTTAACAATATTTTAGTTACGTGAGGCACAATTCCGCAGCTCCGGATATAGTAATATTTAATTGTTATATAGTAGGATGAGTCTAAATTTTAGCAATATTTTAGTAACGTGAGGCACAATTCCGCAGCTCCGGATATAGTAATATTTAATTGTTATATAGTAGGATGAGTCTAAATTTTAGCAATATTTTAGTAACGTGAGGCACAATTCCGCAGCTCCGGATATAGTAATATTTAATTGTTATATAGTAGGATGAGTCTAAATTTTAGCAATATTTTAGTAACGTGAGGCACAATTCCGCAGCTCCAGATATAGTAATATTTAATTGTTATATAGTAGGATGAGTCTAAATTTTAACAATATTTTAGTAACGTGAGGCACAATTCCGCAGCTCCGGATATAGTAATATTTAATTGTTATATAGTAGGATGAGTCTAAATTTTAGCAATATTTTAGTAACGTGAGGCACAATTCCGCAGCTCCGGATATAGTAATATTTAATTGTTATATAGTAGGATGAGTCTAAATTTTAGCAATATTTTAGTAACGTGAGGCACAATTCCGCAGCTCCAGATATAGTAATATTTAATTGTTATATAGTAGGATGAGTCTAAATTTTAGCAATATTTTAGTAACGTGAGGCACAATTCCGCAGCTCCAGATATAGTAATATTTAATTGTTATATAGTAGGATGAGTCTAAATTTTAACAATATTTTAGTTACGTGAGGCACAATTCCGCAGCTCCGGATATAGTAATATTTAATTGTTATATAGTAGGATGAGTCTGAATTTTAGCAATATTTTAGTAACGTGAGGCACAATTCCGCAGCTCCGGATATAGTAATATTTAATTGTTATATAGTAGGATGAGTCTAAATTTTAGCAATATTTTAGTAACGTGAGGCACAATTCCGCAGCTCCGGATATAGTAATATTTAATTGTTATATAGTAGGATGAGTCTAAATTTTAGCAATATTTTAGTAACGTGAGGCACAATTCCGCAGCTCCAGATATAGTAATATTTAATTGTTATATAGTAGGATGAGTCTAAATTTTAACAATATTTTAGTAACGTGAGGCACAATTCCGCAGCTCCGGATATAGTAATATTTAATTGTTATATAGTAGGATGAGTCTAAATTTTAGCAATATTTTAGTAACGTGAGGCACAATTCCGCAGCTCCGGATATAGTAATATTTAATTGTTATATAGTAGGATGAGTCTAAATTTTAGCAATATTTTAGTAACGTGAGGCACAATTCCGCAGCTCCAGATATAGTAATATTTAATTGTTATATAGTAGGATGAGTCTAAATTTTAGCAATATTTTAGTAACGTGAGGCACAATTCCGCAGCTCCAGATATAGTAATATTTAATTGTTATATAGTAGGATGAGTCTAAATTTTAGCAATATTTTAGTAACGTGAGGCACAATTCCGCAGCTCCGGATATAGTAATATTTAATTGTTATATAGTAGGATGAGTCTAAATTTTAGCAATATTTTAGTAACGTGAGGCACAATTCCGCAGCTCCGGATATAGTAATATTTAATTGTTATATAGTAGGATGAGTCTAAATTTTAGCAATATTTTAGTAACGTGAGGCACAATTCCGCAGCTCCGGATATAGTAATATTTAATTGTTATATAGTAGGATGAGTCTAAATTTTAGCAATATTTTAGTAACGTGAGGCACAATTCCGCAGCTCCAGATATAGTAATATTTAATTGTTATATAGTAGGATGAGTCTAAATTTTAACAATATTTTAGTAACGTGAGGCACAATTCCGCAGCTCCGGATATAGTAATATTTAATTGTTATATAGTAGGATGAGTCTAAATTTTAGCAATATTTTAGTAACGTGAGGCACAATTCCGCAGCTCCGGATATAGTAATATTTAATTGTTATATAGTAGGATGAGTCTAAATTTTAGCAATATTTTAGTAACGTGAGGCACAATTCCGCAGCTCCAGATATAGTAATATTTAATTGTTATATAGTAGGATGAGTCTAAATTTTAGCAATATTTTAGTAACGTGAGGCACAATTCCGCAGCTCCAGATATAGTAATATTTAATTGTTATATAGTAGGATGAGTCTAAATTTTAGCAATATTTTAGTAACGTGAGGCACAATTCCGCAGCTCCGGATATAGTAATATTTAATTGTTATATAGTAGGATGAGTCTAAATTTTAGCAATATTTTAGTAACGTGAGGCACGATTCTATTGATGTTGTCTCTCTTTTTACAAATATTCCGTTAGATGAGACGATATCCATATGCGCCGACTTTTTCTATCGCGGCCCATCAGTTGCCTCTCTTCCTTTTCCTGAGACTGTTTTCATTGAATTGATAGGCATTGTCACAAAGTCAGTGTCGTTCAGCTTTAATGAGACTATGTTTCGCCAAATTGAGGGCGTTAGTATGGGATCCCCTCTGGGCCCCATTCTGGCGAATATTTTTGTTGGGTTCCATGAAAGACGTCTGTTTGATAAGTTTCCCAAGCCCTTTACTTATCTGTGATATGTGGATGATACTTTCGTTTCCTTCAAATCTCGTAGAGATACTTTGAAATTTTTTGATACATTGAATTGGCTACACTCCTCCTTGTCATTTACTATGGAAGAGGAAAGTAATGGTCAGTTGCCATTCTTAGATGTGCTAGTTGAAAGAGGAAATTCTTCTTTCCTCACATCCGTTTATAGGAAACCCACATTTACTGGGCTATATTTGAATTGGCATTCTTTTGCCCCCAAATCTAGGAAACTTAATCTAATTAGATGTCTTTCTTACAGAGCTCTTAACATTTGTAGTGAGTGCAAGATTGATAATGAACTTAGAGCTATCAGGGATATCTTTATAGATAACAGGGACCCAGAGGATGTCAGTAATATCAAGTATATGGTGACAAAATTCAGGGACACCAATAAAGATTTTGGTCCTTTGAAATGCCCCGTATACTTCAGACTCCCTTGGGTTGGTTTTGCTACCGAATCCATTGCAAATAAGATTGCCTCATCTGTGTATCATTGCTATAATGCTGTTAACCTAAGACCAATATTCACTTCGAGGCCGGCCTTTCATTCTACCAACAAGGACAAGCTACCTATCTTTAAACAAAGTAATTTAATTTATAAATTTACTTGTTGATGCAATTCGACATATATAGGTATGACTTGTCAACGTCTCGAAGTAAGGGTTAGGCAGCATATACCCAAATCTCTTTTGTCAGGCCGATTAACATCCGGGCATTCCCAAGTAATGGATTTGGCAATTGGTGAGCATCTACTCACTATAAATAATTGCAGAACACGTTATGAAGATAATTGTTTTTCTGTCCTGCACAGGACAAGAAATAAATTCCATCTCAAATTTCTAGAGGCGATTTATATCTATGAATCGCCCCCCTCTGTGCTGGCAGTTAAACAATCACACTCTTGATATATTTGGGGAACTTCTGGATTCAGGGGTTACCTAATTTTTTCCCCCTCTATCTGGCCATTCTACTAATATATCATAGATATACCCAGTTTTTATTTAAATTTTCCGGTGTTCTCAACTTGAAGTCATCATCATCATCATCATATCGCGCTGGTAGCACGGATATCCCTGACCCTCTCTCGCCACTCCTCCCTATCGTTCATCGCCCTAGGTAGGTCTTCAGGACAACATCCTGTATCCTCACATAGCTGCTGAATGTACGTTCGTGCTGGTCGTCCTGCTTTTGCGCGGCCATATGTGGGGATCCATAAGAGTACATCTCTTATGAGTTCATCTCTGCTTCTCCAGCAGTGTCCTGCATGTCTGGTTCGTCTAACTTGAATAGTTTTCGTGATAGGGGGCAGGTGGCCGTACAGTTGGTGTCTTGTGGGGTGTTGCTGCCAGGACTTGTTCAGGATTGCACGCAGCATTCTTGTGTAATTGCCATCTAGCTTCTTCTCCAGTCGTTTTAAAAAAGAAAACTTGAAAAGTACTGGACGAAAAGGGTCCTTCGTTGTTTTACAGTTTTACTTAGTTCCCCGACTATAATCACCAATGGAGTTTCTACTTATTATATTGTATATATATATATATATATATATATATATATATATATATATATATATATAATTTTGGTGGGTTGGGTTTTATAGCATATCAAATATTGTATTTGATGCCAAACCCTCTTGTTACATAGACATTAGATATATATGATTTGGTTTGGTTTGATTTGGTTTTATAGCATATCAACCATTGTAGGTTATTTAATGCCAACTCCTCTTTATACATCTATATTAAATGCATATCGATCATATGGAAATCAGACATAACTGATAAAATGAAACTCAGTTTCTTCCAGGCAGTTGTCGTATCGATACTGCTATATGGATGCACTACATGGACGCTAACAAAACGGCTGAAGAAGAAGCTAGACGGCAATTACACAAGTATGCTGCGAGCAACATTGAACAAGTCCTGGCGGCAACATCCCACAAGACACCAACTATACGGCCACCTGCCTCCCATCACGAAAACTATCCAAGTTAGACGAACCAGACATGCAGGACACTGCTGGAGAAGCAGGGACGAGCTCATAAGTCATGTACTCCAATAGACCCCCACATATGGCCGGGCAAAAGCAGGACGTCCAGCTCGAACATACATTCAGCTAGAATGTGAGGATACGGGATGTAGCCCTGAAGACCTGCCAGAGGCGATGAACGATAGGGAGAAGGGGCGAGAGAGGATCAGGGATATCCGTGCTAGCGGCACGATGATGATGATGATGATGATGATGATGATGAAATGCATATGATTAGTAAACATATTCTGTTGATAACATTTTAAAACAAAAACACTTAAATGAGTGCAAAAGAATCAGCCAACTTATTCTTTTGAACATGTGTTCAAATATTTCTAAAACAAATAGATCTATTTACTTCTACTCATTTGTTAGCACACATTTAAATCGATTTACATATATGATTTGTAAGTGAATAGTTTGTTGGTAATTTCATTTTTAAATGAGTTAGAACTAATTTGCATATTTTAGCGCTTTTGTTTCTACACTGTTCGACGTTCTCACTTATAGCTCTTTAACACTTATAATTCTATTCAATATTAAACTTTTGTTTGCACTCAGTGATGTGGTTACAAGTATCGTTATTTATTATTATTCTATTCAATACTATTCATTCATTCGCGCACAGTTCCAAGCATTTGAATTTATTATGTTGTTTGGTTGGGTTTTATGGCATATCAACCTTTGTCGGTTATTTAAAGCCAAATTCACTTTTATGAAAATAGTTCTATTTCAAACAATTCAGTTTACCATTAGTACGGAATTTAAAGGTAAGTACAGTTTAATTGTAAAAAACAAATCTATTTCAAGCTATTCAGTTTAGTTAAGCAGTTCTAATTCAGCTGATTCAGTTTTGTGAAAATACAGGTTTTGTTTGCACATAGTTAAATGTCAAAATAGTTCTATAATAAACAATTCAGTTTTGTATAAGTACAGTTTCAATGTCAAAAACAGTTCCATTTCAAACAATTCAGTTTAGCATAGGCACTGTTTAAATGTAAGTACGGTTTAATTGTCAAAAACATTTCTATTTTAAGCTATTCATTTTAGTCAAACAATTCAGTTAAGCATAAGTATGCCGTTAGTCCTATTTAACCCATAGATAGGGTCATATCAAGTGCTACCACTCCGGGCCAGAGTGGACCTGGGAGTGACGGCAATGAAGGAGTACTCCGCATTCCCCAAAGCTCCAGGATCACTGGAACCTCATCATCAGGACACTCATTGGGTGGGGGTTACTCCAGTTGGTGTATTCTACAGCCCTAGTCGACTGAGCAAGAATTTATTATAATTCTATTCAAAATTACTCTTGCCCCAATCGACTGGGGCTGTAGAATACACCAATGACACCTCTGCAGAGGGGGTAACCCACCACCACCAATGAGTGTCCTGATATGACACCAAACAGTCTGATGGTGAGGTTCCAGTAATGCTGGAGCTTTAGGAAATGTGGAGTACCCCTTCATTGCTATCACTTCAAGGTCTATTCTGACCCAGATTGGTAGCACCTGTTAGGGTCCTATCTATGCGTCAAAGAGAACTCAACTACTTCGGTTGAGATACTTATGCAAAACTGAATTGCTTGAAATAAAACTGGGTTGACATTTAAACTACATACTTATGCAAAACTGAATAGTTAGAAATAGAACTGTTTTGATGCAAACTATATTTATACTAAACTGAATTATTTGAATAAGTACTGTTTGACTAAACTTAATACCTTGAAATAGAATTTTTTTACAATTAAACTGTGTACTTATGCTAAATTGAATTACTTGAAATAGAACTGTTTGTATCAAAATCGATTTGGCATTACATAACCAAAAAAGGTTGATATTCCATAAAAACCAACCAACCAAACAAACAAAATTATTCATTTATTTGTACAGTTAAATGGTTTCAAGTATTGCTATCAATCACTAACTATTCAATTTGACATTAGACACTTATTTACACACAATTAAATGATCAAACAGTTATATTTTAGTTCTATTTGACCCGTAGATAGGACCCTTTTAGGTGGTACCACTCTGAGTCAGAGTGGACCTGGGAGTAATGTCAATGAAGAGGAACTGCGCCTTCTCTAAAACTTCACTAGAGCCTCACCATCAGATTGTGTCATATTCAGAACACTTGTTGCGGGGGTCTTACCCCTCAGCAAAGATGTAGTCGTATTCTACAGCCCCAGCCGACAGGGCCAAATATACAATGAGAGTTAGTGCCAAACCTCTAAGCATAACATAAAAGAAGACGAGTTGATCTGCCGTAAAATTAAACAATCAATAATTTACGTTCCATTTGATTCGATTTACTTTAACAATTAAGTATATTCAGTGACGAGACAAATGAAATTTGATAATAAGCATACAAAAACGCGTCTTAGGGAGCAACGTGGAGAGAGATTAACAGGAATGGTGGTGGGGTGATAAGGCACGCGCGAACTACCGAACAACAGCACCACCACCCGCAGCAATTATTTTAATAAATACAAACTCGTGACTCTCAGCGTGACATCTAATGACACTCCATCACGTACGGCACGCGTTCGAAAGATCACGTTCTTTAACTCTCGCCGCTAGAGAGCGCATCGAGATAGTCTTAGCCAGGATTGCTTTCTCGCAATTTTTTCCTTTTCTTAACGCAGTAAATCAAGCAAATAGGCACAACCAAAATACCAGAACGATAATTTAATGAAAGAGGAGGATAGTGACATTCAATGTCATATCTTATCATTTATTTGCTGATATATATATATATATATATATATATATATATATATATATATATGTTTGTTTGTTTGTTTGTTTTTGGTTATTGATAATAGTCTTAGAAAAGCGTGACTTTGAGAAAATAGTGTTTATGTCGAATTATTATTATTATTATCATTTTTTTATTTTTGTTTGCGTGTGTGTGGGGGGGTTACTGCTTCTCTCTTATTTGAAAATAACATGGAAAAAATTTTGATGAATATTAGTTTTAAAAATATGTTTACGGATTCCGTGTGTAAAAATTAAGCGTATCAAGTAACTATAGCAACCGACTGATAAAATTACGTCATCGAGAAGACACAGAAAAGTAATTATTTGCATTCTGCCACTCGAAAAAAAAATCATGGATAAGTTTAAACTTCTATTAAATTGTCTTTTTCTTAACATTTTTTTTTTTTTACTTATATCTACTGTAATTCTTTAATCACCACACTTCTCATGTTGTAATTCCACGATGCTTGTTCGCTTCGAGTGGCACCGAAAATGCCTCGTATTTTCTCTTTGCACAATTCGCCCAATAAAATGTCCTTTTAAGATAGAAAAGTACAGCTGACAAATGCCTACATAAAATATAGTATTCAGATGATTAGTAGGTATATACTCGTGACGTAGGAGCTAAAAATGTTAGACTGGTACGGGCACAGTCCAACAAAGGCAGACTTGAGGCCGTAAGGCCACCGGTTCGGCTGGGACACCTTCGGGTGGGCGAGCAGCATCATAGTCCAGCAGGGCTCGAGCTTCGGCTCGTGCCTGATCTTCCCCTCCCCTCAACTCCCACTATAATCGACCTTCGGGTCATTGACCTTGTGTCAAGTCCTGCCTGGTGGGAGACAGTGACAAACATAGTGGCCTTAAAGTAAGCGAGTTCGGATTCCAGTCGCGCTATTAATAGTACCACTGCCTTCCTTCTTCAAGGATGACAATAGCATTAAATAACCCATGAAGGTTGATATACCACCAAACAAAGAAACCAGTGGAGTGTCCTCGTGGTGTAATGGTTATAGTGATGGACTGCGGAATCTTAGTAGGCGAGTTCGAACTCCAGTCACGCTATTACGTTCACTTTCGGACAAATACCCTTGGGAAAGGTATGAACCCCCTTATCCTGGGGTGTCCTCCTGGTGTAATGGTTATAGCGATGGATTGCGGAATCGTAGTACGCGAGTTCGTACTCCAGTCGCGCTATTACGTTCACTTTCGGGCAAATACCCTTGGGAAAGGTATGAACCCCCTTTTTCTCCCAACTATGGGTTAAATAGTACCACTACTGTTCTTCTAGAAGAGTGGATTTGGCATTAAATAACCTACAAAGAGTTGATATGCCATTAAAACAAAGAAACCAAACCAAACCCCTTATCCTTCCAGCTATGGGTTAAATAGTACCTCTACTGCTCTTCTAGAAGGATGACTTTGGCATTAAATAACCTATAAAGGTTGATATGCCATTAAACAAAAGAAATCAGTCACTGGGGTCAGTGATGATGATTTTAAGACCAAAGGATCGTTGTCACGAGCGCCAATGGTAGAACTTGACGATAACACCAGACACTTTCGGTTTTCACTCATATTGGATTGATTGATTAAATCATTTTATCGGCTTGTCATTTGACGCCAAACCAACCTTTAAGATTTAATGAATTAGACAAAAACTTTTCAGTAGTCAACAAATGAAATATTTTTATTAGTTTTTTTCTTCATCCAAGATCCGATAACATTTAAATTGATTCTTTACTGATTGATTTATTGATTTTAATGGTTATCAACTTGTCTAGGGTTATTTTATGCCTTGTGGTTAAGGAACTGCGTTCATTTTATGTTCAGATTTACATTCTTCTGTAGTTGTTTCTTAATAGTTATTTGTTTTTGTTTTTTTTGGGGGGGGGTATACACACTGGCTATTTAATACGAATGATTTGCAAACATTTCTTTTTGACCCATAGATGGGATCTTCACAGCTACTACCAACTCTGAATCACAGTGGACCTAGAAGTAATTGCAATGAAGGAGTACTCCAAACTTTTCAGTAGTTGTTTCTTAAGAGTGTTTTTTGTTTTGTTTTGTTTATTTTTTGTCGTTGCTTTTATTTATTTATTTATTTATTTATTTATTTCATACGAGTATTGAATACGATTAATTTTCAAACAGTTTTATTTGACCCATAGATAGGACTCTAGAAGGTACCACTACTCCGGATCAGAGTGGACCTGGGAGTAATAGCAATAAAGGGGTATTCAATACTCCCTAGATATCCAGAACATAAGACTTACTATTAGATACAGGTCTTACTCTTCGGCAGAGATGCAATCGGTGTATACTACAGCCCCGGCCGACTGGGCCAGACACTTTAAGAGAAAAACCGATCAACAAGTCCCGCTCTAAAGAACAGATATAGTTTTAATCCACACGAAGAAAAAAAATTTCAACAAGAGGACTTTCCCGTTCTGGCAAAACTTTGACTGAAAACGAAAGAAATCGAAAAGATAGACAAATAGTTGTATCTAGCATGATAGCTGAAAAAACTGTCGAACATGAAAGAGTCAGTGGTGTCAGTTTGAAGTTGTTATCCTTGTAACAGTCTCCAAAAGCCTGAAAAAGAGACAAAAAGAAAATCTCCCTCTTTCTCTCTCTCTCTGAGAGACGAACAGCAGAAATCTTGAGACACTTGTGACAATGTGAAGAAATTCCAGTATTTCCTGTTTGAGTAACGTCATGTGACGGCTGAATATATTCGTCCCATACACGTTTCCAACTGACGCCATCAAGTAATAATTCTTCATAAACCCCGTTTTTTTGTTTTCAGCTTCCTCGTTTTCTTGTCAAGCTTCACGAATTTTTGTACAGTTGTTAGATAATAGAGTTGTTGAACTGTTGTATACTTATATGCAGATTCATAACAACGATACAATAAAGACGAGCGACAGAGTTCTTTAGAAAAATATACCTCTCACTTTATTTGAAAGGGTTGTGTGTGAGAGGGAGTTGAAGACCGAACAGAACTGCAACATATTGACCCCCACTCTTATGGCCATCAGCGTTTCTTTCCCGTTCACCTGGGCTGCTCAACCAGGGGCCTGCTGGTTTTCTCTACCGCATCTTATCTCTAACTCGTCTGATCCCCAACTGATTGATCTCCAAACTGATTAATCGGGGGCCTGAGGGCTCCCTCTGCTGGGTGCTGGCTTTCTCTACTGCATCTTTTCTCCCACTGATTGACTTTCCTGTGCACTGAGTTATATAATAGTTCAACGTCCACCTTATCTTGTTGGCGTCACAAATTGCACTCATTCAACCCATCCACGGTCAAGGTTATACTCTGCTATTCCTCGACCGGATGCACCTGTTATTTACACGGGTGCATTTCCTATTTTGACAGCCCGGCCGGGTCGTAGGTCAATATACAACAGTACGCACTATTTGAGAGGTTGAGAAGATAACTTAAACGGTTGTCTCCAAAGCAAAAACGGTTGGTGGTAACTCAGTATATTTGACAGTTTAAAGTAATTATAAATGCTCAGCTTTCATTGGAGGGGTTAAAGTCAGGTGACTAAAATCCTAGAAGTTAGATAATAACTTAGAATTGATTAGTCGAGAAACGCTGAAATGAGAGGTTGTCAATTTCCATAAATGGTCTGATTAATTCCTGACACGGTTTCGATTGGTTTTCTTTGTTTAATGGCATATTAACCTTTATGGATTATTTAATGTCCCAAGCAATCTTTGTTGAAGAATGGTTTGTTGGTTGGTTGTTTATGGCACATCAACCTTTGTAGGTTATTTAATGCCAAATTTATTTTTATACAAATAATCAGTTCTATTTCAAACAATCCAGTTTAGTGGTAGCCAATGGTCCAGGAGACCCGGGTTCAGTCCCAGGTCGAGTCATACCAAAGATTCAAAAAGTGGTACTTGATGCCTCCTGGCTTATTGCTCAGCATTATAAGGTACGTATCAAGGGTAAAGTGGAGCAATCCAGAAAAACGCATACCACCCTTTCCTAAACCTCGGTATAGTTACTATTGAAAATAGAACCTTCGGGTCACCCTCGACTACTGTCGGCCGACTAACTTACTTACACAGTTTAATTGTCAAAAACATTTCTATTTCAAGCTATTCAGTTTAGTATAAGTATATATTTTGTTTACACACAGTCAAATGTCAGAACAGTTCTATTTCAAAAAATTCAGTTTAACGTAAGTATAATTTCAATGTCAAAAACAATTCCATTTCAAACAATTTAGTTTGGCATAAGTAAGCAGTTTAAATGTTAGAATACAGCTTAATTGTCAAAAACATTTCTATTTCAACCAATTCAGTTAAGTTGGTTGTTTGGGTTTTACAGCATATCAACCTTAAAAATTGACCTTGTATCATATCCTGCCCGAGTGGAGGGGTTGGTAAATAGTATCAACCTTTGTTGTTTATTAAATGCCAAATCCAGTTTTATACAAATAATCAGTTCCATTTCGAACAATTCAGTTTAGCATCAGTACACAGTTTAATTATCAAAAACATTTCTATTTCAAACTATTCAGTTTAGTCAAACAGTTCTAATTCAAACAATTCAGTTTAGCATCAGTACACAGTTTAATTATCAAAAACATTTCTATTTCAAACTATTCAGTTTAGTCAAACAGTTCTAATTCAAATAATTCAGTTTAGCATCAGTACACAGTTTAATTATCAAAAACATTTCTATTTCAAACTATTCAGTTTAGTCAAACAGTTCTAACTCAAACAATTCAGTTTAGCATCAGTACACAGTTTAATTATCAAAAACATTTCTATTTCAAACTATTCAGTTTAGTCAAACAGTTCTAACTCAAACAATTCAGTTTAGCATCAGTACACAGTTTAATTATCAAAAACATTTCTATTTCAAACTATTCAGTTTAGTCAAACAGTTCTAACTCAATCAATTCAGTTTAGCATGAGTTCACAGTTTAGTTCTAATTAATCCATTGATAGGACCCTGTCAGATGCTTCCTCTCCGGCCCAGAGTGAATCTGGGAGCAATGGCAATGAAGTGGCGCTCCGCATTCCTCAAAACTCCAGCATCACTGGAACCTCACCATCAGGGTTTTTAATGACATATCCAGGACACTCGTTGGCGGGAGTCTCTGCAGAGGTGTAGTCGGTGTATTCTACAACCTCAGCCGACTGGGGAAAAATAGTTGTCGAACTATTTAACCCATAGCTGGCGAGAACCAAAAGGTTTATTTATGCCTTTCGTCTGGTTCCCACGTTGTGTTATGTTCCGAATTGTAATTTATATCATTGATAATTTATTGTGGCAATAATCAATTAAGTGTATTTGCCTTTATGTATCTAAACAGCTAAATCTTACAATCGAAAAATATGCAAGTAAACAGAATGAAAAATTACTTTAGTTCCAAATAGTTAAGGCAAAAATAAATTTTGAAGTCAATACATATAATTTGTTGGCATTTCCTTGAAAATCATCTGTACAGCGTCGCGTTTTTTGTCTTTGTTTTCTTTTTTTGTTTGTTTTGTTTTGTTTGTTTTTGTTTTGGGGGTTTTCGGAGGTATTTTTTTTATTTTTTCCCTTCAACTTAGTCTTCACTTCTGATTTGAACAGTGGAAGCCCCTTTATTGTTATTTTATTCTGAAATTTGATCACCTGACGAAAAAGATTTTTAATGTAGCTATGGTGTGGAGAGACCACAAAAAGACATACGATATGGTCCCACAAAGCTGGATAACAGACTGTCTCAAAATGTACAAGATATCAGATGAAGTCCTAAAGTTTATCGAAATTACCATGAAAAAATACAGAGTAGAACTGACAGTAGGAGTAAAAAGCTCAGCTGAAATGAAAATCAACAGAGGTATCTTCCAGGGAGATGCGATATCACCATTACTATTTGTAATAGCGATGATGCCACTGAATCACATAGGAAATGTGCAGGCAGATACAAACTTCATAAATCGCAAGAAAATAGCAAACACCTAATATACATGGACGGCATCAAACTGTTTGCCAAAAATGAAAAGGAATTTGAAACCCTAATACAAGAGGTGATGATATACTGTGACTATATAAAGATGAAATCTATCAGGCATAGAAAAATGTGCCGAGCTAATAGAAAAAGCGGCAAACGACAAATAAGGGAAGGAATAGAACAACCAAATCAAGAAAAAATCAGAACGCTCGGAAAAAAGAAAACTTACAAATACTTGGGAATATTGGAAGCGGACACCATCAAGCAAGCGGAGATGAAAGAAAAATAAAAAAAAGGATACCTCAGAGGAACGAGGAAACTATAGGAAATCAAACTAAATGGCAGAAATCTCATCAAAGCTTGAGCTGTCCTCCTCGTAAGATTCTCAGGAACATTCTTAAAGTGGACGAAAGAAGAACTTTAATTAATGGACCAGATAATAAGAAAACTCATGACGCCCCATAAAGCCTTACATCCCAGAGATGACATGTACAAACTATATGTGTCAAGAAAAAAAAACGAATGACGAGGACTCATCAGCATTGAAGATAGTGATACGATGTCTCGAAGACATAAAAAAGAGCAAAGAAAGGCTGATTATAGCAACCAGACACAACACAAACAACATAAGTATCAACAGAACAACAATAACAAGAAAATAAAAATGGGAGGAAAACAACTATGGAACATGAAAGTGACGGTGATACCAATTGTGGCTGGAGCACTTAGGACAATCACCGAAGGATCGGTAAAGAGGCTAGAAGAATTGAAAATAAGAGGACAAGTGGAAATAATTCCAGACAACAATATAATCAAAATTGGACCGAATACTGAGAAGAGTCCTGGAGATTTAAGGAGACTTGCTATCACTCCAAATCTATTGAGAAACAATCAGCTAAAGCTGGCGTGAAAAACTCTCCAAGGAATCAACAATAATTGTATGTATCGACAAACCAGAATACGCCCAAGAGAATGGGACGCCTAAAATTCTCTCGGATTTCGTGATACAAACGGATCACCGATTCCCAGCCAGAAGGCCAGACCTAGTTGATTTAAAAGAAAAAAAAATGCTCTCAAGGGGAGTTTGCCTTTCCGGAGGACTACAGAGTAAAAATAAAAGAAAACGAAAGATAGCCAAATACTTGAAACTTGACAGAGAACTAAAAAAAACCATGGGACATGAGAATGGGTGATACCAATTGTAGTTGGTGCACATGGATCATTCACCAAAGCCTTGGGAAAAAAAGACTGGAAGAATTAGAAATCAAAGGAAGAATAGAGACCATCAAAACCACAATATTGCTGAGATCGGTTAGAATACTGAGAAGAGTCCTGGAGACCTGAGGAGACTTTCTGTCAATAAGACTCCAGTGAAAAACGCTGGTATCAAAAACAAGAATAATTACAAGAACAAGAACAAGAAGAACGGAGGTGGTGGCAGCAGCAACAACAATAATATAGTGAAGTTAGTATTTACATGTGTATAAATGGTAAAAAAAATACAATGTTTCAAAAAGATGTTAACATTTCTATGGAAGTTGCTTTATGATATCATGACTTTAAATTAGGATTTTAAATTAGGATTTATCCAGTAGTTAGTCTTTTTGATGTGATTCGAAGGTATAAAAACATACTACAATTTTGGAAGAAGATAAGCGATTTCAGTTATAACCTGTGAAGACATATTTTGAAGGATATTGATCAGTCCATCGGCTCAAAATTGTACGGCTGATTTTTCAATTAAGGTTGCCGACCTGCAAAATAAAAATAAAATTGATTTCATCACTTACTAGAATGACCTAGTATATCGTCCTGTATTTCCAGAAATTCGTTTACTATGAGCTTCAGTTTTTATCGATCGTTCTCATGATTGTTTAGAGTGAGACCTATGATCATGGATTTATTTGTTGCTAGGTATAAATGTACTTTCCACACATCTTTCTCAAGTGTTCATCTTCTTCTCGAAAGCATAAGCCTGTTTACCAGTCCATTTGTATCATTTTCTTAAATTTCATTACGAGATCAAATTTCCGCTGCGATTTAAGCTGATCAATAAAAGATCCATCGTCAGTTTATTGATTATTCTCTGAACTAAGAAAACGAGTTACACAAGGATGAGTCAAAAGTTTTGCAATATTTTGTTAATGTGACGCACAATTCGACAGTTCCGGATGCATTTGCAGAGGTCATGAAGGTGACAAACCACACTGGACGCCCATCTCGCCTGATACTCTCCGAGTACTACCTGCAGGATTTATTTGGCACACGACCTCGGAATTCACGCGTTTAGACCTACCTGACTTAACTGTATTAGTATAGATTTGGTTGCCCTACTTCAAACTACGTGGTGACTTCAATAAATTTCCAGACTTTTTTGTACTGGCATTTAAAATTGTTATAGATTCTTGAAAATTCAGTATGTTATTGCTATACATCTTATGAGATGACTGACCAATTTTTATGATTTCAGGTTTAAATGAACAGCTACAGCAGCAATTGGAATACACCCTACTAAAGCCTAATTGTCACAGCCGGTGAATTTCAAAAATCCAATCTGACACTTTAGAAGAACGATATGCAATAAGATTCTGTTTTAAACTTGGAGAAAATGCCATGCGATGAAAGCTAGATCTACTGCTATGACCCAGAGACCAAGAGACAGAGTTCCCAGTGGAAGCATGCTGACTCTCCCAGACCCAAGTAGGCCAGACAAAACAAACCCACCCACAAACTTTTGATGATCCCTCTTTTTGACAGCACTGGCATGTTCTACATGCACTGGATTCCCGCTGGACAGACAGTCAACAAGGAATACTATGTTGAGGTTTTAAGGGAGTCCAGGAAGAGATTCCTAGGGAAGAGGCCAGCACTCTTCAAATAGGGTCAGTGGCATTTTCACCAGGACAATGCACCAGTCCACAACTCCATTCTTGTCACACACAATTTGACCAAGATGGGTGTCAAGACAGTTCCTTAGCCTCCCTATAGTCCAGACGTTGGTTCCTGTGACTTTTGGTTATTCCCTAAGCTCAGAGGCTATCGTTATGAGACAATTGAGGAGATGAAAGAGGCTGTGACGAAGGTCATTGACACGCTCACGTAAGAGGACTTCCATGGGGCCTTCCAGAAGTTGTTGTAATGGTACAACAAGAGCATTGCAGCCGGAGGAGATTACTTGGAAGGGGACTAGAGTTTCATGTGTGTACTATCAGTAAAAATGCCCATCCGAAAAAAGTCTGGAAACTTATTTAATGATCCTCGTTTTTGGCCACTATAGAGGATGGATAAACTCTTTTCTGTTATTTATATAGATTTGGTAGCTCTACCTTAAACCGTTTGGCCATCTCCAGAGAATAGACTAAAAAACTCTTTTTAATTACACAGGCCTGTGATGTTTTCAAAGTCGAATATATAATAGCTAATTTTAAGGCAGTTTTTACGCTAAATCCAAAAATTATACTCATTTTTTTCTCATCAGATCAACATTTTGAGGTATACGTTCTTACTTGAAATGTATAGAACAGTATTATAACTCTATTTTCTTGTTGAATTAAATAAATAATAATAAATTTAGGGCTGATATATTCGCAGAAAGCCCACATTGTGTCATAGTAAACTGAAAAATATACAAAAGTTATTCATGAATGAAAGGTCTTTTTCCGGATCTTCCTCCTGCGCTCGACAGATACTGCATCCTGTTTCAAGCACCAGCTGTAGTGAGTGAGAAAGTTTACATCCCACCAGCCTTTGTAGCGCTCTTCCATAATACGAATGACTTAGTGAAAGAGCTCATCCAGCTCTTCACTCAAATCTTCACAGTTCTTTGGACTGCAGAAAGTGCAGTTTGGTTGACAATCGTAGGCGGAAACTCTTCAGTAGTTCTTCAATTTCCTTCACGTATTCCGCACTTCAGTGGTTTACCAGGATGTTTATAACTACTGATTTCAGTGACTACCAAGCGGACAATTCAGCTTTACCCAGTACTTCGTTAAACATTGAGTCCTTCATGAGTTCTCTTATTTAAGGGCGGTCAAATATACCTGCCTTAAGTTTCTCCATGCTGATCCGCAGGAACCTCTCTTGGGGGAAAGCAAGCCAGCTGCCTTCTCTGTCTATTACCTTCACAAAGTTCTTCATTATTCCTAACTTAATATGTGAGGGTGGAAGCAGTATTTTTCGGTTCAACAAGGGGTGAGACTGAACGTTATGCAAGCTAGGTTTTAACCCTTGTCTTAACGGCCACTCTTGTCTGACATAATGTTGGTCGTCAACCCGACTGTCTCTGAGACACAGAAAACAAGGATACTTAGTGTACCCACCTTTGAGCCTTAGGATCAGTTCCACCACCTTAAGATCTCCACAGATCAACAATTTGTGCTCCTAGTAGTAAACAGCAGATAGCAAATAATCCATGCTGTTGTGAGTTTCTTTCATTTCTACTGAATGACCTATAGGGATAGAAGAAAAACTATTCTTATTATGTAGAAGCTTTGGGACTTCTGCTGGATTAGTTAATAAAAAATCTCCATTCCGTATAATCATACTCTAAGCCTATTGATTTGATCAATCCAGCAATGTTGTTGCAATAAACCAATGATGACTTATCCTGGAACGTGAAAAGCTGCCTTCATTCTCTCTCACTGTTTCGAGTAGAACGTTGTTCTTGGTTCCAATAGATGTTTCTCTTTAAGACGTGTACCCAGCAGCTGAGCAGATTCCTTTGAAAGGTTCCGGTCTCGTGTTAGGTCGTTGGGTTCTGCTTGTATCAAGGGTAATGGCTGGTCATCCTCTTCTAGCTTATATGCGTCACCCCCAGATACTACAGTTATGTCACTACGTTCAGAATCAGAGCTATATTCCATGTTACCAGCTGGCTCAAGAACAGGAAGGTCTCGAATTTGAAGGATTGGTCTTGTAGCAGAAGGAAAATCAGAATATTGGACATTGTGCTGGTTCTTGTGATTGATTCCTTTTAGATTTGTCATGAAGAAATAGCAGTCCGTAATATGATCTTCTACTTCCTTCCAGACCATTGGAATGGCGAATGGTATACTCTTCTTTTTACCATTCCTCTAATCCGACAAGTTTTTCATGTGTTTACAACAATCATGGGGAGTGAATGGCTTATCCTGATCCTCTAGCATGACTCCAAAGTAATCCCGATATGCCTTCTTCACAAAATCAGTGGTTTTTGCTGGATGGTTAGGAAGAACCATATTGCCGCAGATATAACAGAATCTGTCACGATTATTCTTACACTTGAGACCCATTCTTACAAGAATACAAATGTCAAACTGAAAAGAAGAAAAATAAATCTGTCCTCAGCTCGTCGTTGACACTTGATACAGTACATTAAAATAATTTTAAGCTGAGTGATAAACGACACCCACTTTTGGTATGTGGGTGTTTGTGAGTAGGGTAGTACACTGTAGTTAGGTACACATACAGTATTATATGCTACACTAAACATCAGGCACCCTCGATCAGCTGTAACAAGAAGAGTTCACAGGCTTTTGAATGATTGTTATAATTGAGTATATAACTTGTGAGGTATTCAAGCGCATCTTTAAAACCAGACATGATCAAACACAATGAATGGTATTTTTGCAATCAGCATAAAATGGTGATCATATATCACTTGATAAACCTTTAACCTTTGGAAAAAAATTAATTTAGACCAGTGTTATTAATATAGATTTTGTAGCACTACTTCAAACCGTTTGGCCATCTACATGTTGTATTCTCATATACATGTTCATGCAGGATACATACTGACACAATGAATAACAGACGCACGCATGATAAAGATGGACGCAGGAAGACTTCTTTATAAAAATATATACCTCTCACTTTATTGCAAGGGTTCGAAAAGGGTTACTCAAAGTTTGCGTGTGAGAGGGAGCTGGAGACCGAACAGAAACTGCAATATTTTGACCCCAAACTTATGACCAGCAACGTTGTGTCTTTCTCGTTCTCCTCTGGACCCCAATTCAATCAGGGCTCCCGAGAGCCCTTTCGGCCGGGTGTGGCTTTCCCTACCACATCTCGTCTCCAACTCCGTCCGATCTTCAACTCAACTCCTTGACTTCTGTCTTGACTGAGCTATAGTTCAACGCCCACTCGATCTTTGAAATCGCATGTTTAATCGTCATCGAGTGGAAATAACTGTCATGCAGTTCAGTGGTCACTCTCTTCCGGTGCGTCAGTCTATGAGTGTACCATGGGCATTTTTTACCTCGTCTCATTTCATCAGCCAATTTCCGCCCACGCGATTTCCTCTCATAACTGCCATCAGAATCTGTCACTTCCTTCCGGTGCATCACCTTGAATGGCATTTTGGGCCGGGTCAAAGGCCAAAATATAACATACAGAGGATAGACAAACAACTTTTTTTTTCAATTATTGTTATAGATTTGGTAGCCCTACTTCAAACCGTTTGCTCGTCTATTGAGAACAGACAAGCAAACTCTTCTCTATTATTGATATAGATACAAATTAAAAGTACGTTCGAGGTGTGTGACTATGAATAAATTGCCTTGGCCTGTCGTCTTCGTTTTCCTTTAAAGTAATATTTACCGACAGAGATACAACGGTTCCAACCGTTTTTCCAAGATTTCATGTATTAATGAAAGTCCTCGAGTATCTCTTCTGATATCTGCCGGTACTCCTTAATCGTGACAAAATCGTCCACTGAAAATGTTATCTCCGTGAACAAGAAAAGGTTACATGGTGGGACGACAACATCGGGCAAATAAAGATTTTAGAGAAAAAACTGTTAACATGAAGAGCATTGTTGTTTCCTTATCGGAACATTTCTACAAAGTATTCTCCTTTAGGAAAACAGTTGGCTTTATTTTAACCGGGGGTTAAAATTCCTTCGATCCCCCTAATCCCATCCCCCCACCCAAAAGGTCAACATTAAACTAGTCTTTAAGCGTTTAGCGCAACAGTTATCACCACAGGAAGAGCAATCGGCAACCTGTGTTTCAAATCCTAGACGATGCCGTTTCTTTTCCCCTTCGCGCTAATTCCCTTAGCAAAGGCATCAATACATCTTATCTCCCTCAGCTATGAGTAAATAGTAGGGCATATAGGATTCTTTTGCTTTGAAAAATGTTATATACCGGCAATATGAATAAATGTATGGGGGTTTCTAAAGTGATTTATGATATTGTTCGCTATCTTGACTCCATCCTGTGTTATCCAATTCTAACCCCACGTTATCTGGCTGGTTTAACTTCTTAGACATGAAGGCTGTAAAGTAATTATATGAAAGAAGATAATAAAAGATAGAAGACGAAGATATCTTTTATATTTTGCCTTTATTTCTGGGTTCAACAACCATTCAGTGGGCGAGGAAATCTTCCTCAATACAAATGACATGGTGTTAAAATGTGTTAGTCATTCTTGGGTCTATATGTCCAAATTTGGTATTTAAAGCGTTAACAACGTGTTAGACGCTTTTGGGAGATATGTCTAAATCCGGTGTTTTCAGTTGTAGTCATTAAGTCCGTTGTATGATGTCTTAATTGTGATTCTGACGAGTTCATTATTCAGTGTTTTTAGTCGTGAGTCGTTAGTAAAAGAGGTGGCTGCTACTAGTGGAAAGATTAGCCGATGCGTCTTCAAGAGACGAACGCATGGCGCCTTCCACCAATAGAAAGCAAGATTTAGGTGTTGTCACTCCGCTGGTCAATGCTGAAAGACAGCGAGATTCTTTCTTTTGTTTGAACAGTTCATTTTCTTGCACATGCGTCCTCCTCTTCCTGTCAGGGGCTTCTGGGGTTTTTTGCAAATTTTTAATAATTATTTTTAATTTGATTTAACTTTTTTTAAATTTTTCAATTCCCTACAAATGAATGATTTTAACGAAGAGGCATAACGCATTTCTTTACAAAAATATAGTCTCTCATCTTTATTTTTCATAAGGCCTGAAGTTGACTGTATGTGTGAGAGAAAGACAGAGAGACGAATGACTCGGACACAGACTGGCGGAGGATTACTATATTTACCTTTTCTTAACCCAGGTTGTGATTCTATATTCAGTTGCCCAGTCGACTCGAGCTGTAGAATACACCAACTTCTCAGCAAAGAACAAATGTCCTGCTTATGACACTAAACAATCTGATGGTAACGTTCCAGTCGTGCTGGGGCTCTGAGGAATGCGGAGCAACTCTTCATTGCCATTGCTCCCAGGTCCACTCTGGCCCGCAGTAGTAGCACCTGATAGGGTCCTCTCTGTGGGTTAAATATAACTAAAATGCATACTTATGGTAAACTGAATTGTTAGAATTAGAACTGCTTGACTAAACTGAATAGCTTGAAATAGAAATGGTTTTGACGATTAAACTGTGTACTCATGCTAAACTGAATTGTTTGAAATAGAAATGATTATTTGTATAAAAATGGATTTGGCATTAAATAACCTACAAAGTTTGGTATACCATAAAACACAACCAACCAACCAACTATCCATATTCAGGCCCTTATGTCTTTACTTCCTTGACGAGAGGTTCTCAACCAGGTTCCGCTGTTGACCACGGGTGGCGCTTAACGTGGCTAACCATCAGTCTCTAACTTTGGAAGATTGACTGACCACGAGACTGACCGCAACTCTTTGGATACCTGTGTATGTATAATTTC
The DNA here is from genome assembly GCA_963585895.1 of Sepioteuthis lessoniana. Classification (NCBI taxonomy): domain Eukaryota; kingdom Metazoa; phylum Mollusca; class Cephalopoda; order Myopsida; family Loliginidae; genus Sepioteuthis; species Sepioteuthis lessoniana. The sequence goes on along the minus strand of OY757921.1, from coordinate 75,163,883 downwards.
CCAACGCCCAAGCGTTCCGGTTGTCAAGCCACTTGAGCTGCTTACACCCACGCATCGCTATCTTCCTGTTCATACAGCTGGAACATCCTGTCCCAGAAATACTTCATTGACGGTTCTGTCAAAGGTCAATATGCAACACAACCAGTCTAGGAGAAGGAAAAAGTAAATTTCAAACCAGTTGAACTCTGCTTAAAAATTGATCTTGTGTCACACCCTGTTCATGGTGGAGGGCTTGAGTAAGCGCAAACATTAAACTGATGTTGTAGAAGTCAATTTGGTCAAAATTATTCGCTAATAATAGCCTTGTCGATGAGGCCATAGAATATGCTGTCTATATTACCAACAGAGGGTAAAGATCTCCCTTAAAAAAACTGCATCTGATGGTGAGGCTCCAGTTTTAGGAGATCTGGAGAGAGTGGAGTCGCCCCTCGTTGCCATTACTCCCAGGTCCACTCTGACCCGGAGTGATATTACTAGTCAGGGTTCTATCTGTTGGTCAGATAGATCAGTTTAAAAATTATTCGCATTCGATAGGTCCATGTACATAAAAAAAAACTCTTAAGAAACATCGATACAAAAATGTAAATCTAACATTTATTTAAAAACTGCTTTCCATATTTATTAAGCTGGATGTTCATCATGCCCTATTCCTAAAATATATACTATAATAATTACAAATAAATAAATAAGGGAAAGTACTTGGTAATAATCCTTTAGTAGTCATCTCCTATAAGAAATTATTAACGTTTGGAGTTAACGTGATCGAATCCACCCCCGGTATTAAGTTGCAAGTTGGCTAAGAATATTCTATTCTCAAAGTTAAAACATTTAACTATATCGGGATAGTAACAATCTCGGTACAATGTGTAATTTTTGTAATGTTTCAATACCATAAACCTAAAAATAGAATCCTTTTGATATGCAAACAATATCGCCCACAAACAAGTACACCTAAACATTTTTTCAAGTGCAAATTAAAACACTGTGAAAGAAAATCTATGAAAATGACCAAGAAAGAGAAATTCATTTGCTACTCGGATTGGTCGTAAGGACGTCATTCACACAGCGTACCTTGGGCAGAAACAATCAGGCAGAGTCCATCCCTCTACAGGTCTGGTTTTAAATTCAGAGATTCCCTTCTCGGAGACTAGTTACCAAACCAAGTTTAAACAGTACAGTCTACCCTACAAGTTTGCCCCTAGCTGGAGAGAGAATAGTTGGATTCATACCTTTTCCAGAGAAATGGATTCATACCTTTCCCTTTGGAAAATGCAGACAACCTCGTTCAGGATTTGAACCCGGAGAACCAAGTCCACTTCCTACGACGATATTCATTACGTTACGAACGCTTCCGCTACAAAGATAAAATTGCAAAAATATATCAGAAATATGTGAATTGTTGAACTGCGACATATTTATATTTTTGGTTACAGAGATTCAATGCAGTAAAGTTCGGTAAGAAATAATACCTAATAATATCCGTTTTAATTGCATAATATTCTACCAGAACTCAGATCATGATATCTTTGGTTTAGAAGAAAATTAACTTTTTTAATAAAATGTGTAATTATTTCTGAAAAATATTGTTTGCTTCTTGCTTTTTTTTTTTTTTTTTTTGGTAAAGCCATTTTCTTAAATAACAATCTATTGACGTTTGTAGTGCGTAATTTAGCTGATTTTAAATAGAAATGGTGTCAGTGTATCTTCTTGCAAGACTCCAGTGACATTGTAAAAGAAATCAATGTCGCCACTAAGTGAACAGGACATGGCTTTCGTGTTCTTATGAAGCATTATTATAAGGTTTACAGTTTCTTTTGGTAAACTATATATTAAAAAACTATATACTAGAAAACCGGCACATTGGTCCAGAGGGTAGAGTGTTCGGCAATGGTCCTGGAGATAGCACCGTACCAAAGACTATAAAAATGGTACTTGATACCTCCTTGCTTAACACTCAGCAATATAAGGTACGTATCAAGGGTAAATGGAGCAATCCTTGGAAAGGAGTAGCGTCGTCCCTTAGACCTCGGTGTAGTAGCTATAGAAAAGGGAGCCTTCTGGTCGCCCTTGACTACAGTCGCCAACTTTACTAACAGCTTTATATACTAGAAGAATTTGCTCCATCATTCCCCTGGTATGGAATCAAATGCTTGTTTGTTTGGGTTTTATGGCATATCAACCATTGTAGATTATCTAATGTGTGTGTGTGTGTGTGTGTGTGTGTGTGTGTGCAGGATTTGGCTTTAAGTAACTCACATTAAACCAAACCAAATACAAGTCATTACTAGTTTTTTTTTTTGTATATTCTCTCACTAAAAACAAGGAATTTAAAATAAACTCTCATTGCACGTGTTCTGACGGCATGGTTTAATGACGCACTTATTCTAACTGCGCGTATAGGCTTAAATTATTGCGAATTCAAGTGAATATGTCTGTCTGTATGTCTGTATGTATGTTGAACAGTAATTAGCATTCAATAACACACAAGTTTTAATATGGCATAAAACAGATTGACAAATACTAAATAGAATTTTTACTGTTGGATAGCAATATTTGAAACAATTCAACTATATGCAAACAAATGAGTTCTGGCTCGTTTTAAAATGAAAAAAATTATTATAAAATGAAAGAAATTATTCGTTTACCAATCACACAGACACACACAGACACCCACACACACACACACACACATACATATATATATATATATATATATATATATATATATATAAACCCAGTCACGCTATTACGTTCACTTTTGGATTAATACCCTTTAGAAAGGCATTAACCCTTAATCCCCTCGGCAATAGGTTAAATAGTACCACTACTGTCTTTCTACGTTTACTTTTGGACTAATACCCTTTGCAAAGGCATGAACCCCTAATCCGATCAGCTATGGATTAAATAGTACCACTACTTTCTTTTTGTGTTCACTTTTGGACTAATACTCTTGGGAAAGGCATGAACCCCTAATCTCTTCAACTATCGGTTAAATAGTACTACTGTCTTTTTACGTTCACTTTCGGACTGACACTTTGGGGAAAGGTATGAACTCTCTTACCACTTATGGATTAAATAATATCACTGCTGTTCTTCAACAAGGATGGCTTTGGCATTAAATAACCCACGAAGATTGATACGCCATTAAACAAAGACCAAACTAAATTGTTGGGTTATAATTGTCTACTAAGGATTATTATTATTTAATAGGAATAATTCCATGTAAAGGAAAGACTAACATCTGTTTTAAATGAGCTAACTCAGTCGTCATTAAAATCAATGTAAGCTTTAATCATCATCATCGTCATCATATCGCGCTGGTAGCACGGATATCCCTGACCCTCTCTCGCCACTCCTCCCCATCGTTCATCGCCCTAGGTAGGTCTTCAGGACAACATCCTGTATCCTCACATAGCTGCTGAATGTACGTTCGAGCTGGTCGTCCTGCTTTTGCGCGGCCATGTGTGGGGGTCCATAAGAGTACATCTCTTATGAGTTCATCTCTGCTTCTCCAGCAGTGTCCTGCATGTCTGGTTCGTCTAACTTGAATAGTTTTCGTGATAGGGGGCAGGTGGCCGTACAGTTGGTGTCTTGTGGGGTGCTGCTGCCAGGACTTGTTGAGGATTGCACGCAGCATTCTTGTGTAATTGCCATCCAGTTTCTTCTCCAGCCGTTTTGTTAGCGTCCATGTAGTGCATCCATATAGCAGTATCGATGTGACCGCTGCCTGGAAGAAGCTGCGTTTCATTTTATCGGTTAGGTCTGATTTCCATATAATCGATAGCCTATTGATAGCTGTCCATGCTTTCGTTAACCTCGTTTCGATGTCCTTTTCGGTTGATTCGACGCTGCTTCCTAGGTACGTGAATTTGTCTACTAGTTTAAGAGGGGTTCCTTCTAGAGTGGAGATGTCCCCGTTTGGTTATAGCACATATATTCCGTTTTGTGCGCATTAACATAGAGGCCTATGCTTGCTGCTGCTCGTTCCAAACTATGCAGAAGAGTTTCGGCTTGGTCAGATCTATTATAATATTATATTGGTTTTATATCTATTATAATATTAAATCTATATGTCCAAAGAGAAATGTCCTTGTATGTCCCTGAGATGTAATGGTTAATATTCTGGACTGCCGCCTCAAAGTGAGTTCAAACTCCAGTCACATTATTATGTTCCCGTTTGGACAAATATCCTAGGGAAAGGCATGAACCCCTTATTCCCCCAGCTATGAATTAAATAGTATCACTGCTTGTCTGAATTTCCTCTACGAAGCTTGATGATTTTTATCATTAAGGGTTTTCAGATTTCGTCTTAATCTTTATTGTTATTTCCACAACGTTTCGGCCGATTCTTGCAGTCAGGAATTCCTAACACTTGTACCCGGTCATGGTTAACGGAATCCGAACAGGCGACCCCTGTGGATTCAATAAAGGACGTAGTTCGAAGTTCTGTGTAGGTTCCCGAGTTCGATAAACACCTGAAAAGGCCGGAGAACATATCGGCCGAAACGTTGTAGGACTAACAATAACGATGAAGACAATAGTCCGAAAACCATTAATGATAAAAAAAAGTATCACTGGTGTTCTTCTATAAGGATGGCTTTAGCATTAGATAATTCACAAAGGTTGATATGCCATTAAACAAATACCAAACTAAATTATTGGGTTATAATTGTCTACTAAGGATTATTATTATTTAATAGGAATAATTCCATGTAAAAGAAAGAATAACATCTGTTTTAAATGAGCCAACTCAGTCGTCATTAAAATCAATGTCAGCTTAAATTACAGAATTTATATCTATTATAAGTGATGTACTCCTATGGACACCCACATATGGCCGGGCAAAAGCAGGACGACCAGCTCGAACATACATTCAGCACCTATCTGAGGATACGGAATATGGCCCTGAAGACCTACCAGGAGCGATAAACAATAGGGAGAAGTGGCGAGAGAGAGTCAGGGATATCCGTGCCTACAGCACCACATGATGATGATGATGATGATATCTATTATAATATTAAATCTGTATGTCCAAAAAGGGAATATGTCTGTATGTCCCTGAGGTGTAATGGCTAAAATTCTGGACTACCGCCTCAAAGTGAGTTCAAATTCCAGACACATTATTATGTTCACTTTTAGATGAATACTCTTGAAAAAGGCATGAAACTCTTATTCCCCCCCCAAAAAAAAAGTATCACCGCTGTTCTTCTACCAGGGTGGCTTTGGCATAAAATAAGCCACGAAGGTTGAAACGCTGTTAAACAAAGACACCGAATTAAACATTTACCTGGCAGTTACACTATTTTCTGTTTTAATCAAACATTAAGAGGGGGTGTCTTCGTGGTGTAATAGTTAAAGCGATGGACTGCGGAATCGTAGTAAGCGAGTTCGGACTCCAGTCGCGCTATTACGTTCACTTTCGCGCAAATACCCTTGGGAAAGGTATGAACACTCTTATCCTCCCAGCTATGGGTTAAATAGTACCACTACTGTTCTTCTAGGGGAATGGCTTTAAAACAAAGAAACCAAACCAATCAAACATGAAACACAGACAAATATTCGAGAGAAATCAAATAAAAAAGAAATGTTCAGAATGATTGACTCAAAGATGTTTTCCGACGAGTGTCCTTGATGGTGAGGCTCTAGTAATGATGGACCTATAGTGAATGTGGAGTACCCCTTGATTGGCATTACTCCCAGGTCCACTTTGACTCGGTGGTAGCACCAAATAGGGTCCTTTCTGTGAGTCAAATTGAACTGCTTGACATTTAAACTGTGCACTTACACTAAATTGAATTGTTTGAAATGGAAGTTTGATCATTGGACCGATCATTTGGCATTAAATAGACCACGAAGGTTGATATGCCATTAAGCAAAGAAATTAAACAAAAATTTACAATACATTGTAATACAACATCATCATTATCATCATCATCAAGTCCTGTTGGGTGTCCTCGTGGTGTAATGGTTAAAGCGATGGATTGCGGAATCGTAGTTCGCGAGTTCGTACTCCAATGGCGCTATTACTTTCACTTTCGGGCAAATACCCTTGGGAAAGATATGAACCCCCTTATCCTCCCAGCTATGGGTTAAATAGTACCACTACTGTTCTTCTAGGAGAATGGCTTTGGCATTAAATGACCTACAAAGGTTGATATGCCATTAAACAAAGAAACCAAACCAAACCAAGGCACGGATTTCCTTGTCTCTTTCTCACTATCCGTCCCTATCAGCTATCGCACTTGGTTCGTCGTCTATGTATTACGATATCCTTATAGAAGAACAACAGTTATACTATTTAACCCATAGCTAGGAGGATAAAGTGGCCCATACTTTTCTCAAGGGAATTTCGGAAGCTGAATGTAAAAGCACGATTGGAGTTCGAATCTGCTTACTTCCTGGTTACAATTATAGAAGGATAATTATCAAGTTAAGCTGATAGCATGAAGTTCTGTCTCTCTCTATCTATCTATCTATCTATCTTCCATCGCTCCTAGCAAGTCCTCTCGACTGCATCCAGTGTCTGCACGGATCTGATATACGTAAGTCCTTGCTGGTCAACCAACACTGATATGTACATGTGTAGGGGTCTATTTGAGAACCTCACTTATGAGTTTCCTCCTCAGCAATGTTCCACGTGTCTTGCTCATCTCACTTTGACGGTTTGTGAGATAGGGGGTAAGTGGCTGTACAGCTGCTAGTTTATAGGTTGCTACTTTCAGGATCTGTTCAAAATAGCACGCAGCATATTCCTTTTATAGTTTCCAGCTGGCTTTTTCTCCAAGCGTTTCGTCAGAGTGTAAGTGGTGCAGCCATACAGTAACACTGTCACACAGCTACAGTTTGGAAAAATCTCCGTTCACTTATATCAGATAGCTCCCATAGGCAATTTTTAAAGGCGGTTCGTAAATAGTGAAACAATAGGTTTTCACAATCTTAAATTACATTAACAACAAAGGAGGCTAATAGAGAAACGAAAGTGAACACGTATTTTTCTTGTAAATGCCGGTCGTTTGCAGTTCTTCGCTGATGGCCTCAGAACCCGCTAATAAGCAAACAAACCCAGAAATGGGCAAACCAACAAAAGAGCAAACTGGTGAATGAGCAAAACTCGTGAAGAAGCTGTTCAACAAATAGACAAAACCTGCGTTCAAGCGAGGAAGCAAGCTCGCTAGCAAACAAACCTACAAATTAGCAAACCTATTAAGAACCAAATCCAGTAAAGAAAAACCCACAAATAAGCAAAACTTCAAATAAGGAAAGCCACGAATGAGTAAACCTTCAAATATGCAAAGCCACGAATGAGCAAACTTTCAAATAAGCAAAGGCATGAATGAGCAAACCTTCAAATAAGCAAAGCCACGAATGAGCGAACCTTCAAGTAAGCAAAGCCACGAATGAGCAAACCTTCAAATAAGCAAAACCACGAATGAGCAAACCTTTAAATAAGCAAAGCCACGCACATCCTTTGCACGCGAGCGTAAAACTGTACCCAGTGACTATGCCCTGAACTAAGAGACTCGAATAGTTCAACGCCTTACCAAATTGGATGATAAAATATAATTAACGAAAAATGATTAATATAAAAAAACCATTTCTTAATTATATGACAGTTGTACGAAATCTACACTGAGATTTCTTTTTAATATATCAATAACGATTTCAAGGTGTCTTTTTTTCTACTTTCAGAATGATCGAACATCCCTCCATTTGGCCACCGACAACGGATGCCTTGAAGCAGTTGAAAAGTTAATTGCCATGAAATGCAATCTTCACATGAAAGACAAGGTCAGCTTAACTAATTTAAATACTATGGCATTAGTAATACTTTAACCTTTGGCTTGATTCCTTTCAAGGATAGTATTACATGTTCGCATACTTTACAGTTTTATGCTAGGTGTCTTGGTGGTGTAATGGTTACAGCACTGGACTGCAGAACTGTAGGAAGGAAGTTCGAACTTCTGTTGCGCTTTTATGTTCACTTTCGGACAAATACCCTTCTACAATGTTCAACCTCCCTTATCCTCCCCAGCAGTTGGTTAAATAGTATCCCTAGTGTTCTTCTAGAAGCATGGCTTTGGCATTAAATAACGTACGTAGGTTGATGTGCCATTAAACAAAGGAGCCAAACCAAATTTACATTTTTATACAAATCACACACACACACACATATATATAGGGGATAATAGAGAAAATGAATGAATTAGAAATCCAATCAACAAATTCGGTAATTTTCTTTCTTTAAAAGATTGCTGAGTGAAAAGATTGCTGGAAAACAAAAGTACAAAATCTTTTCTTTGTAAGCAAAGTTAAAATTAGAACGTAAATATTTCTTGTAGATATTGTTAAGATTTGTGCAATGATGTATAGCAGTAATTATTAGTTTAAAATAAAGGGGTATATTTTGTGTGCGTTAGGAAATCATTGTATGGAAGTATCATTATGCAGAAGGAGAAATGTATTTATGCCTTAACGTATATGTACGTGATTAGCAGCAGCTATTATATCAGCAGGGAACAGATGAATATTTTTTAACTCAAATATAAATCTACACAAACATTTGTTTAATTAATTTCTTGAAAGAAAAGAATGTAGAATTTCACTCTAATTGGCTGAGAAATTGTATTTTTGATATTTTTGGAAGGAAAAGACTTCTTGAATTATTTTAGGTTTTGAACCTTCAAATTTTTTGCGGCAAGTCAAATATTGTCGTCTGCGAACTATCTCGAAATTTAAAAACTAACTCGAATGTACCGATTGGTAAATGAATGTAAAAATACGAATACAAAAATAACAAATTCCCGAACCAATTTTTTGCACAAAAATTAACACTTTTTTAGTATAGATATCGGTTGAATTATATATATATATATATATATATATATATATATATATATATATATATATATATATATCATTAAGAAAAAACAACAAACTAGTCACATTAGGATTATAAATTTATTTCCATCCTGTTACGAGTTTTTGAAAAATTAAAAAACACGAAAAAAATTTAACAGGATTTCTTCAGATCCTATGGATAAAATAAACCAGAATAGACACAGGAAAGAAGGTGGGAGGGGATAGAAGAGGGGTGAAGAGTTATCTCCTTCGTGTTTTTTAATTTTTCAAAAACGCGTAACAGGATGGAAATAAATTTATAATCCTAATGTGACCGGTTTGTTGTTTTTTCTTAATGAAAATATTGCTCTGTAATGTCTGTTACATTGAGCTCTTTACCAGGAAAATTTAAATGTTCACTCTTAAATAGTTTTCTTGTCCTGATGGAATTACTCCCAACTCCGGTTTAACTGGACCAAATAATACTCATATTGCTCCTTATTGGTTGAGCTCTCTTTGGAAAATTCCAACTTAAAAACATATCATCGGAAACCTTACCAACTATTTGAAACACACTCCTCCCAGGGTTAACATATACCTCCCAAATGAAAACCTCATTTGCAGTAAAGAAATCTCCCTAATCCAGATATATAAAAGTCAGTTAAAGACACTTGGATACCAAAAAATAATTTTTATTTAACTAATGGATGCACTACATCATTTTATATTATAACATACAAACTCCTTTAAAAAAAATTATATTTAGAAAAAAAAAACAAGCTGGATTAATTGACCATTGTTAGTGAATTCGATTCTCAGTGAGTGCTCTGTATGTTATATGGTCATATGCTAATTCATGCAGAAAGAATCACAACAACACAATGATAAAGGACGAGCGAAGACTTCTTTAGAAAAGTATGTACCTCTCATTTTATTGTAACGTTTGTGTGTGCGAGGGAGTTGGAGACCGAACAGAACTGCAGCACATTGACCCCCACACCCATGGTCGTCAGCGTTGTGTCTTTCTCGTTCCCAGGGCAGCTCAACAGGAGGCCTAGGGACCCAGATCTCTGCTGGATGATGGCTTTCTTTACTGCATCTTATCACCAACTGGCCTCCAAAACTCCATCGGGGGTCCCGAGGGCCCCTTCGGCCGGGTGTGGCTTTCCCTACCACATCTTGTCTCCGACGTCTCTGAACCCCAACTGTCTGACTTCCTGTCTTGACCGAGTTATATAATAGTTCAACGTCCACTCAATCGCCTACTCAATCTTTGGAATGGCATGTTTGATCGTCATCAAGCAGAAATAACTGTCATGCTGTTCACAGGTCACTCTCTTCCGGTGCATCAGTCTATGAGTGTACCATGGGAATTTTACCTTGTCCCATTTTGTTAGCCAAGTCCACCTACGCGATTTCTCCTCATAACTGCCATCGGAAGGATCCGGTGCATCACTTTGGAATGGCATATTTGGCGGGGTTGAAGGTCAAAATATAACACATATTTTCGAACTTGTGCCACGACTAATTGTCTTATCACTTCCTATGGTGTAATGTTTAACAAGCTGGATTAATAGATCCTTGTTAGTGAATTCGATCCTCAATAAGTGCTCCATATTTTCGACCTTGTGCCACAACTATTTGTCTTTTCACTTCTTGTATTGTAATATTTATCAAGCTGGATAAATAGACCATTGTTAGTGAATTCGATTCTCCGTGGGCGCTCCATACTTTCGGCCTTGAGCCACAACTATTTGTCTAATTACTTTCATTCATTGCTCACAAATAAATGCATCCTTAACAATTCTCATTAAAATTCGATTTTCTCCAAAACCAATGATACCAGAATTTCTTTATTTCGTGTAAATTGTTTTATAATCTCTTGGAATTATATGATTTCGATCGAACTGGTTTTTTCATTCTCAGTCAAGTGTCAACAAGAACTTTGGACTGACAAGTTTTTTTTTAGAATTGATTATTGCAAAGTACGTAAAACATAATCAACTTTTTGTTGACCCAAGAATTTTTTTTGTCTTATTTGAATGGAACCAACCACAACTGGTATCACTTTCACTTTACCCTCTGGGAGAGACCACATTTTTACCAGTTCTGTTTTGAAAGAAAAGGTGTCTTGCCAGACTTCTTGCTTTCCTTCTCTGTGATGTTCTTATCAGCCAGAATAGCTACGTCAGTAATTTGGCATCTTCCTGGATTAGGACTGACGATTACAATATTAGAACTACGATGCTCAATTTTTCTGTTTTAAAATTCCGAACCCATAGAACCGTTGTTTTACCTGATTACTCCAGGAACTGAATAAGTCTTCACCAGAACCTTGAGCAGTACCATTTGAATTTACCAATATGAGCGTTAAGAATTTGGAATTTCAGACATCCTGCAGCCTATGCTGCTGCTGTTCTTAACCTGATCCTTAACTCGTTCTACATCATCTTCGAACTTAGGAATGCCGAAGAAGTCTTAAATCACTGTAACAAAGCATTCCCAACCTTTTTTTAATCATATAAAGCTTCTAAGGAAATTCTGTGCACTCTATGCCCTTCGTTGTTCAGTCAGTCAAAAGATATCTACAATATCTTACGATTGGATTAAAAATATCAGTTCTTCGTTTTTGTTGCCTTTGCATTAATTATACAAATATTTACAATGACAACCTCGGATCCTCGGATCCTCATCAGATCTTCAGCAAATCAATGTACAATAATTTATGTTAAATACCAGCGTATTGGTACTATTTACCAACCCCTCCGCTCGGGCAGGATATGACACAATGTCAATTTTTAAGCGGAGGTTTGAATTCAGAGTTTTCCTTCTCCTAGACTAGTTGCCTCACCAAGGCTGAAGAACCTAGTCCGTCCTACTATTTACCCATAGCTGGAGGGAGAATAAGGGGGTTCATACCTTTCCCAAGGGTATTTGCCCGAAAGTGAACGTAATAGCGCGACTGGAGTACGAACTCGCGTACTACGATTCCGCAGTTCATCGCTTTAACCATTACACCACGAGGACACCCCAGCGTATTGGTCTAGTGGGTAGAGTGTTCAGCAATGGGCTGGAAGACCGGGGTTCAATCCCAGGCCAACTCATACAAAAGACGCAAAAAATGTTACTTGATACCCCTTTGCTTAGCACTCAGCATTTTAAGGTACTGATCAAGCGTAAATCGAGCTCTCCAGGGAAATGGGTTGCGCCCTTCCCTACACCTCAGAGTACTGAAAAAAGAGCCTTCGAGTTACCCTCGACTACGGTCGCTAAGTTAACTTATTTATGCTACTTAGTGAGGATACATAAAGTGAGGACAGAGATATTCCACCAAGTTGAACACAGCTTTTGATCTGATACCAAACATCCCTTGTTTAAAAAGCTCCTTTTTATTTTTCTTTCTTTCTTTCTTTCTTCCTTTTTTTTTTTTTTTTGGTTCGTGGAACTTCCACGGATCCTTCTAGTTTCTATTATTGCTATTAACTTTAAACTTCACCTGACTATATATATATATAGCCTGAGATATTCAGTTTATAAAGAAAAAGGAAAATGTTTGTCTACACTTAAATTTGTCATATAAGCAACACACGCAAGTTTTGAACACGTTCCAAAAATATATGTAAAATTTTCGGTTTATTTGTAATCCAATGTCAATATCAGCTTTTACCTTTTACCAAATAGTGAAAAAAGAAAAAAATAGATATCGTCGAGGTGTAACGGTTATCGTGGAAGGAAACGGACTCGGAAACGAGTTCAAATCCTTAATAAGAATATTTGCATTTTACATAGCGCTAATAACCTTGGGAAAGATTCAGCTATTCAACCTCCAGATATGGATGAATAGTAGGACAGACTAGGCTCTTTAACCAAGTTATGGCAACCTGTCTAGGAAAAGGAAAACTCTGACTTCAAACCAGTTGTAAACCTGGAGAGGGATGGGCTTGCCTAAGACATGTTACCTGAGTATTACACCCACTCGACCCAACCAGATTACAGTACCAGTAAATTTGAAGGAAATATTTCTTTAGCATTTAACTTAGACATTTGATTTAGACATAAATAAATGGGAAATCACATCTTGAAACCAAAAGCAAGAAAAAGTAAAAATGTTGACAGATTGTAGACTTTTATGATTATTATACCGGCACATTGGGAGACCTGGGTTCAATCCCAGGTCGCGTCATACGAAAGACTTAAAAAATGGTACTTGGTATCTCCTTGCTTAACTCTCAGCAATATGAGGTACGTATCAAGGGTAAAGTGGGCCAATCCAGGAAAAGGAGTAGCGCCCTTCCCTACATCTCGGTGTAGTAGCTATTGAAAAGGGAGCCTTCTGGTTGCCCTCGACTCCGGTCGCCAACTTTACTACTTACTTATTATTATTATTATTATAGTTTCGACTTTGTTTGATTGAGTGTTCTTGAAAAATCAACCATTGATCCTTTTTTTCCCAATGAATACAATTACTTTAAATTCATTGATTCTATTTTATTGCAGGACGGAGCCACAGCACTCCATCTAGCGGCAAAGAAAGGAAATATTGAAATCCTGAAGACGCTGCTCGCTTCCGGAAGTGTGGCAGACGACCGAGACGTAGTGAGTAACATTTTGCGCTTACTTTGTAAATGAATGCATGTTTTCAATTCATCTTCGATTGACTGTCTCGAGTGAGTTTCGTCAGTCCTAATTATCAGCATAAAGTATCGTTACCTTGATCATCAATATCAATATTTTAAATATGATCACTATTCTATCCCACCCGTTCCAAAATTTTATTGATTTTATCTGTTATCATCAACATGAAACATCTGCAGCAGTATTGGCCCTTAATTGAATTAGATAAGCAAAGTGATAATACAGTTGCATCTCTATTAGATTTGCATGCATTTATCCTGATAAAAAAAATGTTACTTTTTTTAAAAAAATAGATCAATGACTTTGATCTATGACGAGTATTAAAATAACATCTTACCTCGGTACCGATTCCGAAAGTAGCCGGGCAAAACCGGATGAGGTAAAGATGGTATTATATAGCAGAGGAGTGTGGAATGCCCTGTTTTCATTGGCTGTTTACTAAAAGACAGATGTCTATAAGAACGGCCGAAGTCCGGCTTTTTATTTATTTTTTCTTTGCTTTGGTAGAGGCACGAGCGTAGCACGTCGCGATCACGGAGGCGGCTTGGCTCTTTCAGAGTCAAGCCGGGGTTACTGTCGGAGTTGGTATGATGCAGAAATAACCCGAAATCGGCAATGAAGACAGCGCATCACTGAAGACCTCCCTGATGCATCTAAGATGATGTATGATTGAAATTAGTATTAGATAAATATTTTATTATCAACATGCCTTAAAAATACTTGAATTATCTGTTTGAATAAGTACAAGAGATTTTCTGTAAGTTCAAGATATCATTCATATATATATATATATATATATATATATATATCCACACGAGCAGAATGCGACACAAGGTTGATTTTTAAATGGAGTTTAACTAGTTTGAATACAAAGTTTTCCTTCTCCAAGACAAGTTTGCTGCTAGGGTCGAAAAGTCCAGTCAACCCTAGTATTTTTACCCATAGCTGGAGTAAGAATAATTGCATTCATACCATTTGCAAGGGTATTAGCGCTAAGTGAAATGCAAAAAATCTCGTTCAGAATTTGAACTCGTCTCGCCGTGTCCATTGCCCACGACAGTATCCATTACACCACGATCGCCTCCTCAACTCACACACGCACACACATATCTATATATATATATATTGATCAATTCAGAATGCAGCAGCATCAGTCGACTGAAAAACTTTCGAATCACCCATAATCATTTATATTATAATTCTGCTTGTCTGCAAATTGAGATATTCTTCCACTTTCACCCTCAATCAATTAGAATATTCTGAAACATCGAAGCTTACTGTTTTTCTGAGGCAAACTTTGCCGATAAAACCACTTTTTTGTGATTTGAAATAAGTTGTTGAACATTACTTGATATATACGCTAATTATTACAATGAGCAGGACACGTGGAAATTCCCCGAAATGAAAAAAAAGGAGCTATTTAAAAAAGAAAAGATGATTTGCAATTTTATTACATAAAATTTTCCTCTTGCCTTTGCAAAAAAATACAATGTATAATAATAAACTATATAATACTTAATATGCATATGATTTTGTGACAATACACCGCCGGCTGACCCCCACTATCTCAACCATCCAAACTACTCATGGCCATTAGAATCGTCTCGTGGTTTTTCTCATCTCTGGCCAGGGGTATTTCACATTTCTCTACCAACACAGAACCCATACTCCTAGAACAAAAAAAAACAACAAAAAAAAAATAAAAAACAAAAAAAAACAAACAACAACCGTAAACCGTTGTGCTTTAATAGCATTTAAAACTATTATAATGGTATACTGCGAATTATACCAAGTACACTTATTTTTCTTATGATATGCCGCGAACTATCTCCTTTGGAGAGTTCAAATTTTGTCTGGTAAAATTTTGTCGGGTTCGAAAACTAAGCAAACTCTAGGAAGTGATGGTGAGAAAAGTGTTGACGAGGTTTCACATGACAGGGCTTCCAAGAGGTCCAACAATGGATTCCTACATTTGTGAAGTGTCTGACAATTTACAACTTTGTTCCCTTCTCTCCCAGCTACCTGCAGTTCCTTCTGAAGTTCTCCTTGTTCAGTGAAGGGGTTTCGAATTACTTCCCGATAAAATAGTTTAATTACTGGTTTAATTAATTTACGAGAATGTTGAGATCAAGTCAAATCCATCGTCAGGCCATGCTACTTCCATCTTTGAATGATGGCTCTAATCGTACTCGGAGGGATATACAGTTCATTGGAGATCTTTCGTTATCCTGTTACATCATTATCACTCTTGATAGTGTCTTATTTAACTTCGCCATTATTAAAACGTTCGCAGATACCAGAGAAAAGATCAGTGCCAAGTTCACACTGACATTTTAAATTGTCAGTCTTTGTGGGTGGCCTGCTCTGTTTAATCGCCAGATATTTAAAAATTAATTATTTGGATAGAGTTCATTTCCAAACTGCAAATTCTGCATATACTTTTGGAACGTGTCCAAATGTTGTGTGTTCCTTATATAATAAATTTTTAAGCGTAGACACATATTTCCCTTTTTTCCTTCTACACAGAATATATTTTACTGACGTTCCCCCACCTCCCTGGGGTAGGGGTTTGAACACACTGGCGAAGGAATTAATGGCTGTCACCCGCGTAATGCAAAGCTCTTCTAACGAATTGAGCACACCAGTATCCGGTAACGCAAAAATGTAAACAAACGAAAGCCAATGACAATGCGTTATAATTCCCGAGCTGGCGTAGGTTCGTCCGTGGGCTGAGCGGTAAGATATTAAGTAAAACATGCAGTTAGGCGGGTTTCGATCCCAGCTTGAAGCTTCTTGTGTGTGTAGCCACACTGAAGAGTTGTGATACAATGAAACAGTCTGTCTGTGGATGACAATATGTTAGATAGTCACATATGTAGATTCACATCTACATATATGCACATATATATGTAGAATAATTCACAGCGACACAACGATAAAGACGCAAGAAGGAAAACGCATGAATAAAGGACGCAGGAACAATTAAGATGCAGGAAGGAAGACACAAGAAGATCTTTACAATTATGTTTACCTCTTTATTTTATTGCAAGGGTTCGAAAGGGTTGTTCAAGGTTTGCATGTGAGAAGGTGCTGGAGACCGAACATAAACTTCATATTTTGACCCCACTGTTTTGACCGTCACGTTGTGTCTTTCTTGTTCTCTTAGATGCTCAACCAGAGGTCTTGGGGTCCACTCCATCGGGGCTTTTCCGAGGGCCCCCTCAGTCGGGTGTGGCCTTCCCTACCACATCTGGTCTCTACTGTCTGGAAGTCTGCTGGCAACTGCATTGGGGGTTTCCAAGGTCCCCCTCGGTCGGGTGTGGCCTTCCCTACCACATCTGGTCTCTACTGTCTGGAAGTCTGCTGGCAACTGCTTTGGCACCCCAAACTAAACTGAGTTAAATAATAATTCAACGCCCACACGATCGCCTACTGGATCTTTGAAATCGAATGTTTAATCGTCATCAAGCGGAAATAACTGTCATGCAATTCAGAGGTTACTCTCTTCTGGTGCATCACTGTAGTGGCACAATGGAACCTTCACCTTGTCCCACCTCATAAGCCTTAATCTGCCCACGCGATCTCTTTCGATTACTGGCCATTGGAATGTGTCACTTCCTTCCGGTGTATCACCTAGGAATAGCATTTTTGGGCCGGGTCGAAGATCAAAATATAACAAATATATACATATATATATGTATATATATATCCAACATGTCTGCCAATATTTGCACGATAAAAATACTATACAGATATGTAAATATCATTCACAAATATAAACACCATTCACAAACACAAATACTATACACTAATATGCGTGCCATGCAAATTTATAAATACCATTCACAAATGTAAATATGATACACAAACATCAATACCATTCAAAAATATAAGTACGATGCACAAATATAACTACCATTTAAAATTGTAAATACCATTCTGAAATAAAAAAAATACCATACACGAATATAAATACCATTCAAAAATATAAATAATATTCAAAATATAAATACCGTACACAAACACCAAACTGATATTAACTTATAATATAAAAACGTCAGTCATCATAATTATCTGTTGTGGTTCGGTTTATTTTCTTTGTTTTAATGACACTGTTGTATAGCCATGACCACTATACATACACGTGCATGCGGAATCATAACGACGACATAATAAAGACGAGCGACACAGTTCTTTAGAAAAATATACCTCTCACTTTATTTGAAAGGGTTCGAAAGGTTTACTAAAGGTTTTACTGTGAGAGGGAGTTGGAGACTGAACAGAACTGCAACATATTGACCCCCCACTCTTATGGCCATAACAGCGTTTCTTTCCTATTCTCCTGGGCTGCTCAACCGGGGGCCAGGGGGCCCAGCCTATCTGGGTGCTGGTTCTCTCTACCGCATCTTTTCTCCAACTGACTTGACTTCCTGTCTTCACCTGGGTTATATAATTGTTCGACATCCACCTTCTTCTTGCGGGCGTCACAAATCGCACTCAATTCAGCCCGTACACGGTCAAGGTTATATCCTGATTTTTCTCGACCGGATGCACCTGTTATTTACACAGGGGCATTTCCTATTTTGACAGCTTGGCCGGGGTCAATATGTTACAGCACAACAACATTCATGGCTTATTCAATGCCAAAGCTATCATTGTAGAAGAACAGCAGTGATACTATCTAACCCCTAGCTGGGGTGATAAGAAGGTTGATGCTTTTCCCAAGGATATTATTTCGAAAGTAAAGGTACTGAAGTTCGAACTCATTTACTTCGATTATTGGTTGTTTATTTGGGTTTTATGGCATATCAACCTTTATTGGTTAGTTAATGCCAAATCCATTTTTATACAAATAATCAGTTCTATTTCAAACAATCCAGTTTAGCATGAGTACACTGTTTAATTGTCAAAACATTTCTATTTCAAGCTATTCAGTTTAATTAAACAGTTCTAATTTAAACACTTCAGTTTAGTATAAGAATTGTTTTTTTTTGTTTTCACACAGTTAAATGCTAAAACAGTTATTTTTTAAAATAATTCGTTTTAGCATAAGTACAGTTTCAAAGTCAAAAACAGTTTTATTTCAAACAATTCAGTTTAGCATAAGTACGCAGTTTAGTTCTATTCGATTCATACATAGGGCTCTATTAGGTGCTACCACTGCGGGTCAGAGTGGACCTGGGAGCGATGGTAAGGAAAAGGTGCTCTGCATTCCTCAAAGCTCCAGTATCACTGGAACGTCACCATCAGATTGTTTAGGGTCATATGCAGGACACTCGTTGGGTGGGTAGGGGTTCGCAGCCCTCTGCAGTCGGTGTATTCTACCACCCCAGCCGACTGGGAAACGCTTACTTTGAGGCAGCTGTCCAGCACTTTACCAATTACACCACGGGGATTCCACCCAAGGGGTACAAAAGCACTATATATCATTGAAGAACCGCTCCGCAGTGCTCTGTCTCGCAACCCTCTATCTTCTTCCCTCTTCGCGTCACTTCCTGTTTTCCTTCTCTGTTTTATTATCTCTTTCTTCCGATTTATTCCGACTTCGATTTTTCTCTTTCTTCTGTTTATTTGAATTATATAAAAGGATTTCAGTCAACAGCTGCCCCAGTGATCTAAACTCGCCAATGTGAATAATAACATCCCCCAACATACCCCCATCGTTTATAAAAGAAATTTTTCTAGTATGTAATTAACCAACATTAAGCCCACGCCACAGGAAAGATATGACACAAGGTCAATTAATAAGTGGAGTGCGGTAGGTCTGAATTTAGAGTTTTCCTTCTCCAAGATATGTTGCCTTATCAAAGCTAGAGAGCCCATTTTGCTCAATTTTTTTACTTATTGCTAGTAGCTGGACATATGGATTGATGCCTCTCTGAAGGGCATCAGCACAAAGTGAAACGCAAGCAGCTTCGCCCGAGATTTGAACTCGCGGCGCCAATTCCATTTCCTCTGACGCGCCTCCATCAGTTCGTACAGTATCTTCAACTACAGAGAGGTTGGATTTTTCTACATTGAAAACGAGACAGCTTCAGATAAGAGTTTTAGAGCGGTCAAGTTAATTACACTGACCTAAATCCCATAAAAAATCTATAGAATGAGTTTTCACTTACAACTAATGAAAGGAATCTCCAAAACTTCACCAGTCTTGAGATGATTTCTCAAACAAGAGTAAATAAAATTCGAATTTATATCTGCTAGAAACTTGCTTCCAAATTATTTTAGATATCTGACTGCCGTCATAGCAAATAAAAGACGCTATTAAATATTGATTGATGTTTATCGATTTATGTCCAAAACTCATGCGTGTTACTTATATATTGAATTTTGCAAAGAATTTAAGTGTACACAAATATGTCCACTTTTTTTTTCCTTATAAATAGCATATCTTGCGTATCGACTATATATAATGGCTTAAGTGCTAATTGCGGTCACAAAGTAAGTGAGTTCGAACTCCAGTCCCTCTATTAGGTTCACCTTTGGTGAAGGTGTGAATCCCTTTATCCCCCAAGCTATGGGTTAAATAGTATCACTGCTGTTCTTCTGCATGGATAGCTTTGGGACTAAGGTTCGTTGGTTGGTTGGTTGGTTGGTTTTTGCGGCATATTAACCTTTTTTTTATACACGCTGTCAGTTCTATTTCAAATACTTCAGTTTAGCATTAGTACACAGCTTGTCAAAAATATTTCTATTTCAAGCTATTCAGTTTAGTCAAACAATTCTAATTCAACCAATTCAGTTTAGTATAAGTATAGATTTTATTTACACACAGTTAAATGTCAAAACAGTTCTATATTAAACAATTCAGTTTAGTGTAATTACAGTTTCAATGTCAAAAACAGATCTATTACAAACAATTCAGTTTAGTATAAGTACGCAGTTTAAATGTAAGTACACAGTTTAATCGTCAAAAACATTTCTATATCAAGCTATTCAGTTTAGTCAAACAGTTCTAATTCAAACAATTCAGTTTAGAATAAGTATTCAGTTTAATTCTATTTAACCCATAGATAGAGCTCAGGTACTAACATCCCGGGACAGAGTGGACCTGGGAGTGATGGCAATAAAAGGGTACTCCACATTCAGATTGTTTAGTGTCATATCCAGGACACTCGTTGGGTGAGGTGTCTTACCCCTCTGCAGAGAAGCAGTCGGTGTATTCTTCACCCCCAGCCTTTTGGGACTAAGTAACCCACAAAGGTTGATATGTCATTGAGCAATGAAGCCAAACCGTATATATATATATATATATATATATATATATAATCTAATTTTTGGTTCTAGTTTGGATAGAATAGTCATCATCCTTATTATCATTATCAGTATCTGCAAGGTGCAGAAGCAAAATATGGAATAGGGAGGACTGGATTCATGCCTTTACTACTTGGTGCAGAAACAAAATCTGGAATAATTCGTAAAACTTTTTTTAGTCTAATTAGTCCAATTTTTAAAAAAACGTAATAAATCTAAATTTTCATGATTAGCTCTATTATTCAAGCACTTTTTTAAAAATTAAAACTCAGCCTAACATGAGAGTGTAAGAAAAGAAACGAGAAAGGATCTATGATTTGCTTAACGCCGAAATCAAGCCGATGTTTCTTTGTCTACCGTATACAAAGCAAAGAAATTTTTTTTACAGAAAAAGAGCTTCATAAGGAAATGGGGGAGTGAAGGGTTGAACAAAAAATGAAAAGAAGGCTTTTTCACTGCTTTTGCTGAAGGGATTAAGAGGACTCCACAATATCAATAAGTAAGCAGGCTAAAGAATTGAAAGACCACGAGAAAACTGTGAGGACAGCAATTAAACAAAATTTTAGTCCAGTCCTTAACCCCCTTGATTACGCTATACGGAGCGTTTTAGAAAACAAAACAAATAGAGCTTCCCATCGAAATATTGGTTTGCTTAAGACTGTTATTGAGGAAGAATGGAATAAAATTTCTAAAGAATTTATTTTGAAAGCATGCAAATCGTTTCGAAGGCGTGTTAATAGAATACTTCAAAAAATGGCGGCCATATTGAGTAAATTTACTGTTTTGTGTCTATCTTCTTATTTTGTTGTTTATTTTTTAAATTAAAATCAATTTTGTTTTATAATAGAGTCGTTTACCGGCTCATTGGCCTTGTGGGTAGAGTGTTCGCCAATGGTCCGGGAGATCAGGTTTCAATCCCAGGTCGCATCATACTAAAGACTTTAAAAATGGTGCTTGATACCTCCTTGCTTAACACTCAGCAATATAAGGTACGTATCAAGGGTAAAGTGGACCAATCCAGGAAAAGGACGAGCGCCCTTCTCTACGCTTCGGTGTAGTAGCTATTGAAAAGGGAGCCTTCGGGTTTCCCCTGACTACGGTCACTAACTTTACAACTATTATTATACTAGAATATTCCTAATTTTGCTTCGGCAGCTTGTATTCAGGGGGAAATAACTGTATAAAACATTCAGTTGATGTGTTTTGTATCTATATGGCTAGTTTTTCGACGTGAAACCTTTTATTATCCACCTATTATGATCGGTTGGTTGAGTAGATCCACTCTTCTTTTCGTCGTGAATTAGACCGAACCGGAGATTACTGAGTTGCTATCATTGTCTTTTAATTAGAAATACCATTTCTGTTCTTCATTAAACATTATCACCAGACCCATTATCACAATCATCATCATCATCATCATCAATCTTAGATGTAATCATTGAGCTCATCCTGAATATAAAATGACCAAATCACCCAAGAAGAATTCTTTCGTTGCCAGGATTTGAAGGATGCTGGTGCCATATGGCTTTTGATCCCTGGTTCCGGCAGTAACAATGGAACAGACTTTTTTTCGCAAAGTTGAAGTCTGAAATGCACAGATTCTAAAGAATGTTTATCTGGTTGAAGTAAATGCTCTCTCTCTCTCTCTCTCTCTCTCTCTCTCTCTCTCTCTCTCTCTCTCTGACATATACACCGCACGAATATAGTGCTACAAAAAAAATCGATATATATTCCTGGTGTCATTTTATTTATCTATTTTTCCGTGAAGTACGGGTTTTCAGCAGTCAGCTTTTCTAGCGAAACGTGATTGATTGATTTTAATGGCATGTGAACCTGTCTAAGGTTAATTTTTTTTTTTTTTTTTTGCCAAGAGGTTAGAAAATTGCGTTCATTGTAAGTTCATATTTACATTTTTTGTGCAGTTATTTCTTTTGAGTTTTTGTTTGTTTTTTTTTTGTTTTTGTTTTTTTCTTTCTTTTTTATTTTTGTATTTATTTATTTTTTTTTTTGTTTTTTTTTTTATTTTTTTGCACACGGTCCCACCGAATACGAATGATTTTTACATATGTTTGACTCAGAGAAAGAATCCTAAGAGTTCTGGTCAGAGTGGACCTGGGAGTACTGGAAATGAAGGGGTACTCCATAATTCCCCAGGGCTTCAAAACTGAAGTCTTTTCATTATCTGAGTTTAGTGGCATACTCATGAGGACACCCCCCTTTTTGGAAAGGAGTCTTGCCCCTTTGCAGTGGGTGCAGTCAACTTATTCTAAGCTCCACTAACAAGGTGGCTCTTATGGAATAGTTTTGTTATTCAAATATGGCCCCAGATGTAGAGTCAATATAAGTTTCGTTTCTTTGTTTAGTAGCATAGCAACCTTTGTGGGTTATTTAATGCCAAAGCCATCCTTGCAGAACAGCTGTGATGCTATTTAAGTCATAAATGGGGATAGTTGATACCTTTTCCAAGGATATTAGTCCGAATGTGAACGTAATAGCACGTCTAGAATTCGAACTTGCTTCCTACGATGATGCAATTAAACACGTTAGCCACTACACTACAGTAACGTCCCCCAACCACCATAGTCAGTATAGTTTAGGTACGATTGAATAAGTTTAGCTGTTGTTTGTTGATGTTGGGGTATTTTTGTTGTTGTTGTTGTTTTCTTTTGTTTTGTTTGTTTTTTTGCGGGTGGGGTTGCTTTATTTTTTGGTTTATTTCTTCTTTTTTTAACTGTTTAACTGGCTTGAGGAGTTTTCTTCCAAGAAGATTTTTGGCAATAAAATGGAAATAGTTATAAAACGACCCTTACTGTAAATATAAACTGTATGTTTATCTACCTGTAGTCTGTGATCATTCGATTCGCAGATTGCAAAGTAAATTGTTTAGAAAATATTGCTGTGGCGAAGAAGAGGGTGTATTGTCACAACAGCAAAAAATGTGATCACTACGAAAGAGAAAAAAATCAACTTCGTTTATTACATTTAAATACCAACACGAAATATAGTATCTCTTGTTTATACTTGATTTTACACGTACACAACACAAACGTTAACTTATTTTCATTTCTGATATAGTTCTGTCTTGCCGTCGAAGCTTAGAATACACTGTCTGTATCCATAACAGAAGCTTAAGACTCTCCCACTCAAAAAGCCATGTTTGGTTTGGTTTGGTTTGGTTTTAGGGCATATCAACCATTCTAGTTATTTAATGCCAAATCCATATTTAAGCATAAAAACAATTCTATTTCAAACAATTCAGTTGAGTATATGTATAGTTTTTTTTTTGTTTTGTTTTTTTACATACTGTTAAATGTTAAAACAGTTTTATTTCGAACAATTCAGTTTAGCGTAAGGACACTTTTAATGTCAAAAACAGTTCTATTTCAAACACTTCAGTTGAGTATATGTATAGTTTTTTTTTGGGGGGGGGTTACATACTGTTAAATGTTAAAACAGTTTTATTTCAAACGATTCAGTTTAGCATAAGGACAGTTTTAATGTCAAAAACAGTTCTATTTCAAACAATTTTTCTTCTTTTTTTTTTTTGTTGGGTGTTTTCCCACCATTTTGGGAGGAGTTCCCTGGGCGTGCTAGTTAACGTGCTGGACTATGATATTATAATAAGCCAGTTAAAACCCTAAAAGCGGTATCATGTTCACTTTCGAAATAATACCATTGGAGAAAGGTAGAAACCCCTTTATCATCCCCAGCTATAGATTAAATAGTATCACTGCTGTTTTTCTACAAAGATGGCTTTGGCATTCAATAACACACGAAGGTTTATATACCATTAAAAAAACAACCAAAATTATTTATTGAGAATTTTTGAAATTTCATGATATTTTAATGAAGTCGTGTTTAAATCGAATAATAATTTAGGAAGAGAGAAGAAGATGCGAATAAATTTAAATCTGCTTAAACAAAAAGACAACGCTTATATAACGGAAAATTACTGATCTTTGAGAAAAAAGAAGATAAATATGTGGCCCAGTAGGCTGGGCCTGTAGAATACACCGACTGCATCTCTGAAGAAGGGTAAGACAACCCCCAACAAATGTCCTGGATATGACACTAAACAATGTGTAATGGTCGAATTTTGAAGAATGCAGAGTATCCCTTTATTGCCATCGCTCTCAGGTCCACTTTGGCCCGGAGTGGTACACCTGAACGGTCCTATCTATGGGCCATATAGAACTAAACTGTGTACTTATGCTAAACTGAATTACTTGAAATAGAACTGTTTTTGATATTTAAACTGTCGGCTTATGCTAAACTGAATTGTTTTAAACTTAACTGTTTATATGTATAGAAATGAATTTGGCAATAAATAACCTACAATGGTTGATATGCCATAAAAACCAAACAAATTTAAACCAAAAGATTTGTAAATGCTACTCCCATGACTGAACTACTTTTCTGTTTTTTTTAATTCTCCAAACTAGATTATTTTCTCACCTGAGGATTATCAATTGTCTCAACAATAATAAAAGTACAACCGCCAATCACCGCTGTTATTCACCAGAGAAATCATACCAATG
This sequence comes from Sepioteuthis lessoniana, assembly GCA_963585895.1. Taxonomy (NCBI): domain Eukaryota; kingdom Metazoa; phylum Mollusca; class Cephalopoda; order Myopsida; family Loliginidae; genus Sepioteuthis; species Sepioteuthis lessoniana. The sequence continues at coordinate 75,138,618 of OY757921.1, read as the reverse complement.
TATTATTTCATCTTGATAGAAAAGAGAAAAATGACAAAGAAAACAAAAGATTGGTCTGTTATTATCTAAGAAGACAAGCCAGACATTAATTTATTCCAATGCCTGCGAGTCATAAAACAGCACGACTTTACAAAGATTTTTTATTTTTTTTAATTTTTTATTTTTATTTTTTTTTGCTTTTGGATTTTGTTTTGTTTTGTTTTTGTTTTTTGTTTTTTCTTTCTTTTTTGGAGAGGGTCTGTTTCCTTTCTTTTGTTTTTTTAATCACTACCAAGTTAATTTAAATAAACAATTCTGTGATAATTCAAGTCAATAAATGTTCGGTCTTAAATTGTTCCGGGGAGGGTGGAATTATGTCAATCACCTTTTATAACTTTTATGTATCAGTTAGCAAAATAACACAAAAATAAAACCTGTAGGCACCCAAAATGGCCCAGTCGGCTGGGGCTGTAGAATACACTGACGGCTTCTCTGTAGAGGGGTAAGACTCCCTTAACAAGTGTACTGACATATGATTCTAAACAATCTGGTGGTGAGGCTTCAGTAATACTGAAGCTTGGAGGAATACAGAGTACCCCTTTGCTGCCATTGCTCCCATGTCCACTCTGGTTTGGAGTGGTAGTACCTAATAGGGACCTTTCTTTGGTTTAAATAGAACTATTTGACGTTTAAACAGGGTATTTATGCTAAACTGAATTGTTTGAAATTAAGTGAAAAATAGTATCTACAAAATATGTTTAGAAATCATATATTTAATATATTAAATAACCTACAATAGTTGATATGCCATAAAATCCAACCTAACCAAATCTTATATATCTAATATATATGTATAAAGAGTATTTAGCATTAAATAACTTACAATGGTTGATATGCCATAAAACCCAACTAAACCAAATCATATATATTTAATATATATGTATAAAGATTATTTGGCATTAAATAACCTACAATGGTTGATATGTTATAAAACCCAACCAAACCAAATCATATATATTTAGTATATATGTATAAAGAGGATTTGGTATTAAATAATCTACAATGGTTGATATGCCATAAAATCCAACCTAACCAAATCTTATATATCTAATATATATGTATAAAGAGTATTTAGCATTAAATAACTTACAATGGTTGATATGCCATAAAACCCAACTAAACCAAATCATATATATTTAATATATATGTATAAAGATTATTTGGCATTAAATAACCTACAATGGTTGATATGTTATAAAACCCAACCAAACCAAATCATATATATTTAGTATATATGTATAAAGAGGATTTGGTATTAAATAATCTACAATGGTTGATATGCCATAAAATCCAACCTAACCAAATCTTATATATCTAATATATATGTATAAAGAGTATTTAGCATTAAATAACTTACAATGGTTGATATGCCATAAAACCCAACTAAACCAAATCATATATATTTAATATATATGTATAAAGATTATTTGGCATTAAATAACCTACAATGGTTGATATGTTATAAAACCCAACCAAACCAAATCATATATATTTAATATATATGTATAAAGAGGATTTGGCTTTAAATAACCTAAAATGGTTGACATGCCATAAAACTAAACTAAATAAAAATAAAATTGTATGAATCGAATTAAAATTAGCTATGTGGATTCTCGTTACCATTTTTAATCTCAAATCTTGAGTATTTCTTGAAATAAAAAAGTAGATTCCGAACAAATGAATTTTCGCTAATTCTTTTTTAATTCATTTCAACATGGAACCTACCAAAACCGTAACTGAATAAGACTGACATCGACCAAAACAAAAAAAAGGCGTTCGTCCCGGACATAATACTGAACTGAATCTGATTGTGAAGCTTTACATCTGGAGACCGGGAGATTGTAAATTACCATATCATTACTATTTCATTAACATCACTCCACCTTGTCGCACCTGTTACGATCCTATCAACGTGTCAAATAGAATTGTTTGAAAATCAATAATATCAATTAATATCAATTATGAGACGGGAGTACATGATACCATATGAATAAAAATTCTTTGTATTAAGAATAGTTATTTGAACTTATCGTTTCCTGAAAAGCATTTGATGGTGAGGCTCCAGTTTTATAGATCTGGAGAGCGTGTTGTCATTACTCCTGGGACCACTCTGACCCGGTTAGGTGCTCATCTATCGGTCAAATAGATCTCTTTAAAATTATTCGTTTTTGATAGGAATATTTTTAGACAAAAATAATCTCTTAAGAAACAACTACAACAAAAATATAAATATGAACGAACAATGAACGCGATTCCCTAACTAACATAAATAACTAACTTGGCATAAATAACCCCAGACGGATTGACATGCCGTTAAAATCAATCAATCAACGCCGTTAAAAATTCATTTGTCAACCAACCATTGAAGCTATAATTGTTTTCTAAGGATTATTATAATTAGTTTACCCTTGAAACGTACCTTATAATGCCGAATGTTAAGCAAGGAAGTATCAAGTACCATTTTTGAGTCTTTGGTATGACTCGACCTGGGATTGAACCCTGGTCTCTCGGTACATTGGCGAACAAGAATTCAATAGGAATACTTGATATCAGAGAAGTGTGTACACAAAACTCTTAAGGTACAACTACACAAAGGAAAATACAAGGTGAGCAAAATCATTCACTGATTTCGAATATATGCGAAATAAAACTTTATTGGACACCCCAGCCGGCTGGGGTTGTAAAATATATCAACTGCATCTCTGAAGAAGGATAAAACCCCTACTCCGAACGAGTGTCCTGATTTTGACACTAAATAATCTGATGGTGAGGCTCCAGTTTGCGGAATGCGGAGTACCCTTTCATTGACATCACTCCCTGGCCGACTCTGATCCAGAGTGGTAGCACCTGATAGGATCCTATATCTGGGTCAAATAGAACTGTTTGACATTTAAACTGAGTGCAAACGATTGGCTTATGCTGTATTGAATAGTTCAAAATGGAACTATTTGATCATTTAACTGTATTTAAACAAATGACTGATGTTTAATTGAATTGTTAGTGATATATAGCTTTACATGGGGCCATTTAACTTTGTTAACTTATGCTAAATTGAATTGTTTGAAATAGAACTGTTTGATCATTTAACTATGCGTAAAAAATGATGTTTAATTGAATTGTTAGAGAAAGATAGCAATTCTTGGAACAATCTAACTTTGTTGACTTATGCTAAATTGAATTGTTAGAAATAGAACTGTCTGATCATTTAATTGTGTGTATCAACAAACTGTGTTTAAAAATTATATCTATTTAATATACGATGATCATTAAATAGGTTTCCAGACTTTTTTCGTATGGGCACTTTTATTGATAGTACACACATGAAACTCTAGTCCCCTTCCAAGTAATCTCCTCCAGCTGCAATGCACTAGTTGTACCGTTCCAACAACTTCTGGAAGGCCCCATAGAAGTCATCTTGTGTGAGTGTGTCAATAACCTTCATCATAGCTTCTTTCATCTCCTCAATTGTCTCATAACGATAGCCTCTGAGCTTAGGGAATAAGCAAAAGTCACAGGGACCAACGTCTGGACTATAGGGAGGCTGAGGAACTGTGTTGATGCCCATCTTGGTCAAATAGTGTGTGACAAGGATGGAGTTATGGACTGGTGCATTGACCGGGTAGAAATGCCACTGACCCGATTTGAAGAGTGCTGGCCTCTTCCGACAGAATCTCTCGTTGAACTCCCTTAAAACCTCAACATAGTAACCCTAACCCTAACCGTTTGGCCAATCAACTCTGGTCTATTGACTTCCTTACTCCTCCCATACCTCTCATCATCCCTCACAGACTCCCTGCCTTCCTTGAATCTCTTATGCCACTGCTATCTAGCACTAATAATTCTATTCAACACTATTCATTAATTTGATCAGAGTTAAATGGTTTCAAGTATTGCTATCTAGCACTAATAATTCTATTCAACACTATTCATTAATTTGATCAGATTTAATGGTTTCAGGTATTGCAATAATTCAATTTTTGCACACAGATAAATGGTTTTAAGTATTCTTATCTCATACCAATAATTTTATTTGCACACGGTTAAATGGTTTCAAGCATCATTGTATAACACTGACAATTCAATTTAACATCAGTCATTTGTTTGCATACAGTTAAATGGTTAAACAGTCCTATTTGACCTATTTGACCTATTGGTGGGACCCTAACAGGTACTACCATTTCGGATCAAAGTGGACCTAGAAGTAATGAAAATTAAGGGATACTCTACACTTTCCAAAGCTATAAGACTGGAGGCTCATCATCAAATAGATGGGAAGGGGGCTTTCCCTCTTCAGAGATGCAGTCGGCGCATTCTACAGCCCCAGTCGACTTGGCTGAAACAATTTCGCTAATACTCTCGGGAAAAATACGACTCCAACTATTCTCTCTTTAGATAGGAGTAAATAGTAGAGCAGACTGATTTCTTTAACTTTGTTATGGCAAGCGGACTCGGAAAAAAAAGAAAACTCTTAATTAAAACCTGTTAAACACAGCTTAAAAATTGACCGTGTGTCACGCGTGGAGAGGTTGGATAAATACATAGAGGGATACGACAGTGTTGGCTGACCCGGAAAAAACTTATATTCATCAGCTCTGAGAGGACATTGGATGCCGCCTAGAGGACTTACCAAGTGCAATGGCAGATAGAGACGGATGGCAAGAGAGAGATAGAGAGAGAGAGTGAGTGAGAGTTTAAGAAATCCGTGTTGTCGGCACGACTAAATGATGATGATGATGATGATGATGATGATGATGATGATGAAAATTAACCTTAATCTGATTTCAAACATCGATATCCAATGCACGATATCGAATTGTTATTGACGTTTGTTAAAATACAGTTGTTATTAGGCGGTTTTGTTGTGTTTTTTTTGGGGGGGGGTGATGAGGTGAGGGTAATTCTAGCATCATTTTTTTAATCTTAATTTCGTTTCATTTTATTTCTTTTCTTTTGTAAATCATTTTTAGTTGATTTCGTTTCAGGACGGAAGGACTGCCTTGCATATCGCCAGTGAAAACGGCTTTACAGAAGTCTGTGACTTACTTCTGGAATATGGAGCCAGTTCAAATGCAGAAACTTTGGTAAGTAAATATTCCTATTGAATCTACAGAAAAATCACGTTTCATATAAACGAAATATTCTTCGCTTATGTAAAGGTGGAAATGACCTAACATTTAGCGGCACGATGAAATAAGCGAACTGAATTCAAACTCCGGTTGGAACAGTTTACGCTAAGAAAAGGCATGAATCTGCTTTTTCCTTCTGTGCTATGAGTAAATGAGTTAGAGTACTATTGTTTGCACACAGTTAAATAATTCCAAATATCCTGACATAAATAGTTCTGTTTTGTATTTATCATTTGTTTGAAATGTCAAATAGTTATATTTGATCCATGGGTGGAACCCAAACAGGTGCAATCCCTTCGAGTCAGTGTAGAACAGGGAATAATGACAATAAAGGGGTACTCCAGATTCACCAAAGCTCCAGGATTGGAGCGTCACCATCAGTTCTGTGTCATATCTATGACTCTCGTTTGAGGGGGGGGCTTACCTCTCTACAGATATGCTGTTGGTGTTTTCTACGGCTCCAGGCGACTGGACTGCATGATAAAAGGTACCTCAAGCATCGTTATTTAATATATACGTATTAACATGATAAACCGGACATTGGCATAATGGTTAGAGTGTTCGCCAACGGCCCGGGAGACCTGGGTTCAATCCCAGGTCGAGTCATACCAAAGACTAAAAAAATTGTACTTGGTGCTACCTTGCTTAACACTCAACATTATAAAGTAAGGATCAAGGGTAAAGTGGAGCAACCCAGGGAAAGGAGTATCATTCTCCCCCACACCTTGGTGTAGTAGCTATCGAAAATGAGCCTTCAAGTCGCCAACTTTACTTACTTATTAATATGATTTTGCATTAAATAACCTACAATGGTTGATATACCATAAAACTCAACCAGACAAAATCATATTAATTTATTATACATGTATAAACAGGATTTAACACGAAATAACCTACAGTGGTTGATTTGCCATTAAACACAACCAGACTAAATCATGTATATTTAATATATATGTATGAAAGGGATTTGGCATTGAATAACCAACAAGGGTTGATACGCCATAAAACCCAACCAAAGCCAACCATATATATTTAATATATATGTATGAAAGGGATTTGGCATTGAATAACCAACAAGGGTTGATACGCCATAAAACCCAACCAAACCCAACCATATATATTTAATATATATGTATAAGTAGGATTTGACATTAAATAACCTACAATAGTTGATATTCTGTAAAACCCAGCCTAACCAAATCATATATATTTAATATATATGTATAAAGACAATTTGGCATTAAATAACATACAATGGTTGATATGCCGTAAAACCCAACCAAACCAACCATGAAGCATCGTACCTTGCTGCTAATAAAACGTAACACTGTACAGCCTGTTACACGTTACAGAAAATGGAGAGGGAAACCGCCAAGTAACCCGCATTGCCCAAGAGGTGCTATGAAAAGGAAGTATTCAGTACTCCAAAAACCTCATTGAATTTGAGAGAAGGGATGGTTGCCGCCAAGTAAATCCCCCTATTTTCCAACAGATAGTAAACAGAGAAGAACCCAGCATCGCAAACTACAAACTAATAGGTTATTGTTGGAGAGAAGATGGGTGCCTCCAAGTAACCCTTCCCTATTACCCTCCACGAGGCAATGAAGAGAAATACTTCATATGGTACCCCGATGACTGGAAATATATGTTTGGTTAGTAGGTTGGTTGGTTGGTTGGTTTTATGGCACATGAATCTTTTTTTTTTTTTTTTTGCTTACTGTGTTTTCATAGTGTAGTCGTTCTCCTGATCGTCGGCATTAACATGGCTGCCATAGATCTTTTGTCGTGGTTGAAAAAATTCAACAAAAATCCGAGAATTATCCGATTTTAATGAATTCTTTTACTGTTCACTTATTAATGATTGAATTTTATTTTGCATTAGTTATGTTATCAAAAAAACTTGCAGATTTTTTTCAGGTTACTTAACTTAACCCCCACACCAGTGTGTGTGGTGCTATTTAATCGGTAGTGATAAATGATGATACGGCAAATACTTTCTGTGTATTATAAAATTTCAAAAGTCTGAAGGCGTGCATGAAATAAATAAAAATAGATAAATTGTAAGCCGTTGCAAGAAAATAGTACCCAAATGTGAATATTAAATTAAAATTTTTTTTTTAATGTTTTGAGTACTTTTAATACCATGATCTAATACAAAATATCCTTTTCTTTTAGATTATTTGGAAAATAGTTCTGCGTCGGTATTTGTTCAGCTTAAAAAGAAGAGAATCTTAAGTTTGCTTTAGATTTTGACTTACTTTTCTCCAATCTCCAGCTGAATCTAAATATGTTATTAAATAAGAAACATTTTTTATTGGTCAAAAATATAAATCTTAAAGAAAGAAACAGGAAAGGTTTTTTGAATATTTCTATTCATTTTTAAGAAAGAAAATTTTGGAAAAAATGTATAGAAACCCTCAGAAATTCTCACTTAAGACATCCAGTTTTGTATCTCGTATTCGAGTTGAATGTGTATGTAAATACGCCAGGGAAAAGGCGAAAATTTATTATAAATATAAGAAATTTTAAAAAAGTTAAAATTGTAATATAATGGCCGAGGGATTTCGTTTAATGCCTTTGGGTTTAGTTAGGCTGAGAACCTTTCGGCTCGGTGCATGGGTTACTTAGGTGCAACATTAACACAGGTGTTCGCGCGCGTGCGCGCAGAACGGACGTGTCAATCAGAGATGTCACAATAGCCCAGATAGGAAACAGGGTTACAGAGTGCGGGTGACGTCACGCACCGGAAGCGCGCGGAGGATTTGGGGAGATTTTGAAGAAGTCAGTTAGAGAGTTGAGACCTGCCTCGGGAGAAGACGGTTGGCTTTCGCTTGCGCGTTACGGGCGCCGCACGAGATGGGGGCGGCAGATGAAAAAGCCAGAATAGAAATATTGTGCCTCTCTCTCTCCTTATGTCGAAGAACCTATAAACTCAAAGGTAATAAAAAGCTTCTTATCTGAACTAAGAAGTCGTTACGTGTTTTTCGTGTTTCGAGATTCCTATGTTCTATCTTTATGGACTTTCGATGTACGTTTCACACATAGCCATATCATGGCTATGGTACAAAATTATTGTTTTAGGGAAATGAAAGATTTGTACATTATTACCTGATAAAACATTGAATATTAAAAAGATAATTAAAAGTATTATTATTTCACTATCTTAATGATAAATTAAAAATAATTAATTAATTACAATAATTGTATTAATTTATTTATGTTCCTTTTTAAAGATTAGATACAAAAATAACAAAAAAAAAACGTTGAGTTTTTGTGTCGTTGGTTTTTCATACTAATAAACTTAAGTAGGAAACTAAAGTGCACCTTAATAGTTGCATTATAAAATGACGGAAAAATCTTTTATCATTAATTTTGACCAATAATAGTAATCTTTTTACATAAATCGGTTTATCAACGTTTCTAGTAGTTAGTTTCATTCAAAAACTTTTTGAATTATTTTTAAAATCTCATGACATTCTTTTTTTTAATTTACGTAACCTCCAGTTAGGTAAAGATATCAGCTTTTGGTGAATTTAAAACTTTAAAATATATAAATAAAATTAATTAGATATGTAAAGTTATTTTTATTCAATAACTGATTTTTATGTTACTACTTTTCGAATAAAACTAAAATTTAACCTTGAAAAATTACTTTATTTTTCAATTCGTTTTAACGGAAAAAAGAACGAAATTCTGTTAGTACCTAAATCATTACATTATCTTTTAGGAAGATCAACTTTACCAAATCTTCAATTTATAAGAAATGGAGGTTGTGTTTTTTACATTAAACATTTTTAGTCACGTTTTATTTTCGGTTGACTGTGTAGTACCTAATTCTTTTTAGTGTAAACTTAGCCGGACATAAATTACAATTTTATGGCACATCAACCGTTGTTGAGTTATTTAATGCTGAAATGAGTCATTTTCGTTTAAAATAACTAATGATAATCATCTGTTAACACTTTTAGCTTCAAGTAACTATCAAAGTATTTCAAGTGTATTGCTCAAATAAACATCTCGCTATGATGTGCTTTTTTTATTAGGTTATAATTACATATAATAAACAAAATTATATATATAGTAGTAATTTACGAAGCTCTAAACTTCGATGTAGCACAAGGTCAAATGAATGGGGCACCCAATGAGACTCGAACTCAATCGTGAAGTTTTGCTTGTTGATTGCAAACTTGTTAACCATTACACCAACCTAGGCGCCCTATATATATACGTGGTGCATTCAATAAGTTTCCAGACTTTTTTTGTACAGGCATTTAAATTTGTCGTAGAGTCCTGAAAATTCAGTATGTTATTGCGCTAGATCGTATGAGATGACTGACCAATTTTTATGATTTCAGGTTCAAATGAACAGCTACAACAGGAATTGTAATACACCCTATTAAAGCCTGATTGTCACAGCTGGTGAATTTCAAAAATGCAATCTGGACGTGAAGAAGAACGATATGCAATAAAATTCTGTTTTAAACTTGGAAAAAATGCCATACGATGAAAGCTGGATCTACTGCTAGGACGCAGAGACAAAGAGACAGAGTTCCCAGTGGAAGCATGCTGGCTCTCCCTGACCCAAGAAGGCCAGGCAGAGCAAATCTACCCACAAACTTTTGATGATCCCTTTTTTGACAGCACTGGCATGATCTATATGCACTGGGTTCCCACTGGACTGACAGTCATCAAGGAATACTATGTTGAGGTTTTAAGGGAGTTCAGGAGGAGATTCCTAGGGAAGAGGCCAGCACTCTTCAAATCGGGTCAGTGGCATTTCCACCAGGACAATTCATCAGTCCACAACTCCATCCTTGTCACACACCATTTGACCAAGATGGGCATCAACACAGTTCCTCAGCCTCCCTATAGTCCAGACGTTGGTCCCTGTGACTTTTGCTTATTCCCTAAGCTCAGAGGCTATCGTTATGAGACTGACGGCAAATCGACTAAAATCCCAAAACGGGACTTTATTTTTGCACGTGTGAAGACGGGGCAGGTTGGTACTTGATCCCTTATAGAATAAGTTCTCGTTCAGAGCTTTTTCTCTCAGGCATATAAGAACTGGCATATTACGTGAGGGATTAATTTAGGGCTAGACTGACCGCCGCTGGCAAGGGGTTCCAAATTTCACACTATCCACACACCCACCAGTCCGCTTTCCTTCCTTCCCCTAGACAACAGAAGATATGGACCTATAGGTTTTAGTCGTAATAATATTATATTGTAGTAGTCGGCAACTCCGGTTTCCCGTGTGATATTTTAAAGGAATTTATAGGACAATACTAAGCAAGATAACATAAGGCGAACAGAAGATGAAAAAGGAAATGTGACACAACAAATTCGTAACAGAACTGCAAAGAACAACTTCGACCACGTGATAGCCTTAAAATACATGAATCCTTTACTGTACAACGAGATACACTTTCAAAGTGTCAAATATATGTAATGAATGGACAGTCCACGAATATAAATGTCTTTTCTTGACTTTTGTTTTTCTTCAAATTGAGAGAGAGAGAGAGAGAGAGAGTGGTATATAAAATTTGGGTATAAAGGATAAATAGTCCCAAAGTTACTTATCTTATTTTTCGACGGGGTTCCACTGGAGAATCTTTCTTCTTTCACGGGCTAATAGACTTTATTCTATTTTTTTTACACTGGCTTGAAGAACCTGGGTCCCTCGTGTCTCAGATATTCTTTTGTCTTCAACCCGGAGTTAATGGCTATGGGTCTGTCTGCCACGAGCCCTGCTCAAAAACTAACATTTCTTCTCGTTTTTTTCGCCCACGGGGAGAAGGGTGCCACTTCCGTTTTAGGGCCCCAGCCAATCATTTGGCTTCTACCTTCTCCCCCTTGGTGTCCGGTGACCTGAGGTTACTAAGTACCAACACCTGTTGATATCCCCTCTGTGACGTACGTTCTTTCTTAACGGTCACTTTTTTGACGGGTTGCCACTGTTCATTCCAACGGGAGGATAGTATTAATCTTATTTCTATCGTCTCCGAGGGATATCTCGTGACAAGACAATTGAGGAGATGAAAGAAGCTGTGATGAAGGTCATTGACACATTCACACAAGAGGACTCCTATGGGACCTTCCAGAAGTTGTTGGAATGGTACAAGTGCATTGCAGCTGGAGGAGATTACTTGGAAGGGCACTAGAGTTTCATGAGTGTACTATCAATAAAAGTGCCCATAGGAAAAAAGTCTGGAAACTTATCGTATGCACCTCGCACATATATATATATATATATATATATATATATATATATATATATATATATATATATATATATCTTCTATAGATATGCTTAAATGGAATTATCCAATTTGAGTGCTCAATGTAAAGTGTATAATATACTTAAACATATATTATAAAAATTTTTTAGATCCAATCTGAAGATCCCGGCAAACGGGGGAAATAAATCTATAACGGAATAATTATGTAGTCAGTTTCAATATCTATACTTTCTGTACAAGAGGATCTATTTAGGGTTTTGGCTGATCTTTGAACGTTCCATTGTTTTGTTTGTTTCTTTGTTTCTTTGTATGGTTTGTTTAATAATTGTTTTTAGTGATTTTATTCGTGATGTTGAGGATCTCTAGATTGATAGGATGATGGGTTTCTGTCGTTTTCCTTCAATGGTTGGTTGACTATGATTCATTTTAGGTTGATGGGAAAGTTCGAGTTTGGTTGGGGTTTTTAGAATTTTTTCGGTTTTTCAGTGGCTTATTTATTTATTTATTTATTTATTGTTCGGTTTTGGATTTGTGATTTCCAGAGCCATCTATCGTAGGAATTGGTGGGCAGATCAGTGATCTATGCGCTCTTTTTTCTATGGTACTTGTTTCAGTTGGAGATGCGAATTCTGTTGACATTTTCTTGACAGTGGTACAGTGGTTCTTTTTGTTGAGATCTCGGTGATTTTTCCCTCGGTTTTCAGTAGTTATTATTTGTGCAGTAGTATGGGTGTTTGTGATAAGTTCTTTTTGTTTAGTTTGTGGTTCTGTTGGAAAGATTTCGGCTGAGTGAAGGATTATTAGCTGCTCCTAAAACTTCTGTTAATCGTTTGGTTTTAATTAGATTACTTTTTCGACGAAAGCTCTGTAATTGTCTAGTCCATTGCTACAGCTGATTGGATTCGCCCTCTGTGCAACAGTGGTATAAGTGTTTACCTTTAAGTAGGACTCCACTATTTACTTACCTTCAAAAAAGTTATGTTTGTTTTTATTTGATTTCACTACCGGCTCATTGGTTTAGTGGGTAGAGTGTTCGGCAATGGTCCGGGATACCTGGGTTCAATCCCAGGTCGAGCCATACCAAAGACTTTAAAAATTGTACTTGATACCTCCTTGCTTAACACTCAGCATTATAAGGTACGGTTCAAGGGTAAAGTGGAGCAATCCAGAGAAAGGAGTCGCGCCCTCCCCTACACCTCGGTGTAGAAGCTATTGAAAAGGGAGCCTTCTGGTCGCCCTCGACAACGGTCGCCAAATTTATTTATTTGATTTCTATTATTTCCCTGTCACTTTCGTATGTTACAAGATATTAAAAAATGCAAGATGGTTTTCTCGGTTGTTTGTTCGTTTGGTTTCATTGGGACAATCTTCCTCCATGTGATCGGGTTCCCTTGGGCCACACCTTCCTCCTGTCGGACTACCTCTGCAGTACTCCATGTGATATGCATATTTATGACATTAAGGTATGAGGGTATACTGTTCAACCCTTTTGAAGCTGTATTCAATTTTCATTTCATTAGGAATTATTAATTTGTTAAATATCAGAATAAGTGTGTGTGTTTGTATTTCTTCACCACCTTTTCTAGTTGTTATCCTTTTGGAGTCCGTGAAAGCTTGCTTTCCAAGGGCTGTTGTCATTTCCTCTGGTGTAGCTATAGATAAATCCCTGTTTCTTATAACTCCCTTTGAGGTGTCAAGTCTCTCGTGTGGGTAAGCTTTGCACTTCAAATTGTGGAACGTTTTCATTTTAAGTTTTTCTTTTCTGCTTTTGTTATTTATTTATTTATTTACTGTTATATACTTCTACTATAGTTTACAGGTTCACTCAGCCGGAGATTAGACTTTCAATCAAGAAAGGTGATAGTTTAGGCATAGGAGTATCTTCTAGTCACTCAATTACAATAAATCTTAGGTGGGGGTTATTTCGTTATCTAAATCGGATTCAGATCGATTTCGTTTCGTTTTGTTTTGTTTTGTTTTGCTTGTGTGTGTGTGTGTGTGTGTGTGTGTGTGTGTGTGTGTGTGTGTGTGGTTATTCGTTGTTTGTTTTTTTTCTCTGGTACTGTGCTCCTCCATTCACGATGGAGTTCAACTTCCGTTGTGAATTTACCAAAGGGATAACCAATCACATTAGTTGAGACAAAGGTAAGTTGACTAGAATACTCAAGTTAGGAGGTGGATTTTTAAACCCTATAAATTAAAGTTAGTCTTGTTTCTCTCAGCATGATTAACTCTTAACCCCCGCCTTCAAGCACCTTTAAGGTTAAATAGAGTCGGGCAATCGTTTTTCACAAGAGCAATTTGAAGAATACGGTCGAGACAATCTTATAGGTGCTCAGGCTTGACATGACCAGCCGATTGTTCGAATCAGGCCTCTCTGCAGATGTGCTGTCGGTGCATTTTACAGCCGTAGCCGACGGACTAGATAAATAGAATTTCTAATGCTAAATAGCCATACTTGAAACCCTTTAAATGTGTACAAACAAAGGATAGATATTCGATAGAATTGTTAGTGTTGATTTACAATGTTTGAAACCAAGAGCGTGCAAACAAATTATCAATATTAAATAGAATTCTTAGTGTTAGCAATACTCGAAACCATTTAACGGTGTGCAAACAAATGATTAATATTAAATTAGATAGGAATACTTGGTAAATAGAATTAGTAATGTTAAAAAGCAATACTTGAAACCATTTAACTATGTGCAAACAAATGATCTCTAACAACACGTTTTAAATAAAGTTACCTTGAAACTATTCGCACATGAGTCGTATATATATGAACAGGATTTAGCATTAAATACCACGCTTGGGTTTGTATGCCATAAAACGCCAACCAACCAACGGTTGATATGCCATAAAACGCCAACCAACTAACGGTTGATATGCCATAAAACGCCAACCAACTAACAGTTGATATGCCATAAAACACCAACCAACCAGAGTGATAGTAGACAAAATCTAGTACAAGAAAAGATAATCATTTAAACAAAGCAATTAAGTACATTATTATCTAACTTCTTGCGAGTTTTTCACACAGGCTCTAATTTATGGTTTTTCATTGGAGTCTGAGTAACAGTAAGTCTCCTCAAGTCTCCAGGACTCTCCTAAGTATTCTGGCCGATCTAAACAATGTTGTAGTTTCGATGATCTCTGCTCCTCCTCCGACTTACAACTCTTCAAGCCTATTTACCAAAACTTTGAGGATTGTTCCGAGTGCACCAATTCCAATTGTTACCACCATCATCTTCATGTTCCATACCTTTTTTAGTTCTCTGGCAATGTCTAAGTAATTGTCCCTCTTTTCGTTTCCTTTGATTTTCACTCTGTAGTCGGGACAGCAAAGGTCACTAGTCAGCTGGTTCACTACTCATTGTGAGTTTTTCAGGCACGTTCTAACTGTTGTTTTTTCACTGGAACCGGAATGACAAAAAGTTTACTCAAGTTTCCAGGACTCTTCAAAGTATCCTAACCGATTTTAGTAGTGCTGTTGTCTGGGTGGTTTCAGTTCTTCCTCTAATCTCCAGGACTCTTCAAAGTATCCTAACCGATTTTAGTTGTGCTGTTGTCTAGCTGGTTTCAGTTCTTCCTCTAACCTCCAGGACTCTTCGAAGTATCCTAACCGATTTTAGTAGTGCTGTTGCCTGGCTGGTTTCAGTTCTTCCTCTAACCTCCAGGACTCTTCGAAGTATCCTAACCGATTTTAATAGTGCTGATGTCTGGCTGGTTTCAGTTCTTCCTCTAATACCCAGGACTCTTAGATGTATCCTAACCGATTTTAATAGTGCTGTTGCCTGGCTGGTTTCAGTTCTTCTTCTTATATCCAGGACTCTTCGAAGAATCCCAACCGATTTTAGTAGTGCTGTTGTCTGGCTGGTTTCAGTTCTTCCTCTAATATCCAGGACTCTTCGAAGTATCCTAACCAATTTTAGTAGTGCTGTTGTCTGGCTGGTTTCAGTTCTTCCTCTAATCTCCAGGACTCTTCGAAGTATCCTAACCGATTTTAGTAGTGCTGTTGTCTGGCTGGTTTCAGTTCTTCCTCTAATCTCCAGTTTTTGGAGTCTCTTTACAAGTTTCCTTTGAACCATTCCAAAGGTCCCAGCTATGGTTAATATCAGTGTAACCTTATGTTTCACTACTTTTCTCAGCTCTCTATCTGTTGTATAGCCACATAATACATATGCAGATGCATGCAGTAACATATTCAACACAATAAAGACGAACAGACACAGTTCTTTAGAAAAATATACCTCTCACTTTATGGAAAGGATTGTGTGTGAGAGGTGAGTTGGAGACTGAACAGAACTGCAACATATTGACCCCCCAACTCTTCTGGCTATAACAGTATTTCTTTCCCGTTCTCCTGGGCTGCTCAACCGGGGGCATGGGGGCCCAGCCTCTGCTGTGACATGATTCTCATTCCAGCATCTTCTCCAACTGATCTGAACTTCCTGTCGCCGGGGTTATATAATAATTTGACGTCCACCTACTTATTGCGAGCGTCACATTTGTACTCAATTCAACCCGTCGACAGTCGAGGTTATCCCCTGATCCCCTGATATCTTCACCTGTTATTTACACAGGGGCATTTCTTCTTTTGACAGCTTGGCCGGGGTCAATATGTAACATATCAAGGTCCAAGTATTTGTCAACCTTTCTTTCATTTTCACTCTGTAGTCAGCTGAACTAAAAAAGTCCATTAAATGACAAGTTTATTTCTTTTTGTTTATATAAAAAAAAAAAAAAAAATACGTACGGTTTTCTGGTTTGGATTGTGTAATCTGTTTGGATCTGAAAATCTCAGAAAATGTATGCCATTTTAATGACTGCCTCTGGTCTCACGATGTGGTCTGACAATATATAAACGTCTCGGGATATGCTCTTTCCCCTCACACGATCATCTGACCTCTTTTGTTGAGTTGGTTGGTTGGTATATCAATTTAGGTTATTTAATGCCAAATCCATTTTTATACAAATAATCAGTTCTATTTCAAACAATTCAGCTTAGCATGAGTAGACATTGAAATTGTCAAAAACATTTCTATTTCTAGCTATTCAGTTTAGTCAAATACTTCTAATTCAAACAATTCAGTTTTGCCAAAGTACAGTTTCTATGTCAAAGACAGTTCTATTTCAAATAATTTAGTTAAGCATAAGTATGTAGATTAGTTCTATTTAACCCATAGATAAAGCCCTAACAGGTGATACCACTCTGGGCCAGAGTGGGCCTGGGAGCGATGGCAGTGAAAGGGTGCTCTACATTCCACAAAGCTCCAGCATTAATGGAACCTCACCATCAGATTGTTTAGTGTCATATCCAGGACATACGTTCGGCGGCGGGTGGGGGAGTCTTACCCCTCTGTAGAGATGCAGTCGGTGTATTCTACAGTCCCAGCCGACTGGGCAATACAAATTTAAATGTAAAAACAGTTTTATTTCAGATAATTTAGTTTACCATAAGCGCAGTTTAGATCTCAAAACAGTTCTATTTCGATCAATTCAGTTTAGCATAAGTAAGCAGTTTGCATGTCAAAACAGTTAATTTTAAACAATCTAGTTAAGCATAAATACACTGTTTAGATGCAAAAACAATAAACTCTCGAAACCACCGTTTATTCCTATTTGATCAATAGATAGGAACCTATCACGTACTACCACTCCGGGCCAGATTGGACCAAGGAGCGATGGCAATGAAAGAGTACTCCTCATTCCCAAAAGCTCCAGCATTACTGGAACGTAACCATCGTATTGTTTAGTGTCATATCCAGGACCCTTGTTGGGCGGGGGTCTTACTCCTTTGCAGAGAAGCAGTCAGTGTGTTCTACAGCCCAAGCCGACTGGGTAATTTGTTGTGTAGGCTTTCTCAGCAAGTTAGGATGAAATGCAGGTCCAGGGACTCCATTAAGAAAGAAACAAGGTGAAAACAAAAAAGGGTTTATAAAATGTTTTTGAAGAGGAGAAATAGTGTGATCCTTCGCAACGAAATCCCGTCATTAGAAAAATTAGCTTATCTTTTCTGTGTCTGTATTTTTCTCAGCACATCTCTATCTCTTTCTCGTTGCCGATTCACTTCTTCGTGTGTCATATCCGACTGGCGTTGCTCTTCTGACAACAGGCCTGTACAAGTCACTTCTCTGACTGTCCCTTCTCTGACTGACTGACTGACTGACTGGTCCCTTTGCGTCTCTCCACCTGAGTCGGTCACTCTACCCACTTACAGTGCTAGATGCCATCTTTTTTCACAGTTCTTTGATAGACCTCTACGACTCTCTCTGACCCTGTTCTTCAGACTGTCCCTTGGTTGACCTTCTGTATATATGGCGAGGCAAACATTCCATGGTCAATTCACAACTACACACATACGCACACACACAAGTACTCACGCCCATATAAAGCGAAGTCTGTATTCCACTATCAATAATGTCACATCATTATTATCATTATACTTCTTATCAGTTTTTCACACTAGGGTTAGCCGGTGGTCTTGCACTGGAGACTGAGTGACTGCAAGTCTCCTCAGGTCTTCTGGGCTCTTCTCACTATTCTGGCTGATCTCAACAGTGCTGTCGTCTTAATGGACTCGATTCTTCGTCTGACTTCCAATTCTTCCTGTCTTTTTACCAATCATTTGGAGACTGTTCCAAGTGCACCAACTACAATTGGTATTACCATCACCCTTATGTCCCACAGCTTTTTTAGTATACAAGCAAGGTCTAAGTATACCTTTATTTTTTTGCTTTCTTTGATTATCACTCATTGGTCAACCGAAACAACAAGAATCAACAAGACGGCAAATTCCCCCCTCCTTTTTTTTATTAATAGGCACTAAGTCTGATCTTCGGGACAGAAATAGATTATCTATTTGTATCTCAAAATCTCTGAGAATTTTATACGCCTCATTTTCTAGGACGGATTCTGGTATGTGCATATGCCATTTGGAAGTTTGATAAAATTTCAATCTCTTGCACAGTTCACAGTGAATTACTTTTCCCACCCAATCGTACCTACTTTGGTAATCCTTCTGTGCTAATTTGCTGGATTCGCTTACGACGAGATTAATTGTTTCATCTCTTTCTTCGCATAACCTACACTTGATATTTCGTTGTGTCTGATCGATTTTTGCTCTAACATAATTTGTCTTTATGGCGTTGTTTTGTGCTGTTATTTGAAGAACTTCAGTTTCTCTCAAGAGATTTCCTTTTCCTAACCTTGTCTACATCTTCTCGTATGCAATCTCACCAATTTGTCGCTTGAAATATCCATACAGTTGTTTTTCTTCCCATTTCCGTTTGGCAGTTTTTGTGGGGGGGGGGTTCTATCTATACTTATGTTGCCACAGCTGCAATTGTCTGCAGTAATTAATCTTTCTGTTATATAATTACGGAGGGATTTTTTTATATTATCATTTTTCGTTTTATATATCTTGCCTTTTGGTTTAGTTAGGCTGATAACCTTTCGGCTTAGTGCATGGGTTAGTTAGGTGCACACATTGAGTGCAGGTGTTCACGCGCGCGCGGGGCGGATGTGACAATCAGAGATGTCACAATAAAAAAAAACAGATAGGAAATGGGACCGTGGACATGAATGACGTCATGCCCGGAAGCGCTGAGGATTTTGGAATTTGAAAAAAAAACAGTTAGTTGAGATTTAAACTCCGAACGAGAAGTTGAGATTCGAGTCTAGAGGAAGGAAATCCATTTTCGGAGCTCGCCGAGGCCAGACCAGTAGTTTGCAGTGGGAGTGCCGCACGTGGTGGAGTTAGATGGAAAAGTCAGCATAGAAAGAAATTGTCTCTCTCTCTCTCCTGATGTCGAAAAACCTTAAACTCAAAAAGGTAATAAAAATTTCGTACCTGAACCAATTTCGAGTGTTTTCGGATTCCTATATGCGTATGAACATTTGAGAACGTTTCCCGTATCTGTATGAATATGTCTATTTCACGAATTCATATCTTGGTCATATATTTTTGTCCTTCTTAATATAGTCCTCGAGTCTTTGTATTGTGGAAGACTAGGTACCATCCGTAGTTTATGGGAGTTACTTTCAGGTTTCGTTTCCACAAATACAACACAAATTTTACAAGCGCGTAAACAAATGGAATGTGACAGCAACAAATATTAAGAAACAAACAATTTAATAATCATAATAATAAACATTATGAAAACAATTAAAATACAATATTCATTTTACATGCGTGTGTGTGTGTATGTAGGAAACACAGCTATGGCCATTTCAATAAGAATGATTGGTTCGCCCGTGTGTGCGTGTGTACATGTTGGGAAAGTCTATTAAATCAATAGGTGGCCGAAGTAAAGAAAAATTGATTTCACTTACTTACATGTGTATGTGTGTGTATATATGTGTGTGACCGTAAATATGGTCCTTTTGTATTTTTAAGTCCACACGTGCGTTTTTGCTAGTCGTTTATGACCTTTAGCGACAACGTGTCGCATTCCGGTAGTTGGCAAAAGAACGTCGTATGCTTCTTCGCTCAGTGTCCAGTGTGTTATGCTTTCTGTCTGTCGTCCTTGCCTCTCTCAGTCTGGTAGTGGAATGCCTTTATTAATTAAATTCTTCGTTATTTATACTTTTTGGTGAACTAAAGTGGATCAAAAATGGGATCTTGTTAAGCTTTATAGCAGGTCCTAAAATTCAAGCGCGCGGACATTTCTTGACCTATCAAATTCGTATAATTTCTTATTTATTTTGGAGCCTAAATATTTTTCTGTTAATTAGTTTCTGAGCTGAATCATCTCGAGTTTTCTTATTTTGTGTTTTTAGCTGATTGGTTGAAAAAGTGGAACTTCAATATTAATGCGATTTTGATCCGAATTTTCTAAAATCTTCTAATCTTTGTTTTTGAGGTTGATTATTTTAAGGCTAAAAAATGTGCATTCTATTGTATTGAGGCATCTACACAATCTTCAATGCTAGCAGGTCCTTTTCCTCCTTTTTTTCTTGACATAGATTCTGTTATATTTGTCTCTGCCTCCCACCAGACAAAACTTGACACAAGGTCAAATGACTCGAAGGACTAATTAGAGTTTGGGTTAGGGGAGAGGAAGGTCGGGCATGAGCCGAGGCTTGAGTCCTGCTGGACTATGCTGGTCATCGGCCCACTTTGTGCAATGTGAGCCTAGCTGGACATAGACCTAAACATGGGTCCAGGCACGGATGCCTGATTATAGCTTAAACTAAACAGCGAAGTCCAGTGCTATCCAAACGTGTCAAAGGCACATAGATTTTGTCTGTGTCATCTCTCGAATGTAACGGCTTATGCATAGTCATCAATTTTCCTGTCCTTTGGTCCATTTATCTGAGTTCCCCCGCTTCTCCTCTTAAAAGTGGTCCTTAGCACTTTACAAGGGGGGTGCTGCCCAGGTATGTATTTACCTGGGGGGATAGAATTAATGAATAAATTCTAGAGTTATTTCCATGATTTTAGTTCACATTTCGTTTCTTTCGATATCATAACATTTCTTATGAGTTGCAGTAACGTGTATTTGCTCAAGTATCTTTAAGAAAATGCTTTTAATCTATGACTTTTGTAGTGAAATCTCAAAATTTCTTCATCCCTCTAGCAAGGTCTTGATATTTAACGAACTTTTCCTTCTCTTTACACGTTACATTCATATCGCCAGATAAGACTATATCAACAATGCTACTTTCTTTGGAGGTCAAGTCCAAGATTTTACGATCTGAATGCCTAGCTTGGATCTTGTTATCAGTTTGTAAAGTGAAGTTCCAAAATATCTTTAACTTATCACTCTCTACAACACTTTTCTGCAATGTCGGAGGGGTTTAGAATACACAGACTACATCTCCTTGCAGAAGAGGGTAGACCCACCCACTCCAAAAATGGGTTTCCTGGGTATGACACAAAACTGCATCTGATAGAGAAGCTCTAGTTCTGGCGATCCGGGAGTGTGCAGTACCTTTTCATTGATATTACTCCCAGGTTCACCCTGAACTGGAGTGGTGATACCTGTTAGGGTCCCAACTTGATGCCAGATAACAGTAGATTATTTGTATTAAGAATAGTTATTTGAAGCTATTACTTTTTACTAAGGATTATTATTAGTTACTTCATCATCATCATGTCGTGCCACTAGCATGGATATCCCTGACCCTGTCTCGCCACTTCTCCCTATCATTTATCGCCTCTGCCAGGTCTTCAGGGCTACAACCCGTATCCTCACAGAGCTGCTGAATGTATGTTCGAGCTGGTCGTCCTGCTTTTCCTCGGCCATATGCAGGGGTCCATAGGAGTACATCACTTATGAGCTCGTCCTTGCTTCTCCAGCAGTGTCCTGCATGTCTGGTTCGTTTAACTTGGATAGTTTTCGTGATGGGAGGCAGGTGGCCGTATAGTTGGTGCCTTGTGGGGTGTTGCCACCAGGACCTGTTCAATATTGCTCGCAACATTCTTGTGTAATTGCCGTCTAGCTTCTTCTCCAGCCGTTTAGTTAGCGTCCAAGTAGTGCATCCATATAGCAGTATCGATACGACCGCTGCCTGGAAGAAATTGCGTTTCATTTTATCGGTCAGGTCTGATTTCTATATGATAGAAAGCCTATCGATAGCTGTCCATGCCTTCGTTAGCCGTGTGTCGATGTCTTTTTCGGTTGATGAGATGCTGCTTCCTAGGTAGGTGAATTTGTCTACTAGTTTCAGAGGGGTTCCGTCTAGTGTGGAGAATAATCATTTCTTGAAATTATTAGTATTAGATCGGAATACTTGAAACTATACATCTGATTACAAATTATTTTTATTATATATGAAATACGGGATATCAGACTTGGAAGTGCCCATGGTGTAGTGGTTATCGTCGTGGGAAATGAACACGGCGACACGAGTTCAAATTCTGGACGAGTCTATTAGCATTAAACTAACACACTTTGAAAAGATATAAATCCTATTATTCTTCCTCAATGGAAGAATAAATAGTCGGATAGACTATGTCTTTTAGCCTTCGTTAGGCAACCAGCCTAGGAAAAGGAAAACTCTGGGTTCAAACCTGTATAACTCCGCAAAAGAAAATGACCTTGTGTTACATCCTGCTCGTGCAGAGGGATTGGTAAATATATACTTGATACCATACAACTGTGCAAAAGAAAAGTCTCTTAAGAAACAACCACACCAAAAATGTAAACATAAACGTTAAATGAACGTGATTGCCTAACCTCTAGGTATAAAATAACCCTACACGAGTTGACATACTGGAAAAATCAATCAATCAATCTGCAACACTTTCTGGTTTACGAGGGTATCATTTAGTGCTCACATTGAGCCCGCGTAAAATACTTCTTTAATTATTCGTTTGTGTCTGCACTTGTATTTTTTCTATATCAGGTTACAACAACTTCTCACAATACGGCAGATTGAATCATGTTTCTCGTTACCCCTTATTTCTCTTTATTTCAGACTCTCAAAAATCATCTTTTTATTATATTTGTCCTTATATCATTTCCTTTTTTCAGAAAGAAATGACGCCTCTCCACTTGTCAGCTAATCATGGACACGCAGACGTTGTCAGTAAACTTCTTCATTATGGCTGTAGTGTCAACGCTCAGAATTTCGTAAGTAAACCATTATTGAATTTATTTAAGAAATTGTCTATTCAGGGTGATTTTCAGACCCGTTCAATCATTTTCTTAATTTAAGATCCCCTTCTCCTCCTCCAAAAATTGGATTTTCCTGAGTATGACACTAAACTGCATTTAATTTTGAGACCTCAGTTCTGGAGAACCGGGGAATGTGGAATACCTATTCAAGGTCATTACTCCCAGACCCACTTTGATCTTTAGGTTTGCATCAATGGGTCAAAAAGATCTGTTGAAAAATTATCATTATTAAATAGGAATATTTCAAATTATTTGAAGGAGTGGAGAGTGTGAAGTACTCCTTCGTTGCCATTACTTCCAGCTTCACTCTAAACCGAAGTGGTAATACCTGTTAGGGTCACATCTGTTGGTCAAATAGATCTATTTAAAAATTATTAGCATTGGTTTGGACCGTGGGCAAAAACAAAAAAAAACACCCTTAACGACTAAACCAAAAATAGATACGAACATAAAATAAAAACATGTTTCTAGACTTTGGGCATAAAATAATACTAGACGAGTTGACATGCCGTAAAAATCTATCAATAAATTTTCCTCGGTAGTAACTATTATGCTTCGGGCATCTCTTCAGAATTCGATCCATACACGAGTTTATACAGTATCTATGCTTACATGGATACCAATAAGTGTGTACGATTAAATGATTCAGAAGACAGAACGATGTACAGAATCAAATATGCGCAAACACTTACGTAAATTCTATGTTATTCTTGTAATGAGGAAATGAAGACTATACAGTGGTATCAAAATTTAAAAAAAACAACTGTAAAGAAAAAAAAGGTTTCAACTGAAAGTTAATGGCCTTAAATGGCCATCTTTTTTCCCATTGATGCTTCGTCAAAACACTGTTCACAAATTGCCAACAAATTCGTTCATTGCTCAAAGCATTTTTATTACTCAATTTCCCGTTTTCAAGAGTTTATATCTCGGCCATTGTTGCTATCAAGAAGGGTATGGACTTAAAAACCTCATAATACATAGAATGCTATTGGTCTCTCTTAGATTATTTTGTTGCAGTAATTAATACTGATCTAAGTCAAGTGAGAGTAAGAGACAAGCAAAACTAATGACTTATTGAAGGTTCAACCAGAAGTTAAGTACTTACATTCATCAAGGAGTCCGACAGCTGCATTGCGCATTCGCAAACGACTCACTTGCCTTTATTACTTTCGTGTTGATAGACAGATTAATTAAAATAGTATATACAGGGTGTATTTCTAAAAAGTTGATATCGTTTGAGATGTACAGCGTGTTTCAGAAAAATTGATTTCATTTTGAGATCTAATAATTCGGCCAATTTTCTTTTAAATGATCTCGAATTTTAAACATGTTTAAAAAAAAACTTGTTATATTGTTTAAACTGTTTTTCTTTTCTACAGCTGAAAAGAACAGAAAAACATTATATATATATATATATATATAGTCATCCACAGACAGACTGTTTCGTTGAATTACAACTTTTCAGTGTGGCTAGACACGTAGGACGCTTGCAGCTTGGATCGAAACCCGTCCAACTTCACGTTAGACTGAGTATCATGCCGCTCAGTCAACAAGTGAACAACGGCAGTTCGGGAATTATAAGACATTGAGTTGTAGCTTTAGTTTTGTCTACATTTTTATACTTTCCCGAATACCAGAGTGCTCAATTCGTTCGAATAGCTTTGCATTATGCGAATGGCAGCCGTAAATATATATATATATATATATATTGGGTGTTTCAGAAAATTTTATATCATTTCGAGAGCTAAAGATTTTGCCAATTCTCGTTCAAATGATCTCAAATTTTAAGCAGCATAACTGAAAACAACTTAAAATTCCATGTTTATTGTTGAAAGACTTCTTTTTGCAGTGAATAGATTTTCTAAACTTAAAAAGAACAAAAAAAATAAATTATTAAACAATATATATATATATATATATATATATATATATATATATAGCGTGTTTCAGAAAAATTAATATCACTTCATAATCTAGTAATTTGACTAATTCTCGTTCAAATGATATATGAGTGCGTGTGTATGCATATATCTGTGTATGTGTGTGTGTGTGAGAGAGAGAGAGAGAGAGAGAGAGAGAGAGAGAAAGAGAGAGATGAAACTGGATCTGACAATGAAGCACCAGTTCTAGAGGTATAGGGAGTGAGAAGTACTCTTTCATAGTCATTACTACCAGGTCCACTCTAAGACGGAGGAGAGTTACCTGTGAAGGTCCGAACTATGGGTCAGGTAGATCTGTTTAAAAACAATACGTATTCGATTGGATCGTGTAAAAAAATCTCTTAATAAACAGCAACACAAAAAAATGTAGATAAAAATTTTCAATGAATGCCATTCACTAATCTCCGCGCATAGAATAACCCAAGGCGGGTTGATACGCCGTTGATTGTTTGTTTATTTGCTTGGGCCTATGGCATATCAACTTTTGTTGGTTACTTAATGCCAAATCCATTTTTATACAAATAAACAGTTTTATTTCAAACAATTCAGTTTAGCATAAGTATACAGTTTAATTGTCAAAAACGTTTCTATTTCAAGCTATTCAGTTTAGTCAAACAGTTCTAATTCAAAAACTTCAATTTAGTATAGGTATAGTTTTTGTTTACACACAATTGAATATCAAAACAGTTTTATTTCAAACAATTCAGTTTAGCGTAAGTACAGTTTCAATGTCAAAAACAGTTCTATTTCAAGCAATTCGGTTTAGCATACAAAAACAGTTCCATTTCAAACAATTCAGTTTAGATTAAATGCGCTGTGAAAACAGTTCAAATGTCAAAACAGTTCTATTTCAAGCAATTCAGTTTAGCATAAGTACACAATTTAGTTCTATTTGACACATAGATAGGACCTTATTAGGTGCTACCACTCCGGCCAGAGTGGACTTGGGAGTGATGACAGTTAAGGGGCACTCTGCATTTCCTAAAGCTCCAGTATTACATTGTTTAGTGTCATATCCGGAACACTCGTTGAGGAGGGTCTTACCCCTCTGCAGAGGTGCAATCAGTGTATTCTACAGTCCAAGCCAACTGGGCAAACAGGCCGTTGAAATCAACAAACATCCAAAATAACTATAAATACTAGACAATATATTTATGAAAAAAATAAAAGTTATAATAAAAAACAAAAAAAATGCGGTACTCAGGATCCAGCGTACGAGATATATATAATAATGACTATTAATTTTAAGGTTTTCGGTTTGATTTGGTTTCGTTTCGTTTCGTTCCTTTGTTTTTAATGGAACATCATCATTGCCAAAGCAATTTTCGTTTCGTTTCGTTTGGTCTCTTTGTTTTATTTGGTTTCGTTTTTTGTTTTATTTGGTTTCTTTGTTTTATTTCGTTTCGTTTCGTTTCGTTTCTTTGTTTTTAATGAAACATCATCGTTGCCAAAGCTATTTTCGTTTCGTTTCGTTTGGTTTCTTTGTTTTTAATGGAACATCATTGCCAAAGCAATTTTTGTTAAAAACCAATAGTGATACTATTTATCCCATAGCTTTTAGGAATAAAAGTATAAATTCGAAAAGTACGTAATAATGTGACTGGAAGTCAAGCACGTTAGCCACCACAAACATTCAAGATATAACATTCAAAAACTTGATGGTGAAATTCCAGTCTATTAGCCTTCAGAAATGCTAAGTACCTCTTCATTACCACAGACCAAGAATGGTAGCTGCTGAAAGGGTCCTGTCTTTGAGCCCAAAAGAACTGTTTGACATTTAAATTGAGTGCAAACAAATGACTTATGCTCAACTGAATTGCTCGAAATAAAACTGATCATTTAATCCTATTTACCAACCCCTTCGCTCGGCCAGGATATGACACAAGGTCAATTTTTAAGCGGAGTTTGACAGGTTTGAATTCAGAGTTTTCCTTCTCGTAGACTAGTAACCTCACCAAGGCTGAAAAACCCACTCTGCCCTACTATTTACCCATAGCTGGAGGGAGGATAATTGGATTCATACCTTTCCCAAGGGTATTAGTGCTATGTGAAATGCAATCATTCTCGTCCAAGATTTGAACTCGAGTCGTCGTGTCCATTTCCTATGACGAGCACCTCCTAAACTGATCATTTAATTGTGTGTAAGAAAATGACTGATGTTTAATTGAATTGTTAGTGATATATAGCAATACTTAGAACCATTTAACTGTGAGCTAACCAATGAGTAATGTTGAATAGAATTATTTGTGTTAAATAGGGATAAATTGAACTCTTTAACTGTATGCCTTGATTGAATTATTGGTTTTACAAAGCAATATTTGGAACCAATTGACTGTGTACAAATGAATGAATAGTGTTCAGTCGAATAATTAGTGTTAACAAAGAAATCTTGTAACCACTTCACAGTCTGCAAACATTAATACTGAATAGATTTATGAGTATAGCAATAACCATTTAACCGCGTAGAAACAATACTAGAGAGCCAAAAAATAATTTCTCAATCATTTAAGAATGAAATGACGAACAAAATGTTTTCCAACAAATGACTGATGTTAAATTGTGACAGTTATATAGCAATACTTGAAACCATTTAATTGTGAGCAAAAAATGAGCTCAGGCTTGTTTAAGAATGTTATCTACAAAATGTGTTTACAAATCATATATATATATTTAATACATTGATATGCCATAAAACCCAACCCAACTAAATCATATCTATTTAATATATATGTATGAACAGGATTTGGCATTAAATAACCTCCCATGGTTGATCTGTCATAAAACCGAACCAAACCAAATCCTATATATTCAATAAATATGTTTAAAGAGGATTTAGCATTAAATAACTAACAATGATATGCCATAAAACCCAACCAAATCACACACACACACACATATATATATATATATATATATAGATATATATATATATATATATATATATATATATATAAAGAGGATTTGGCATTTAATAATTAACAATGGTTGATATGCCGTAAAACCCAACCCAACCAAATCCTATATATTTAATATATATGTATAAAGTGGATTTGGCATTGAATCATCTACATTGGTTGATATGCCATAAAACCCAACAAAATTAGATTATATATATTTAATATAGGTGCATAGAGGATTTGGCATTAAATAACCAACAATGGTTAATATACCATAAAAACCCAACCAGACAAAATTATATATATTTGAAAATATATGTAGAGAGGATTTGGCATTAAATAAACTATAGTGGTTGATATACCATAAAACCAAACCAAACCAAATCTTATATATTTAATGTACATGTATAAAAAGGATTTGGAATGAAATAACCAACAATGGTTGATATGCCATAAAACGCAACCCAACCAAATCATATATATTTAATATATACGTATAAAGAGGATTTGACATTAAATAACTAACAATATATGTATAAAGAGGATTTGACATTAAATAACTAACAATATATGTATAAAGAGGATTTGACTTTAAATAACCTGCAATAGTTGATATGCCATAAAAACCAAACCAAACCACCATGCCACTGTAATATCTCTTAACGGCTTTCTTGCATGTATTTCTCTTACTACGAACGTAAAGACATTATCTTTTTAATCCTTCGTTTTCTGCTGATTGAAAAATTTTATAGGCAAAACATCTCGGGGAAGAGTATTATAACTTGCAAACAAAAATTGAAGACATTAGTCTTGCTAAACGAGTTCAGTCGAAAGAATCTTAAAATCCAGTTAATAAAATAAAAAAGAGAG
Source organism: Sepioteuthis lessoniana (assembly GCA_963585895.1). Lineage (NCBI taxonomy): Eukaryota > Metazoa > Mollusca > Cephalopoda > Myopsida > Loliginidae > Sepioteuthis > Sepioteuthis lessoniana. Next base: position 75,109,883 of record OY757921.1, on the reverse strand, counting down.
ATTTCTTGAAAGAAATCAATTTATTTTTTTAAGGTCCATAATAAACCGAAATTTTTGGCTGAACAAGTATGGTCAGTGACCAAAACACAAGAATGTTGTTTTTTAATGTTATTAATACTGGGTGGTCGATGCTGGAAAAAGGAGGCCTCTAGATATCATCCACCCACAACCACCATATATTCAAGAGGACACTACGAGAGCGCGCTGTAAGTGATTAACCGTCGCACCATAAAGAAAAACAGCTTCCAGGCCAAGGTAAGGTCCCTTAGATGCTCGAAGAAAATCGCCGGCTTGGTTAGCAGTGAGGCAGAGAACTGACCATTGCCCAAACACCATCGGCCACCCACCCCTCAATAGTAAAGGTTTATATTACCGGCGACCCCTCAGGATCTTTTCGAAAATCGCTTCCAACCAGTCACCAGAAAAGTTTATCTGCCAGGCAAGATTAGCTAATCCCACAACTCTAAACATTGAGGTATTTCGTCGAAGCTGGCAGTTTTTGTGGGTGGGGGGTCACCACTGCATCAGGTTCTTCCTCCGAAAACTGTCAAAATTTGATATCTAGTTGGCCAGTAATAATTTTTTCGGTCGGTTTAACATTGATTTCCGGAAAGTTTCCAAGTAGATTCTTGAAATGTTCTTTCCCGTTCTGAAGTCTTTCTTCTTGGCTGGCAGCTCTTAATTTTGTTCTTGAAGTGCTTTTCTTTCTGCTTACTTCATTTACTGTTTGTTATGCTAATTGTGATTGTATATCTTTTATTGATTTGGCCTTGAATATATTCTAGTTGTTCTTTTAGTGTGTTTTAGTTAATTCTATCAGGGCTTTACGTATTGTCGTTTGTTGTGTTTCTTTCATTATGTCAGAATGCTTTTTTCTTGTTAACTTGTTTTTGCCAAACAGTTATTCCCACTCACAGAATACTATATTCGGCTCTGGTTATTGTCGGTAGAAATAAATACGGTGACTCCTCGAGTTGAAATCTGAACGAGGCTGTTAACATTTTTCATAGCGCTAATACCCTTGGGAAAGGTATGAATCCAACTGTTCCAGCCATGGGTAAATAGTGGGGAAGACTGGGCTCTTTGATCTTGGTATGGTATCCGATCTAGGAGAAGGAAAACTCTGGATTCAAACCTATTTAACTTCACTTAAAAATTGACCTTGTGTAACATCCTGCGCGTACAGAGGTGTTGATAAGTACATTCATTTGGCTCTTGGAAATTAAGTTCATGTATATAACCGGGCCATTGGTCAAATGAGTAGAGTATTTACCAATAGTCCGGGAGACTGGAGTTCAATCCCAGGTCGAGTCATACCAAAGACACAAAAAATGCCGCCTTGCTTACCACTCAGCATTATGAGGTGAGGATCAAGGGTAAAGTGGAGCAATCCTGGGAAAAGAATAACACCCTCCCGTACACCTTGGTGTAGTAGCTATTGAAAAGGGAGCCTTCGGGTTACCTTCGACTAAGGTCGCCAACTTTTCTTTATATCAGAGAGTATTTTAATTTTTTTTTTTTTTTTCAGCAAGGTAACACGGCACTTCATTTAGCAGCGATGGGAAACCATGCAGAAACAGCAAAAAGTCTTGTTCAGGCTGGCTGTGAATTGGATTTGCCAAATTATGTAAGTATTTCTTCGTTCTTTCTTTCTCTTTTCATCCTTTTTTTTTTTTTTTTTTTTTTTCTTGTAGGGGATATCTTTACAAATAACCACCCAACTTCCGGTGGTATAGTGGCTATCATCTACAAAGCATCCACCTCTGGGAACCAAAATTTGTCGACTAAACTTTGTCTACCGCTATAACAACTCATTTGAAAACAAAAAGATTTACCGACAAACTATTCGCTTTCAAATGTACATGAATTTATACCTTAAAATTCCTTCACTTACGCTGCAATGACGATATGAACTATTTAATCATTTACTATACTTGAAACTGTTTAAATGAGAGTAAACAAATGACTGATGTTAAATATAATTATTAACATTAGACAGCAATGTTTGAAACCATTTGACTCTGTATAAACAGATGACTGATATTTTGTAGAATTATTAGTGTTAAATTGCAATATTTGAAATCATTTAACTGTGTGCAAACAATAAATAGCAATGCTTGAAACCATTTAACTGTGCATAAAAAAATGAGCTCTGGCTCGTTTGAAAAATCTTACCGACAAACTTTTCACTTAAAAATCATACAATATATGTATAAACATGATTTGGCATTAAATAACCATCAAAGGTTGATATGACATAAAATCTGGTTACTCTACATCAAAGCGTTTTACGGTTTATAGAGAACTAAACAAATTCCAAATATTTATCAACGTAGATTCTTCGATTACGGATTTCTAAAACAGTATGTTCAAGCTGTGTAAACACGTGAACAGCGGAAACAGGTCATGTGGGTTAACAGCCGGAAAGCTAACCGGAATACATAGGCGTTATGAAATTATATATTACAACTGGTACCTACAGACGGAGCGGTGAATCAGTCGTCAGTCAGTCACAGAGCAGTCAAGTCAGAGCAAAAGCTACCCTGCCCCCCCCCCGCGCAGAAGGAGCAGTAGCCACCGGCGAAGAAGCGGAAAAAACGCTGAGTGGAGCTCTGAATATGATTAATATAGCAGTCCTCTGTCAATCTCTGTGTCCCAGTCCTTCGTCTCTGTCTCTGTCTGTCTGTCTGTCTCTGTCTCTCTCTCTCTCTCTCACTCATATTTACAGCCGATTTCAACCCTTGGAATTATAAATTGAGACTTAAATTTTCATAAAGGAAAGTCTCTTCATTCCTTCATCATGCTATACTACATTGCAAGGGTAATGTGAATGTTGTAACGTATTATGTGCCATAAGTTCGTAAGGAAATATCGAACAATATTGTTACAGATAAATTGTCCGGGAAATTGTGAAAAGATTAGATCTGAAATATATTATAAAAATCAGGCAATCCCATTAAATAAATAACAGGAGGCTGGGTTGAAATAAATGCCGTCGTCGTCTTTTTATGTGTCATTTTTTTTTTTTTTTTTTTTAGTAATGAGCAATAGTTTATAAAATCTATATTGTGTGAGTATTGATTTCTGTATATGTACAGTGTACGTAAATATTTTAGTATTCGTTTTAATCGCTTACATGTCTGTCAGTTCTGAATTGCTTAGAGGATAAAATTTGGTTATCGTTGTGAAGTTTTGGGGTTGATACTGTTGGTTCGAACGTTCCCGGAGATTAATAGGCTGCTACTAATTGATGGTGAATATTTGATATAATAATTCCAACTAGCTTTTGACGATAAAGAAAGAGAAAAGTTATCTCTAGGACCCGTAAAACATCTGGGGCTTATTATTTTTTTTAAAGATTTGGTTATATACCTGGGTTAGGGACTGTTACAAGTGTAAGTTTATAACGTTTTTGAAATAAGTACTAGTTATACAAGACTGATTTAATCTTTCCGTGTAACCAACAGGAATCAAGTTCACTTTTAATGGATTGTGTTTATTTATGCTGTAAACCCTGCAGGAATATTCGTGTCATTTCAAAATGAGAAGTTAACATTTCAACTATTGGCAAATGTTAATTTGCATATCGTACGTTTTTCTGTGTGTTTCTTTATGAACATATTTAGCAAAATATAATTCATCATCTTTTAATTCTTTTTTTTTTTTCCATTTAAAAGAGATTACAGACACCACTTCATGCAGCAGTCGAAAGCGGACTGACGGAGGTGGTAGAGGTGCTGCTGGCGGGCGGAGCCAGTCTGGATGCAAGGGAAAAGGTAAGGAAATAATAGATATAAAATTACAAGGTATATACAATTATGGGTGTCACGTCTGTTTTAATAAAAATTACAAGGTATATACACTTAACATTATATATATATATATATATGTGTGTGTGTGTGTGTGTGTGTGTGTGTGTGTGTGAGTCACGTCTATTTTGATATGCATGTGTCGACATAAAACTCAGAAAAGAGACGTCGTTGAGCATTGAATTCTGGCATACACTTTAATATGTCTATAATTAGGAAAAAATACAAAATTTATTCTATGATTTTTTTTACAGATCAGATGATATAATTCGATAATTGAAAATCAGTCGATTTTTGGAACTCTTCAAAATTCTTCATAAGTACGAAAAGCTATCAGCCAAGTAAGCTAAATCTGTAGAATACACCGATTGCATCTTTGCAGGGGGGTAAGACCCCCACCACCACCAACAAGTGTCGCAGATATCACTCAAAACCATCTGAAGGCCATGGCTCCCAGGTCCACTCTGGCCTAGAGTGGTAGTACCTAATAGGGTCCTATCTATGCGTCAAATTGAACTGTTTGACATTTAAATTATGTGAAAACAAATGACATATACTTAATTGAATCGTTAGAAATAGAACTATTTGATCATTTAACTGTGTGTAAGCAAATTTAATTATTAGTGATGCATAGTAATACTTGAAATCATTTAACTGTGTGGAAACAAGTGAGCAATGTTGAATAGAATAATTAATGTTAAACAGCAATACTTGGAATTCTTTAACTGTGTGCCTAAATTGAATTATTGGTTTTACATAGCAATATTTGGAACCATTAACTGTGTGCAAATGAACGGTGTTGAAATAGAATAATTAATGTTAAATAGCAAAACTTGTAACCACTGTCTGCAAACTGGATAAACATTAAATAGAATTATCAATAATTGTGAACCATTTGACTGTAGAAACAAGAGAAATACAAATGTGCAAACAAATAATATCTAACACATTAAAAAAGAAATTACCTACAAACTATGTGTGCAAACAAATAGTAACTTGAAACTATATAACAGCAAAAGATGGTCATTGTTTTGTTGAAATACTTACGTGAAATCATATGGTTACAGTATTTGATTGGAATACTTAATCACATATAACAGTGCAAAACGTTTTCAGAAACAACTACCCAATAAATCTACATATACTTACCCAACCCCTCGACACGAGCGGGATGTGACATAAGGTCAATTTTTTAACAGGCTTGAATTCAGAGTTTTCTTTCTGCTAGACCTATTGCCATACAAAGGTTAAAGAGCCAAGTCTGCCTAACGAATTACCCATAACTGGAAGGAGAATAATTGAATTCTTACTTTTCCCAACAGTATTAGCTCTATGTGAGATGCGAACAGTCAGGATTTGAACTCGTGTCACCATGATAATTGTCATGGCTATATAGCAATACTTGCTAGAGTTCAGGTTCATTTTAAAATGTTATCTTCAAAATGTGTTTACGAATCATTTTTATTCCTTATATATGTAAAAACAGTATTTAGCATTAAATAACCTAAAAAAAATTGGTATGCAACAAAGTCAAACCAAACCAAAACATACATATTCTATATATATGTATAAAGAATATTTGGCATTAAATAACCTACAATGGTTGATATGCCATAAAACCCAACCCAACCAAACCAAATCATATAAATCTAATATATATGTATAAATCGGTGTTGCAGTGCTTGGATACCATCGGTCAAAAATGTAAACAACAGCACATATGGAAACATCATATAGACTTTTCAGCCCCAAAACTGTTCAACCCACCCGGGAATATATATATATATATATATATACTCGCTTTCAGATATAATAATGTGTCTCCTCATTAATCAAGCACTTCCATCGGTATTTGTTTGGATGGTGTTTTCTTAGATTTCTATTTCTTTTGACCTTTTTTCCAAGTACTCAGACTAATACGGAGACAACTATCATGTTAATATGTTCCCTTTTTTCCTTCGATTTTTTTGCAAGTTTGATATACGAGTTTAGTTTTTCAGTATCCCCCTCTCTCTCTCCCTCTCTCTCTCTCTCTCTCTCTGTAAAGTAGGCCCCAGCATCGACATCGAGTTTAAATTTCAATGTCCTTTGGTTTGTTTCAGTTTGGTTGTATTTTCGTGCATATCAACTCTTGTGGCTTATTTAATGCCAAATCCTGCTTATATATATATATATATATATATATATATATATATATATATATATATATATATATATAACTTAGAGGCGTTAGTGGTGTATGGTTAACGTCATTGGAAATGTATACATTGACCAGAGTTCAAATCCTGGACGATACTGTTTGCATTTCACACACCCTTGGGAAACGTATGAATCCAACTATTCTCCCACCAGCTATGGGTAAATAGTAGGGTAGACTGGACTCTTTAACCTTGGTATGGGAAGCTATCTAGGAGAAAGGAAGCTCTGAGCATGTTAAACTCCACTTAAAATGGCCTTGTGTCACATCCTGCTTGTGCAGAGGGATTTGGTAAATACATACATAGTTTATATATATATATATATATATATATATATATATATATATATATATATATATATATAATTTGTAAGAGAATAGTTTGTGGGTAACTTTATTTTTAACGTAGTAGTTAAAGTTCAATTGTTTGCACACAGTTAAATGGTTTCAAGTATTCCTATCGAACGCTAATAATTCTGTTTAATATTAATCATTTCAAGTATTGCAATTTGATATAAGCAATTCTTTTTATCGAGTATTGATATATCAATATAATTGGCCCACAGCCGCATGGTTTCAAATAACTAATAGCAATAAATTTAGTAAATTTTAGTGATTGATTCTACTTAACTCATAAGTGGGACCCTAACAGGTACTCCCATTCCGGTCAGAGTTGACTTGACAATAAAGAAGTTCTCCAGATTTCACAAAGCTCCAGGACTGGAACTTCACCATCAGATTCAGTTTAGTGTCGTTTTTAGGATACGTACTTTTTGCGAAGTCTTACCCCACTGCAGAAGTGCAATCAATGCATTCTACGGCCCCACGTAGCAGAATGGTATAAAAAATGATATATACTACGTTCTGTCTGAAATGTAATCGGACTGAGTGCATTATGTAAGCTAAGAGCGAAAGAAGGAAAAACGGATTGTGTTTTCCTCTAACATGATATCTTGGAAGTATTTTTATCATAAAGGGTTTTCGGACTATTGTCTTCATCTTTATTGTTATTTCCACAACGTTTCGGCCGATATGTCCTCCGGCCTTCTTCAAGTGTTTGTCGAACTCGGGAACCTTCACGTAACTTCGAACTACGTCCTTTATTGAATCCACGGGGTCACCTGTTCTGATTCCGTTAGCCATAACCGGGTACAAGTGTTAAGTATTCCTGTATTGTTACTCGCCGGTAGTGAGGATTGAACCTGCAACCTCAAGATGATTGTCTCCTTAAAAGCTTAGGGAACCTAGGCCAATAACCGTTACGCCATGTGTCCTGCTGGACATTGTCTTCATCTTTATTGTTATTTCCACAACGTTTCGGCAATAGTCCGAAAACCCTTAATGATAAAAAATCAACAAGCTTCGTCTCAGAAATTTAGACAACTATCTTGGAAGTATATTCCTACAATCTTGGCTTTCTGCAACCATAACATTTTTTTTCATATGCTTCTGTTTACACCTTCCTTTTACAGTTCGTTCAGTTATAAGAACTAAGAAATAAACAATAAACATCGAGCAACGAAAAACCCTAAAATGGTCTGATTGGAGAAATCTCCATCAAAAGAACTTGAAATGCTTCAGCAAGTGAGTGAAGATAACACCTCGTGTTTTTGAGTGGCATAAGAAGTTCAAAGAGAGGTACCAGAAGGTGAAAGATGACTCCAGAAGCGGGAGGCTTTCAATAAGCAAGACTGAGGTCAATGTTGATGGCTGTGCGTGGTGATCCTTGGTTGACTGTTCGAATGATCGCAAATAAGCTGGATATGAAAAAGAAAGTATTTCGAAGATTGTCTCCAAAGATTTTGGCACGCAGAAAGTCTGCACAAAAATGGTGCCAAGACTGCTGAATGGTGATCAGAAGGAGCGCTGCATGCACGGAAACTAAAGAACCAGAGCAACCAAGGTCAAATGTCTAAGTCATATTGATCACGTTCTTTCTTGTAATGAACATCCTCCTCAGCGAGCTTTTACCACAGAGCCAGACGACCAATCAGCAAGTCTACAAGGAAATCTTGCAGCGTATGGTTCGTTCAGTGTGCGAGAAGAGAAAAGAGTCTTGGTTGAACAAATCGTGTCTTCTTTGCCACGATGGTTCCCATAACGCTTTAAGCATCCAACAGTTCCTGATCGAGATGAGTATCGTCCTGCTGGAACAACCATTCTGTTCACCTGAACTTGCTCTAAATGACTCATGTTTTCTTCAAGAATCATAAAGGAGACTCATTTTTAAGACATGGAGGCCATCAAGAGAGCCATAAAGACGGAGCTGAGAGGCATCCCAGAAGAATCCTTCCAGCAGTGAATAGAAGCGTGGCTGAGAGGAAAGGGAAATCGGTGGTTACTTAGAAGAAAAAAAACCATAGAATTTGTCGTTTGGAATTGAAATAAATTGTTTGACACCAGACCAGTTAATTTTCAGATACATTCGTAGATAGATAGATAGATAGATAACTCAATGTGTGTGTGTGTGTGTGTGTGTGTGTGTGTGCCATATTGGATGGTATATTGAACGCGCATCTAAATGACAAAAAATTTGCAGATATTTCTCTGGATCCAATTTACTGTAATTATGACAAAATATCTATCTACTGAAGTCTGAAATGAACAACTATGGGGATATATATATATACAAAGTAAGTAAAGTTGATGACTTTAGTCGAGAGTAACCCGAAGGCTCACTTTAAATGAGCTACTACAAGATGGAGAAGGTGGGGCGCTACTTCTATCCTGGGATTGTTCCACTTTACCCGTGATCCATACCTTATTATGCTGAGTGTTAAGCAAGGCGGTATCAAGTACCATTTTTTGAGTCTTTGGTATGACTCGACCCGGGATTAAATCCCGGTCTCCCAGGCCACCGGCGAACACTCTACCCACTAAGTCAATGGGCCATATATATATATATATATATAGAGAGAGAGAGAGAGAGATTAATGTTGAAGTTATATAGAGAAAAATAGTTTTGTCTGAATTGTTTATAAATTTTTACTTTTCTCTTGCAGTCCGGCAAAACAAGTTTGCAGTTAGCATCCCGAGGGGCTCACGTGGCGTTGGTGGATACCATAATAAAGGCGGAGAGGTATTACTCGACGACAAGGGTGAGTTCTTTTGCTCTTTCATGTAAGGGATAGTTTTCCTTTACCATACTACATAAATATACTTCCTACAAAGTCTTTATCAGATGATGACACTGGCTTCACTCATACAATTTAATCAGAGTGCCCCAGCAGTACCTTACGATACCACCAGTTTTTGTTGGTTTGTCATCATTCAGTGGGATGGCCATATCCATGCTGATACAGTTAGGGCCTCATTCTGGATTTTTATATATATATATTATCCCCTTGCGTTTTCAAGTTTATCTGTCTTTAAATGAATACCTGATGATGGTCAGGTTTGAACCACAGTTTACTCTCGATACGTATTTTCCAGCACTGTCGGCTGGGGCTGTAGAATACATCCACTGAATCTCTGCACAGGGGTAAAACTCCCCCTCAACGAGTGCCTTGGATATGACATAAACTATTTGATGGTGAGGCTCAAGCCTTGGAAATTTGGGGAATGTGGAGTACCTCTTCATTACCATTGTTTCCAGGTCCACTCTGATCTGGAGTGGTAGCACCTGATAGTGTCCTATCTATGGGTCAAATAGAACTAAACTGTGGACTTATGCTAAATTGAATTGTTTGAAATAGAACTTTTTGACTAAAGTGAATAGCTTGAAATAGAAACGTTTTTGACTATTAAACTGTGTACTAATGCTAAAATGTATTGTTTGAAATGGGACTGTTTATTTATATAAAAATGGATTTGGCAATAAATAACCTAAAAAGGTTGATATGCCATAAAAACCCAAACAAACAACAAACAAAACCAGAAGTATGGGGCAATCACTGAGAATCAAATTGTCTTACAATGGTTTGTACACCTAACGTGCTAACCATTACACAACGTGAATTACCCAGGTGTGGTTTTCAGCTGAGACAATTTTAATTTCCATTAGAGAAGGGTATCTTTTAAGTAGTTATTTTTTTAGATAACTTTTTCCTCCAGTTGTGTACTTCAAATTTATAAGGATTTTTAATTTTCTCTTCTTTAGACGCAAAAAAAAGAAGACAGAAAAACTTCGTCCCATGGAAGTGAAAATGAAACTCTGTCTCATGTATATTCAAAAATAGAAAATATTGCTAAGAAATATCAAGGTCATGTTTCTCATGGTCAACTATATTTGGTTTGCTGAATAAAAAATAATTAGTCCAGTCAGCTGGGACTGTAGAATACACAGACTGTGTTATATAATTATGGAATGATTTTTTATTTTAATCATTTTATCGTTCAGTTTGGTTGGGCTTTGAACTATTTAGTTCAGGTGTGTAGACAATTGGTTCAGTTTACGCTCGTGCACAAAGCATATGACAATCACCATTGTCATAATAAACCCTAGACAGGAAATTGGGCTGGAGTGTGGATGGCGTCATGCCCAGAAGAGATGGGCTGAGAGTTTGGAAGATTTTGAAAAAAGATTCAGGTGAGGTCCGACCATGGGGTTGAGAAGTTGGGGTCCGACCATAGTGTTGAGAAGTTGAAATCCGACCATGCAGTTGAGGATTTGAGATTGGACCATGCAGGCAGACAGTTGAGTTTCTGCCATTGGGGCAGAGAATGGAGTTCTTTGCCATAGAGTTGAGTTTTCTACCGTTGCGGCGGCGGTTAAGTTTTTCGGGTCCCGACCAGCGAAGATAAATTGATTGGTTTGGTTTGGTTTCTTTGTCTTAACCTTTGTAGGTTATTTAATGCCAAAGCTATTCTCCTAGAAGAACAGTAGTGGTACTATTTAACCCATAGATGGGAGGATAAGGGGGTTCATACCTTTCCCAAGGGTATTTGCCCGAAAGTGAACGTAATAGCGACTGAAGTGTCACCACGACTGGAGTACGAACTCGCGTACTACGATTCCGCAGTCAATCGCTTTAACCATTACACCACGAGGACACCCTAGAAGATAAATTGAGATCTAAAACATCACAAGATGTGCCGAACTTTGAGGGTGTTGTTAGCATAGTATGATTACGAAAGACTTTTAAGAATTGTCTCTCTCTTCGTGTCGAAGAACTCCGAAGTTAATAAAACGTTCGTAGCCGAACAACGGAATCTGCCTGTATCTGTGTTTTGTATCTGAATATGTATTTGTGGTACCATTGGATTGATATCATTATGATGATCATTATCATGGGTATACAAAAACTGCATCTCTGCAGAAGGGTAAGACCCCACCAACGAGTGTCCTGGTGTATGACGCTAAACAATCTGATTGTGAGATTCAAGTCCTGGAGCTATGAATAATGTGAAGTACCCTTTCATTGCCATTCCTCCCTGGTCCACTCTGACCTGGAGTGGTAACTTCTGTTAGGGTCTCATCTATCGGTCAAATAGATTTAGTGTCCCCGGTATGACACTAAACTGCATCTGATGGTGACACTTCAGTTCTGGAGAGTCTCTGCAGAGGGCTAAGACCCCCACCAACGAGTGTCCTGGTATATGACGCTAAACAATCTCATTTGTGAAGTTCAAGTCCTGGAGCTTTTTATAATGTGAAGTACCTCTTCAGTGATATTACTCCCAGGTCCACTCTGATCTGGAGTGGTAGTATCTATTATGGGTCATATTGAACTGTTTGACTATTTGACTGTATGCAAACAAATAACTGATGTTAGATTAAATTGTTACTTCTACAAAACGGAGCTTGAAACCTTTTAACTGTGAGCAAATAAAACTATTGGTGTTAGACAGCAATACTTGAAACCATTTAACTGTGTGCAAACAAATGATTAATAATAAATAGAATTATTAGTGTAAATTGGATTACCACGACTAGAAAATCCGACGAACACTTGCGCACGACATATGTTATGGAGACACTGGACAGCTGTTTCGACCTTATTAGGTCTCAGCAGCAACGTACACTGTGATCTCCTCCACTGGAGATCAAACCAGCGACCACAGAATGAAGAGCAGAAACTCTACCACTGAGCCATCAACCCACATCGCACTCAAGTGAACTGCTAGACATGGTAATTGCGCGGCCAATTAAACTGAATGTGTCTTGCAAGTTCCATCCGTACTCTTAACGGAGGACACGGTCACCTCCAGGAGGATTGGAAATACGCATCCGCGTAATTATGATAACCTCAAAGCAAGGATACAAATGTACATTTTCTTTTTTAAATAGAGGAATTGAATTAAGAATTAAGTTACCACGACCATATAAGTCCACTATTTAAAAAAGAAAAGGTGCATCTATATCCTTGCCTTGAGGTTATAATAATTACGCGGATGCATTCTGTGGTCGCTGATTTGATCTCCAGTGGGGGAGATCACGATATACGCTGCTGATGAGACCTAATAAGGTCGAAACAGCCATCCACTATTTCTGTATGTCGCGCACAAATGTTCACCGGATTTTCTAATCGTGGTAATTCAATTCACTATTTAATTCCTCTATTTAATGAAGAAAATGTATAGAATTTTTAGTGTTAGATAGAAATGCTTGACACCATTTAACTTTGGGCAAACAAATGAGCTCTACGTTGTTTAAAATGTTATCTACAAAATATGCGTTTACAAATCATATATATAAATAGGATTTGGCATTATTTAACCTACGAGGGTTGATATACCATGAAACCCAACTAATCGACTTGAGATGTAATTATTAATTACTTCCACAGTATATCAACCTGTTTATGCCAAGAGGTTAAAGAATCGCGCCAATTGTACATTGCACACCTGGAAACAATGGCAGTAAAGGGGTACTCCAGATTTCCTAAAGCTCCAGGTCTAAAGACTCACCATCGGATGCAGGACACTCGTTGGGGGGGTCTTCCCACTTTGCAGTGATGCAGTCGGTGCCTTCTACAGCTCCGACCGACAGGGCTAAGAATGATTGGAGTTGATGTCGATAAAAACAGGAATATTTTTAGCCTTTCTAAGCAGTAAAATCTGTTTGAAAGGCTGGGGGGGAGTCTTCGTGACATGAATGGTTAAAGAGCTAAACTTCGGTCTCGAAGTACGCGAGTTCGTACTCCTGTCGTTCTGTTACATATACTTTTGGATTGATTCCTTTGGGAAAGTTATTAACTCCCTTATCCTTCATTTATAGGTTAAATAGCACCACTACTGTTTTTCTAAAAGGATGGCTTTGACATTAAATAACCCACGAATGTTGATATGCCAATAAACGAAAAAAAATCAAAGGTTGAAATTACCATAAAAAAAACAACACATTTTGTGCTGGAAAGAATTTAAATATTCAAATTATAAGATTTAAAGAATTTTAAAAGGTCTTTCTGGATCGGTCCACTTGTTTTACATTAGAATCCCAGATGGTCATCCATCCATTATCATGATACAAGCCAAAATTATTATACTAGTTCAAGTAACTGTCTACGCCGGGTATAGGGTCAAGATTTTGTTCGGTTCTTTATTCTTTAATTTGTATCCCTTTCAAAAAGTTCAATTTTTTTAGTTATTCACCTCCTCTGTGTGGGGGGGCGCTAAGTGTGTGAGGGTTGGTTGGTTGGGGGGGGGTTATGGCATATCACCCTTTGAAGGTTATTTAATGCCAAATCCATTTTTTACAAATAATCAGTTCTAATTTAAACAATTCAGTTTAGTATGAGTACATAGTTTAATTGTCAAAATCATTTCTGTTTCAAGCTATCCAGTTTAGTCAAAAAGTTCTAACTCACACAATTCAATTTACTATGAGTGTAGTTTTTGTCAACACACAGTTAAATGTCAAAACAGTTTTTCGAATAATTCAATTTAACGTAGTACAGTTTTAATGTCACAAACAGTTCTATTTCAGACAATTCAATTTAGCATAAGTACGCAGTTTAAATATCGAAACAGTTCTATTTCAAGTAATTTACTTTAGCATTAGTACACAGATTAGTTTTATTTAACCCATTGATAGGACCCTATCAGATGCTACCACTCTGGGCCAGAGTGGACCCGGGAGTGATGGCAATGAAGGGGTGTTCCGCATTCTCCATAGCTCCAACATCACAGGAACTTCACCGTCAGATTGTTGAGTGTCATATCCAGGACACTCGTTAGAGGGGGGTCTAAACCCCTCTGTAGGGAAGCAGTCAGTGTATTCTATAGCCCTAGCCGACTGGGCAATATGTGTGTGCATATATTTGTGTATGTTAAGTGTGTGTATGTGTGTATGTGTATGTGTGTATGTTATGTGTGTGTATATATATGTATGTGTTAAATGTGTGTATATGTGTATGTCATGTGTGTATGCGTATGTGTGTGTTAAGTGTGTATGTAAGTGTGTGTTTGTGTGTATTAAGTATGTGTGTATGTGTATGTATGTGTGTTAAGTCCGTGTGTATGTGTGTGTGTTACGTGTGTATATATATGTGCATGTGTGTATGTGTATATATGTGTGTTAAGTGTATGTATGTTAAGTATGTGTGTATGTGTGTTAAGTCTGTGAATATGTGTGTTAAGTCTGTGAATGTGTGTGTATGTGTATGTATGTGTGTTAAGTGTGTGTGTATGTGTATGTATGTGTGTAAAGTGTGTGTATATGTTAGTGTGCATGTGTGTGTGTTTATGCACGTATGTTAAGCGTATGTGTATGTGTGTGTGTTATGTATGTGTATGTGTATGTATGTGTGTTAAGTCTGTGTATATGTTAGTGTATGTGTGTGTTTATGCATGGGAGTTAAGTGTGTGTGTGTGTGTGTGTGTGTGTGTGTGTGTGTGTGTGTGTGTGTGTGTGTGTCAAAGAACTGTCTGAGGTCATTAATAACGAGTAGTTGATGGCTTTAGCTTCATAGTCTTGTTCTTTGTGCCTGAACTAAAAACATGAAGGGAAGAATTAATTAGGTACCTCGACAATCGATTCTATCTCAAAAGACAGAAGATAGCAGACATATTGTCTCCTATCCTAAGTTTGGCGTCTTTGTAGATAGACAAGAGGCAAGCACCATCCAGCGGGATGGGGGAAGAGAAATCATTATGAATAGTAGGAAAATGACCGTCAAAAAAAGTCATAATTGTAATAATATATACAAACATTTATTGCTCCTCTCCCTCTCTCTTTCTCTCCCGATCTCTCTTTCTCTCTTTCTCTCTCTCTCTCTTTCTGTCTCACACACACACACACACTCTCTCTCTCTCTCTCTCTCTCTCTCTCTCTCACACACACACACACACACACACACACACATACTCACACACACACACACACACACACACATGCTCACACGCGCGTGCGTGCTCACTCACACGCACAGAGACACACATACATACACTGCTCTTTCATTGTCCGTTAAAATCAACGTCGACCTTTTTATGCCTACTTCCCTCCTAAAAGCTTAAAGGGGAGTCCCCGTGGCGTAGTGGTTAACGAGCTGAACTGCGGCATCGTAGTTACCGAGTTCGAACTCCAGTCGCGATATTGTGTTCACTTTCGGGAAAATACCCTATGGAAAGGAATGAACCATCTGATTCTCCGCAGCAATAGGTTAAATAGCACCATTACTGTCCATCAACAAGGATAGCTTTGACATCAAATAACCCAGAAAGGAGGTGTCCGTAGTGTAATGGTTATCGTCGTAGGAAATGGATTCGGCGATACGAGTTCAAATCCTGAACGAGAACGATTGCATTTCACATAGCACTAATACCCTTGGGAAAGGTATGAATCCAATTTTTATCCCTCCATCTGTGGGTAAATAGTAGGACAGACTGAGTTATTCAGCCTTGGTGCGGCAACTAGTCTAGGAGAAGAAAAACTCTGAATTCAAACCTGTTAAACTCCGCTTAAAAATTAACCTTGTGTCATATCCTGCCCGAGCGGAGGAGTTGGTAAATATGAATAACCCAGAAAGGTTGATATGCCATTAAACAAATTTCAAAAAATCTTAAGATTTTTTTTATGCTAGTGGACGGTACTGATCATTCGCTTGATTGATTTTAACGGCATACCAACTCGTCTAGGGTTATTTTACGCCAAGACGTTAAGGAATCACATTCATTCTACGGCCTTGTATACAATTTTTGTGTAGGTCTTTCTTTAAAAGTCGGAGAGTTTTTGTTATTTTTTTATTTTATTTTGTTTTTTCTCCTTGTTTTTTCTCCTTGTTTTTGCATTTTTTGTACATGGTCCAATGGAATACAAATAATTTCTAAATAAATCTATTTGATTGGACCTCACCGGGCACTACCAATCCGGGTTTGGCGCTTCCTGGCAGCAACACCCCACAAGACACCAACTGTACGGCCACCTACCCCCTATCACGAAAACTATCCAAGTTAGACGAACCAGACATGCAGGACACTGCTGGAGGAGCAGAGATGAACTCATAAGAGATGTACTCCTATGGATCCCCACACATGGCCGCGCAAAAGCAGGACGACCAGCTTGAACGTACATTCAGCAGCTATGTGAGGATACAGGATGTTGTCCTGAAGACCTACCTAGGGCGATGAACGATAGGGAGGAGTGGCGAGAGAGGGTCAGGGATATCCGTGCTACCAGCGCGATATGATGATGATGAGTGGTGTAAGGATGAGCAAGCTAGACAAGCAAAGATTTATGAGTGAGTTGGAGTCTCGTTGGGTGCCCCATTCATATGGCCTTGTGCAACATCTAAGCAAAAAAAGCTTTGTAAATTACTACTACCACCAGTCCTTGCCCAGTCGACTGGGGCTGTAGAATACACCGACTGTACCTCTGCAAAGGGTAAGATCTCCCTAACGAATGTCCTACATATGACACTAAACAATCTGATGGTGAGGTTCCAGTGATGCTGGAGCTTTGGGGAATGCAGAGCATCCTTTCATTGCCATTTCTCCCTGTTCCACTCTCGCCCGGAATGGTAGTACATGATAGGGACCTGTCTTTGGGTTAAATATAACTAACTGCATACTTATGCTAAACTGAATTATTTGAATTAGAACTGTTTGGCTAAACTGCATAGCTTAAATAGAAATGTTTTTGACAATGAAACTGTACTTTAAACAACGTACTTATGCTAAACTGAACTGTTTGAAATAGAACTGCTTTTGACATTGAAAATGTACTTACACTAAATTGAACTGTTTAATATAGAACTGCTTTGACATTTAACTGTGAGTAAACAAAATCTGTACTTATATTAAACTGAATTAGCTGAATTAGAACTGTCTTGAGAATTAAACTGTGTACTCAAGCTAAACTGAATTGTTTAAAATAGAACTGACTATTTGCATAAAAATGGATTTGGCGTTAAATAACCTACAAAGGTTGATATGCCCTAGAACCCAATCAAATACCAGTCCGGGTCAAACTGGAACTGTGTGTAATGGCATTTGAGAGGTATCCCATGCTACCTAGTTTCGTATCATACCAACGACAACCTTTTAAAGGATAGTTTTACAACTTCTCAAGGGATACAGTCAGAATATTTTAAGCCCCACCTACAATGCGAAAAAGTGTTGTCGTGAACTCTGGGTCAGGAGAAGACCTGGGAATAATAGCAATGAAGTGGTACTCTACACCGTAGAAGTCACTACTATAACGTGCAGAATAAATTTTGAGTGTTTTTCATACCAACGTTAACTCGTGGTTTTCCACTGGATTCTGAGTGACAGCAATTCTCCTCAAGTCTCCAGGACTCACCTCAGTATTCTGGCCGATCTCAACAATGCTGTTGCTTCGATGGTCTCCATTCGTCCTCTTATTTCCAAGTCCTCCAATCACCTCAGTACAGAGCGCATCAATTTCATTATTATTATTGTTATTCCTTTTCGAATTTTCCATACCAGCGTTAGTCACTGAAGTTTAAGTAACAGCAAGTCACCTTAGGTCTCCAGGACTCATCTCAGTATTCTGGCCGATCTCAATCCTTTAGTGACTGTACCAAGAGCACCTATTACAATTGGTAATACCGTCACTTTCATGTTCTACAGTTTTTTCAATTCCCGAGCAAAGTTCAGGTACTTATCCTTCTTTTCATTTTCTTTCAATTTTACTTTATGGTCAGCCGAGACAGCAAAGTCTACATCTCGGCAAGTTATTATTATTACTATTGCCGTCTCGGCAGATCACAGAGTGAAATTTAAGGGAAAGGAAAAGAGAGATTGTGGGGTTTAGGCTTATGTTACGTTGGTATTACTTTGGTTGCGTTGGTATTACGTTGGTAGCGTTGGTATTTCGTCGGTAGCGTTGGTATTTCGTTGGTAGCGTTGGTATTACGTTGATTATGTTGGCGTTAGAAATCTGACTCCATATTTTGGTTATTTTATTTTTTACCCCCACGTTGTTTTGTCGGTGCAATGCCTTGCCCAAGAAAGTCCCTAAAGAATTATACAAAAAGAAATGATAGAAACAGATAAGAGACGAAAACGTTTCTTTTATACTTTCCTTTATTTACTGGGTTCAACAACCATTCCGTGGATGAGGGAGTTTTTCCTGAATACATTGAAATGGTTGAATCCCCCAGTTAAGGTGTCAAAAATACGTTAAATCGTTTCATGTATGTATTTGTCCTCATTTGGTATTTCAGGCTTCCATAAGGGTTAGTTGTTTTTTTTGTAAGTTTTGTCAAAGTCCGGTAAGGGTTAGTTTACAGTTCATTTGTGGGTCTTGTATATTTCAGCATAATGCCGACCGAGAGAAAGCTGCTACTGGGTGATGGGGGCTAACCAACGCTACGCCCAAAGACGTATGCTTGATGGCCAGACACGCCAGCACGAGGTTATCAATCCGCTGGTCACTGCCTGAAAGAGAAAGATAATATTATCCCCTTTGTCAAGAGGAATGCCTTTTTTCTTTTACGCATGCTTCATCTCCTTTTCCTGTCAGAGACCTCTGGGAGTTTCTGCAAATTTAATACTTTTCTTTTTATTTATTTAGTTTTTTAATTTAATTTTTATTTTTTTTATTTATTTATTCGTTCCCTACAAGATAAATACCTGGACCTTACTAAGGAACTGAAAAAACTATGGAACATGAAAGTAACGGTGACACTAATAGTAATTGGTGTGCTCGGAAGAGTCACCAAAGGATTGGTACAGGATTGGAGGACTTGGAAATAAGAGGACGAGTGGAGACCATCCAAACGACAGCATTGTTGAGATCGGCTAGAATACTGAGCAAAGTCCTGGAGACTTGAAGAGACATGCTGTGAGAGTCCATCATCTGATGATGATGTGAAAAATTCTCATTATTATTACTATTGCCATTATTATCATTATTAATGATAATAATAATAATAATCTCTCCTATCTATCTATTTATCCTTTCATTCTTCCATCGTAACTGGTATCCATTGATATGCAGTGGCATATACGTATCTGGGCTAAGTTGGTTATAGCCTTGGGCTTCAACGTCCAGAAGACTGCTTTATTAATATTAAAACAGGGGAAGTCTCTATGACTAAGTGGCAAAAGTGCAGGACTGAAACTTCGTAGTGAGCACTCATTTTGGGGCACCTTTAAACTAGCAAACATTCACCAGTGAGTTCGATTCTCATTAGGTGTCCTACACATACGGCCTTGTAACACATCTGAGCAAACTCAGTTGGTTGGTTGGTTGGTTGGTTATTGACTCACTAATCAACTAAATTCATGAAAATGGTTTGGTTTATAACAAATCAACCAGTGTAGATTATTTGATGTCCAATCCTTTTTATAAGTATATAAATATATATGGAAATATATATATATTAATATATAGTGGAAAACTGCAAACACATGTGAGTTCAAGTCTCATTGAGTACACCATTAACAAGGCCTTGTGCCATATATGTTCTCTGACGAAAGAAACAAGCTGGAAACATACACATCTGTAAGAACAAAATAGATAAATAAAAAAGATACAAATCTCTGCCTGGACCTACCTATTTTAGAATATATACATATATATATATATATATATATATATATATATATATATATATATATATATATATATATTGATAAGGCATATTTTGTTGAACATGATAGAACACATTCAAACTTAACCTCGACAGCCACCAAAAACGTCTACAGTATGGTTGAAAGCGCTTGGGAAAAAACATGGGACAATTTTTTCACTAACTTGACCTTGAAATACGGAAAAAAAAGACAACTCGAAAACCTACCATCAAAAACTATAAATAGAATGTGTTTTATCATGTTCAACAAAACATGTTTGAGCATTAATTTGCTGCCAAACTAAACAATCTATATATATATATATAGATGATTTGTAAACGCATGGCTTGTAGATAACATTTTTAAACGAGCTGGAGTTCGTTTGTTTGGGGTTATGTCGGGTTTCTTTGTTTAATGGCATATCAACCTTCGTGGGTTATTTAATGCCAAAGCCATACTTCGAGAAGAACAGCAGTGGTGCTATTTAACCCATAGCTGGGAGGATTAGGGGGTTCATATCTTTCCCAAAGGTATTTGTCCGAATCATTTGTTTGCATCAGTTATTTGTTTGCACACAGTTAAATACATATATGATTTGTAAGTGAATAGTTTAAATGTTATTTCATTTCTTAAAAAGTTAGACTTTGTGTACAAACACTGAAGAATTGCTTCAACACAGTAAAATGGTTTCAAGTATTCCTATCTAACACTAATAACATCATCAGATGCAGTCTAATGTCAAACTCTGCACACACTATTTGGTGGGGGGTAGCCTTCCCCACAGTCTCTTTTAACCCCCCCCCTCTGGATACCATCAGATGAAGTTTAATGTCAAACTCGGCACACACTATTTGGTGGGGGTGTAGACTTACCCACGGTGTATTCTAAGGCCCCTCTGGACACAATCAGATGAAGTTTAATGTCAAACTCGGCACACACTATTTGGTGGGGGTAGACTTACCCACCGTGTATTCTAAGGCCCCTCCAGACATTCTTCAGCTTTGTTATTCGACCATTAGTTTGTTTAAATTCTCTATTGTTGGTTGGACGAAATAAAACATATATGTATTTTATCTTAAATTTGTCAGAAGTTGCTTAAGATAATCTGGAGATGCTTGCAGTGTAATGGTTATCGTCGTAGGTAATGGACACAGCGACCTGAGTTTAAACCTGGAAAAAGCTGTTTGCATTTCATATAGTGCTAATATTACAGGGAAATGTATGAATCCAATTATTCTCCCTCCAGCAAATAGTAGAACTGACTGAGTTCTTTAACATTGGTATGGCAACCGGTCTAGGAAAAGGAAAACTCTAAATTCCACTTTAGAATTGACCTTGTGTCGCATTCAACTCGAGCCGAAAGATAAGTAAATACAAAAACATAATAATCTTCACATGGTATTAAAACTTTTGAATGAACTTGCTATTTATTTAAAAATAATGTTTGATAAAACTAAAATAACTAAGTTTTTTTTTCTTCGTTGATTAAGAAACTGGTTTTATTATTGCAGCTAAAAACTTTTTTAACGATAGGAATGTTTGTTACCATTTTTAGCGAAGAGATGTGTTCTGTGTGTTATTCCTTCGCTCAGTGTTGTTGTAAAATCAAGGAGAATGAAGAAGACGAAGATGCCGTTAGCTTTTATATGAAGGTTTTTAATGGCAGCATGGAATAAAGAGTTTACGTTTATGCTGCAAGTCTCGTAGGAAGGAAAGAAGTAAGGAAACGAAATGAAGTTATGAGAGAGTGGAGAAAGCATTTTAGCAGCTAAATGTCTGAGCAAAAAATGCATTGTTAGGTTAAGGCATTAATTGGATGTGCGAGGAAGATATGTTCGCCATAGTGTAGCAAAAGTCGTGTTTGCTGTTTGAGGAGAGAAACGTTGAAGTCACCATGAGTTAGTGGTTCTGGTTGTTTCGGGGAGAAGCGTGAATGTCTCTAGAAAATGTCGCCCAGTGAAGAAGTAGCTATGTGTCGGAGCGTGATTCGGCATCGCAGTCGAAATAGCCAGTTTTGGGGGTGACATAAAGTTGTTCCTGTGTGTGGTGTATTGAATTTATCTAATTCATATTCAATTGGGAACCCTTGGTCTATTTGAAATAGACGCCACGGGTCCATAAATTAGATAGCTTCCCTCATGTTGGTGTGCTGCTGCTGCTGCTGCTATTAAAGAGCAGACAGTAAGACGTCTGAACTGAACGAAGAAGTTCTGCGAAAAGAAGGTGTTTGGCAGATTTCCCCAGTTTGTGCTGCCCGGAAAGATAATTCGGACTGAATAGGATAAGTCATCTTGATTGGGTGAAATTATGCGTCGACCCTAACGGTCGAATTAAATTACGCGCCAAACAAAAATGCGAAATTCTTTCTACTACACTTTGCTATGGAATATTGTTTGTGAGGCTAAAAGACTTTCGTTATCCGCCCAGTTAACTTAAAGTTTTTGTTGAGTTATCTATCACCAGCAAATTTCCCGTTATAAATGCCAGGATTATTTATGTATGGATCGCATCTGATTGTCGGTGGCTCTCTGATGGTGGCATCACTTGTTTCGGAAGGGTGAGAACGTAAAAGCATCGTCCGACTGAAAGTCTTTCCAATCACTTAAGTAAACA
Source organism: Sepioteuthis lessoniana (assembly GCA_963585895.1). Lineage (NCBI taxonomy): Eukaryota > Metazoa > Mollusca > Cephalopoda > Myopsida > Loliginidae > Sepioteuthis > Sepioteuthis lessoniana. The sequence continues at coordinate 75,087,347 of OY757921.1, read as the reverse complement.
AAAGAAAGAAAGAAAGAAAGAAAGAAAGAAAGAAAGAAAGAAAGAAAGAAAGAAAGAAAGAAAGGCATGAATTGAAACAAAGAAACAAAGAAAAGTGTGCAAAGAAACAAAGAAAGAAAGAACATGAATTGAAAGAAACAAACAAACAAACAAACAAACAAAGGCCTGAATTGAAAGAAAGAAAGAAAGAAAGAAAGAAAGAAAGAAAGAAAGAAAGAAAGAAAGAAAGGCATGAATTGAAACAAAGAAACGTGTGCAAAGAAAGAAAGAAAGAAAGAACATGAATTGAAAGAAAGAAAGAAACAAACAAACAAACAAAGGCCTGAATTGAAAGAAAGAAAGAAAGAAAGAAAGAAAGAAAAACATGAAATGAAAAAAAGAAACAAACAAACAATAAGTTGAAAGAAGGAAGAAAGTGAATAAAGCAGGAATTGAAAGAAAGAAACAAACGAACAAAAAAAGAAAGAAAGAAAGAAAGACTGGGGTATATACATTTAAACCTGATGGCGTGAAAACGAAGAAAGAATGTGAAATTACGAGCAGATTAACTTACATCGTATATCTAGTTATCATCCGTTAAAAAAAAAGAAAGAAATTAATGAATATATTTGAATTTCTAAAATACCAAGCATGATTGTATCCAAGAAATTTCTCAGAACTAAGACAAGATGCTATAACCGATAAACGTATCAATAGAAATACTCTCTCATTCTCTCTCTCTCTCTCTCTCTCTCTCTCTCTCTCTCTCTCTCTCTCTCTCTCTCTCTTTCACGCACACATAGGAGAAATTTTCGTGGCGTTGTGGCTAACGTATTTGACTGGGATATTGTAGTAAACGAGTTCGAACTCCAGTCGAGTTATTTGGTTCACTTTCGAAGTAATACCATGGTGATATATAAGAATCTACTAATTTCCTCCTGCCATGGTTTAAATAATACTCATGATCATCATGCCGCACCACCAGCACGGATCTCCCCGACCCCCACTCGCTACCCCTCTCCATCGTCCATCGCCCCCTGCAGGTCTTCCAGGCTATATCCCGTATCGGCACAGAGCTGCTGTATGTAGGTTGTAGCTGGTCGTCCTGCTTTTGCTCGTCCATGTAAAGAGGTCCACAAGAGCACATCGGTTCGTCATTACTTCTCCAGCAGTGTCCCGCATGTCTTGTTCGTCTAACTTTGATAACTTTCATGATGGGTGGTAAGTGGCCGTACAGCTGCTGCTTTGTGGGGTGCTGCCTTCAGGACTTGTTCAGTATTGCTCGCAGCATTCTTGTGTAGTTGCCGTCAAGCTTTTTCTCCAGCCATTTAGCTAGCGTCGATGTAGTGCATCTATACAGCAGTATCGATACGACCGCTGCTTGGAAAATAATACTACTTACTGTCTTTCAATAAGGATGGCTTTGACATTAAATAACCCGCAAAGGTTGATGTGCCATTAAAGAAAAAACCCATACTATATATATATATATACGAGGCGCCTTCAATAAGTTTCCAGACTTTTTTGTACAAGGATTTAAGATTGTCGTAGAAGGAATACTTTATATATAATTGTAAATTATTTGTTGCATGAATAGTTACTAATATATATATATATATATATATATATATATATATACATGGTGAATTAAATAGGTTTCCAGACTTTTTTTGTACAGGCATTTAAAATTGTCGTAGACTCTTGAAAATCCACTATGTTATTGGTATACATCTTATAAGATGACAGACCAATTTTTATGATTTCAGGTTCAAATGAACAGCTATAGCAAGAATTGGAATACACCCTGATTGTCACCTGCTGGTGAATTTCAAAAATGCAATCTGGACGTGAGGACACTTTAGAAGAACGATATGCAATAAAATTCTGTTTTAAACTTGGAAAAAATGCCACAGAAACGTATGGAATTCTTCAGACTGCTTTTCGACCATCTTGCATGAATCGAGCATCAGTTTTTGAGTGGCATAAGAGATTCAAGGAAGGTAGGGAGTCTGTGAGGAATGATGAGAGGTGTGGGAGGAGTAAGGAAGTTAGAACACAAGAGTTGATTGGCCAAATAAAGAATTTCAAGGATAAGGACCGTCGTGTATCTATAGAGACAATAAGTGCACAGTATGATATCAGTGTGGGAACTGTACACACAATTATTCGCGAGGAACTGAAGATGCGGGAGATTGGCGCGAAGTTTGTCCCAAAGGTGCTCAGAGAAGATCGGAAAGAAAGACGTTATCATGACAGCAGGGAGATGGTCGAGCTGATCAATTCAGATCCCGCAGTTCTTGATACTCTGGTGACCTGCGATGAAAGCTGGATCTACTACTATTACCCAGAGAGCAAGAGACAGCGTTCCCAGTGGAAGCATGCTGGCTCTCCGAGACCCAAGAAGGCCAGGCAGATCAAATCCACCCACAAACTTTTGAGGATCCTTTTTTTGACAGCACTGGCATGATCTACATGTACTGGGTTCCCACTGGACAGGCAGTCAACAAGGAATACTATGTTGAGGTTTTAAGGGAGTTCAGAAAGAGATTCCTAGGGAAGAGGCCAGCACTCTTCAAATCGGGTCAGTGGCATTTCCACCAGGACAATGCACCAGTCCACAACTCCATCCTTGTCACAAACTATTTGACCAAGATGGGCATCAAGACAGTTCCTCACCCTCCCTATAGTCCAGACGTTGGTCCTTGTGACTTTTGGTTATTCCCTAAGCTCAGAGGCTGTCGTTATGAGACAATTGAGGAGGTGAAAGAGGCTGTGACGAAGGTCATTGACACGCTCACACAAGAGGACTTCCATGGGGCCTTCCAGAAGTTGCTGGAACGGTAGAACAAGTGCATTGCAGCCGGAGGAGATTACTTGGAAGGGGACTAGAGTTTCAAGTGTGTACTATCAATAAAAGAGTGCATACGAAAAAAGTCTGAAAACTTATTTAATGAGCCTTGTACTTTACTTTAAATATACGCCTTAATACATTTAGCGCCGGAGGGTGTCGTCAGTGATGTTTTGCTTGGTTCCTTGGAGAGTTTCGAGTCTTCCAACATCAAACTCTCCTCCCCCGCAGACCCTATCAGAGATGATCAGTCTCTGATTCACCCTACCGTTCACGCGACATAGGAAAGAAAGAAAAAACAGAAATTGAATTGACTTTTATTTATTTGGACGATTATTGACCGCTCATCCGCGTATTTGATTGGTTGTTAGCAACAACCAATCAAATACGTGGATCTGTCTATATATATATATATATATATATATATATATATATATATATATATTTGGATGACGAAATTCTGGAAAAAATTTCACGTGTATAATACGCACTGACTTTTTAGTAATTGTAACAGCTAAATGTAACCTAAATTTAGAATTTTCTTTTACTTTTTATCGATCCGATAAATAAATTAGAATTTTTGTAATTTAGATTATGTGTAAAAGCACAAAATTCACACTGTATTTAGACCAAATACAAGGACACGTTCATACAAAAATACAACACGTTTGCGGGGAAAACATGCTCACATTAAGAGAAATAAAATTATATAAACAAACACACTTTTCAGTGGCTATTCCTCTGTAACCGAGTAAAACAGTTTGTGGGGGTGTCCTCGTGGTGTAATGGTTAAAGCGACGGACTGCGGAATCGTAGTAAGCGAGTTCGAAATCCAGTCGCGCTATTACGTTCACTTTCGGCCAAATACTCTTGGGGAAGGTATGAACCTCCTTATCCTCCCAGTTACGGGTTAAATAGTACCACAAGTGTTCTTCTAGAAGAATGGCTTTGGCATTGAATAACCTACGAAGGTTGATATGCCATTAAACAAAGAAACCAAACTAAAAAACTTTAGTTTGATTTATAATCATCATCATCATATCGTGCAGATGGCACGGATATCCCTGACCCACTCTCGCCACTTCTCCCTATCGTTCATCTGGCAGGTCTTCAGGGCTACATCCCGTATCCTCACATAGCTGCTGTATGTATGTTCGAGCTGGTCGTCCTGCTTTTGCTCGGCCATATGTGGGGGTCCATAGGGTTACATCACTTATGAGCTCGTTCCTGCTTCTCCAACAGTGTCCTGCATGTCTGGTAGTTTGATTTCTAGATACATCTAATTTTCGGTTATTTATTTCCTAAATATGGTGAGCTTTTTGGCAGGAGAAAATTAAATTATGTAGTTTTCTTTATAATACGCACTCCTCACTTCATTACCGGCTCATTGATCTAGTGGGTAGAGTGTTCGCCAGTGATCCGGGAGGCCTGGGTTCATACCAAAGACTTTAAAAATGGAGGCCTGGGTTCATACCAAAGACTTTAAAAATGGTACTTGATACCTTCTTGCTTAACACTCAGCAATATAAGGTACGTATCAAGGGTAAAGTGGAGCAATCCAGGGAAAGGAGCAGTGCTTTTCCCTGCACCTTGGTGTAGAAGTTATTGAAAAGGGAGCCTTCTGGTCGCCCTCGACTAAAGGGAGACAACTTTACGTTGGAAAAATAATAAAAACGGTGCGTCTAATACACAAATGATTAAAGTAAAGGGATTTTTTTTTTTTTAGATTTTCTAAACAACACACATAGAAGTTATTTTAAGAATTGTTTTAAAAATCTTAATTCTTATAGAAGGTATTTTTAAAAGATTTTTAGATCTATATTAAAGATAAGCTTTGAAAAATTTCAAGCGCTAATCACGTAACATTTCGAAACGAAACGCTATTCACGATTAAAAAAAAATTTTCATGCCAAAAAATTTTTTAATTTTTTTTTTTTTCATTTGATTTTTTCATTTGAAACATCGCCCAGAAGATGGTTTCATTAAAAACCGAAATATTCAACATTGGCATATTATCATATGCAAATAAATACATCCTCAAAATATTTTGTTTTTTCCTATTTCTATATTTCTATCTATATCATCAGCAAGTCGTTGTGAGAGAAGAAATTCCCTTGACTCTCTCTCTCTCTCTCTCTCTCTCTCTCTCTCTCTCTCTCTCATCCATCAGTCTTACTAGGTCCTCCACATGGCATCCAGTGCCGGCACAGAGGTAATGAATATAGGTCTCCGCTGGTCAACCAACACTGGCATAACCATGTGTGGGTGCCCACGGAAAAACTTCTCCAATAGTGCGAAGCATGTCTTGTTCGTCTTAGATGATTTGTGAGATGGGAGGTAAGTGGCCTTACAATTGCAGTTTTGTGGGGTGTTACTTCCAGGATTTGTTCCAAACGACACGTAGCATCCTTGTATCTAGCTTTTACTCTAAATGCTTTGTTAAAATCTTTGTGGTACAGCCATAAATATTACTGATATACTAAGAATTCGCGTTTTATTCATTCACAGAGATTAGATTTACAGATAGTCGATGACCTGTCGATAGCAGTTCATGCCTTTCCTATGAGTATGTTGACATAACTTTCATTGGATGAGATCTTACTGTCGAAGTATATGAACTCATCTACTAATTGTCGTTTTATGTGGAGATGGCTCAATCTAGTTTAAAACGCATGAACCCTATTTTATCTGGGTCCATATGGACACTAATGCCTCTTGCTGCCTGCCACAGACTATGCAGCAGGAATTCGGCTTGAGCAGGAGTATGTTCGAGAAACCCTAGATCATCTCCTTAGTCTGCTTCCGTGATAATTTCTGCGGGTTATCGTCTGCTTCTTGCTTTTTTTTTAGTGCGAAACCATTTTAATTAGGTCTATTGGCGTTAGTAGCACGTAATCACGGCAGAATATAGAAAAAATGCTGCTAATATATCTCCTTGTAGAATTCCAGCAACAATATCAAAGAAGTCCATGTTGTCATTGAGTGAACGAACCCCTGCTTTCGTGTTTTCGTCGCGCATTATAGTAGCTCTATTGTTCCTTTGAGTATGGAATCATATGCCTTGAAGAAATTTGCAAACATTAGTGTTGCCTTGAGATTTTTTGCCCGTACTTCTTCGACGATTTGACGAATAAACTTAATCTGAGTTGGAGATCGATTTCTCTGTGAGAGAGAGAGGGGGGGAGGGATCCACATTGTTTTTGTGCATGTACATATATATATATAATTAGATTTTATATATATATGTATATATATACTGTATTATATTATTTATATATATATATATATATATATAATTAGATTTTTCTCTTTTCTTTGATTTCAGGAATACCATAATAATGATTTAGGATATGTGGAGCCTCACGCCTACCTGAGGCGACCTGCCCATCCGTCAGCCGAGCAAATGAAAGAAATTCTCTGGAAACTTTCTACAAAACAACTGAAAAGTAACGAATGGAAAAAATTGGCTCTCTATTGGAAGTTTAAACCTGAACACATTCAAGCCATTGAACACCAATATGTAGGTAAGCATACACACACACACACACACACACACACACACACATATATATATATATATATATATATATATATATGTATAAAAGAGTCACTAATAATGTTAACTTTGCCGAAGTTTATGTTATTTGGTTTAATGGCATATCAACCCTTAAAGGTTATTTAAGGTCAAATTCTGTTTACACACACACACACACACACGTATACATATATATATTGGAGGTGCCCGTGGTGTAATGGCTATCGTCGTAGGAAATGGACACGGCGACACGAGTTCAAATCCTAGACGAGACTGATTGTATTTCACATAGCACTAATACCCTTGGGAAAGGCATAAATCCAATTATTCTCCCTCCAGCTATGGGTAAATAGTAGGGCAAACTAGGTTCTTCAGCCTGAGTGAGGCAACTAGTCTAGGAGAAGGAGAACTTTGAATTCAAACCAGTTAAACTCCGCTTTAAAATTGACCTTGTGTCATATCCTGCCCGAACGGAGTGGTTGGTAAATATACATATATATCAACAATATTTTAATAGTTTGTAGGTAACTTGATTTTTAAACGGATTAGATCAGATTTGTTTGTATACATTTAAATAGCTTCAAGTATTGCTATTTATTGTTTGCACACAGTTCATCATCATCAAGTCAGGCTATCAGGACGGATATCCGTGGCCTTCTCTCGCCACTCCTCCCTATCTTCTTCCTGCCTTTGCTCGTCCATGTGAAGGGGTCCACAGGGGTACACTACTTATGAGGTCGTCCCTACTTCTCCAGCAGTGTCCTGCATGTCTGGTTCGTCTAATTTGGATAGTTTTCGTAATGAGGGGGGTAGGTGGCCGTACAGCTGCTGCTTTGTAGGGGTGCATTTGCCAGAAGCGCTATATCATCGACGTAGTCTGCGTCGGTAATTGTTTTTGCGGGGTACCTTCTGCTTCTTTCTTTTGTTAGCTTGAAACCGTATATATAAAAGATGTTTGTTGTAGGTTCAAAGAAAGAATAACAATATATATTTTTAAAATAAGTAGGTCCACGAAGAGATTTGTATTTTTTTACATTTATTTTTTGTTATTACATACGTGTTATATATGTGTATGTTTCCATCTTGTTGCTTTCGTCAGAGAACATATATGGCACTAGGCCTTGTTAATGGGGTACTCAATGAGACTTGAACTCACTCTTGTTTGCTGTTTGAATGTTTTTCCTTTGGTTATGGGTTTTATATAGAGGTCATCCTCTCTTTTTCTTAGAGTGTGTTTACCTTAGTCTGCTTTACCCTTCATTGATATTTGATATGTTTTTGCTGTTGTGTGTGGGGGTGCGTTGGAGTGGTTTTGGATTTCACTAACAGTTATTTTTCTTCTGTGTGTGTGTGAGTGTATGTCTTGGGGATTTTTTGTGTATGTATGGTAGTGTGGTTTTAAATTTACTGGCAACTTTTTTCCTAATAGTTTTTGACAGAATATATGTATACACATATCTATGTGTGTGTGTGTGTGTGTGTGTGTGTGTGTGTTTCCAGCTTGATGTTTTCGTCAGAGATCATATCTGGCACAAGGTCTAGATAATGGGTATTCAATGAGATTTTAACTTACTTGTCTTTGTTGTTTGAATGATTTTAAATTACTTATGTTTTTTGTATATATATATATATATATATATATATATATATGTTTATTTTCATTTGTTTCTGTATGATTTATGTTTTATTCCACTTTGGTTTAAATTTATCAATAAAATTCCTCTCCTTTATTTGAAGTAGCGAGTAGTCGTTGGTTTGATAAATTGGCATTATTTTTAATTTACCTCGACTACATTGGTATAGGTGTTTCGAAACATTTAATTTTCTGTTTTCTTCTATTTTGATATTACTCTTGTGTAGTGATGTCCTTGTATTAAGTGCTTGTGTTGACCCTATGTATATTTCTTTGCATTTGCTACATTCAAATATCTAGACTACGTTTTTTGAGTTGCAGTAAGAGTGTAAAAGTGTAAGAGTCTATAAGAGAACGTCGTTTATGAGTTCGTTCTTGCTTCTTCGAGGAATTAAAAGAATCGGTACTTACAGCCTGAATTATTTACCAAAGCTTTGCTCGTTTGCCAATAAAACTGACATCAGTGAAATAAGGTAAAAATGTGTTCGGCTTCAGGTTTCTTTTGCCACGTTTTTAACCTGGATTCATTAAACTTAGGTTTCCTTCCGCTTAATTTAACTAATACTATCTTTTTTAAGAAAAAGCGTTCTTTTATAATTCAAATTAATTAATTAAGATCCTATTAACTGAGAAATCGCCGAGTCAAAATCAAAATATTTACTTGTAGCAGAATGAATTTTGGTTTGGCGCGCAATTTAATTCGACGCATAATTTAACCCAATCAGGATGACTTATCCGATTCAAACCGGAACTCCTTTCCGGGCAGCAGAAATTAGGTAAGCTGCCAAACACATTCTCTTTGGCTGAACAACGCCGTCCAGTGCAGACGTCTGACTGGCGGTTTTTCAATAGCAGCAGCAGCATGGACACATGAGGGAACCTATCTAATTTATGGATTCCTTGCGTCTATTTTCTCTTAGACCAAGGAATCCCAGTTGAATATGAATTAGATACATTCAATACGCCACACACAGGAACAACTTTATGTCACCCCCAAAATTGGTTATGTCGATGCGATGCCTAATCCCGCTCCCGGCACCTAGCTCTCATTTCACCTCTGGGCAACATTAATGGAGACACGCACGCCTCTCCCCAAAACCACCAGACACACGAAACTCACGGTGACTCCAAAGTTTATTTCCTCCAACGGCAAACAAGACTTTCGCTAAACTACGGCGAACACAATCCCTCGCATGTCCAACGGTACGCGCTGCTTTCTCAATTTTCTCATAACTCCATTTCGTCTCCTTACTTATTTCCTCTCCTACGAGGCTTGCTGCACAAACACAAACCCAATATTCCATGCTGCCAATAAAAACTATTCCTAAAAACATTTCGACTTCGACATCTTGAACCTTCTCCTTTGTATACCTAACAACAATTAGCGAGGGACCTTACAAACTTAGCGAGGAAACAACTCAACGTAAACACACACACGCACGTTACAACTCTTCCTCGCAAAACAATAATAACAATTTTCCTAGCGCTAAATACTTGCAAAATATTTTGTGAATACAGCTATACCTCGTGATACGAAATTAATTCGTTCCAGAAGGGATTTCGTATCTTGGAACTTTCGTATTATGGGACAAGATTTACCCTATAAATGGCGTAATTTGCTCCAGTCCCCAAAAGCAATCGTATAAAGTGTAAATATCATACTCACACGAAGTAATATGTTCGTTAATGACAACATAGTCATTTGAATAAATGTTAAAAAACAATGAGAAAATAATAAAATCAATGAAAAATAATAATAAGTATTATTGCGAATAATGACACACTGCCTTTCGAGGTGGCATTTTCGATTTTCGTTTTTGTATCTTGAATATTTCTTCGTTAAATGGGACGGAAATTTCTTCGAAGCTCGTTTCGTATCCTGAATTTTTTCTTCTTTGATTGATACTAACGACATGTCAACCTGTCTTGGGTTATTTTATGCTTAGAGGCTGGAGAATCGCGTGCATTATAAGTCCATATTTAATTTTTTGTGTAGTTGTTTTATTAGAATTTATCGGACGCACATGGAATGGACGAAAAGAACCTATCACGGCTCTCCTAGAGGTCACGTTGAGTCCTTGTGTATCCATCGCTCCTGGTAGGTCTTCTTGGCTGCATAGTGTGTCCGTACAGAGCAGATAAGAGTAAGCCTTTGCTGGTCGACCAACACTGGTACGTCCATGTGTAAGAGTCCATAAGAGAATATCGTTTATGAGTTCGTTCTTGCTTCTCCAGCTATGTCCCGAATGACCTGTTCGTCTAAGTTAAATAGTTTGTGAGATGGGAGGCAGATAGCAGTACAGCCGCTGTTTTGTGAGGGGATGCATCAAGGATCTGTTCAAGACAGCATGTAACATTTCCATCTAGCTTTTTCTCAATGCGTTTCGACAAAATTTAAAATGTCGATTTTCTTTATCGTTTCTGGTAGAATAGCATCTGTACTTTACAACTCTAGCAAGGAGGCGATTTCGGAAAAATGACGAAGATATAGGAGGCTTTAAACGTGACAGAGGTAGAGCTTAAAACTTACATGACATTTTTTCGACAGAATTTTAAATGCTGATTTTATTGTCGTTTCTGGTAGAATAGGATCCATATTTTACAATACAAAGAAGGAAATTGGTCCATTCGGAGAATTGACGGAAATATGAGGTTTTAAACATGACTGACGTAGAGTTTAAAACTCACATGACATGGTACATTTTTTAGATAAACTTTAGATTGTTGATCTTATCGTTTCTTATGGAATAGAATACTTACTTTATTCTACGAGAGAAAATTCCCGATTCAAAAAATTAACGGAGAAATAAGGGTTTAAACCATCCTTAACGTATTGCTAAAAACATATATAACATTGTATAAGTTTTCGACATAGTTGTCTATGTGGCTCAGCCATATAGTAGTGTGGACATGGACACAACTTGGAAGAAATCCCGTTTTATTTTATCAGATAGATTGATTTCCATCAGATCGTTAGCCTGTAAACAGCATTCCACGCCTTCACTAGGCGTATGTTGACCTCCTTTTCAGTAGATGAGATGCTGCTGCCGAAGTATGTAAACAGGTCTGCTAATTATAGAGCCTTATCACTCTGAGTTGAGATGAATCCATCTAATTTAAAACTTATGAACTCTGTTTTATTGGAATTCACGTAGAGACCGATGCCTCCTACTGCTTGCACTAGGCTATGCTGGTGGGATTTTGCTCGGGCTTGTGTATTTGCGAGAAATGAAAAAATCTTATTCTCATGATTTTGGTATAGGTTTGCTTGGTGTTTGGGAGGATATTTACTTCCCACACACCCAGATCCAATATTAGCATTTTTATATTGGTGATACAGTAACACTGAATGGTCGGCTCCTTTCATTCACCCATATATGCGTAATTATGTAACGATGTATTGTGTTATCAATCATCCTGATGTTGTCTGGGTGTCCGCAAGGGTAGTAATATCAAGCCATTGTAAACAGTGGACGGTACTGAACCTATGCAGAAACATTTAACATATGCATGATATCTATACAAAGGGAATTGAAATGTGACCCTAAAAGATAAAATATGTATCAATTGTTCTGTAAACAGGCAGTATATGAAAGGGGTAACTTAACAGAAAAAAGTCTTACTTGATGTGGAGGAGCACAATGACCATAACCGGATGAGGAGACATTATCCCTACTGTTCAAAGAATAGACGTAAAATAGAATGAGAATTGACTTCCGAAGATTTTCATGTGATACTCTACCAGGTGCCTAACGAACACGCCCGCTTTCCAAGGGAGACAATTAGGTAGAGTTTCCGATTTTTTTTTTTCAAGATGCATGTAGAGATAATAAGACTTTAGGTCGTGTAGG
>OY757921.1:74953001-75068001 GCA_963585895.1 Sepioteuthis lessoniana | reverse complement strand
ATTTTTTTTCCTTCTCTTCACAAAGTTTGGAGTATGAAAATTTTCTCTAAAAATAATCTTATTTTGATTTACAAGGATAGAAAAATTTTATATCATTCAAGATAGAAAAATTTTATATCATTCAAGATAGACAGAAAAATTCTATATCATTCAAGATAGAAAAATTTTATATCATTCAAGATAGACAGAAAAATTTTATATCATTCAAGATAGACAGAAAAAATTTATATCATTCAAGATAGACAGAAAAATTCTATATCATTCAAGATAGAAAAAATTTATATCATTCAAGATAGACAGAAAAATTTTATATCATTCAAGATAGACAGAAAAATTCTATATCATTCAAGATAGAAAAATTTTATATCATTCAAGATAGACAGAAAAATTCTATATCATTCAAGATAGAAAAATTTTATATCATTCAAGATAGAAAAATTTTATATCATTCAAGATAGACAGAAAAATTCTATATCATTCAAGATAGACAGAAAAATTTTATATCATTCAAGATAGACAGAAAAATTCTATATCATTCAAGATAGACAGAAAAATTCTATATCATTCAAGATAGACAGAAAAATTTTATATCATTCAAGATAGACAGAAAAATTTTAATCATTTTGGAACTTAATGACTTAATCAATTCCAGTTCAAATGAGCTCACATTTTAACAGACTGTATTGAAACATCTCAAAATGTTATATTTAATGTTGAAATGCCTTTTCTTTTCAAACAAGTGACATTTCTATCCTCGAAAAAAAAAGGCATACAAGATTGAATTGAGAATTTTTAGTTGGTTCTATACATACTATTAAAATGTGAGATCATATGATCGAGAATTATTCAAGTTATTAGATTACGAAATAATATCAATTCTTTTTTCAAACGCCCTGTACATCTCAAATGATATCAATTTTTCTAAACCACCTGTACATAATGAGTTTTTTTTTCTTTTCAATGATGTGAACGATCTATAATAAGCAATATCTCATAAAGGCTTTTGGTCGAAAAAAAGTTTGCCCATGTCTAGTCTTGTAATAAGGTCTTGTTCAAAATGACATTTACGGTATGTACTCGTGTAAAGAATGACTTTTAAGACCCATTTTTTCACCTTAAAAAAAACAAGGTGTCGTTCATTACACGAGATATGTTTTGAAACTCGTCGAAGCTTACTGTCGTTCATTCCACGCAATATATTATTAAAACCCCTATTTTGTGGCAAAAATTAGGGGTCATTCATTACACGAAGTCGTTCATTACTCGAGTATATACGGTAATATACCGACTGATTTAAAGTGCAGAGTTGTTGCTTTTATCAAATTTTTATACATTATACACCACCTAACACACACACACACACACACACACAATCACTATATTATTTACTCTTTCAACTGTTTTTAAGCATACCCTTCCCAAAATACAGAGAAAAAGGACTATGGTGCAAGCTTTATTGGAAACTGTTCAACAAAATGCATGTTTGCTAACAAAAATCTAGTGAACATAATTCACTGATATGGTTTTATTTTTTCTTTTACCGCCCCATTGGCCTAGTGGATAGAGTGTTCGCCAATGGCCCGGGAAACTGGGATTCAATCCCAGGTCGAGTCATACCAAAGACTCCAGAAATGGTACTTGATATCTCCTTGCTTAACACTCAGCATTATAAGGTACGTATCAAGGGTAAAGTGGAGCAATCCAGGAAAGGAGTAACGTCCTCCCCTATACCTCGGTGTAGTAGCTATTGAAAAGGGAGCCTTTGGGTTGCCCTCGACTACGGTCGGCCAACTTTACTTATTATTACATACATGCAAATTGACATTCGATGGGGTTTTATCAATTGTTTAAGTCACTCGAACTGCTTTCTCATTTGTTACTATATGTGTTTTATATTTTTTGAAAATAAATTGTCAAGTTGTACCAGTGAAAACGAAAGCTTGTTTCTTTATTTTGTTTCAGTGAAACCTTTTTTATTTTGTCTATGTTTTCGTGAAACTTTCTTATAATCACAAATAATAAATGTACAATGAGGAGTAATTCATTCTCTTAATACCACACATTTTTTAAGCCCATGTAAAATATTGCTTAGTTCGGACTAACCATCTGGAAAAAATTTAAAAAATACGAAAAGGATTAAATTGATGTGTCTTTTTAGTAGTTGAAAAATTTCTCTACGGAACTACGTTGATTTATTCACAGAACAATTCATATCAATGAGTATACCTTATAGAAATTTCCAGAAGTATATGTCATGAGGATTTTGTAATGCAAACCGAAATAATAATAATAATAATAATAATAATAATAATAATAATAATAATAATAATAATAATATGAATTTGAATAATGCTAAATTTATTTATTCATCTATTTATTCGATATTCAACTATTTATTTATTTATTTTATTTATCTATTTTCGATAGATTATCGATGATTGAATGGTAATTGATTTAACTATATTTTAATAATAATATTCAGCTATAATTTTAACTATGATTTAACAAAATTTATAAGAAAATTTGAGTATATTTTTTTTTACTTGTCTCTGATTATATATATATATATATATATATATATATATATATATATATATATATATATAAATGATGATAAATAAATATATATTAGATTTATATATTCAATTCCATGGAATTTAGACTGCAACCCCTGGGTTTCATGGAGTTTTTAAAAAAAAAACAACAATCATCAGGCAGTTAACAAAATGAAATGAATCGAAAATCGAAAAATACAGTCAAAAAACCGTTGGGATTTTGTCGGAATCTTTATGTGTGATTGTTTGGTTTGGTTTGGTTTGGTTTGTTTGGTTTTATGGCATATCAACCCTTGCAGGTTATTCAACGCCAAATCCATTTTTATGTAAATAATCTGTTCTATTGAAAACAGTTCAGTTTAGCATAAGTACACAGTTTAATTGTCAAAAACATCTCCATTTCAAACTATTCAAGCAGTTATATGTAATAATTCAGTTAAGTGTAAATACAGTTTTAATGTCGAAAAACAGTTCTATTTGAAATAATTCAGTTAAGCATAAGCACGCATTTTAAGTGTAAGTACGGTTTAATTTTCAAAAACATTTCTATTTTATGCTATTCAGTTTACTCAATTCATTTTAGCATAAGTATGCTGTTAGTTCTATTTAACCCATAGATAGGGCCCTATCAGGTGCTACCACTCCGGGCCAGAGTGGACCTGGGAGCGATGGCAATGAAGGGGTACTCCGCATTCCCCAAATCTCCAGCACTGCTGGAACCTCACTATCAGATTGTTTAGTTGGCGGGGGGGGGTCTTACCCCTCTGCAGAGAAGCAGTCGGTGTATTCTACAGCCCCAGCCGACTGGGCAAACGTGTGATTGAGTGTGAGTGTGTGAGAGTGTTTGGGTGTGTGCGTGTATGCGTGTGTATAATAATCAACAAAAAAAGGGAACTTGCAGAACTTTGCTGTCCACAGGGTAAAATTGAAAGAAAGCGAAAAGAAGGATAAGTACCTGGACCTTTGCTAGGGAATCGAAAAAAACTGTGGAACTTGAAAGTGACGGTTATACCAATTGTAATTGGTGCTCTTGTTACAGTCACCGAAGGGTTGGTAAAAGGGCTAGAGGACTTGGAAATAAGAGGACGAGTGGAGACAATCCAAACTACAGCATGGCTAAGATCGGCCAGAATACTGAGAAGAGTCCTGGAGACTTGAGGAGACTTGTTGACACTCAGACTCAAGTGAAAGACCATCAGCTAACACTGATGGGAAAAATTCTGAAAGAGTAAAAATAATGATAATTACGTTTTCATAGAAAACTATAACCAAATACTGGAAAATATAACCGATTAGTAAATTTTTTAAGGCTAAGTTTTCTGCTATATTATAGAAGAAAGTTGTATGCTTTCTATCCTTTAAATTTTGAGTATCAAATTTAGCATATGAATAATAATAATAATAATATTTTCATAGAAAACATTAACTTCGCCGAAATACTGGACGGTCATTTAGTAGTCAGACCTGACCGATAAAATGAAACGCAGTTTCTTCCAAGCAGTGATCGTGTCGATACTGCTATATGGATGCACTATATGGATGCTAACTAAAAGGCTGGAGAAAAAGCTTGACAGCAACTACACAAGAATGCTGCGAGCAATATTGAACAGGTCCTGGAGGCAGCATCCCACAAAGCAGCAGCTGTACGGCCACCTACCACCCATCACGAAAACTATCCAAATTAGATGAACCAGACATGCCGGACACTGCTGGAGAAGTAGGGACGAGCTCATAAGTGATGTACTCCCATGGACCCCTACACATGGCCGAGCAAAAGCAAGGTGACCAGCTCGAACCTACTTACAGCAGCTCTGTGAGGATACAGGGTGTAGCCCGAAGGACCTGCCGAAAGCGATGAATGATAGTGAGGGGTGGCGAGAGAGGGTCAGGGATATCCGTGCTGATGACACGACAAGATGATGATGAGACAGTATTTTTTAAGATAAATTTTTCAGTTATATTATCGATGAAAACTGTATGCTTTCTTTCATTTGAATTTTAAGAATCAGTTAAGTATAAGTTATTTGGGGAGGAGAAAGTAGTGAAAAAGAAGTGGTTACTTTGTAATTAAGGCATTTTTTAACCCATACATCAACTTCAAAAGCCATGGGAAGCAGCATGGTGGACGTGAAGGAAAGGTGGATGAACCCAAAGTCAGGTCAACGGCGAGCTTCTCC
The DNA here is from genome assembly GCA_963585895.1 of Sepioteuthis lessoniana. NCBI lineage: Eukaryota > Metazoa > Mollusca > Cephalopoda > Myopsida > Loliginidae > Sepioteuthis > Sepioteuthis lessoniana. The sequence continues at coordinate 75,063,269 of OY757921.1, read as the reverse complement.
TGATGATGGGCAGAAGAACCCAACAGGTAGACGCCCAGGATCAAATGGTTTAGTCAGGAAAATTCTGTTACTCATCTATAAGGGTGGCATCTATTGATGAGTTAAAAATACAGCCATCGAAAGATAACCATAACTCTGATATATATATATATATATATATATACACACACACACACACATATATATACACACACACACACACACACACATATATATATATATACATATATATATTTACCAAGCCCTCCGCTTGAGTAGGGTATGACGCAAGGTCAATTTTTAAGCGGAGTTTAACAGGTTTGAATCCATAGTTTTCCTTCTCCTAGACTAGTTGCCTCACCAAGGCTGAAGAACCCAGTCTGCCCAACTATTTACCCATAGCTGGAGGGAGAATAATTGGATTCATACCTTTCCCAAGGTATTAGTGCTATGTGAAATGCAATCAGTCTCTTCCAAGATTTGAACTCGTGTCGCCGTGTCCATTTCCTACGACGATAACCATTACACTGCGGACACCTCCTATATGTATACATATATATGCGCATATATATGTGTGTGTGTGTGTGTGTGTGAATAAACAAAATATTCAGAGGACTTTTCTATTTATTTATTATGATATGTCATGCAGTGTCAGAGTGCTTCATCTGAAAACTATTTTCAAATGAAACAAAAAAATGGAAACCTTCTTATTATAGTTAATAGCATTACATTTCAAAGTATAGTGACGTAATGAAAGTTCGAAAATTTTCCAAAACTGATAATGTCTTTGCCATAGATATTTTTTCAACTTTTCTTAGAATTAAGAATTTTTTTTAAATTTTCAAAAAACTTTTTAAAAAATTTTAGGATGGAATTTTTTTTTTAATTTCTAAACTACGTACACAAAAGTTATTTTGGAAATTTTTTTTAAAGTTCTAATTCTTTAAAAAAATTTTTAGTTGTTTTCTTTAAATCTTTAGCAACAAAAAAAAACGGAACGCTATTATCGACAATAGAACGCTCGGAATTTTTTCCGTTTTTTATTTCATTTTCTGTTATATGGAACCAGTTTTTTTTTAGTTTTTAAAAACGGTTAAATTTGATGATTATTAATTCACAAAGAGAACATGAATAAGAAGAAAGAAAAAAGAAAGAAAGAAAAGATAGATGGCTATGGCTGGAACCTAAAAACAGTCTGATTGTGTTTTTTCCTCCACCACTTCCCGGATCATATGACTGCAAAATAGTTAAACAGTGCTGCTGTTGGTTGGGTGGTTGGTTGGTTAAGTTTTATAGCATATCAACCTTTATAGGTTATTTAATGCCAGATCCATTTTTATGCAAATAATCAGTACTATTTCAAACAACTCAGTTTAGCATGAGTACACAGTTTAATTGTCAAAAACATTTCTATTCCAAGCTATTCAGTTTAGTTAAACAGTTCTAATTCAACCAAATCAGTTGAGTATAAGTATAGATTTTGTTTACTCACAGTTAAATGTCAAAACAGTTTTATTTCAAGCAGTTCAGTTTAGTACGCAGTTTAGGTCTATTCAACCCATAGATAGGACCCTACCACTCCGGGCCAAAGAGGACCTGGCAGCGATGGCAATGAAGAGGTGCTCCGCATTCTCCAAAGCTCCAGCATTACTAGAACCTCACCATCAGATTTTTTAGTGTCATAACTAGGACACTCGTTGAGGGAGTCTTATCCCTTTGTAGAGGTGCAGTCGGTGTATTCTAAAGCCCCTGTCGATTGGGCAAAAACGGTGTTGTTAGAAATGTATAAATAAATAAGACGTCATTTAAGCTTGCCTGATACTCTCTTGGTGCTACTTACCGGATTTACCTCTATAGCTTGGTTATCTGAACTCAATCACCTGAACTTGCCTAATCATTGAAGTGCTTGCAACCGAAATTTCTTGAACTATCCAGTTACTTTGATGGACTATACCTTCACTTTTCGCGTAACAAATGTATTTGGTTGTTTCGGCAATGTTACAACCCAGTCCGAACGCGTAAAGCATAAATTCCCACGTTCCTCTCTGCGGCTTTCAAATCCCACACGGAGTAAGGCAATACTCAACGTGTCAGCGCACCAATTACCACGATACTACCAACTACATCGAGTCCCTATCATGGCTTTGAACTACTTCGATCACGTGATATACGCGCCAGAAAACCATGCATAAAATTTTTGACGAAAACGTTTGACGTATATAAGGTCCAGGATTGTTTAATTCGAGCTTGAATGGAAACACACTTGAGATCCAAGCGCTTTCAACTGTCGTAGCTGGTTGAGATTGGTTGGTTAGTTTTTTTTTGTTTTATGGTGTATCATCGAATCATTTAACACCGAATTAAATTTCAAATATTTCAGTTTAGTAGAAGAATATTTTTTGTTTACAAATAGTTAAATGCCAAAACGTTCTATTTCAAAAGGTTCAGTTTATCATAAATACACAGTTTCACTGTTAAAAAAATTCTATCACAAACATTTCATTTTAGCATAAGTACGCATTTTATTTCTATATAACCCATAGATAGGACTCTACCAAGTGCTACCACTCCGGGCCACAGTGGACCAGGGAGCGAAGGCAATAAAGGGGTATTCTGCATTCCCTAAAGCTCCAAGATTACTGGAACCTCACCATCATATTGTTTAGAATCATATCTAGGACACTCGTTGGGATGGGTCTTACCCCTCTGCAGAGATGCAGTTGGTGTATTCTACAGTCCAAACCAACTGGGCAAGCTGGGTGAGGTTAAGATATTTCTACTTTTGAATTCGGACCGCTTGGCGTTTGTTTTTCTTTTTTCTTTTTTTTTTTTTTTTTTGCTTTTATTTTCTTCTTTTAGTTTCACTATTGCATTTCTGCTTTTACTTTTTAAAAATTAATTTTTAACGTCATATATATATATATATATATATTGACGAAATCAAATTGGTTAATATATATATATATATATATATATATATATATATATATATATATATTTGAAACAAGTAGAACAGTGAATAAACCGAAACACTGACAACGAATTAAAAAATGATAATTCGTCTTCATTTCAAAAAGACTTCATCAGAATGACGAGTTTTTCTAAAGTTCAGCGTTTGTCATTCTGATGAGGTCTCTTTGAAATAAAGACGAAATATCATTTTTGAATTCGTTGTCAGTGTTTCGGTTTATCCACTTTTTCACTAATTTTTTCTCATCTTGTCGGATTCACCAAATCTACCTCTCTCTCTCTCTCTCTCTCTCTCTCTAGATAGATAGATAGATAGATATTAGTCCCGCGTTATTTAAAAAAGAACTAATATCACAACTTTCCCTTGACAAGGATCAATCATGGTTGAAAGCGTCGTGGAAAGAAAATTAGGGACAATTTCGACAGAAATATAAAACTAACATTCATCGTCATGTTGATTGATTGATTGATTGATTTTAACGGCATATCAGTCCATCTCGGGTTATTCTATGCTTAAAGAATAAAGAATCGCGATAATAGTCTTGTGTTAAGACTGGACAAATAGAAAATATTAAAACAAATCTTATTTGTGGCTTTTTAACATAAGGTGTTCAAAAGAGATTGCTACCAAGATATATTAAGTTGTTCGGAAAATATTGCGCAATTTTAGAAATAATTTTTATTCCTGAATTAATGAATACAAACAGTATTTTAATCAGTCAAAATATTATCCCTAAACGCCTATGCACTTCCGTCATTAATCAATAACTAGATTATTTATGCCTATACGATAAAACTCTTATTGTTTTGATGCCAAGAAATCTTTAAATGAAATTTTAATTTCGCCTTTGGAACGGAATTTTTCAAGAGCAAAAAAGTTAGATAGATAGTTTCTTTGTTTAATGGCATATCAACCATTCTCCGAGAAGAACAGTAGTGGTACAATTTAAACCATAGCTGGGAGGATATCTTTCCCAAGGGTATTTGCATGAAAGTGAACATAATAGCGCGACTGGAGTACGAACTCGTTTACTACGATTCCGCAGTCCATCGCTTTAAACATTACACCACGAGGACATTCCCAGCAAAAAAAAGTGTCCAAAAATGGTTGTTGGTGTGTGAGAGATTGAAAGAATGTGATGGGTGTGACAAAGTCTCATATCTCAAGTCAGTAAGTTTTTGCAGTGTCATCCTAGCAACATGTGACCGAGCATTGTCATGGAGCAAAATTAATTCCAAGCTTGAACTCATAAAAAATTAATAAATGGTTCACTTCTTTTTTTTTTTTTTTTTTTTTTTTTTTCGTGTTCATTGATTAGGAATATATAACTTTCAAAATCAAACTCTGAACGAAGTGATAGAAAACTAACCAAGAGAACACCTTAATCGGGGAAATGGGAATTTTTTTTATAGAACTACAATTAAATTTATAGTAGAATAGAATTTAAGCAGTTTATAATAGTTAATTTAATCATGCACATATACATTTAAAAAAAAAAACATTGTCACTCCAATTAGAAATTAAATAATTTTTGTATGAAGATCTTTTTAAATAGTTTTTATATTTATTTTGATTTCATGAACGAAGAACTTTTTAAATTAAGGAAATTTACACAAAACCAAATCCTAATCACCTAGTCATAATATTGAAATTTTTTGAGTGCGAAGGGCTAAATTGGCCAATCACAGCCCTTCTGGAGATCCCATGAGGCTGGTTATAAAACAAGGGGTCACAAAGAATCGGCCTCTTTTTATCACTACCTAGACTAGCAATTCTACCTAAGACCGCATAGTGCAAGCCTCAGACGGCGACGATTAAGCAAGATGTCCACCACCCAGCAGCTGAGGGCAAACACAACCACTACTACGAACCTTGTGACAGTGCTCTCACAAGTTACCAGGAGCAACTTCAAACAGCTTAGTTTCCGCAGCATATTTAACTGCAACTTCACCAAACCAAACTCTTAAACTCTTTTGCTTGTTTTTGCATGTTGTATCTACCTGTTGTATATATATATTAAACCTTTTGTAGTAGCAAAAACTCGTTTGTGTCCTTTCTTCAAAAGGGGCGCCCACCTCGTCGTTGTTTTCTAAGTATGGTCAATTCTCAAAAAAAAAAATACAGTGCATTTCCCGGAGACAAAAATCCCCACAATAAAAAAGAGAAAATCGGTAGCGTGATCAAACTTAAAGCCCTGGTTCCAGTTAAGCGACGGTGAACCAGCTTAGTTCTTAAATGGGTGACCACTTAGAAATAACAGGTACCCTAAGCAAACCTGAATGCCAAATGAAGCAAAGCTTAGCAAATCCCCAAGCAAATCAGTGGTACAGTTCATATACCTTAGTAGGAATATCTCATCTTCTGAAATACCCACTCTGGGGTATAGTATACCCATTTCAGAGTCGATTGTTTAGACGGTCGGTCAGCACCCAGCTCCTCACTCATTTTTTCATATTCTTGCTCCGTTTCTCTCCTCGTCGTATTGTCTGTTCTTTTCGTTGTCATTTTTGTTCTTGTTCGTCCCTCAGTCAGTTTGACACTGTAACCCCACATTCTTAGTTCTTTGTGAGCATTACTTCGTTATCGATAACACTTCATCACTCGCTGCATCCTTGCAAGGAATCAGTGAGCAGAGCACGGATGGAAACAACCACTCTAGTTGGCGTTTTCCCACCGACTAAACGTTAAATCTATTTTCCCAGTATCGTCTAATCACATAACTTCTTAATCCAATCACAGACTCAAATGACCCCAGTAGTCACTATGTTTCACACAGACTAAATGACACACTGTATTTTTCCACACCATTCAAATATTACAATTCATCCAAACTAACCTACACTTCGTGTAACAAAATTGATTCGAGAAATTATGTGACATGATGTCAACATATGCAAAGCAAAGGTATTAGCTGCTATTGACAGGTTATTGACCACATGGGAATCTGATCTCTTGTAGCTGTGTCAGTACTACGGGATGGTAACAACACTTGGACTCTAATGAAACGTTTAGAAAAACGCTAGATGGCAACTACACAAGAATGCTGCATGCCGTTTTAAATAAATCCTGGAAGTAACACACTACAAAAACATCAGCTGTATGGTCACTTACCTCCCATCTCACTATCCAAGAAAGACGTGCAAGACATGCTGGGTACTGCTGGGGAAGTAAGAGTGAACTCATAAGTGACATTCTCCAATGGGCTTTTTCACATTAACAAACCAATCTGGGCAGACCAGCAAAAACTTACATTCAGCAGCAGACACTGGATGTTATGTAGAGGACTTACCAAAAGCGATGGGCGATAGGGACGGATGGCAATAGAAGCTCAAGGGAATCCATGTTATCGGTATGACTTGGCGATAATGATGAATAATAAAAGTCACTTTTGTTAGCGAAATATTTTAAAACTTTGAAAATTAAAAAAAAAAAATTATATCCGTTTTGAAAACAAATAAAATGTCTCTACAAGTTATGATAAAAAAATTTCATCGAGAAATCAACTGCATATTCCTTCCGTTTGATTTTTTTCAAATATTCATAAGTTTTAACTTTTTTCAAATATTCATAAGTTTTAACTTAGTTAATATTTACTTTAACAGTAGATCAATCATTAATCAATTTTTGATTTACAAAATGTTAAATCGACAGTAAAAGTAATATAATGACAATATGATTAGTTTTAATGCCTTGTCAACCCATCAAAGGTTATTTTATTCCTAGGGAATCAGGTTAATTGTATGTTCATATTCAGATTGTTTTTGTGCAATTGCTTCTTAATAGGAATTTTTTATCCTATTATTTTGATACCAGTTTCATTCCTTTATCTGGTCTAAAACCTATTTTAGTCCTATCATTTTGATACCAGTTTCATTACTTTATTTGGTCTAAAACTTATTTTAGTCCTATCATTTTGATACCAGTGTCATTCCTTTATCTGGTCGAAAACTTATTTTCTTCCTATCATTTTGATACCAGTTTCATTCCTTTATCTGGTCAAAAACTTATTTTCGTCCTAACATTTTGATACCAGTTTCATTCCTTTATCTGATCTAAAACTTATTTTAGTCCTATCATTTTGATACCAGTGTCATTCCTTTATCTGGTCGAAAACTTATTTTCTTCCTATCATTTTGATACCAGTGTCATTCCTTTATCTGGTCGAAAACTTATTTTCTTCCTATCATTTTGATACCAGTTTCATTCCTTTATCTGGTCAAAAACTTATTTTCGTCCTAACATTTTGATACCAGTTTCATTCCTTTATCTGATCTAAAACTTATTTTAGTCCTATCATTTTGATACCAGTTTCATTCCTTTATCTGATCTAAAACTTAAATTCTCTAAAATTATTTGTATAACTGTTTCTTATTAGGGAGTTTTTGTCCTATCATTTTAAAATATTGGCTTTAAGAAGGGTTTGTTTGTGGTAGTGTGAATTTGTTGAGAGATCCTCAGTTTTGTATCTGAATCCTTTTCTTCTTACCCCATTCACTTGTTGTCTTCTTTTTGCCTGTGGAAGCTGTAAGAGAATCAAGGATAGAAGGAAAGAAACAAGGATGCCTTCAGACTCAAACTTTATTTTGGGATTCATGACTTTTCTGTGGTGGGAATGTTTTTCTGAACCAGTAGAAATAGGCGTTGAAGTATATTATATAATCATGTTGGCAATTACAAGTTTGAGGTTCATCTTGTGTTCTGTGGGTATGTTTAGTAGAGGCTGCTACTAGTAGAAGGCATAACCTTTGCTAAACCCCAGGACATAGCAAGCACTTGTGCTACCCACTAGTAGCAGAGAGAAACTCGTCTTTTTAGTCAAGGTGGTAAATTCTTAATGAGGGTGTTTCTTTTTAGCGCCAGGAAGCCCCACTTTTTAGACAAGCAGTGATTTTGCTTCCTGTCAGAGGTCTCCTAGGATACTGTTCATTTTGCATTAATTTTTATTTCTTTTTAATCTTCACAACACATTCCCATCCAGAGAAGTGGGGCTACAGAGAGGAAGCGTTAGAGGGAAATAGTCTATTATAAGGTGTGTGGGGGGGTGAGTTGTTGCTTGAAATAAAAAACAAACTCACAGTTATATAAATGATGAAGAACGTAAATGCATTGATATTTCTAGATATACAAAAATGCTTGTCTGAGTTATCATGTAAATTACATCAGATGTGCAGTTGAAATGAGTTGAAGCATGTCACTGGTGAATTCATGTTAGTCTTATTTTGCATTGAAATGGTTAACATTGAATTGAGGTAAGTAGCTGGTCAGTTGTTCATGTTTTTCCAATATATCCAGTTTTAGCATTGAATGTGGCCAAAATTGAAACGCATCAACTTTTCTTTCTTCGTCAACACAACAGCAGATCTACAGTATTTCTGCTTGTTGAAAAACTCACCTAATCAAGCACCATTCAACTCAACGTATCATGTGGTCTCAGGTTGAAGTGAGTTTCATTCAGAACTACGATAGATGAATCTGAGATTTTAGTGTTGATATAGTTGAACTGTCTGAACATAGCCATATGTGTGTCACTTTTTTTGGTATGAAGAGTTGAATGTAACAGTCCTTCTGAAAGGAGGGTTATGTCTCTATCTCTTGTATCTTCTTAGCAATTTTTTTCTGCCATTTTTGCTCTGAGAAGAGTATTATATATCTAACTCTTTCATTTCCTTGGCGTTTTTATGTCGTTTTTGTTCCTTTTTTTCTTTATCAATGTGGTTGGACATAAGAATTCTCTGGTAATAAACTATTTTCTTAGAGTTATTGTATGTAACTGACCTTCTGAAAGAATAGTTATATTTCTAACTCTTGCCTTTCTTTGGCGTTTTTTGATGTCATATTATTATTTTTTTATCAATGTGGTAATTGTCATAACAACAATAAAAATAATAAAGTTAGTTATTCACAATTTCTCTTTTCTTTGCTGAATTCATTTGCCGGTAGAGTGTTTTATTTTCTATTTTTTTTTTTTTTTAGCAATCAGGCAATTTGAATGAGTTTTCAGACAACTTAGTGTGGTAGAGTTGCTTCTTTGTTCCTCAATTTCTTTCTCTATAGCACTAAATCACATTTTCTGGTCTTCTTCGATGGTCTTTTTTACTTTTTTCTTTTGTTGAGGCGGCTAATTCTAATTTGTTTTGTTTTTATGTTCTTTTTTTGCAAGCAAATTATATCAAGGTTGTTCGTCTCATGTCAGGGATCACCATTATAAGGTTTAAGAAGGGTTTGTTCATGTTCGTGGTGAATTTGTTGGGAAATTCTGAGTTTCATATCTGACTCCTTTTTCTTCTTTTTACACCATTAACTTGTCTTCTTTTTGTCTGTCAAAGCTCTAAGAGAATTAAGGACGTAAGGAAAGAGACAAGGATACCTTTAGACTCAAACTTTATTATCGGGTTTATGATTTTTCTGTGGCGTAGAATATTTTCCTGAACCAGTAAAAATAGTCACACTTCCCAGACAAGGCATTGAAGTATATTATAGAATTATTTTCAGCTATTACAAGTTTGAGGTTTGTCTCATGTTCAGGAGGTATGCTTTGTAGAAGCTGCTACTAGTAGAAGACACAACTCGCCGATAAGCTCTGAGACGTAGTGAGCACATGCGTAACCTAGTAGAAACAGAGAGAAACAGGTCCTTTTAGTCAAGATAGTGAATTCTTAATGAAGGAGTTTCTTATTAGCACAAAGAAACCCCTCTTTTTAGGCATGCACCGATTTTGCTTCCTGTCAGATGACCCCTTGGAAACTGTTACTTTTTGCATTAATTTTTTTTATTTTAATCCCCATAGATATTAGTTTCATTATTTTATCTTGTCTAAAACTTGTTTCCCCTAAAATTATTTGTTTAATTATTGAATGGTCATATATTTTGAGACGTCTCCAAAAACATCCAAATTTGAAAAGTGTTGAATTTTTGTGAGTGGAATTTAAAAATCAGACAAGTTACTTTTCTATGGTAAATCAATAAAGATTGCAGATTTTATAAAAATTGTTCATCTGCAATATTAGGAATATTCAATTCAGATATTTCTAACTTGTCAAGATCTTCAAAATTTGGTAAATTGTAGTTTTGTAATTCTGAATTCTGGTTCAAAGTTTCAATATGTCTTATATTGGCAACATTTGAATGATCAATGGATAAATCTTGTCTTGTAATGTTTTGAGTATTTTGAGGAATAAGTGAAGAGACTGAAGTAGAATACTGGTGTAAAAGTCTTTGCTGGTCTTTTGAATTTTTATTGGTTTCTTCAACCATACCAAGATGTTGTTTATAAAAATTTTGATCTGTGGTGCTTTCTGTAAAATAACTGCCTTTCTTGGTCTCTCTATTTTGGAAGGTCTGGTTGTGATCTCCTTTTAAGATATTGGGAGGTTCCTTTATATCATTCTCTGGATTTTGAAAATGTCCAATATTCAATCTGGTGTGACTGTTGCAGAGATCTGTTTCTAATCTCTTGTTTTGAAAATTTTCCTTGATTTTTAAGGTATTTTTTAAAGTCATCATCTCGGCGTCACAACCACAAGAATTTGAATAATGATTTTCATCCTGAGGACATGGTTGAGAGCAAATTCTTTTTGATGGTAAAAAGATTTTATCATATTCTCTAGATTGATCAAAGATTATGCTTGGAATTCCAGGAGTTGCCCTTTCGTTCATCTTAGGGATGATGTTGTTGACAGGAGATGAACTCCTTATCAAATTGTCATTCATAGAAACGTTTGAAGAAAATTCATCAGAATTTTCTACCAACTGAAGCGGTGATCTTTTCCAAGGTGGTTTGCTGAACACTTTTGTGTCACTGATCAGTTCTGTTTTATTATAGTCTGAGGAATTGGCATCTAAAGATTTCTTAGAATCGAAATCCTTGAAATCACTTGAGGAATCACCATTCAAATAACTTCTGTGTATTGTTTGATCATTCAACCTGCTAATTAAACTATCATTCTGTAAAATATAATCCAGAGAAGAATCTTCAGAATCAGAATCAGAATGTGGATCTGGGTCTGGATCTGGAAGTTGTGGGGCTTCAGAAAAGAATTTAATTGGTGGAGGATGAGAGGATTTACTTGAACTTTTCTGGGTCAAGTTTCTTGTATAACTTACCATGTTTACTATTTCTTTGTATTGTAGCATTGAAATGATATCATGTTCAAGAATTTCAGTACAAACAGTGCAAGTCATTGGAATCTTCTCAAGAATATATTTTCTATCATTCTTGCATTCTTCATAGAATTCAAGAATGTTCTTATATTTGCTGACCAACATTTCATCGAGACCAGGGAAATTCACAAGTCTTTGCAGTTCAGTTATCAGTTCCATCAGATAAGAATCATTAATCTGCAAAAAGTCAGAAATTAGATAAATCAGTCTTAATAGAACTTGAGTAGTTTTTTCAGGATTGGCATTTATCAAGTAATATCTTTTAAGATATATGATCTATAAAAATGGATTGTTGAAGTCATATAAGAAGCATTTTAATATCTTTTAAGATATATCATCAATAAAAATGTATTGTTGAAGTCATATAAGAAGCATTTTAATATCTTTTAAGATATATGATCTATAAAAATGTATTGTTGAAGTCATATAAGAAGCATTTTAATATCTTTTAATAAGAATAAAAAAACAATTAACTTGCTGATCTTTACAACATTAGGAGATGGAGAAACATAGATTTAAAATTTTTAAAGTCATGTAAACATTGTTCATAAAAACGAATCAAGAAAAGTTTTTAAATATAAAAATTATTCACATTTCTGTCATTTTTATGTCTTGTACTCAATTATCAGATTCACAATACACATGCACAAACACATGGAGATTTGGTTTTGTTTGGTTTTATGGCACATCAGCTATTGTGGGTTATTTAAAGCAAAATCAATTTTATACATATAAACAATTCTATTTCAAACAATTCAGTGTAGTATAAGTATAGGGTCTTTACACACAGTTAAATGTTAAAACAGTTCTACTTCAAACAATTCAGTTTTGTATAAGTATAATTTTTTGTTTTCACATCGGGAAAAGTAAAAACAATAAATTTCAAACAATTCAGCTTTGCATAATTAAAGTTTAGTTCTATTTGACCCATAGATAGGACCCTATCAGGTTCTACCACTCCAGACCCGAGTGGACCTGGGAGCAGTGGCAATAAAGGGGTAGTCCACATTCCCTAAAGCTCCTTACTATCAGATTATTTAATGTCATATCCGGGACACTCATTAGGGGGAGTCTTACCCCTCTGCAGAGATGCAGTCAGTGTATTCTATACCACCCCCAGCCAACTGGGCCACAGGACACTCATTGGGGGAGTTTTATCCCACTACAGAGATGCAGTGTATTCTATAGCCCCACGCCCAGCCGACTTGTTGGGGTATTCTTACCCCTCTGCAGAAATGCAGTCAGTGTATTCTATCGCCCCTCCCCCCAACAGCCGACTTGGCCAACACATGGAGGTGTTTGTAGTGTAATGGTTACTGTCAAAGAAATAGACCAGAGTTCAAATCTTGCCTAAAATATTTAAGGGTTTTAATTAATTATTTTAGTTAATTATTAAATTTTAGAGATGAATTGTGTGCTAGCTAAAAACTTTGATTTTGTAGTAGTAAGTTTTTGATTTCTAAAGGTCAGGACAGGCATAAACCTTATTTTGCATATGCGCATGACAGGTTTGTTGGGAAATCGACTGGGAAAAAATATACATTTGGATACATATGAGGTGATGTGTAGCTATGATGTGTCACTGAAAAGTTTTAGTTTTAGTGATTACATGTGATTAACAGAGAGAATAATTACAAGAAAGTATATAAGAAGGTTTCAATGATGTAGAGTCACTTGGAGGTAGCGAGTTGGAGTTAGACAGATGGAGAGATCAGATGGGGCCCTGAGTAAGACACACATGCAGAACTACAATATAATCAGCCGGGTCAACAAAGAAAATTTCCTGTTTATGTTTTCCATCTACCATGGTTCTTTCTATCTAAATCAGCTGACATATTCTTACTCAATCTCACTCTTTTCATGACGGCTGTAATGTTGCAGACCACAAATAGATTTTTGTATTTGGAAACCAATGAAGCTGTTTTGTACTGTGTTTAAAGGGTAACATTACACCAATATTCTATTTGATGCTGGAGTGGACATTGTTTGCATTTCATATAATGCTAATACGGAAAAAAGAATAACTTGATTCAAAACTTTTGGAAAAGTTTTGAATCCAGTTATTCTTTTTTCCGTCCAAGGGTAAATAGTAACGTAGATTGTACTCCTTATACTTGGTATGCCAACCTGTCTAGGAGAAAAAAAACTGAATTCAAATCTGTTGAATTACACTTAAAAAAAGGGATATTGCATCACATCCTACTCATATAGTGGGGTAGGTAAATATATATATATATATATATATATATATATATATATATATATATATATATATATATATATTATACTATGCAGTATAACTCAATGGCTATCCTTTTATTGTCACAGCGTTATACATCTCCACTTCTACGAGTGCCAGATAGTACTGCACCAGAAGAGTAGGGTTCTGTCCATGTGAGTTTTCCTTCCTAAATATCCACAAACATACCCACAAGTAAACATAATATTCAATAGAGTTGAATTTGGTACGTACATCTTTATCAGGTGATGTCATTCTGACCAGATGCTCCAGTGGCTCGGAAAGATAACAGGCATTTGGTCGCATCTCTATCAATTCTATCATCATTTTTCGTGCTTCGACAAACTTTTTTAATGCCCATGAAATATCATTCAACAGTAAATGGCAATGGGATATCCAGTTCAGTATTGTTACATTAAAATAATGCTTGGCATGAAGCTGCAGGTGAATATTGAGAGCATCTTCAAAACATGCTAAGGCACCTTTTAGTGATTTCCTGAAGAGAATGGAGGGATAAATAAATCAATTTAGAAAGTCTAAGAAGTTTAAACAGAACTGGACAAACAGAGATATTTATGATTTGCAGTGCTGACAAACTTTCATTGAAATCACTGCAACAAATGCAAAAAAAAAAAAAAAAATTATGGAATGGATTTTTGACAGAAAAGAGGCAGTGGAAAAAAACTGAATTATTGGCACAAATTTTAATGAAAATTCAATGTTTTAGACACACATAGAAACTGATCCTTTTTCTTGATTGTCATCAAAATTCATTTAGCTATGTAAGATATTGATGATTAGGGGCAACAATGATCTTTGTCAATCACTTGTTACAATGGTGTAATGGTTATCGTCGTAGGAAGTGAACATGGCGACTCAAGTTCAAATCCTGGACGAGACTGATTGCATTTCACAAAGCACTAATACCCTTGGGAAAGGTACGAATCCAATTATTCTACCTCCAGCTACGGGTAAATAGTAGGACAGACTAGGTTCTTCAGCCTTGGTGAGGCAACTAGTCTAGGAGAAGGAATACTCTGAATTCAAACCTGTTAAACTCTGCTTAAAAATTGACCTTGTGTCATATCCTGCCCGAGCGGAGGGCTTGGGTAATATGGTTACAATAATAACCAGATGGTGTCTGACAGTAATTTATGAAGGATACCCAACCAAATGTGGTTATGAATTGTTATGAACAACATGAATTGTTATCAATTATCCTAATAAAATTTTATAATTTTTGTTCTATGTCAGCATTTTTTGTTTTTTATTTTGTTATATAATGGAAGTTGAGAGGGTTACTCTCCATTCCTTTGTTCAGGATTAATGCACTCTACTTAATTTAGTTGGTTTGGTTGGTTTTTACGGCATATCAACCATTATGGGTTATTTAATGCCAAATCCTCTTTTTACATATATATTAAATATATATAATTTGGTTTAGTTGTGTTTTATGGCATATCAAACATTGTAGGTTATTTAATGCCAAATCCTCATACATATATATTAAATATATATGATTTGGTTTGGTTGGTTTTTACGGCATATCAACCATTATAGGTTATTTAATGCCAAATCCTCTTTATACATATATATTAAATATATATGATTTAGTTTGGTTGGTTTTTATGGCATATCAACCATTATTGATTATTTAATGCCAAATACTCTTTATACATATATATTAAATATATATAATTTGGTTTGGTTGTATTTTATGGCATATCAACTATTATAGGTTATTAATGCCAAATACATTTTTATATTCGTATAAACAGTTCTATTTCAAGCAATTCAGTTTAGCATAATAAAACAGTTCTATTTCAAACAATTCAGTTTAGCATAAGTACACCGTTAAGTTCTATTTGACTCATCGATAGAACCCTATCAGGTGCTACCACTCCAGGCCAGAGTGAACCTAGGGGTGATGGCAATGAAGGAGTACTCCAAAGCTCCAGCATTACTGGAACCTTACCATCAGATGGCTTAATGTCCTATCCAGGACACTCATTGTAGAGGGGTCTTACTCCTCTACAGAAAAGCAGTTGGTGTATTCTGCAGCCCTAACTGATTTAGCAAAAAGTTGAATGGTTTCAAGTATTGCTATGTAACAGCAACAATTTAACATCAGTCATATGTTTGCATACAGTTAAATAGATATGTATATGATTTGTAAGTGAATAGTTTGTAGGTAATTTCATTTTTAAATGAATTAGAATTAATTTGTTTTTACACAAGTGTTCCAATTGTTTCTATACAGTTAAATGGTTTCAATTATTGTTATCTAACATGTACAATTCTATTCAATATTAATTATTTGTTTGTACACTGTGAAGTGGTTACAAGTATTGTTATTCAATAATAAATAGCCCAGTCAGCTGGGGCTGTAGAATACACTGAGTGCACCTCTGCAGAGGGGTAAGACCCCCCCCCACCAAGTGTCCTACATATGACATTAAACAATCTGATGGTGAGGTTCCAGCAGTGCTGGAGATTTGGGGAATGCGGAGTACCCCTTCATTGCCATCGCTCCCAGGTCCACTCTGGCCCGGAGTGGTAGCACCTGATAGGGCCCTATCTATGGGTTAAATAGAACTAACAGCATACTTATGCTAAAATGAATTGAGTAAACTGAATACCTTGAAATAGAAACTTTTGAAAATTAAACCATACTTACACTTAAGCTGCGTGCTTATGCTTAACTGAATTATTTCAAATAGAACTGTTTTTCAACATTAAAACTGTATTTACACTTAACTGAATTATTACATATAACTGCTTGAAGAGTTTGAAATGGAAATGTTTTTAATAATACTTATGCTAAACTGAACTGTTTTCAATAGAACAGATTATTTGCATGAAAATGGATTTGGCGTTAAATAACCTACAAAGGTTGATATGCCATAAAACCAAACAAACCAAACCCATCAATAATAAATATTCTTTTCAACACTATTCAATGAGCCGGTTGAACTTTAGACTTGGTAGCAAAAAAAAAAAAGCTCTTACATTCTCATGTATACAACTCCAAAGTAGAATTGGATTTTGGCTGAATGAATATGAATCCAGCATTTCTTCTTCATGATTTCTTTAGCTTCATTCAAATACTTCAAAGCAATTCCTGACGAAAATGAAAAAGAAAAAAAAAATGAGGTTGGAAAAAATAGTCTGATGAGAAAGCAAAAATTCATGATAATATTGTGAGTTTTAATATAAGAATATTCGAGAATTACCTACAAGAGAGATTAAATTCATTTTTTTTACAAAAATTCCAATCCAAATACATATATATATATATACATATTAGAATCAGAATTTTTGTAAAAGTTCATATACTGGAGGTATTTATGGTGTAATGGTTAGTGATGTAGAGATTGGATATGGCATAATGGTTAACGATGTTAGGGATTGGACATGGCATAATTGTTAGTGATGTAGGGATTGGGCATGGCATAATGGTTAACATTCTAAGGGATTGGACATGGCATAATGGTTAGTAATGGAGGTGCCCATGGTGTAATGGTTATCATCACAGGATATGGACACGGTGATCCAAGTTCAATTCCTGGACAAGACTGATTGCATTTCACATAGCACTAATACCCTTGGGAAAGGTATGAATCCAATTATTCTCCCTCCAGCTATGGGTAGATAGTAGGACAGACTAGATTCTTCAGCCTTGGTGAGGCAACTAGTCTAGGAGAAGAAAAACTCTAAATTCAAACCTGCTAAACTCCGCTTAAAAAATTACCCTTGTGTCATATCCGGCCCGAGCGGAAGGGTTAGGTAAATAGTACAATAGTTAGTAATGTTAGGGATTGGACATGGCATAATGGTTAGTGATGTAGGGATTGGACATGGCATAAAGGTTAGCGATGTTGGGATTAGACATGGCATAATGGTTAGCGATGTTAGGGATTGGACATGGCATAATGGTTAGGGATGTAGGGATTGGTCATGGCATAATGGTTACTGATGTAGGGATTGGACATGCCATAATGGTTTGTGATGTAGAGAGTGGACATGGCATAATGGTTAGTGAGGTAGGGATTGGACATGGCATAATGGCAAACGACATTAGGGATTGGACATGGCATAATAGTTAGTGATGTAGGGATTGGACATGGCATAATGGTTAGCAATGTAGGGATTGGACATGGCATAATGGTTTTACGATGTTAGGCATTGGACATGGCATAAGGGGTAGTGATGTTGGGATTGGACATGACATAATGGTTAGCGATGTTAGTGATTGGACATGGCTTAATGGTTAGCTATATTAGGGATTGGACATGGCATAAAGATTAGTGACGTTAGGGATTGGACATGGCATAATGGGAAGTAATGTTAGGGATTGGACATGGTATAAAGGTTAATGATGTTAGGGATTGGACATGGAATAATGTTTAGTGATGTTAGGGATTGTATATGGCATAAAGGTTAGCAATGTTATGGATTGGACATGGCATAAAGGTTAGTGATGTAAGGGATTGGACATGGCATCATGGTTAACGATGTTAGGGATTGGACATGGCATAGGGGTTAGCGATATTAGGTATTGGATATGGCATAATGGTTAGCAATGTTAAGGATTGGACATGGCATAAACATTAGCGATGTTAGGGATTGGACATGGCATAAAGGTTTGTGATGTAGAGAGTGGACATGGCATAATGGTTAGTGAGGTAGGGATTGGACATGGCATAATGGCTAGTGATGTAGGGATTGGACATGGCATATGGTTAGTGATGTACGGATTGGACATAGCAAAATGGTTAGTGATGTTAGGGATTGGACATGGCATAATGGTTAACGATGTTAGAGATTGGACATGGCATAATGGTTACTGATGTAGGGATTGGACATGGCATAATGGCTAACGACATTAGGGATTGGACATGGCATAATGGTTAGTGTTGTAGGGATTGGACATGGCATAATGTTTAATGACATTAGGGATTGGACATGGCATAATGGATAGCAATGTAGGGATTGGACATGGCATAATGGTTTTACGATGTTAGGCATTGGACATGGCATAAGGGGTAGTGATGTTGGGATTGGACATGACATAATGGTTAGCGATGTTAGTGATTGGACATGGCTTAATGGTTAGCTATATTAGGGATTGGACATGGCATAAAGGTTAGTGACGTTAGGGATTGGACATGGCATAATGGGAAGTAATGTTAGGGATTGGACATGGTATAAAGGTTAATGATGTTAGGGATTGGACATGGAATAATGTTTAGTGATGTTAGGGATTGGACATGGCATAAAAGTTAGCAATGTTATGGATTGGACATGGCATAAAGGTTAGTGATGTAAGGGATTGGACATGGCATCATGGTTAACGATGTTAGGGATTGGACATGGCATAGGGGTTAGCGATATTAGGGATTGGATATGGCATAATGGTTAGCAATGTTAAGGATTGGACATGGCATAAACATTAGCGATGTTAGGGATTGGACATGGCATAAAGGTTAGCGATGTTAAGGATTGGACATCGCATAAACATTAGCGATGTTAGGGATTGGACAGGGCATAATGGTGAACGATGTTAGGGATTGGACATGGCATAATTATTAGTGATGTAGGGATTGGATGTGGCATAATGGCTAGTGATGTAGGGATTGGATGTGGCACAATGGTTAGTGATGTTAAGGGATTGGACATGGCATATGGTTAGTGATGTACGGATTGGACATAGCAAAATGGTTAGTGATCTTAAGGGATTGGACATGGCATAATGGTTAGTGATGTTAGGGATTGGACATGGCATAATGGTTAGTGATGTTAGGGATTGGACATGGCATAGTGGTTAGTGATGTAGGGATTGGACATGGCATAATGGCTAACGACATTAGGGATTGGACATGGCATAATGGTTAGCGATGTCGGGATTGGACATTGCATAATGTTTAATGACATTAGGGATTGGACATGGCATAATGGTTAGCAATGTAGGGATTGGACATGGCATAATGGTTTTACGATGTTAGGCATTGGACATGGCATAAGGGGTAGTGATGTTAGTGATTGGACATGGCTTAATGGTTAGCTATATTAGGGATTGGACATGGCATAAAGATTAGTGACGTTTGGGATTGGACATGGCATAATGGGAAGTAATGTTAGGGATTGGACATGGTATAAAGGTTAATGATGTTAGGGATTGGACATGGAATAATGTTTAGTGATGTTAGGGATTGTATATGGCATAAAGGTTAGCAATGTTATGGATTGGACATGGCATAAAGGTTAGTGATGTAAGGGATTGGACATGGCATCATGGTTAACGATGTTAGGGATTGGACATGGCATAGGGGTTAGCGATATTAGGGATTGGATATGGCATAATGGTTAGCAATGTTAAGGATTGGACATGGCATAAACATTAGCGATGTTAGGGATTGGACATGGCATAAAGGTTTGTGATGTAGAGAGTGGACATGGCATAATGGTTAGTGAAGTAGGGATTGGACATGGCATAATGGCTAGTGATGTAGGGATTGGACATGGCATATGGTTAGTGATGTACGGATTGGACATAGCAAAATGGTTAGTGATGTTAGGGATTGGACATGGCATAATGGTTAACGATGTTAGAGATTGGACATGGCATAATGGTTACTGATGTAGGGATTGGACATGGCATAATGGCTAACGACATTAGGGATTGGACATGGCATAATGGTTAGCGATGTCGGGATTGGACATTGCATAATGGTTAGTAATGTTAGGGATTGGACATGGCATAATGGTTAGTGTTGTAGGGATTGGACATGGCATAATGTTTAATGACATTAGGGATTGGACATGGCATAATGGATAGCAATGTAGGGATTGGACATGGCATAATGGTTTTACGATGTTAGGCATTGGACATGGCATAAGGGGTAGTGATGTTGGGATTGGACATGACATAATGGTTAGCGATGTTAGTGATTGGACATGGCTTAATGGTTAGCTATATTAGGGATTGGACATGGCATAAAGGTTAGTGACGTTAGGGATTGGACATGGCATAATGGGAAGTAATGTTAGGGATTGGACATGGTATAAAGGTTAATGATGTTAGGGATTGGACATGGAATAATGTTTAGTGATGTTAGTGATTGGACATGGCATAAAAGTTAGCAATGTTATGGATTGGACATGGCATAAAGGTTAGTGATGTTAGGGATTGGACATGGCATAATGGTTAGTGATGTTAGGGATTGGACATGGCATAGTGGTTAGTGATGTAGGGATTGGACATGGCATAATGGCTAACGACATTAGGGATTGGACATGGCATAATGGTTAGCGATGTCGGGATTGGACATTGCATAATGTTTAATGACATTAGGGATTGGACATGGCATAATGGTTAGCAATGTAGGGATTGGACATGGCATAATGGTTTTACGATGTTAGGCATTGGACATGGCATAAGGGGTAGTGATGTTAGTGATTGGACATGGCTTAATGGTTAGCTATATTAGGGATTGGACATGGCATAAAGATTAGTGACGTTTGGGATTGGACATGGCATAATGGGAAGTAATGTTAGGGATTGGACATGGTATAAAGGTTAATGATGTTAGGGATTAGACATGGAATAATGTTTAGTGATGTTAGGGATTGTATATGGCATAAAGGTTAGCAATGTTATGGATTGGACATGGCATAAAGGTTAGTGATGTAAGGGATTGGACATGGCATCATGGTTAACGATGTTAGGGATTGGACATGGCATAGGGGTTAGCGATATTAGGGATTGGATATGGCATAATGGTTAGCAATGTTAAGGATTGGACATGGCATAAACATTAGCGATGTTAGGGATTGGACATGGCATAAAGGTTTGTGATGTAGAGAGTGGACATGGCATAATGGTTAGTGAAGTAGGGATTGGACATGGCATAATGGCTAGTGATGTAGGGATTGGACATGGCATATGGTTAGTGATGTACGGATTGGACATAGCAAAATGGTTAGTGATGTTAGGGATTGGACATGGCATAATGGTTAACGATGTTAGAGATTGGACATGGCATAATGGTTACTGATGTAGGGATTGGACATGGCATAATGGCTAACGACATTAGGGATTGGACATGGCATAATGGTTAGCGATGTCGGGATTGGACATTGCATAATGGTTAGTAATGTTAGGGATTGGACATGGCATAATGGTTAGTGTTGTAGGGATTGGACATGGCATAATGTTTAATGACATTAGGGATTGGACATGGCATAATGGATAGCAATGTAGGGATTGGACATGGCATAATGGTTTTACGATGTTAGGCATTGGACATGGCATAAGGGGTAGTGATGTTGGGATTGGACATGACATAATGGTTAGCGATGTTAGTGATTGGACATGGCTTAATGGTTAGCTATATTAGGGATTGGACATGGCATAAAGGTTAGTGACGTTAGGGATTGGACATGGCATAATGGGAAGTAATGTTAGGGATTGGACATGGTATAAAGGTTAATGATGTTAGGGATTGGACATGGAATAATGTTTAGTGATGTTAGGGATTGGACATGGCATAAAAGTTAGCAATGTTATGGATTGGACATGGCATAAAGGTTAGTGATGTAAGGGATTGGACATGGCATCATGGTTAACGATGTTAGGGATTGGACATGGCATAGGGGTTAGCGATATTAGGGATTGGATATGGCATAATGGTTAGCAATGTTAAGGATTGGACATGGCATAAACATTAGCGATGTTAGGGATTGGACATGGCATAAAGGTTAGCGATGTTAAGGATTGGACATCGCATAAACATTAGCGATGTTAGGGATTGGACAGGGCATAATGGTGAACGATGTTAGGGATTGGACATGGCATAATTATTAGTGATGTAGGGATTGGATGTGGCATAATGGCTAGTGATGTAGGGATTGGATGTGGCATAATGGTTAGTGATGTTAAGGGATTGGACATGGCATATGGTTAGTGATGTACGGATTGGACATAGCAAAATGGTTAGTGATCTTAAGGGATTGGACATGGCATAATGGTTAGTGATGTTAGGGATTGGACATGGCATAATGGTTAGTGATGTTAGGGATTGGACATGGCATAGTGGTTAGTGATGTAGGGATTGGACATGGCATAATGGCTAACGACATTAGGGATTGGACATGGCATAATGGTTAGCGATGTCGGGATTGGACATTGCATAATGTTTAATGACATTAGGTATTGGACATGGCATAATGGTTAGCAATGTAGGGATTGGACATGGCATAATGGTTTTACGATGTTAGGCATTGGACATGGCATAAGGGGTAGTGATGTTGGGATTGGCATGACATAATGGTTAGCGATGTTAGTGATTGGACATGGCTTAATGGTTAGCTATATTAGGGATTGGACATGGCATAAAGGTTAGTGAAGTTAGGGATTGGACATGGCATAAAGGTTAGTGATGTTAGTGATTAGACATGGCATAAAGGTTAGCGATGTTAGTGATTGGACATGGCATAAAGGTTAGTAATGTTAGGGATTGGACATGGCATAAAGGTTAGTGATGTTAGGGATTGGACATGGCATAAAGGTTAGCGATGTTAGTGATTGGACATGGCATAAAGGTTAGTAATGTTAGGGATTGGACATGGCATAAAGGTTAGCGATGTTAGGGATTTGACATGGCATAATTGTTAGTTATTTTAGGGATTGGACATGGCATAATGGTTAGTGATGTAGGGATTGGACATGGCATAAATTTTAGCAATGTTAGGGATTGGACATGGCATAATGGTTAGTAATGTTAGGGATTGGACATTGCATAATGGTTTGAGATGTTAGGGATTGGACATGGCATAATGGTTAGTAAAGTAGGGATTGGACATGGCATAATGGTTTTACGATGTTAGGGTTTGGACATGGCATAATGGTTAGTGATGTTAGGGATTGGACATGGCATAATGGTTAGTGATGTTAGGGATTGGACATGGCATAATGGTTAACGATGTTAGGGTTTGGACATGGCATAATGGTTAACGATGTTAGGGATTGGACATTGCATAATGGTTAGTGATGTTAGGGATTGGACATGGCATAATGGTTAGTGATGTTAGGGATTAGACATGGCATAATGGTTAACGATGTTAGGGTTTGGACATGGCATAATGGTTAACGATGTTAGGGATTGGACATTGCATAATGGTTAGTGATGTTAGGGATTGGACATGGCATAATGGTTAACGATGTTAGGGTTTGGACATGGCATAATTGTTCGTGATGTAGGGATTGGACATGGCATAATGGTTAGTGATGTAGGGATTGGACATGGCAAAATGGTTAGCGATGTTAGGGATTGGACATGGCAAAATGGTTAGCGATGTTAGGGATTGGACATGGCAACCTGAGCAAAGCCATTTACATTTCACATAATGCTAATACCCTTGAGAAAGGTATGGATTCAACTATTCTCCCTTCATCTATGAGTAAATAATTGGGCAGACTGGGCTCTTAAACTTTTGTATGGCAACTAGTCTAGGAGAAATATCGCTATGAATTCAAACCTGTTAATCTCTGCTTTAAGATAGACTTTGTGTCATGTCCTGCTCATGTGGAGGGGTTGGTAAATTCATAAGTGGGTGACCTGCAGGCTCTCTTTCTAATAGCTATAACACCAAGGTGTAGGGGAGGGTGCTACTCCTTTCCCTATATTGCTCTACTTTACTCTTGATATGTAACTTAAGTGTTAATCAAGGTGACATCAAGTACCATTTTTTGAGACTTTCATTTGATTCCACTTGGGATTGAACCCTGGTTTCATGGGCCCTTAGTGAACACTCTACTCACTTGACCAATAGGCTGCTAAATATATATATATATATATATGTATATATATATAATTGAGAAATGGTAATTATATTTCTAAACAGATCTATTTGACCCATGAAAATGAAGTAGAAAAATTAATTTTTGATTAGAAAGAACCTACGAACGCATATTGTTGATACTTCTACTTAAGAAGGAGTGAAAGATTCTAATTACTATTTGTTGGGGTGTCCCCTATAGATGGACTCGTCTTCATGTGACATATACCAACTGAGCTCTCTTCTGTACAGTTGCAGTCTCAGTCACAGTCTCAAACTCAGTCTCGGTTCTGTCTCAGCGAGTTGTTACCAAGAGTGGTAATATTCCTGATTGTTAAACTGAGGAGGGGTTTCTCCCAGCTACTGTTTGTGTATGTATTATTTGCCTTCAGTATATTTCTTATTACTTATTTCTGTGTCGTGTCATCATTTGAACCTCCCCTTGACCACAATACTATTTCTCTGATAGATAGATAGATAGATAGATAGTGAATTTGGATGACTGAAAACAAAAAAAAGATTATATTTAACATGACAACAAATCTCGCAAAGTTACCATTTTGTTGAAAATTCAACTGGAAATTGTTTTATTCTCTTGAAGCATTCAAAGTACATTGCTCTATAAAAAATGTCACTATCATTTGCCATTTTTGCTAGGTAATAGTTTATAGTTGTTTCTTAAAATTCTTCTTTTTTTTGCACACAAACCTATTGAATATGAATAATTTTTGAACAGCTCTATTTGACTCATAAATACTGCACATTTCCCATATCTCCTGAACTGGAACATCACCATCAGATGTAGTTTAGTGTCATAAAAAGGACGCAACTTTTTCAGGGAGTTTTATTCCTTTGCATGGGATACAGTACGAGTATTCAAAGACAAACCAACAGGACAATATATATAATCCAAATTTTAACAATATATAAATTAGGTACAAAAATAATTCCACAGCTAAATATGAATCCTAATGTTTGAGATTTAAATCTTATGCCTCTAAGATTTTTCTCTCTTTTGAAAAATGGACTTACCAAATTTTTTAGATTTTTTGGATGCCAAATCAGCAATATGACACAATGGTATAACTAAATTCTCTGGCGTGATTACTGACATTTTGCGACGCTTCGACAATGATCTTGTATACCATTTTAAAGCTTCAGTTTCACTTCCATTTGCTACAAAAGAATAAAACAATTTTTTTTTAATTAAAAAAAAAGAAAAAAGAAATAGAAGAATTCAGTTAAAAAGAGACAAGTAAATTAACAAAATGTTTATAGATTTTACTCAGTAAAGAAAGAAAGAAAGCTGTGACAATGTATTAACATTTAATGTTAATACCTTGTAGTGGTCAAGGGGAGGTTCAAATGATGACACGACACAGAAATAAGTAATAAGAAATATATTGAAGGCAAATAATACATACACAAACGGTAGCTGGGAGAAACCCCTCCTCAGTTTAACAATCAGGAATATTACCACAGCTTTCTTTCTTTCTTTATATTTCATTTTGAATCCAATAATAAAACTTTTTTTTAATTTTGTTGACAGAATCAAAAGCAAAGAATTTCAGAAATATTTTAAGCTACAAAACTAAAGAAATTCTAAAATAACAAAAAAATAATTTGACTATTTCAAATCAACTTTCAAATGTTCTGTGTGTATTGTTAGTAAAGCAACTAAAGCACATTCAAATCCAGATCCTTTTTTTTAAATTATTATTATTCATTAGAGCAAGAATATTTTTATCCTTGAAAACTATGCCATACAAATAGAAAAATGCCGTTTCTTCACCGCACCATTGAATTATGTGAATAAAACAGTATTAAGTCTTCGGGATAAAATCTTGGATGAAAATACAGATCATTTAATATCATTTTTCTTTCTTTACCCTGTCAGAAAACAGCTCGAAAAGAAGCTAGACGGCAACTACACAAGGATGTTGCAAGCAATATTAAACAAGTCCTGGCGACAACACCCCACAAAGCACCAACTATACGGCCACCTGCCTCCCATCACAAAAGTTATCCAAGTTAGACAAACCAGGCATGCAGGACACTGCTGGAGGAGCAGAGATGAGCTCATAAGTGATGTACTCCTATGGACCCCCACTTATGGCCGAGTAAAAGTAGGACGACCAGCTCGAACATACTTACAGCAGCTATGTGAAGATACGGGATGTAGTCCAGAAGACTTGCCAGAGGCGATGAACGATTGGGAAAAGTGGCGAGAGAGGGTCAGGGATATCCATGTGGGCTGCACGACATGATGATGATGATGACCCTGTCAGTCCTAATTTTTGGCTTATATATTTCAATCTTGACTAATAATGCTCTCAAAGTTCTCTTCTCATTTGTCATTTGATTGCCCTCAGTTGAATGATCAATCATTTCTTTTTCTAACAATTCAATATTGCATAAGTCATTTGTTTGAACTCAGTTTAAATGTCAAATTGTTCAATTTAACCCATAAATAGAACCTTTTCAGGTGCTACCACTCCAGGCCTGAGTGGACCTGGGAGCAATGGCAATAAAGAGATACTCCGTATTCCCCAAAGCTCCAACATTACTGAAACCACACCATCAGATGGTTTAATGCCATATCTAGGACACTCTCTGGAGGTGGAGGTGGAGGTGGGGAGGGTCTTATCCTTCTGCAGAGATGCAGTCTGTGTATTCTACAGCCCCAGCCAACTGGGCTTCAAGTATTTGAATCTTCAGAGGATTGGGTGCAAACAATCAAGAAGCAATACTCTTGTTAGTAGATTTCTCCGAAGCATTTGATTTCATACACAGGGAAAAGATGGAGCAAATACTTCCAGCATAGGTTCTTCCAAAATAAACTGGTACCATTCTAAAAATATATAAATATAATGGTTCCCTTTTTGCTGGAGCCTCTCAAACAGATTAATTAGCATCATTTCTATTCTTAATCTGCTGAGACTATATACAATTGATCTCATGAAAGAAAATGGTTTCACACTAAAGAAGACTGGAAGAAGATAATATCCAGCAGAAACTACTACTGATACAGTTTACACAGATGATCTCATGCTTCTGGCAAATATACCTGCATGAGCCCAATTTCTGCTGGAGCAGACAGCAAAAGGCATTGGTCTCTACATAAACTCAGATAGAACAGAGTTCATGTATTCTGGTTTGGTTTGGTTTGGTTTCTTTGTTTAATGGCATATCAACCTTTGTAGGTTATTAAATACCAAAGCCATCCTTTTTATAGAAGAACAGTAGTGGTACTATTTAACTCAGAGCAGGTAGGATAAAGGGGTTCAGACCTTTCCCAAGGGTATTTGTCCAAAAGTGAGCATAATAGTGCAACTAGATTTCGATCTCACTTACAACAATTCTGCAATCCAGTGCTTGAACCATTACACCCCTACCCCCTCACAGGTGGACATGCAACATTATCTACTTTATGACTTTATGTTTAACGAGTTTGCATTGGGACATACTGTCGCAAAAACAACAAGAACATTTATTGTACAAAAGGTGAAGGTACAGTTGGTCACAGATGATTCAAGAAATTTAACTTAGGTTGCAAGAACATCAATGATCAGGCAACCATGGATTCTGGAGCTGTGCTACAAGTCATAGAAGCCAATACAGTGAGTAGTAATCAGAGAGTATCAGGTGAGTTCAACATTTCACAGTTCAATGGGATTTGTCACTTTTGATCTTGGCAAAATTATGCCTCACATTACCAAAATATTGCTAAACTTTTGACTCATCCTTGTACATAGGTTTTTATTGATGATTGTAGTCGAGAGTGACCAGAAGGCTCCCTTTTCAATAGCTACTACACCAAGGTGTAGGGGAAGGTGCTACTCCTTTCCTTGGATTAATAATGGACCATTGGCCTAATGAGTAGAGTGTCGCCAATGGTCCAGGAGACTGGGATTCAATCCCAGGTCGCGTCATACCAAGAACTCTAAAAATAGTAAATGATGATGCCTTGCTTAACACTCAGCATTATAAGGTAAGGATCAAGGGTAAAGTGGAGCAATCCAGGGAAAGGAGTAGAGCCCTCCCCTACACCTCAGTGTAGTAGCTATTGAAAAGGGAATTTTCAGGTTACTCTCGACTACGGTCGACAAATTTACTTGTATATAAACTTGATATTTGATACTGATGATTTCTTGGGAAAGGTATGAACCCCCTTATCCTTCCAGTTATGGGTTAGATTGTACCACTAGTGTTCTTCTAGAAAGATGGCTGTGGCATTGAATAACCTACAAAAGTTGATATGCCTCTAAACAAAGAAACCAAACCAAACCATCTGTGTGGCTTTCAAATCCCACACACATTAAGAGTAAGGCAATGTGCCTGTTAGCATACCAACGACCACAATAATACCAACCAGAGTGGATAGTTACCACAGTTTGGACTGCTTTGGTCATGTGATATACATGCCAGAAACTATCACATACGAAAATATTGCAAAACTTTTGATTCACCTTAGTACATGATATACATGCCAGAAACTAGCATCAACCAAAATATTGCAAACTTTCAATTCACCTTAGTATAGGATATATGTGCTAGAAACTAGCACATACTAAAATATTGCAAACTTTTGATTCACCTTAGTATAGGATATACGTGCCAGAAACTAGCTCGTACCAAAATATTGCAAAACTTTTGATTTACCTTAGTGTAGGATATACGTGCCATAAACTAGCACATACGAAAATATTGCAAAACTTTTGATTCACCTTAGTATAGGATATATGTGCCAGAAACTAGCACTTACCAAAATATTGCAAAACTTTTGATTCACCTTAGCATATGATATACATGCCAGAAACTAGCTCGTACCAAAATATTGCAAAACTTTTGATTCACCTGAGCACATGATATACGTGCCAGAAAATAGCTCATATCAAAATATTGCAAAACTTGATTGATTTGGTTGCTTTTTTTTCTTCTTTAATGGTTTCTTGTTTAATGATTTTCTTTTGTCTCATTCTTAATGGCTTCTTTATTTTTTGTGTAATGGTTCCTTATTTAATGGTTTCTTTGGTTTTTTTGCATAATGGTTTTTTTATTTAATAGTTTCTTTGCTTTCTTGTTTAATGGTTTCTTTTTTAGTGGTTTCTTGTTTAATGGGGGTTTTGTGTAATGGTTACTTTATTTAATAGCATATCAACCAAACAAACTATCTTGTAGGGCCTTACCCGGAGAGATGTACGACAAGAGGAAATTATCTCCTTTGTTTCAACTTACATAAATGCTGAACCAACCACATTTTGGAGAAATATGAATGAGACTGTAGTACTAACATATTTTACCCAAATATTTCACCCACCAATATTCCGTATGTGAAAAACTTTCAAGTAAATAATCATGTCTGTTGCAGAATGAATTTCGTATTTTAGTTTGGCGCATAATTCAATTTGACCGTTAGGGTCGATGCATAATTTCACCCAATCAGGATGACTTATCCTATTCAGCCCGACCACCTTTCTGGACAGCACAAATTGGGGAAACCGTCAAACACCCTCTTTGGCTGAACAACTTTGTTCAGTGCAGACATCTCACTGTCTGCTCTTCAATAGCTGCAGCAGCGTGGACACAATGAGGGAAGCAGTCTAATTTATGGACCCCTTGCGTCTATTTCTCTTAGACCAAGGGTTCCCAGGTGAATATGAATTAGATAAATTCAATACGCCACACACAGGAACAACTTTACGTCACCCCAAAAATTGGCTATGTCAACTGCGATACAATATTCTGCTCCGACACCTAGCGACTTCACCTCTGGGCAACATTTTCTGGAGATATTCACGCTTCTCCCCGAAACAACCAGAACCACCAACTCATGGTGACTTCAACATTTCTCTCCTCAAACAGCAAACACAACTTTTGCAACACTATGGCGAACATATCTCCTTCGCACATCCAACAATACCTTAACCTAACAATGCACTTTTTGCTCAGGCATTTAGCTGCAAAAATGCTTTCTCCACTCTATCATAACTTCATTTCGTTTCCTTATTTCTTTCCTTCCTACAAGACTTGAGGCACAAACATAAACCCTTTATTCCATGCTGCCATTAAAACCTTCACATAAAACCTAACAGCATCTTCATCTTCTTACTTCTTCATCCTCCTTTTTTAACAACAGCAATTAGCGAGGGAATAACACACACGTGTAAGAATTCATTTCTTTGCTAAAAATTGTAACAAACATTCCTATCACTAAATGTCTTCTAATATCTATCTATAAATGATTATATGTGCAAAACTAAGATATCTACTGAATTTTTATAGAGGGACATAGGTATAAGTTTTACTTACGACCTTCTTCAGCCAATCCCAGTGAATTCAACATAACCGAAATAGACATATGATTAGAATCATTGACATTTTCCAGGGCTTCAAACAGAATTTGTTTGGCTTTTTCATGGTGCCCTTTAAGAAAAAAGAAAATTAATCAAAAATAAAGTTGCAACATTTTTTTTTAATTTTTTCAGCACATTACCATAAGTTTTTTTTATTTCTTCAGTACATCAAAAATAATTTTTTTGAATTTTTTTAGTATATTACCACAATTTTTCAATTTCTTCCGTACATTAAAAATATTTTTTTTAATTCCCACAGTATATTGCTATAATTCTTTTTTAGATTTCTTCAATATATTATCATAATTTTCTTATTTCTTCAATATTTTACCATAACTTTTTTAAATTTCTTCAATACATCATCGTAATTTTTTCTGTATAAAACACACTATTTTTTCAGACTTTTTAACAATAATTGTTTTAATCCTAAATAAAGTCCCAAAGCAAAGAAATTTTTCTGTTGTTGTTGAAGTGGAGGATCTTCCTCCTTCGTGTTTTCTTTATAAATATTACCTGCTTGAAATGATTACTACTAGTGCTGAGAATATTGACAACAATCTTGTTGAAGACACAAGTCCTATGAAACTGTTTGTTAAAGCAAAACATTTGACACCAATAAATATCTTCTCACTTGCACATGGACCCTAAGCAACTGTCTTTTATAAGTACCCATTTCCATTCTAATAACAGTTTGGGCATTTTCACTTTTTGCTCATTTATCTTGCTTTTTTTTTCTTTTCTTTTTTTTTTTCTTATTGAACAAGGATATGTTCTTAGAATATTTTTGGCTTGGATAAAATTCAACATTTGAATATTATCATATAAAACACTCTTCTTTATAATAAAGTTTTTACACTAGGGTATTAAATAGCAATACTTGAAACCATTTCACTTTGTGCGAACGAATAATTAATTATTACTTTTATATAGCAATATTCAAACCATTTAACTGTGTGCAAACAATAGCAATACTTAATTGTGTGCTAACAAATTAGCTCTAACTCATTTAAAAATAAAATTGCCTACAAACTATTCACTTACAAATCATATGTATAACCATTTAACTGTGTGCAAACAAATTATGGCTACTAAAAAGAATCATTTGTGTTAGATAAGAATTCTTGAAACCACTAAACTGTGTGCAAACAAATGAGCTCTAGGTTATTTAAAATATTACCTACCATATCTACCAACCCCTCCGCTCGGGCAGGATATGACACAAAGTCAATTTTTAAGTGGAGTTCAACAGGTTTCAATCCAGAGTTTTCCTTCTCCTAGACTAGTTGCCTACAAACTATTTGTTAACAAATGATCTGACAATGAATAACCTTCAAGGGTTGATATGCCATAAAAGCCAACCAACCAACCAACCTAAATAAAGGTAAACAGCATTAACATATCAAAACAGTCTTGCTCCTATCAGAAAAAAAAAATTTTTCATTAAAAAATCTTTTTACAAACATTTTTTGTTTTTGCTTAGTATACAGACCTGCCTATACATAGGCAAT
This sequence comes from Sepioteuthis lessoniana, assembly GCA_963585895.1. Classification (NCBI taxonomy): domain Eukaryota; kingdom Metazoa; phylum Mollusca; class Cephalopoda; order Myopsida; family Loliginidae; genus Sepioteuthis; species Sepioteuthis lessoniana. The sequence continues at coordinate 75,031,217 of OY757921.1, read as the reverse complement.
TTGTTAGTTTAGAAAAATATCGATTTTTATGATTGTACTACTGTAGGCCCTACTTATGTGAAGAATGCAATTCCAGACTTGTTCTTTATAAATAAAATGAAAGGAAAAATATTTATATTGTAAACAGAACCACACCTATTCTAAAACCATATAAAAACCAATAGCTTTCAAAACTAATGAATTACCTAAGCATAAACAGCACAAATTTCTTTAACTCTCCTACCATCTGTTCCTATCAGCCATCTTCTTGGTAGGTTCTCTTGATGGCATTCATGTGTAGTTCCTATCTTGCTTTTTTCTATGAGCGTTTCATAAGAATCCAAATGATACAACCATACAGTAGTACTAACACAGGTACAACTTGGGAGAATTCTCAATTTATTTTATCAGAGAAACAGTACTATCTCAGCAAATGGCAAGCCTCTGAAATTTGTAGACCAATTTATATACCACAGTAGCAATATCTCATCTACTCAAATTAATGTCAACATACATATGAAATCTAAAGTACTTGATAATCAAAAAAAAATTAAGGGAAAGAATATTTTCTTTTTCTTTCTTTTTTTTTTTTCTGACAGGACTCAGCAAATCTTTTTGAACAAAGGTAAATTTTGTAAGATCTTAATTAAAATAAATACTAGATACTTACCCAAATAGATTAGAGTGTATGCATAAATGGAGGCTGAATTGATCTTTACGTGGTTTGCCACCTCTGGATCTACATCCCTGACTTGCATCTTCATAGCTTCACCTGCGCACCTGAAAAATAAAGTTCAAAGAAATTTTCTTTTTTTCACAGTTCACTGACAATAAATACCAGATAATACTGTGAAATTTTTCTTAGAAGACCTAAATATCTCTTTATAATTAGAAAATGGTTGCTTGTTTGTTGCCAATATATGGCCATGCAATTTGATAAAGGTTGGTAATGTTTCTTTGTTTTAATGGCATATCAACCTTCATGGGTTATTTGATGCCAATGTCATCCTTGTAAAAAGATCAGAAGTGATACTATCTAACACAGAACTAAGGAGATAAGGGATTTTGATTTGGTTTCAGTTTCTTTGGAATGTGGCATATCAACCTTCATGGGTTATTTAATGGCATTCTTGCAGATGAACAGAAGTGATACAATTTAACACAGAACTAAAAAGATAAGGGATTTGGGTTTGGTTTCAGTTTCTTTGGAATGTGGCATATCAACCTTCATGGGTTATTTAATGGCATTCTTGTAGATGAACAGAAGTGATACGATTTAACACAGAACTAAAAAGATAAGGGATTTGGGTTTGATTTCAGTTTCTTGGGTCAATGGCATATCAATTTTTATGGGTTACTTAATGCCAATGCTATTCTTGTAGAACAGCAGTGATACTATTTAGCACAGAACGAAAGAGATAACGGATTTTGGTTCGATTTCAATTTTTGGGAGTTAATGGCATGTTAACCTTCACGGGTAATTTAATGCCAAAGCGATCCTTGTAGAAGAACAGCAGTGATTCTATTTAACCCAGATCTGGAGTGATAACAGTGTTCATACCTTTCTCAAAGGTATTAGTCCAAAAGTTAGCAAAATAGAGTCACTGGAATTTAAACTCACTTAATACAAGATTACAGTCCAGTATGATACTTACTGAACTTGGGTGAATGTTGTAACAGAAAATGTTTGGTCTCTAAGTAGGGACCCAAAGGGTCTCATTAACAAGAAAGAGTTTACAAAAAAAATTTTTTTTAAGTTTAATTTCTAATTTATACCTTTTGTTTTTTCCATCTTGATATAAAAAGTTATTTAGGACTCCTTCATAATTACAATCCGAAAAATACAGGAAAATCCATCTTTTATATCTCATCAACTGAAAGTGATTCCAACATACATACAGGAAAGGCATGAACTGCTATTGATAATTTTTCAACCATAGGGAACTCTGATCTCTCTGATTAGAATAAACTGAGAATTCTTGCAAACTGTAATCATGTCAGTACTATGGGATGGCTGCACCACTTAGACTTTAAAGAAACATTTGGAAAAAAAAACTAGATGGGAACTATAAAAAGATGTTACATGCTATTTTGAACAAATCCTGGAGAAAACACCTAAAAAACAGCAGCTGTACAGCCAATTACCTTCCATCTTACAAACCATGCAACAGGATATGATGGCCTCTGCCAGTGAAGTAAGAATCAACTCAGAAACGACATTCTCCCACAGACTCTTACACATAGACATGATGGCTTCTGCTAGCGAAGTAAGAATCAACTCAGAAACGACATTCTCCCACAGACTCTTACACATAGACATGATGGCTTCTGCAAGCGAAGTAAGAATCAACTCAGAAACGACATTCTCCCACAGACTCTTACACATGGACATGTTGGCCGGCCAACAAAAACTATATTGATCAGTTCTGTGCATACACTTGATGCAGTTAAGAGGATCTGCCAAGTGCAATGATCAATAGGGATGGTTAACAAGAGAGAGTCAAAGGAATCTATGCCATTGGTGCACCTTGATGATATAGCAACCCTGTACAATGTATCTTAGTCTTAAACAATGTTGAAAAAATCATCAAAAATAGTAAAAGTAAAGTTGGTGACCTTTGTCAAGGGTGACCCAAGGGCTCCCTTTTCAATAGCTACTACACCAAGGTGTAGGGGAGGGTGCTACTCCATTCCTTGAAAAGAAAATGACTCCATTGGTTTCAGTTAAACTTTCTAAGAAGGTGAGTAGAGTCTTGTTTTGAATTAAGTCTTGCTTCTCCTTGGCTGGTTGGTTGGGTTTTATGGCATGTCCACTCTTGTAGGTTATTTAGTACCAATATGAAATAACCCATACAGTGATTGTTCATCCATCTAGTGAGGACTGCATTATTTCTTCTAACACCCGGCTTAGTGGGCATTTCACAAGTTGAACAAAAAAAATAACAATAAAAAGAGGAAGGAAGAAAAGACAAAACACAGATTTAAGGACAGCAAAATATAAGAAGCATTTTCTGGGCACTCTGTGTCTAAGTGTGCATTTGGCTATCATAAGTGCATTGTGAAACTTCCAACAGCTACCAAAAATGCTGACTCAACTCTGATCATCATCTTCACTGCTCAACATCCAGTTTTTGACTGCTCAAGACCCTTCTCTCCTGGGTCTGTCTCTCCAACTGTGAAACTCTTAGACTGCTGGTCTCATTGGCTCTGTGTCTTAAAATCGACAGCCCAACCCTGTGTCCTGAGCTTGACTGCTAGGCTCAGCATCCTAGCCTCAACTGACCAGCCCTGTGTCTTTTTCTTGACTGACCAATATCTTTGGTTCTTGCTGCCCTCTACTTCCAGTCTTGCAAGTTCATGTGGGCCCTGCTCTTTATGAGGTCTTTGCGCTAAAATAGACAAAAGAAGACTTTCTAGATAATCTGATGCAGCTCAAACATCCTGAAGATAAAATCCCTTCTTTGGCCACCCATCAATGAACACATACAGACCCACACACATACATCCATACATATATATATATATATATATACACACATGCACACACACACATGAATGTACATTATTATGCTATAACAAATATATGATTTGTAAACAAGCCAGAACTCATTTTTTGTACACAATTAAATGGTTTCAAGTATTTCTATCTAACACTAATAATTCTTTTTCATATCACACAGTTAAATAGTTAAATAGTTTAATTTAACATCAGTTATTTGTTTAAACAACCAGCTCATTGGCCAAGTGGGTAGAATGTTCGCCAATGGTCCAGGAGACCTGAGTTCAATCACAGGTTGAGTCATACCAAAGACTTTAAAAATGGTACTTGATACCTCCTTGCTTAACACTCAGCAATATAAGGTACATATCAAGGGTAAAGTGGAGCAATCCAGGGAAAGGAGTAACGCCCTCCCCTACACCTTGGTGTAGTAGCTATTGAAAAGAGAGCCTTCTGGTCGCCTTTGACTACGGTCGCCAACAACAACAACTTGTTTAAATAGTTAAGTAAATATACACACATGATTTGTAAATGAATAGTTTGCAGGTAATTTCATTTTTTAAAAGTTCAAATAATTTGTTTCACACAAGTAAATACTGCTACTGTTTGCACACAGTTCAATGGTTTCAAGTATTTCTATCTAACACTAATAATTCTATTCAATACAATTCATTCATTTACAGACAGTTAAATGGTTTCAGTCTGGCTAAGTATAAATATTAATAATTCATTTTAACATCAGTCATTTGTTTGCACTCAGTTAAATGGTCAAACAATTCTATTTGACCAATAGATGGAACCCTATCAGGTACCACCACTTTGGGTCAGAGCGGGCCTGGAAGTAATAGCAATGAAGGGGTACTTCACATCATTCCTAAGATCTTCACCATCAGATAGTTTAGTGTCACATCCTGGACACTTGTTGAGTTAGAGGTCTTACTCCTCTGCAGAGATGCACTTGGTGTATTCTACAGCTCCTGCTGACAGAGTGGTTACCCTACAATGAGATCCCAGTCAGCCCTACTTTTACTTATACCAGGAGAAAGAAGAAATAAGTTCATGCCTTTTCCACAACCAATATCAAGACGTGAAACAGAATGAAAATGAATTTAATGAATGAATATTTGGGAAAGTATGCAATAAATATCATAGTTCTTTCGTCAAGAAATGATCAAAACACTTACTGGCAAGCCTTATGAAGTTCTCCCTGTCGATAGTAGTTGTATGCCATACTGTTCAAAAGACCTAAGATTCTGAAGTCTTTACCTTCTTTCTTTAAGGCTCTGATTGCTTTTTGGTAATGCTCCATACCATTTTTTTCACCACCAGCACCTGAAGGAATAGAAGAATACTGTCGTTGTCATCTAATCATATAATATTGCACAGGAAAAAGGTTCATTTTGAGTAAGGCATTTTAAATGTCTTGTTCAAAACAGTCACACGCAAATACACACACAAGAATTTTAGTAATATATAAATTGATTAAGTTTCATTACTTGCATGAATCCCATGAAAAATAATAGAACTATTTATGTGCTAAAAAAGTAAACCGGTTCATTGGCCTAGTGCGTAGGGTGTTCGCCAATGGTCCTGGAGACCTGGGTTCAATCCCAGGTCACGTCATACCAAAGACATTAAAAATGGTGCTTGATACCTACTTGCTTAACACTCAGCAATATAAGGTATATATCAAGGGTAAAGTGGAGCCATCCTGGGAAAGGAGTATCACCCTCCCCTACACTTCAGTGTAGTAGCTATTGAAAAGGGAGCCCTCTGATCACCCTCGACTAAAGGGAGACAACTTTACTTTTACTTATTTATGTGTGGATCAGCATTTCTCCCGAGAACTAGAGTGTAGCATCTGTATCCATTGTAACTGTGGTCCATGATGATATTGATACTACTATTTAAGAAGGAGTAATAGATTCTAACTTAGCATTTTATGGTTAACAGTGGTCCATAATGATATCGATGCTTTTATTTAGGAAAAGAGAATGATTCTAATTAGCATTTCCTGTTGCCTAAATTTCTGAGACAAAGCTTGATGATTTTTATCAGTTAGAGTTTTTGGACTATTGTCTTTGTCTTTATTGCTTTTTTTCGTAATGTTTCAGCCGCTGTATCCTCTAGCCTTCCTTGGGTGTCCCCTGTTTATCTGGGCATAGAAATGATTTTTAAAGTTTAAAAATGATATAGAGGATAAAGCAGCCAAAACGTTGTGAAAAAACAATAACGACAAAGACAATAGTCCAAAAACTCTAACTGATAAAAATAGCATTTCCTGATTTATATCTTCACACACAATAGGAAATACTTACCTGGCTTTTGCTGGGCTGTCTGGCATTCGTGTCAGATGGGGCATCGAAATCAATGGCAGATTCAAGGCCGAAAGGCCCACAACTTTTGTTGGGCCACACTCGGGTGGGCGAGCTGCAATCTTTGTCCCCTATGTATCGCACTAGACTTTGTTGTCTAGTTTAAGCTATAACCCGGCATACGTGCCCAGATCCAAATTTAGATTTGTGATACTGCTTGCCTCATTAGAGTCACATTGCACTTAGTGGGTCGATGAGCAGCACAGACCAGCAGGGTTCGAGTCTTGGCTCATTCCCAGCCTTCCCATCCCCTTTATCCCCACTTTAATCGGCCTTCAGGCTTTTGATCTTGTGTCAAGTCCTGTCTGGTGGGAGGCAGCGACAAATACATTCACACACAATAGGAAATGTTCTTAAATTATAACTAGTGTGAGTCAGAAGTTTTACAAATTGATAGCATTATGATTTGTGACTAGTGTACCATGTGACCAAATTAACTCAAGCCATACTAAGTAACCAATGTGGTTAGTAATATCATGGTAGTTGGAGCAATGTCTTTGCTTTACTTCACACCATGTGTGATTCTAAAACCACACTTGCCCAGTCAGCTGGTGCTGTAAAATACACTGACTGCACCTCTGCAGAAGAGTAAACCCCTCCCCCCACCCTAACAAATGAGTGTCCTTGATATGACACTTAACAATCTGATTGTGAGGTTCCAGTGATCCTGGAGATTTGGCGAATACAGAGTACTGCTTTATTGCCCACACTCCCAGGTCCACTTTGGCCCAATGTGGTAGCACCTGATAGGGTCCTATCTATTGATCAAATAGAACTAAAATGCGTACTTCTGTGAAACTGAATCACTTGAAATAGAACTATTTTGATATTTAAACTGCATATATATGCTAAACTGAATTGTTTGAAATGGAACTGTTTTGACATTTAACTGTGTGTGAACAAAAACTATACTTACACTGAATTGTTTGGAACTGTTTGACTAAACTGAATAACTTGAAATAGAAATGTTTTTGACAATTAAACTGCGTACTCATGCTACACTGAACTGATTATTTGTATAAAAATGGATTTTGCACTGAATAACTGACAAAGGTTGATATGCCTTAAAAGCCAACCAACCAACCAACTAAGACCACACAGATGATCATGCAAAGTGTAGAAGTCCCTGCTGTAATATGCAGAATAAACAAGAATAACAACACTTAACAACTCAGCAGCCCCAGCAAGCATCCAGTAACTCAATACCGAACCTGTAACACCTGAAACATGACTGAAGCAAGCCAGTGTATATATACACTAATATGCCCACTCACTGGGCCAGCAACTAATCACTGTCAAAGTAATGGACTCGGCTACCTTCAAATTGTGGAACATCCCAATGTCCATATAATCTCACTCCAACTCATGATTCATTACTACACATGTGAGCACTGACTCATTGCGACTGAGCCTTTGATAGAATTCCAACACAAAGAAGTCTAATTCAAGAATTTATGCTTTACATGTTCAAATTGAGTTATAACACCTCAAAAGCAACCAAAAGGTAAAAGGTGAAGGCACAGTTGATCATTGTACAGTAACCAGATGGTTCAGGTAATTTTGCTTGGGTTTCAAGAACCTTGACAATCAGACAAGATCAGGTCAGCCGAAAATCATGGATTCTGGGTCTGTGTTACAGGAGGCAAATACAGTGAGTAATACTCTGAGTATATCAGGTGAGCCCAGAAACTTACTGTTCAGTGTGGTTTATTGCGATCATGACGTTAGCAAAAGCTTCTAGAATTATGGAATTGTGTCTCATGTGACCAAAATATTGCAAAACTTTTGACTCACCTAAGTATTAAAAAATTTTACCAAATTCTGGATTATGATAGAAAAGAAAAAAATACAGTGTGCTTGAAAGATCTGTAGAGATTGACTTAAGATAGAATATATATAAAGGGTCAATACTTAAAATCGATAAACTGATATTTCTATTTTATATAAACAAGAGACAAAGGAAACACCCACTTGTCTCAAGGATCCACAAAATGCATTAAAAAATTTCTAGGACAAATAAGATGACATTTTCATTACACTTTTCTATATAGGGGAGACAGACAATTTTCGAGGTTGCATTATGCATAGATTGATTAATTGAAACAGAATTAGATAGATAGATAGATAGATAGATAGATAGATAGATAGATAGATGAGGAATAGAATTAGATAGATAGATAGATAGATAGATAGATAGATAGATAGATAGATAGATGAGGAATAGAATTAGATAGATAGATAGATAGATAGATAGATAGATAGATAGATAGATAAGGAATAGAATTAGATAGATAGATAGATAGATAGATAGATAGATAAGGAATAGAATTAGATAGATAGATAGATAGATAGATAGATAGATAGATAGATAGAAAAAGAATTAGATTCAAACAGATAGATATCTGGAACCCATCTGCCAAAAAAAAATCACAAAAAAATAATATCCTCAAAATTCTAAAGATTAAAAAACACAGTGAGGTTTATTCTGATCTAATGAACAGCATTGATAAAGCTTAAAATAGTGATTTAAAATGTTATGATTTTAGGTTATAAGCAATGCCCTGTAAAGGGAGGGGTAAGACACTTGTATTTTACCGCTGTAAAAAGATACATTTAGTGTATTCTAAGCCCCACTGACAGGGCTGAGCTATCATGTTTCCAAGAATCCAATTGCATTAATATATATGACAAAAGATTGCATCCAGTGGTGAATCTCCTGTTCCAGAGCACTCCACCATTGCCATTACTCCCAGATCCACTCTGACCCAAAGTGGTAATACTTAGTACCTCTTAGGTTTCCCATCTATAATTCAAATAGATCTCTATAAAGAATTATTCCTTTTAGAGTGGACCATGGGCAAAACTCTTAAGAAACAGCAACAGGAAGTGGAAGCAAATATGGACTAATTTTTAAAACGTTTTTTTTTAATCTGATGAGTCCAATTTTTGAAAAAAATGTAAGAAATCTAAATTTTTATAATTTGCTCAATTATGCAAGCACTTTTTTCTTAAAATTCAGCCCAATATGAGTGAGCAAAAAAAGAAACGACAAAGAATCTATGATTTGCGTAACGCTGAAACCAAGCCAAAGTTTCTTTGTCTACTGTATACAAAGCAAAGAAAAATTCTTTACTGAAAAGGCGTTTTTTATGGAAAAGGGGTGTGGGGGTGGAGGATTAAACTAAAAACGAAAAGAAGGCCTTTTAACTGCTCTCGCTACGATGATTAAGAAGGACCCCACAATGTTAATAAAAAAGCACGCTAAAGAATTGAAAGTCCATAAAAAAACTGAGAGGACAGCAATTAAACAAGATTTATACCTAGACCTTAACCCCCTTGATTACACTATATGGGACGTTTTACAATACAAAACAAATGCAAATATTGGTTCACTTAAAACTGTTATTGAGGAAGAATGGAATAAAATGTCTGAAGAATTTATTTTGAAGAGATGCAAATCATTTCGAAGTCATGCTGATGCAATAATTGAAAAAAAAATGGTGGCTATTTTGAGTAAATAAAAATGGTGGCTATTTTGAGTAAATAAAAATGGTGGCTATTTTGAGTAAATAAAAATGGTGGCTATTTTGAGTAAATTTACTGTTTTGTGTCTATCTTCTTATTCTATTGTTTATGTTCAAATTAAAATCAATCTTGCTTTGAGTAGAATGTCGCCAATGGCCCGGGAGACCAGGGTTTAATCCCAGGTCTAGACATACCAAAGACTCAAAAAAATGGTACTTGATGCATCCTTGCTTAACACTCAGCATTATAAAGTAAGGATCAAGGGTAAAGTGGAGCAATCCAAGGAATGGTGTAGTGCCCTCCCCTACACCTCAGTGTAGTAGCTATTGAAAAGGGGGCTTTGTGTCACCCTTGACTAAGGTCACCAACTTTACTTTTTCCTTTTATTATTGTATTAGAATATTCCTAATTTTGCTTCCACACACTATAGAACCTGTTAGGGTCCCATCGATAGTTCAAGTAGATCTCTTTAAAAAATGATTCATTTTAGATAGAATTAAAGGCAAAAATCTTAAGAAACAGCTACACAAAAAATGTAAATATGAACATAGAATTAATTCAATTCCTTATGTCTTGATATAAAATAACCCTAGATGGGTTGACATGCTGTTAAAATCAATCAAACAACCAAACCAATCATATATATATATATATATATATATATATATGATTTATAGATACTAAACAGAATGAAATAGATATGTAAATGGGTCTCAAAAGTTTCCAGAAATTACATACCTCCCTCATTGGTCAAAGACTGTCCATAACGCATTTGCATCATAGCTTTTTGTTCAGCTGTGCCAAACTTTTCTGCTGCATTTAGACAATCCCCAAAGAATTCTCTTGCTTCCTTTGGACAGCACACGGAAATCACATTTCCAGCTTCTACTGCAACCTGCCAAAACATTTTTTTTATCTTTAACGAAAAGAAATTATCCAAACCCTTCATTTGTAAACTAACATCTTTTTCATGATCAGGAAGAAAAAATTTTTTTTTAAAAATTAAGATTAAACGCACATGCATGTATTTACCCAACCCCTCCACCATGAGCATGATGTCAGATGAGATCAATTTTCGGGTGAGTACTGCTTGTTTTTTTTATTCAGAGTTTTCCTTTTCCTAGACAACAGTAAAGAACACATTCTATCCAACTATTTACCCATAGCTGGAGGGAAAAGATGTATTCATGCCTTTTCCAAGGAGATTAGTGTAAAGTTAAATGCAAATAACCTTGTCCAGGATTTGAACTCAGGTTGCTAATTGTATGACAATTAGCAACCTGAAAAAAATGACAATTAAACTTAGCACCTCCTGAAGCTCATGTGATGAATTACGACCAAGTTCATTTGTTCTTTTTTGTACAGCTGACAAAAAAATAAAAAGTCACCAAAAAATTAAAAAGTCACAAACCTAACTCAGGGTTAACCCATAGTTAAATACCATACCTATGAACATTAATGGGTATGTCCCAACCCTCTTCAATACGTTGGACACTATTGTTGGGGGGGGGGGTAATATGCCAATTAAGTAGTACATCACTAGCCATGGTTTACCTTCTTTACACCACTGGCAAGTATTGTATTTTATTAATGTTATAAAGATTTACAATTGATTTACAACCTCCATTTTGGTTATTACTCATTCAATAATCTTCTGTTAGGTTACAACACCCATTAAAAAGAAAACCTACATTAAGTGAGACCATTAAAAAGCAAATAATAAACCCATTAGAGACCAAATCTGCCTTAAGTAATCCCATTAAAAGTTTTTTTTTTCAAATCTACCTTAAGTAAAACCATTAAATCTACCCATAAAATAAAAATCTGACTTGAGTGAAACCATTAAAAATAAAAATCTGTCTTGACAAAATCCATTAAAAATCACATCTGGCTTGAGTTAACCATTAAAAAAATTAAATTTGTCTTAAGTAAACCCATTAATAAAATCAAAAGAAATCCAAGAAAAAAAAAATCATTAGGATGGGAGGTTCTTCCACATCCTCCATACTCACCAAATTTAGCACCGATAAATTTTTGTTCATTTCTGTCATAAGAACATTTTATAAATGGTAGAACATTCACAAACCATGAAGTTGAAAATGGTCATATAAACTTTTGGTGGAATCTAAAATCTACCTCCATGTTAGGCTGTAGTCATCGAAAATAAAGGGGGTTACATTTTTTATGACATCTAAATGAATTCAATTTTATTTGTTTTTTAAGCTGAGTACATATCCAGGACACTCGTTGGAAGGGTCTTACCCTTCTGTAGGAGGGCAATCGGTGTTTATTATCACCCCAGCTGACTGGGCAAGTGTCATGTTGTCAGTTAATTCAGATCTTACTTTACTGAATTAATCCTTTAACACTGAAAACAACAAAGGATTATATAGGGTGTCTCAATATACATAGGACTCGTGTGACTGCTAATAACTCTAATAATAATGTTGTGTTCTTTTTTTGTTTCAGATTTGAAATTCCGAAACCCTACTACATAGTCTGGAATGAGCAGCTGCAGGTATAGGCCTCCATGTCAATGCACACAAAACGGAATATATGTGCTTTATTCAAAGAAGCAACATCTCCACACTAAACAGTAGCTCTCTGAAACTAGTTGACAAGTTCACCTACCTAGGAAGCAATGTCTCTTCAACCAAGACAGACATCAACATGCGACTAGCAAACACATGGACAGCTATCAATAGGCTATCAGTAATATGGAAGTCAGACCTGACCAATAAAATAAAACGAAGTTTCTTCCAAGCAATTTTCATGTCCATACTGCTATATGGATGCACTACATGGAGGCTAACTGGACGTATGGAGAAAAAGCTTGACAGCAACTACACTAGAATGCTGCAAGCAATATTGAACAAGTCCTGGAGGTAACACTTCACAAAGCAGCAGCTGCACGGCCACCTACCACCCATCACAAAAACTATCAAAGTCAGACGAACCAGACATGCAAGACACTGATGGAGAAGTAAGGACAAACTCATAAGTGATGTACTCCAGTGTACCCCTTCACATGGATTAGCAAAAGCAGGATGACCAGGTAGAACCTACATACAGCAGCTTTGTGCCGATACAGGATGTAGCCCTGAAGACTTGCCAGAAGCAATGGACAATAGAGAATGGTGGCGAGATAGAGTCAAGGATATCCATGCAGATAGTGTGACATGATGATGATGATGATGATACTATAACAACTATTAATCCTCAATCACAATGCGGGGTGTCCTTGTGGTGTAATGGTTAAAGCGATGGACTGCGGAATCGTAGTAAGCAAGTTCGTACTCCAGTCGCGCTGTTACATTCACTTTCTGGCTAATACCCTTGGGAAAGGTATTGAACCCTCTTATCCTCCCAGCTATGGGTTAAATAGTACTGCTACTGTCCTTCAAGAAGAATAGCTTTGGCATTAAATAACCTACAAAGGTTGATATGCCATTAAACAAAGAAAACAAACAAACAAACAAACATCAATCACAATGCCTAGTACAAGAGAGGAAAAAATATTTTGTGTCACTACTTATTTAGAGACAAAATAATTCAAAACTGCAAGCAAAATAGATGCAGCCCATTAATATAGGATGTCTGAATATACATGGGACCCATGTGACTGTTAATAACTCTACTAATAATAATGTTGTGTTCTTTTTTGTTTCAGATTTGAAAATAGTATACTATAACAACTATTAATCCTCAATCACAATGCCTTGGACAAGAGAGAAAAAATATTTTGCGTAACTCCTTATTTGGTGAGAGAATCATTCAAAATAGATGTTTCAAAATAGATGCAACTTATTAATAGGATAATGATTTATTACTGAGACAAGAGGTGCCCGTGGTGTAATGATTATCGTCGTAGGAAATAGACACGGCGACACAAGTTCAAATCCTGGACGAGACTGATTGCATTTCACATAGCACTAATACCCTTGGGAAAGATATGAATCCAATTATTCTCCCTCCGGCTATGGATAAATAGTAGGGCAGACTAGGTTCTTCAGCCTTGTTAGGCAACTAGTCTAGGAGAAGGAAAACTCTGAATTCAAACCTGTTAAACTCCACTTAGAAATTGACCTCGTGTCATATCCTGCCCGAGTGGTGGGGTTGGTAAATATGTATTACTGAGACAAAAAACTCAAAAAGATTGCATGTACTAGAAGCTGAGATCATAACAGTTAAAAAATATTAATTTGATGTCTCTAGCTCAAAGGATGATTTTTTTACAGGATGCATTCTAAATGAATGCCATTGCACTTTTCTCAGTAATAAATCATTACCATATTAATGGATTGCATCTATTTTGAGTCACCCTGTACAAAAAGGCTGCATCTTCATCTGGCGTTTCCATGATATAACAGAAAACCAACAAAGTCTGGTGGTATTGTAAGATACTGCTGTAGTAGTAAAGATAGTTAACCCCAAAACAATGCCTGGCCTGTGTCATCATCAAATGAAATCTTTAATGGCCACAGTTTTTGTTTTGTTTTGGCTACCATATGAGTGAGAATTAATTTTTATTTATTGTGGACTTTTTGTCCTCATCTTGGTAGATTTTGTGTTGTTCTCTTCTTTCACTACATTTCGGCCAAATTTCACCTCTGGCCTTCTTCAGGTGATTTTACCGCGACCTCGGATAGGAATGCTGAGTCTTGTAACCGTATCCCCAGTAATTACTGCCTTCCATAGTTGTTGTCCATTGCACCACGTTTTTGACCAAGTAAACCTCTGGCTGGCTTGGGTAGAATTTGAAACTGCTATCTTCTGACAATGCTCACCTGGAACCGTAGAGACTCAACGCCTTTATCCGCTGTGCCACGGGCCCCGAAGGCCAATCAAGGATGGATTTTTTGATCTTATAAATCCAATTATTCCATAGTTGTTAGAAGGCAGTAATTACTGGGGATACGGTTACAAGACTCAGCATTCCTATCCGAGGTCGCGGTAAAATCACCTGAAGAAGGCCAGAGGTGAAATTTGGCCGAAACATAGTGAAAGAAGAGAACAACACAAAATCTACCAAGATGAGAATAAAAAGTCAGCAATAAATAAAAATTAATTCTCAGATTAAGAAGCCTCATCTCAAAATGATTCCAATTAAAGACAATTACCATATGAGTATTATGAAATTATTAATATAAAACCTTTTAGTGTTTTAGAAAAATATCATCTTATAATCTAATGATTTAACCAATTCTTGTTCAAATAATCTCAAATCTTAACGGCTAAATCTCATGCTTAATATTTTATGTTTTTTTTCTTTCCAGTCACTGGAAAAGAAAAGACGTTCAAGCATAGAATTTTGAGTTGTTTCTATATAAGCTGTTAAAATTTGAGATCATTTGAATGATTGGTTATGTTTTATGGCATATCAACCATTGTTGGCTATTTAATGCCAAATCCTGTTTTACATATATATTAAATATATGATTCGTAAACAGTTCTATTTCTAACAATTCAATTTAGCATAAGTCATTTGTTTGCACTCAGTTTAAATATCAAACAGTTCTATTGAGAGGATCCTATTAGGTTCTACCACTTCAGGGCAGAGTGGACCTGGGAGCAATGGCAGGGTACTCTGCACTTCCCAAAGTTCCAGAATTACTGAAGCCTCACCATCAGATTGTTTAGTGCCATATCCTGGGCACTCTTTGGGGAGGGGCGATCTTAACCCTCTGCAGAGATGCTGTCAGTGTATTCTATAGCCCCAACCGACTTCTAATACTGGTTTGTTTCAGTTCCTTTATTTAATGGCATTTCAACCTTCATAGTTTATTTAATGATAAAGCTATCCTTCTAGAATAACAGCAGTGATACTATTCAACCCATAGCTGGAGAGGATAAGGGGGTCCTTACCTTTCCTAAGGATATTAGTCGGAAAGGGAATGTGACAGAGTGACTTGAGTTCCAACCTGTTTACTTCGAGGCAGCAGTTCAACACTTTAACCATTTTCACCATGGGGACTCTCCACCTCATCTAATACTATATATATAGACATCCACTGACAGACTGTTCAGTTGTGTCACAACTCTTCAGTGTGACTAGACACACAAGACCTTTCAAGCTGAGATCTAAACATGCCTAACTTTATGTCAGACCAACAACAGAACGAATGCAAGCTGGGAACTTCTGTTTGTTTACAGTTTATGCCATTGAATACTGAAATGCTCAATTCATTAGAATAACTTTGCAACCGTTAATTCCTTTGCCAAAGTGCTCAACCCACTCTGTTGTGCGCATATGTATTGTTTTAATATATATATATATATATATATACATATATATATATATATATATATATATAAGGTATTCTTCAATCCAATAAGTCTAGAGTAGGGAACAATTCCGTCAGGACAATTAAATTATTCAAATACTTAAATATTCCTGATAAAGAGCTCAATGTAAATGATATCACAGAGCAAATATTCCTTCAAGAAAAAAAAAAAACAAATTCATTCACATTAGGATAATAAATTTAGATGGAAATAAATTTATAATCCATATGTTACTGAATTTTGTTTTTTCTTGAGGGTATATATATATATATATATATATATATATATATATATGTCAAAACAATGCCTATATACCAAACTGATGACAGCACATTACTTCAAATAAAAGAAAAAAATTTCAAAAAAAAATTTAAGGCCACAATAAACAGATCTTAAACTATACACATACCACAGACGGAAACAAACACAAACACACACAAAAAAAAGTAAAAAGGAGTTGTCAGATGAATTTCATACCAAAAAAAGAACACTTCCACACACACACACACACACACACACACACACACACACACAATGACCCAGACAAGACTACAATAGCATATACCTATAGCATATTAACTTTACACACACTGAGACAAAAACAAACACACATTCACACACTCAGAGAATGAAATAAAAAGCAGTTAAAACTCAAAAAGATTTAACAGAACTAAACTATACACATACAGAGAAAAACTTCCCAACACATATATACACACGTGCACACACACACACACACACACACAGACACTCACCCAGGGTAAAACAACCAACAAACTTTATGGCATATCAAATATTAAAGGGGAAAAAGAAGCACACCCATAAAAACACACAGAACACACTTTTTGAAAAGGAAAAAAAAAGAAGAAAAAAAAGAGAATAAAGGAACCAACACCTGCAGAAAACCTATCACAGAAGAGACAGTCACCAGTATATAAACCAAAAACCACATTATTAAAGCTCTCTGAAAGATAAGAAGCTCAAAACATGCTAGAGTTAAATAGATAAAGGGAAAAAAAAAACTAATTAAAAAAATATATAAATCTCTTCATAGACCTGTTCATTTTGAAATATTAAATTTTTCCCCTCTTTAGACCAAAAAAAAAATATATATACACACACACACAAACACACACACACATATGTATATACATAAAACAATTTCAACTGTAATCATGAAATTAAATCTCTGGTAAAATCCAATTATCTTGTAAGTTCCACAATTGGAATAAGAAACTTACCTGGAACAAAACAGAAACTGATTTACCATCTGTTTTCAAATGTATTCCCTGTCGAAGCAGAAACTCAATATTATCCCAGTTATCTTTCATTATTCCAAGAGTCTGCACTGGCATATTTTTTTGGTAAATTTCCTCGGCTTTCAGAAGTACATTTCCAATGAGGTGCACATACTTGAGGCGATTTATATCTTCATTGTACATATGGTAAAGTTGTTGACTCGCCACATCTCGAATCAAAGGTTGCATTTTAAATTTTTTTTTGTTTTCCTTTAGAAAACCATGAAAAACAAGAGGCAATGCCACTTCATATTTAGTCGTCAGCTCACTGCTTCCATCTATCATGAACTTCATATCCCTAATACTGACAGAACCACGAAAAATTGACAATTTAGCTAAGTGTATCTTCAGGTTCTCAGGTAAATGTTCTAAAAGATAATCAAAGGACTTGCTGATGTCCTTGTGTGGACATATGACATCCTTCATATAGCTGAAAACATTGCTCTGCTTTCGAAAAAACTCGCAGAACTCTGCCAATGAAGTCAAGGATGACCATCCTTTCCATTTATCAGCAAGATTAATTATTAATCCAGGTAGACCACTGCACTGATCAACTAAATAGTTAATATGCTCCTCATCCCCTTGCAGCACTTGGAACTGTGGGTCACAATTGAAAGCACGTTTGCAAAATAACATTTTGGCATCGGCGTCATTCAAGGGGGGTACATGTAATTTCTCAGACACCATTCCTTGAAAGTCAAATTCCAACAATCTCTGGTGAATAATGATTATACACATCTTCTCTTTCAATGACATCTGACCGCAGAATTCCTGAAAGATCTGAAGAGATTCAGGAGATATCAGATGAAAGTTTTTCAGGATGATAAAAACTCTGGATGAATTTGGTTCTCTAAAAGAAATCTTTGATTTAATATCGTCCCAACTGTCATTTTCTTTGACAAGAATGACTTTGCAGGAAAATGAATCTTCTTCCAGTTGATGCTTTATCATATAAAAGACCTAAAAATAAGGATAATTCAACAAGTATTAAATTTGAATATAAATAAAAGAATTATTTGTAAAAGTTTAATGTTAAAAGCAGAATTAATAAGCATTAAGATATTAAATATTGAGTTAAAAAAATTGATGAATTAAGTGTTAACAATTCATTTATTTATCAATTAATTAGCGAAGTATTTTGCACTTAAATATTAGATAGTCAAATATCTAGCATTCATGTATTAATTATAAAGTAATCAAGTATGTATTTGTCCAACCCATCTGCCAGGAGCAGGATGTGACACAAGGTTAGTTTTTAAGTAGTGTACAGCTGGTTTTAATTCAGAGTTTTCTTTCACCTAGATTGGTTAAAGAAGGCTAAAGAAACCAGTCTGCCCTACTATTTTCCCATAACTAGAGGGTGAACAGATGGATTCATGCCTTTCCAAAAGGCATTAGCAAAAAATGAAATGCAAACAGCCTCCTTGAGGATTTGAACCTTGGACTCTAGTTCCATATTTTATGATAATAACCATTTCATAAAACAAATATTGAGTAATTAAGTACTGGATTCTTTAGAAGTAAGATATCAAGTTTTCAGTATTATTGTGGTATTAGTTATTGAATACTGAGGTACTGAGTATTAAGTATTGAGGGATTATGATAATGAGTATTGAGGTATTTAAAATGCATTTATTATTGAGGTATTTTTATTAAGATATAGGATATCTAGGTATTTAGTATCTAGATATTACTGAGGCATCTTATATCTAGATATTAGATATTCTGATATTTAGTATACATGTATTATGCATCAAAGCATTTAATACTGACTTATTGAGTCTTAAAGTACTTACAATTTATATATATTAATTACTGAGCTATTGAGCACTGAGACGTTAAATATTCAAGTATCAGCATGTTGGAATTTGGCACCTATTAAAGTATGGTTTGGGTTCTTTGCTTAATGGTAGTTCATCCTTTGTGGATTATTTAATTCCAAAGTGAGGCAACTATCAATGTATTTGATGAGTTACACAGAAAAGTCAAGGTAAAAGTGAGAGTAAAAAGGTGAAAGAAACTATTATAAGAAATAAATTGTTTCTTTCTTTGGTTTCTTTGTTTAATGGCATATAAAACATTGTGGGTTATTTAATGTTAAATTTGGTTTGCTTTGGTTTGGTTTGGTTTGGTTAGGTTTTATAGTATATCAACCACTGTAGGTTATTTAATGCCAAATCAACATATAAACAATAATATTTCAAACAATACAGTTTACCATAAGTACACAGTTTAAATGTTAAAACAGTTCTATTTCAAACAATTCAGTTTAGCATTACACAGTTTAGTTCTATTTGACCCATAGATAGGGCCCTATTAGGTGCTACCACTCTTGGCCCAAATGGATCTGGGAGCAATGGAAATGAAGGGGTACTCTGCATTCCTCAAAGATCCAGCATTACTGGAACCTCACCATCAGATTGCTTAGTGTCATATCCAGGACTCTCATTGGGGGGGGTCTTACCCCTCTGCAGAGAAGCAGTCAGTGTATTCTGCAGCCCCAGCAGACTGGGCAAATTTAATGCCAAAGCTATCCTTCTAGAAGAAATGTAGTGGTACTACTTAACTTATAGCTGGAAGGATAAGGGGCTTCATACGTTTCCCTAAGGGCATTTGTCCAAAAGAAGTAATAATGTTGTATTTTGGCCTTCAACCTGGCCAAAAATGCCATTCCAAGGTGATACACCAGAAGGAAGTGATACATTCTAATGGCAGTTATGAGAGGAAATCGCGTGGCCGGAAATTGGCTGATGAAATGGGACAAGGTAAAAAAATTCCCATGGTACTATTTACCAACCCCTCCGCTCGGGCAGGATATGACACAAGGTCAATTTTTAAGCGGAGTTTAACAGGTTTGAATTCAGAGTTTTCCTTCTCCTAGACTAGTTGCCTCAATAAGGCTGAAGAACCTAGTCCGTCCTACTATTTACCCATAGCCGAAGGGAGAATAAGGGGGTTCATACCTTTCCCAAGGGTATTTGCCCGAAAGTGAACATAATAGCGCGACTGGAGTACGAACTCGCGTACTACGATTCCGCAGTTCATCACTTTAACCATTACACCACGAGGACACCCATGGTACACTCATAGACTGATGCACCAGAAGAGAGTGACCTGTGAACTGCATGACAGTTATTTCCGCTTAATGACGATCCAACATGCGATTCCAAAAATTGAGTAGGCAACTGAGTGGGCGTTGAACTATTATATAACTCAATCAAGACAGAAGTCAGAGTTGTAGTTAGAGATCGGATAGAGTTATAGACGAGATGTGGTAGGAAAAGCCACATCAGGCCGAAGGAGCCTTGGGGCCCTGATGAGTTGTGGTCCAGAGAATTTGCTGATAAGATGCAGTAAAGAAAGCCATCACCCAGCAGAGTGGGCCTCTGGGCCTCCAGCTGAGCATCAGGAGAACAAGAAAGACACAATGCTGACAGCCATAAGAGTGGGGTCAAAATATTGCAGTTTCTGTTCGGTCTCCAGCTCCCTCTCAAACGCAAACCTTGAATAACCTTTTCGAACCCTTACAATAAAGTGAGAGGTACATATATTTTTAAAGAATTCTTCCTGCGTCTTTATTATTGTGTCGTGATGATACTGCATATGAGAATATAACAATAACAGTACTGCCTAGCAAGTTAGCTACAATATCATGGGAAATCTTTCTTAAAGTATAGCATGAGGTTATTCATTGATTCAGGTTTTAAAGTGAGAAAAAAGAAATGTATAGCAGTAGGTTGGGGTAAGTGAGAGGTTTTGAATCAAACCACGAAATGCTAGAATAGGGACGAAGGAGAGAGGATAATAAAATTGAAGGCAAGTATAGCTTTAAAATTCCCTTTCAACCACACTGTCACCACACTAATCTTCCCAACCAGACTCCATCTATGGTAAGGATCAATCGATTTTAATGGCATGTCAACACTTCTAGGATTATTTTATGCTTAGTGTTTAGGGAATCATTGTATGTTCATCTTTACATTATTTGTGTGGTTAAGAAAATTTTTTTGTACACAATCCTATAAAATATGCATCATTTTAAAAAAGATTTATTTGACCCATAGGGACGATGCTAATAGGTACAACCAGTCTGAGTTAGACTGGACCTGGGAGTAATGAGATACTCCACACTCGCCCAGTTTTCCAGAACTGGAGTCTCACCATCAGATTCAGTTTAGTCTCATACCCCAAAACATGACTTTCTTTTTGGGGGAGGAAGGAGGTTGGGGGGCTTTTATCCCTCTGCAAGGTATACAGTCTAAGCTCTGTGAACAGGACAGTCAGCTATTGTAAGCACTGTTTTCACATTTCAACTGTTTAATCTAGTCATTCTCCTATTTGTTTTTAAAAGTCTGACTTTTCAAGTCACATGACAGGAACTTCGAGTACTTTGTAACCATGGATAACTAACACTCATCAAACATTGAAACAACTTACACCATTAGAGAAATGTACAATAATAGTTGCTACATTTACTATATAAAATTTATATATGCAAATGTAACAACTATTATGGCACAGAAAAGAGAATACATCAAACGATCTTTGTCCCATAATATTTAATATATGAAACATCCTATTTTTTAGTATATGAAACTTATTTTGAAGAGAATGGAGATACCATTATGTAATGGGGAGGGAAGTCCCTGTGGTGCAGTGGCTAATGTGCTAGACTGCAACAGCATAGTAAGTGATTTCAAACGTCAGTTATGCTATTACATTCACTTTCAGATTGATACCTATGCAAAAGGCATGAACCCCCTTATCCCCTCACTAGCAATGAGTTAAATAGCATCACTACCGTTCCTCTACATACATGTCATTGGCATTATATAACGCACAAAAATTGATATGCCATTAAACAAAGAAACCAAACCAAACCTTATCGGTTTCCTAGACTGATGGCGATTCATACGTACCTCGTGTATCAATGCTGATTTACCAACACATGGTTGACCATAAACTTGCAACAGGTGAACTTCATCCTCTAGAAGTTTATCTTTGAGAAATTTTAACTGGATATCACGTCCAATTAATCTTGTATGAAATTTGGCTTCCATCTGACCTGATGATTAATAAAACCTGAAAGAAAAAAAAATCTCTAATTCAAAGGTTCATACTGACCCACATAAAACAATTACTAATACACATACTGACCCACACCATACTACCACAGATCTATTAATGATTTACTTCTACTTAGATGAGCATTAGCAGAATTATTATCTGTGCAGAAAATCCATCTCTTTTTTTTTCTCAAGCGTAGAGTAAAATAGTAAAGCAGTGTATAATATCCAGCTTAGGTTGGCAACCTACATAGGAGAAGAGCAGGTCTTAATTTAGGATGGCAACTATACAAGAATGCTGTCAGTAATATTGAACAAGACCTGGAGGTAGCACCCCACAAAGCAGTTGGACTGCCACCAACCACCCATCACGAAAACTATCCAAGTTAGACAAACCAGACATCCAGGACACTGCTGAAGAAGTAGGAACGAGCTCATAAGAGATGTGGACCCCTTCA
Source organism: Sepioteuthis lessoniana (assembly GCA_963585895.1). Classification (NCBI taxonomy): domain Eukaryota; kingdom Metazoa; phylum Mollusca; class Cephalopoda; order Myopsida; family Loliginidae; genus Sepioteuthis; species Sepioteuthis lessoniana. The sequence continues at coordinate 75,008,732 of OY757921.1, read as the reverse complement.
CATGGACAAGCAAAAGCAGGATGAACAGTCTGAACCTACATACAACAGTTCTGTGCCAATATGGGATGTGGCCCCGAAGACCTGCTGGAAGAAATGGACAATAGAGAGGGGTGGCAAGAGAGAGTTAGGAATATCTGTGCTGATGGTGCGAGAGGATGATGATGATGATTTATAAATTGAATTACCATGACCAGAAAACCCAGCAAGCACTGCATGCGACATATGGAACCACTGAACAGCAGTTTCGACCTTATTAGGTCTCTCCAGTGGGGGAGATCCCGATATACACAGCTGATGCGTATGTTGCACGCAGTGCTTGCTGGATTTTCTGGTCATGGAAATTCAATTTACAACATAATTCAAAAAATAAAAACATGTATATCTATTTTCTTGCCTATGAGGCAAGATGCGTATTTCCAATCCTCTTGGGAAGACAGAGTACAGATGTAACTACAAGACACATTAAGTTAATTGGCTGCACAATGTGGACCAGTAGCTTGGTTGTAGAGTTTCAGCTTTGCGTTCAGTGGTCACTGGTTTGATCCCCTGTGGGGTAGATCACGGTATACACTACTGATGAGACTTAATAAGATTGAAACAGCTGTCCAGTGTTTCTTTATGTCACATGCAGTGCTTGCCCGATTTTCTTGTCATGATAATTCAGTTTATAATATATACTTCCTCTATTTAAAAATAAATAATGTATAACAGTTATCATTTACTTTAACATGAAAATTATGATACATATTATATATTTAACACTCAGTTGAAATAATTAATAACTGATACTATTAAAATAATTATAATTATTCAATTTTTAGATATTTACTGCATTTATTTCTAAGTTGTAAACTGTATTAAATATTGCTTTATTTTCTATATTGCTCTAACAAAAATCTGGTTACAAAGACCCATTTCTACTGTTACAGTAATCTGCATACAGAAACTGTATGAATATAAATATAGAAAAATATATTAGAATTAAAATTATGAATAAAAGTTCATCCGATAGATTGCATCATACAAGTCAATTTAGCATATAATTGACCTATAAAAATTTAGCGCAAAATTCTCAGTGAGACATACCTGTTGTATAGGTCAACCTCCCAGTTTACAGTTGGCTAATAGATAGAAGATATGAAGCATTCAAATTTTACACATTAGAAATTATCTTCATATGAATTCACACTGTATTGCACTCTCATGAAATTACACAAATAAACACCTTACCAAAGTTAATCTGACTCGTCACCTGGGTGGTGTAACGTTCTGATTAGTATTTACAGCTAGTGTATCAACTGTTGGAAATAGCATGTAAAAAGTAAAGTTGGCGACCATTGTCAAGGGTGACCCGAAGGCTCCCTTTTCAATAGCTACTACACCAAGGTATAGGGGATGGTGATGCTCCATTCCCTGGATTGCTCCACTTTACCCTTGATACGAACCTTATAACGCTGTGTGTTAAGCAAGGAGGTATCAAGTACCATTTTTGGTATGACCTGACCTGGGATTGAACCCTGGACTCTCAGACCATTGGTGAACACGCTACCCACTGTTCACCAAATACAAGTTTAAGTAGGATATGTTTGTGATTGTCCGGAGCAACAGTAAGTGGTGTATATTGATTAAGAGTACTCTTGCACTGGTTGACTACAATGTAATGAAGATTTGTATTTTAGCCCAGCTGTTTAAGTCAATCCCTAGTTTTGTATAGATTTTTTCCCTAGCTTAAAAAGTCGACTTACTGCCACTTACAGTAGTTAAAATTAGTTCAAACTTACTTCAAATTAGCTGATATTGAAACACTTGGCTACCTTGTCAATTTTTCGAAACTGATTTTTCTTAAAACAAGATGTCACCTGTTTTAAAGATAAAACAAATAGTGGGGTACAGTTTGGTTGATATTTTGTGGGGTACAGTTTGGTTGATATTTTGTGGGGTACTGTTTGGGTTGGCTCATTATTGAAAAACAAACGAAGTAAACGATGTAAAACGACGTGGACAAAAGAAAATTCAAAACGAAGCAGTACAAACGAAAATAAATTTATATAACAAGTACATAAAAATGAAATATTACAAAACATTATGAATATTCTAATATTGTCTGTTAAATATCCCTCTGTGTGTGTGTGTGTGACTAATATGAATATAATGGTAAAAGACTAACTATTAAAAGTGTCCTGTAGACTATAAAATGTATGTCGACAAAGTATTTCATGCTAGGTATCAATATACAGAAATAGAGCAGTGTATTCTAGGAGGAACGTGTCTTCTTTCATGTTGGTTGTTTGTCTCTTTCGGGATTTGATAAAATTTCTGAGGCTGTGTTCAAGACTGAAACAAGTCCAGCCAAAAAGGCAGAACAGGAAAAAAAGGTCGCAGAATGTATACGCACCCATGTTACGTGTTGTGTCTTACTAACTAGCAATCAAGCTGTTTCTGGAAGTGAAAATGAAGAGAGAGAAAGTGCTGTCTCTGGGAATCAAACTGTGAGAGAATGAGTACTTGGAAGACGAGAGTATATATAGGTAATCCTTGTCATGTGGTCGGCTCCAAATGCGATGGATAAAATCAAAGGTGCGGACGTAGTTGTGAGCACAAATCACGAGACTTTCCTGACCAATATGTTCCCGAGACTGATTAGTTTACCGCCGTCCACCATCTTTGTATCAGGAACAAGTGGTATCACAGCCATTTTAAAATATAGGAGTGTAAACCCTATATACACTTGTATTTATCAGTGAAACACAAAGCTGTAATTATTTATCAATAACGTACCAGTTTTTATGATTTGAAGATAATGAAATAATAGTTCAGTACGTGAAAATAAAGATTTAAAAATGCAATTCAATGAAAACGTGTAAGATTTGTATGAGACTGATCTGTGACACGATGGTTAGCATTCGTTTCCGTTTGTGTTGGTGCCACTCAAAGGATCTTTTTGTCTGTTTTGGCACGAAACCCACACAAAGTGCCTGAGCACGAGACCGGAATTGGAGGAGGGAAGGAAGGTCCCAGAGAAGACAGAGAGAGTCAGTTGACAAAGGAGGGCAGAAGAGAACAGTCGGCTTGAGATAGTTGTCCAGAGAAGAACACAGTCAGCAGAAGGGGGCAGTGAGAAGATGGAAGCAGGGCAGAGAAGACAGTCAAGAGATGAGTCAGCATTCCTAGTGGCTTTGAGGAAGTTTCGCGCAAATATTCGCTGTGATAGCCTGCAGATGCATGGAGAGCTGCACAAAAGTGTCACATAGACTTCCCTCTTCTTGCGCTTGGAGCTGACCCAAGTCCATGTTTGTTCGTTTGTTTTTTTCCTCCACCCTCTCGGTTGTGTTTTGCGTATCTGTAAAGAAATGTGTAATGCCCCTGGTCGGAAATGAGAAAAACCACTTGACGACTCACTGGCCATGAGTAGTTTGGTTTAAGGAAGCTGATATAGTGGGGGTCGGCCGGCAGGGGTGTTGGCACAGATCAGAGAACAAGATAAGAAAATATTCTCTCTTTATCTTTTTTATTTGATTGCCCCTCTCTCTCCCACACACAATAATTTTTTTTTAATTTTGACTTAATTATAATTTTTCTCCTTGAGAGTTTTTCACATCTGTATTGGCTGGTGTTCTTTCACTGGAGTCTGAATGATAGCAAGTCTCCTCAGATCTCAAGGACTTTCCCAAGTATTTTGGCTGATCTCAGCAATGCTGTAGTCTGGATGGTCTCAATTCTTCCTCTGATTTCCAATTCTTGCAGTCTTTCTTCCAAACCTTTGAGAACTGTTCCTAGTGCACCAGTATTCATAACCACATTTATTATTATTTTTAGATTAATTTTTATTCATTTTTCTAAAAGACAGATTCCCATTATGTCTAAATCTGACATCTTCTCACTCCAGCTCATGTATACTCAACCACCCACTCAACCAGAGTATATAATTCGTTCCACTCTAATAAAAGTAATGATTAGAATATGCTGACAGTATCTCCTGCGGAGGATTAAGACCTCCCCAACCCACCCTACATTGAGTGTCCTGATATGACACTAAACTGCATTTGATAGTGAGGGTGAGGTCGCTGGTCAGAGTATTGGGAGAACCCAAATCAAAGTTTTAAAATATATATATATATAATTATACATCTATATAATTATACATTATATATAAAATTAAAAAATTTTAAATTAAACATCTTAAAAAAAACGGATAGCCGTCGATTAGAAAAAGGTAGTTAAAAATGGAATTGATGAGGGAGAAGAAACAGGAATAATTAAAAAGAAAAAACCAATGATAAATTAATTCTTAATTTGGGTTATATACACAGGATCACATGAAGTCAAAGTGGGTTTCTGATCCTAAGCCAGAGAGTGTTTGACCGTCAAGTCAACTGAAGGTGTTTAATCTCAAAGCTAAAAGGAACACTATCTAGTTCACAGATGAGCTCTAAGAACTCTCTCTCTCTCTCTCTCTCTCTCTCTCTCTCTCTCTCTGGCACATCGTATTTGAGCAGTGATCCACAGACAAGAAATAAGGATAGCAGTGAAAAAAATTCTTTGCGTTCTCTTGTCAGTTATCTTAACACGATGAAGCAGAAGATACCCCGTACAAACAATTACAGACGAGGACTACACCAATGACATAGCACTTCTGGTGAATACACCCGCCCAAGCAAAAACCTTGCTACATAGTCTGGAATGAGCAGCTGCTGGCATAGGCCTCTATGTCAACGTACACAAAATGGAATATATGTGCTTTAATCAAAGAAGCGACATCTCCACACTAAACAGTAGTTCTCTGAAACTAGTAGACAAGTTCACCAACCTAGGAAGCAGTGTCTCATCAACCGAGACAGACATCAACATGCGACTAGCAAAGGCACGGACAGCTGTCGATCGGCTATCAGTCATATGGAAGTCTGACCAGACCGATAAAATAAAACACAGTTTTTCCAAGCAGCAGTTGTATCGATACTGCTGTATGGATGCACTACGTGGACGCTAACTAAACGTATGGAGAAAAAGCTTGACAGCAACTATGCAAGAATGCTGTGAGAAATATATATATATATATATACTCACAAAAAAACTCAAGACACATATTCACACACACACAGAGAAAAAAAACTATAAGTGAAATCCGAAACCACTCCAACACACACAAACACACACACACACACAACATATCAAATATTAAAAGTAAATGAAGGGAAAAGTAGGCCAAGAGGAACACACTCAGAAAAAGGAAGAACTAGCTTTCATAAAAAAAAAACATTAGTAAGTAAAAACTGTTCAAACTACGAACATGAGTGAGTTCAAATTTCATTGAAGAGACAATTAACTTGACCTTGTCCAATACATGTTATCTGACGAAAGCATCAAGCAGGAAAGATACACATACATATATATGCACATAGGGACACATACATACATACATACACATATATATATATATATTACCAGACAAAAATTATAAGTAAAAAATAATTACCTGTAAATTTCAAACACAACCACCACACACACACACACACACACACACAGAATACAACTTTTTCAAAACCACTATAACACACAACAAAAACATAACCAAATCTCAGTGGGGATTTAAGAAGACTAAGATAAACTCACTCTAAGAAAAAGAGAAATTGACTTCTATGTAAACCTATAAAAAACAGAGAGTCATTCAAAATCTAAACTCAAGTGAGTTCAAGTCTAATGAGTACCCCATTAACACGGCCTTGTGCCATACATGTTCACTGACGAAAGCAACGAGGCAAAAGTATACACTTATGTAAGAACAAAATAAATTAAAAAATTTTAAAAAATACAAATCACTACATGGACCTACTCATTTTAAAATATTTATGTTCTCTCTTTGGACCAACAAAATTCTTTATACATATATATATATATATACATATATATATACACACATATATACGTATATATATACACACATATATACATATACACACACATATACATATACACACACATATATATACATTAATATACATATATATATGCATATTAATGTATATATATATACATATATATACATATATATATATACATATATCCATATACATATATACACATATATCCATATACATATATATATCCATATACATATATTTACATATATAAATACATATATATATAAGTATATATGTACATATATTTATACACACATATATAAATATGTATATACATATATATGTACATATATATACATGTATATACAAATATATATATATATATATATACACATATATATACATATATACATATATATGTATATACATATATATATACTTCTATATATGTACATGTATATATACACACATATATATATATAAATAGATATGTACATATATATATATATATATACATATATATATATACATATTCATATATATATACATATACATGTTAAATTGAATCGTTAGAAATAGAACTGTGTGTATCAATAAAATATGTTTACAAATCATATACTAAATATATATGTAAAAGCAGAATTTGGAATTAAACAATCAACAATGGTTAATATATGATTAAACCACAGATTAATAAAGGGTGCAGCAGAAACACTTGCCACATTTTAAACTATGACCTGCATATATCAAGTAAATTTTGGCAAGTAACAATGGTAATTTCATCTAGCAAATGTCCTTTTTTTCATTTATTTTTCAAATTTGTATACGATCAGTTACAATCAAGGTATTGTTACATCGCCATATACACCTATATGGCCATGTGCGAAATGGACATATAATGTTCTTAACGATAGAACATAGGAATCTCGGAATTAGAAAACACGTAACGACTTCTTGTTCAGGTACGAAACCTTTTCATTAACTTTGAGTTAAAGGTTTCGACGTAAGGAGGAGAGACACAATCTTCTATGCTGTCTTATTCATTTGGCCCCCATCTCGAGCGCCCCCACCCCCGATAGGGCGCAAGTTCGCCTCGCGCCTGCGAGCTCCAAAAGTCGATCCTTCTCGTTTGGCGTCTAGTAACCGACTCTTATTTTCTTCAAATTCTCACACAAACCTCCGCGCGCTTCCGGTGCGTGACGTCACGCGCACCCTGTCACCTCGGTTCGTTTCGGACTATTATGACATCTGAGTCATACCTCCATCCGCCCGCGCGCACCCGCGTTAACACCTGCTTCAATGTTGCACCTAACTAACCCATGTGCTGAGCCGAAAGGTTCTCAGCCTAACTAAACTCAAAGGCATGAACCGAAATCCCTCGGCTATTTTATAACAGTATGAACCAGTTATGTTTTTAAAGGTTGGCCAGAAGATCAGGTAATTGATATTTTAAAAAAGTATTTCTCCGTTTTTCCAAATAAAGGTCTACAGTTTTTATTAATTCATTCCTGTTGGCTGTCTTTTAATAGATTAATCTGAGGTTCTGTAGTTTTTAACCCAAAGATGAATCTATTTTCTATCCGGAACAGCTGTAACATATTGACCCCGGCCAAGCTGTCAAAATAGGAAATGCACCTGTGTAAATGGCAGGTGCATCCGGTCGAGGAATATCGGGATATAACCTTGACCGTGGACGGGTTGAGTTGAGTGCGAAATTGTGACACTCGCGGGAGGAAGAGTGGGCGTCAAATTGTTATATAACTCGGTGCACGGGAGGTTCAGTCAGTTGGAGAGAAGATGCTGGAATGAGGAACATGTCCCAGAGAGGCCGGACCCCCAGGCCCCCGGTTGAGCAGCCCTGGAGAACGGGAAAGAAACGCTGTTATAGCCATAAGAGTGGGGGTCAATATGTTGCAGTTCTATTCAGCCTCCAACTCACCTCTCACACAGTAAAACCTTTGGTAACCCTTTCAAACCCTTTCAAATAAAGTGAGAGGTATATTTTTCTAAAGAACTGTGTCGCTCGTCTTTATTGTGTCGTCACGAGACACCAACTATACGGCCACTTGCCTCCCATCACGAAAACTATACAAGTTAGACGAAAAAGACACGCAGGACACTGCTGGAGAAGTAAGGACGAGCTCGTAAGCGATGTACTCATATGGACCCCACATATGGCCAAGCAAAAGCAGGACGACCAGCCCGAACTTACATACAGCAGCTATGTGAGGACACTGGATGTAACCCAGAAGACCTGCCGGAGGCGATGAATGATAGGGAGAAGTGGCGAGAGGTGGTCAGGGATATCCGTGCTGGCGGCACGACATGATGATGATGATGATGTTTCTGCATGTATATGTGTAGGTATAGTGGTCATGGCTATATAACACAGCATCATTCTAACGTATCATGAAATGTGCACGAGAAACTCTCAGTGTAAAAATTACAGATTTACCAATCTAAACAAAAAACAACCGTTTCAACAGCAAATGCACTGTATGCACCGGTCCAAGCCATAATTGTAAATAATCGTATAGGAAAAAGAAATGGTAAGACATTAGCAAGACAGAGCTAAAATCACCACTTGCCCAAATTCATGTAGGTGACATTTCAAAATCTGAGAGTTGTTTTTGTCTCACTTTGTATAACCTTAGACCTTAGTCGAGAGTGACCTGAAGGCTCCCTTTTCAATAGCTACCACACCGAAGTGTAGGGAAGGGCACTACTCCATTACCTGGATTACTCCACTTTACCCTTGATCCATACCTTATGATGCTGAGTGTTAAGCAAGGTGGCATCAAGGACCATTTTTTAATCTTTGATATGACTTGACCAGGGATTGAACCCCTGTCTCTCGGACCATTGGCGAACACTCTACTCATTACATTAATGGCCCTGTTACTTTGTATAACAATAATGTACAAACATCTATATTATGGTCGTATTTCATTTTTATAACTAGTACATAATTTTAGAATCAAAAGATTCAGAGAATAAAAATAACTTCTATACACGTTTTGCTTGATTGAGTTTAATGTCATGTCAGCCCTTCAAAGATTATTTTATGCCGAGATTATTTGAGAATTACCTTCATATTTACATTCAATTACGTTCACTTTTGGACCAATACCCTTTGGAAAGGTATGAACACCCTTATCTGTGCAGCCACAGGTTAAATAGTACCATTACTTTTCGCCAATAACGATGGCTTTTGGATTAGATAAGCCATGAATGTTTACATGCTATTAAACAAAACAAAAATAAAACAATTTTGCATTTTTGTGCAGTTGATTCTTATACTCTAACAGGTACCATTAATCCGAGTCAGAGTGGACCTGAGAATAATGGCAATGAAAGGGTATGTAGTGGATAGAAAAAAGAAAAAATAAATAAAAGAAAAATAATTTTTTTTAAATGCCGAAACTCCGAGAAGCCCCTGACAGATGTAAGGGCAAAGCATGCGCGAAAAAAAGGAACCATCACTGCGAAAGAAAGAAACCCATTGTCACTTAAGTTAAATCCTTCAGACTGAAAGGACTTTCTTCCACTCAGCCGCACACAGGTAGCGCGCCTGTTTTGCCGAGTCCACTGGACTTTATATACCATTTGTATCTGCAGCTAGTGGGCCGACACACTGAAGCAAACAACACGAAAACACTACTGGATATGACCACACTGAATTTAGACTTATTAACCACCGGAGACGACTAACATATTTGGGAGAAACGACGGTTCCTTAATAATCTAGGAAGACATTTCCTCGCTACAAAGTAGCCATGTGCATACCCAAATGAATTAAAGTTGAAATTGAAAAGCTATTTTCTCTCCCCGCCTTCTTTCCTTATTCTTCCTTTGCAGCCTAGACAGACAAGAAACCAAGCCAATTAAGATGGGGTAAGAAGAAACAAACGGAGTCAGATATCAATAAATAACCAACAACAGCCTCACCATTAGTGTCATACCCAGGAGACTTGGGGGAGTCTTACCCCTCTGCTAGGGATACAGTCTACATATTCTAAGCCCCACTGACAAGGCGCTTATTTAGTTTTCTCTATCGGAAAATATAACTGATTATTCCTGCTGAAAAGAACCGGAGTTTGAACAGATACTACACTGATCCTACTTAGAACACCAACAATTGATTTTCAATTCAGGAGGACATACGTACAAACAAGCAGAGTCCCTGTGGCGTAGTGGCTAACGTACTGGACTGCGACATCATCGTAAGTGTGTTCGAACTCAAGTCGCGCTATTACGTTCATTTTCGGATTAATATCCCAGCAAATGGTATTAATCCTCTTATCCCTCCACGTATGGATTAAGTAGTTCAACAACTGTTCTTCAACAGGAATGGGTTTGGGATCAAACAACTCACCGAGGTTGATATGCCATTAAAAGAAAAAAATCCAAACCATACATGCAAACAACACGAGTTCGAGTCTCATTGGGTGCCCCTTTCATATGGTCTTGTGCTACATCTTAGTAAAATGCTTAGTAAATTACAACACGCCCCCACACACTGATAAAGTGTTTCATTGTTGTTTTAACTTCAAGTTTAACTGATAATATTAAATCTAATTTATTTTGAATTTTGATAATTAACTACCTGATTAAACGGCTGATATGACGCACCTCAATTTGAGTAGGTATTTTTTAAAATAATTTTTAAATTAATCAGTTAATCAATATCATCATCAGGTTTATAGTACCTCTGACCTCAGGGGACCGTCCCCCCCAAGCTTTGGTTTATCACCCGGCACCTGAGGCGCCCCTTTTAGGGGAATGCCGACGGGATCCGGGCGCGTGTGGAGATAAACTTTTAAACAGTCTAATTTTTTTCCTTCCACATGCTAACTAATTATTTAAAAATGTACTGTAGTGACTGGAAAAATAAAAATAAAATAATTTCTTGTCACTACAGTCCTAGTGGGTAGAGTGTTCGCTAATGGTCCGGGAAGACCTGGGTTCAGTCCCAGGTCACGTCATAACAAAGACTTTAAAAATGGTATTTGATACTCAGCGATATAATGTACGTATCAATGGTAAAATGGAGCAATCCAGGGAATGGAGTTGCGCCCTCCGCCGTAGTAGCTATTGAAAAGGGAGCCTTCGTGCTGCCTTTGACTACAGTCGCTATCTTTGCTTTGGTCGCTATTGAAAAGGAAACCTTCGGGTCGCCCTCGACTAAAAGGTCGCCAACTTTACTTTTACTTACAGTACTTTTGTTTTCAAATTGTTTGCAAGTGAATAAAGGATCAGGTAACGCGATGGTAAATCTTGCTTATCGACAAAATAACACAGAATCTTCCTGGTTATCGTAAAAATTGATAATGTTAGAAAGAAAAAAAAACTTTTAAGGAATTTAAAAGAAAGTTTAATAGTTCGTCAGTAAACATCGTATAGAGAAATAAGTTGGCGACCGTAGTCGAGGGTGACCAGAAGGCTCCCTTTTCAATAGCTCTGACACCGAGGAGTAAGGGAGAGCGCTACTCCTTTTCCTGGATTGCTCCACTTTACCCTTGATCCATACCTTATAATGCTGAGTGTTAAGCAAGGCGGCATCAAGTACTATTTTTTGAGTCTTTTGTATGACTCGACCTGGGATTGAACCCCAGTCACCCGGGACATTGGCGAAATTTGTTGACAATATACACACCAACATTGAATGAATCCAGGTTTTTTTTCTTTTAAATCACCGAAAAAGAAAACGTATTTACTCAAAAAATCCCTTACGTCTCACTCGAATTAAAATATATATTTCTCCATAAAATTTAACTCTAGCCGACCACCATAAATTAGTTGTGATTTTTTACCTAGCCAAAATTGTGACTTTTTTATGTTTGGAATGGATATATGCCCATATTATGTAAATTGTCTTTTAAGCAGAGATCGGTTCATCACTGATTCTTAGAATCACGAATTGTGTACCCGATTGTTTTGTTTTGCTTTTAATTTTTTATTCTGTCATTGCGCAATAAAATCAGCTAGCCTAACAAAGCCTTAATGAACGAATCCAGCAACAACAAAAATTGAATTATATCAAATTTAAATAAATCAAAAAGAATTAAATGTTAATATCTTACCAATGTAAACAATAACAAAAATGGAAACAACTCATTTAATTTTAAAAACAACACTACAATTTACTTTTCAGAGGAAAAAAGACTTTTAATTTTTTCCTTCCTTAAGATACTTCTATGAAACGATTTTTTTACATTCAATTCAAAGTATAAACAATATAAAAAATGTATTATTGCACTTTTATGAACCCTGAAAAAAAACGAAACACTCCGAATTAATCATTTCACATTTCAGCGTAAAGAAGCTAGCAGTTTTGATAGTCAAGTAGCGCTAAACTTACCTAACTAACCTCAATAAGCTGTAGTTTAGGGCTATACACCTTCTGGGCCCTTTGGGCACTTCTGGTGGTGTAATGGTTTGCAAGCTAGACTAGCAAACCTTCACAGGGGAATTTGAGTCTCATTGAGTCTCCTATTCAAATGGCTTTGTGCCACACCTAAACAAAAACGTAGTAAATTATCACAATTTTGGGGCCTGAGTACCAGAGGGCCTTCTTCTCAGGCAGGGCTGAGTTAATCTCCTTGGCATCAAAATAGGAAATACAAGGAACAAGTATTTTTGTGACAGCCACGGATATTTCGATTGATACCAGAGAATGACTGCAAGTTAAATCTGATTAGATAGGAAGTCGGATATATATATATCCGGCACTTTCCAAGAATCTTTTTTTTTTCTTAGATATATTTTCATTTTATGATTAATTTTTCATTCGTTAACACTAATTCATCAAAATGATTAATAATCATTTATAATTGTCTTTATTATTGTTTTAACCATTTTTTTTAAGTTGCCTTAAATTTCATAGAGCTTACTGGTGTGTTCGTGTCTCTCTGAATGCTCCATACTTCTGGCCTTGTGCCACACCTAAGAATAGCTTAATAAATAACTATAACTAAGGACATCAGCAAGCCAATGTCTAACCCTACGGCCATGAAAAAGAAAAAAATATACATGAATGAATGACTAACATAAAAACCATTTTAAAAAATTAGAAAAAAAAAAAACACCATCTCCTATCAAAAGAAAGAAGAGAAAAATATTTACCGTAGTTCTTACCTAATACAACTCAGATAGTGGTAGACAGTGGGTTTGCGTTTCCAAATAAGTTAATTAAAAAAAAAAAGAAAAAAAAGTCTTTTGAACAAGTCCTAAATGTTTTAAAATTGTCTTCTCGGTTTTTCATCGACGGTGAAAAAAATAGTATAAGTAAACTTGCATTTCCACTCTCTAAAGATCTGGGTTTTTTGTTGTTTTTTTTTATCTATTTTGTTGCAGTTTGAAAGAATTCTGGGTGTAGCTTTGTTTCGTTGCAGTCTAAGGCCTGTGAGACACGAACTCACAAACGATGGTCTGCTAGTCTAGCTTGTTGTTTATCACACTAAAGCGGCGCATGGGAGTTGGAGTATATATATTTACTTCCCGCCTCCGCACAGTTAATTTCTTAGTCGTCTCGGTATACGATTTAATGGGCACAGGTTTTTAAAGTTAAAAATAAACATCAACAACACCAAAATCCTGTTTCCAAATATTCAATTGACTACGTTTAGCAGCAGTAGCTTTAACTAACTTGAGACTAATAAGTAGAAATTGTTACTCTATCAGTCAGTCAGTTTAAGCGAGTTAGTAAAGCCTTTGTTACACGTCGATAGACACGTATATTTGTTGTGATTAACAAACCTTAGTCTGCTCTTCAACAGTGTTGTATTTTGTACGGAAGCGAGTAAACAATATTTAAAATTAAATAAAAATCTGTCCAAAGAAAATGTCTTCAAATAAAATTAGGTCAGTTGCCTTCTAACAGAATTTAATTTTTTTTTAAGTATCTGATAAAAGTTTATAATTTCTATCAATCTATCAGTTTGTTTGCTTTGAATCATGTCTACCACACCGAGCCAAGAGAAAGGACTTTAGTTTGGTTTGGTTTGGTTTGGTTTGATTGTTTACTTGTTTACTGAGATGTGGGACAAGGACGTATGAATGGGACACCTAATGAGACTAAAACTCTTGCTTACAAATCATTATACCACCGGAGGCGCCCTGATTTGTTTGTTTAATGGCATATCAACCTTCGTGAGTTATTTAATGTCAAAGCTACCCTTGTCGAACAGTGGTAGTACTCTTTCACCCATAGATGGGGGCTAAGAGAGTTCATGCCTTTCCCAATGGTATTTATCCGAAGATGAACGTAATAGTGTGACTGGAGTTCGAACTCGCTTACTACGATGTTGCAGACCAGCACGTTAGCAACTACGCCGCAGGGACTCTCCGTCTAAAAGAAAGAAGTGAAAAAAAATTAGCCGGAAGACATCACTTCAAAAACTTCTTTTTGCTTTTAACTTTGTTTAAATTTATAAAAAGTAAAAAGAAAATTTAAATTCTATTTTGATGTTTTAGTTATCACGTTTTTTTTTTCTTTGTTTGTTTGTTTGTTTGTCTGAGTTTTTTTTTTGTTTTCGTTTTTTTGGGGTTTTTTTTTTTAGGTTTTAGGGTTTTTCTTTTTATTTGTTTTATGTTTTTGTGGAGATTAATAAAAAAAAATTTAAAAAAGAGAAATTCAAAAGTGTAGCAGTTCTCTGAAACCTCTGACGGGAAGCGAAATCTGCTCATGCTTTAAAAACAGACTTACTTGCACAAAAAAAGAAAATCTGTCTCATTCAACATTGACCACTTGGACTGGAAAGAACTACTTTTCTCTTGCTGTTCGTTGGGGAGACTACATGTCGTCTTAGCTGTACGCTTGATCACTCTCCCACCAGCAGCAGCCTTTGCTGAACAAATCTACAAGAGAACAGGACAATCCTTCAAACTCACAACTCATGAAAATGACTCTCCTGTTAACAGCCGTCTCTGTTAACAAATCTCACAAAAACAACTGGACATAACCACATGTTGTATACTCATAATACATATACAACTATATGCAGAAACATAGTCAACAATAATGACGAACTTCAATGAACGAACGAACACACTTCTTTATAAAAATATACATCTCACACTATATTCTCGAAAGGGTGATGTTTCTTGTGTGAGAGGTGAGTTGGAGACGGGGACAGACTACTACATATTGACCCCAAATTCTTCTGACCATATCAGCTCTTCTTTCGCATTCTGGCTGGGCTGCTCAACCGTGGGTTACTGAGGGCCCAAGCACTCTGTCTGGAGCTGGTTCTC
Source organism: Sepioteuthis lessoniana (assembly GCA_963585895.1). Lineage (NCBI taxonomy): Eukaryota > Metazoa > Mollusca > Cephalopoda > Myopsida > Loliginidae > Sepioteuthis > Sepioteuthis lessoniana. The sequence goes on along the minus strand of OY757921.1, from coordinate 74,993,619 downwards.
ACTCCGCTGGCCTCCTATCTCCAACTGACTCAAGCCGTATGTGTCCTGGTTATATTTTGTTTGACGCTCACCTGCTTCCGCTTATTTACACAGGTGCATCTCTTGATTGATGGCTCGGTCGAGGGTCAGTATGTGACACACAGACTTTAAACTCATCACCCATCAAAAATGACTTATATATTTCAGCGTCTTGTTTGGGAAACACATCTACGTCAGTTAGTCAAGAAAAACATCTCGCTACAAAATAGCCGTTTAAAATCCTGAAATAACGTTGAAATTTGAAAGGTATCTTTGTCTCTTTTCTTCCTTCCGTATTTTTTTTCTTTTACAGCTTTTCACAGACAAGGAAGTCGCCAACATGTTCAATCGGGTCAAAAGAGAATAACAGTCAACAACGACCGACAAAAACCTACGAACCAACAAAACAAACTAATAACTAGATTAAATTTTTCCCCTGGATATTTTTGCTTAATTTGTCTAACCCCACTGTCGACAGGCAATTTAAAATAGGCCGATTGAACTTCTGAATGTCCTCTGTGTTAAATTAAACTGCATCTGATCGTGAGGCTCCAGTCCTGGATCTCTAGGGAATATGGTCTACCTCTTCATTGCCATTGTTCCCAAACTATTCGCTTACAAATTATATATATATATATATCATCAAGTCACGTTGCTGGCACGGATATCCCAAACTCTCTCTTTCCCTCTTTCTCTCTCTCTCTCTCTCTCTCTCTCTCTCTCTCTCTCCATTCGTCCCTATCATCCATCTTTCCCAGTAGGTCTTCCAGATTACATATTGTATCCACACAGAGTTGTTGGAAATAAGTTCTTGCTGGTCGGCCAACGCTGGCACGTCCATATGAATGGGTCCATAGGAGAACGTCACTTACAATTTCGTCTTGCTTCTCCAGCAGAATCCCGCATGTCTTGTTCGTCTTACTTGGATGATTTTACGGATGGAGGTAAGTGGCCGCACAGCTGCTGTTTCGTGAGGTGTTGCTTCCAGGAATTGTTCAATATAGCTCGTAACATTCTTGTGCAGTTCCCGTCTAGCTTTTTTTCTCTGTACGTTTTGTCAACGTCCATGTGGTGCATTTGTACAGTAGTATAAAGACAAACACACTGGATGTGGTATTAGATAACCCTTAATTGGTGCAATGGTTAAAAAGTGGTGTGGTGGTTAAAAAGTGGTGTAATGGTTAATGCGCTGGACTGCAGAATCGTAGTAAGTGAGTTCGAACTCCCGTCACGCTATATTCCCTTTCGGGCAAATATGCTAGGAAAAGGTATGGTTGATTGGTTGGATTTTATGGCATATCAACCTTTGTAGGTTGTTTAATCCTGAATCCATTTTCATACAAATGAACTGTTCTATTTTAAACAATTCAGTTTAGTATAAGTACACAGTTTAATTGTCAAAAACATTTCTATTTCAGACAATTCAGTTTAGTCAAACACTTCTAATTCAAACAACTCGGTTTAGTATAAATATAGTTTTTGTCCACACACAGTTAAATGTCAGAACAATTCTATTTCAAACAATTCAGTTTAGCATACGTTTGCAGTTTGAATATCAAAACAGTTCTACATTAAGTAATTCATTTTAGCATATAAGTATGCAGTTTTGTTCTATTTCACCCATAGATAGGGCCCTATCAGGTACTACCACTCTGGGCCTGGGTAGACCTGGGAGTGATGGCAGTGAAGGGGTGCTCCACATTCTCCAAAGCTCCAGTATTACTGGAACCTCACCATAAGATTGTTTAGTGTCATATGCAGGAGACTCGTTTGGGTGTCTTATCTCTCTGCAGAGCAACAGTCGGTGTATTCTACTGCTCTAGCCGACTGGGCAAGGAGACGGTGGCGTCAAAAGGCCAAAGAAAAAGAAAAAAACAACACATGGTCTAAGAGATTGAACTTGCTCACAGATGGGGTGAGTGTGACACTCCGAGACCTTTTTTTAGCTCTGCAGTGCTCCTCCTTAGCGGGCAGCGCGAATTCAAGCCTGCCACTGTTGCTATCTCCAATAACGCCAACGAAAGCTGCTTCCATATTTCTCGTCTCTATCTCCAATAACGCCAACGAAAGCTGCTTCCATATTTCTCGTCTCTTAGGTCACTGCTAGCGAACTCACTCACTATCCTGGGCTGATTTCTCCGTCTTCAGAATCCAACCCGTATATTATAGAGCTTGCAACCCACTCCCATTTCTGAGTATGGACCGGCCCCCAACAAATTTAGGAACTTTAAAATGGCTTATCTCTTTCATCTACCGGTCAACGCCAAAAGTCGCGTCTAACGAAGGACACAAAAATGAATCTCCCTTATCCCAAACTTGATCCACATTACCACGCATACTCACACTTTAACCCATATACAGGCATATCTACGCTTACTCCGATTCACGTCATATGTAATATATATATATATATATATATATATATATATATATATAATCATCATCATGTCGTGCTGGTAGCACGGTGGTCGTCCTGCTGTTGCTCGGCCATATGTGGGGGTCCATAAGAGTACATCACTTATGAGTTCGTTCCTGCTTCTCCAGCAGTGTCCTGCATGTCTGGTTCGTCTAACTTGAATAGTTTTCGTGACAGGAGCAGGTGGCCGTACAGTTGGTGTCTTGTGGGATGTTGCCGCCGGGACTTGTTCAAGGAAACGCAGTTTCTTCCAGGCAGTGGTCGCATCGATACTGCTATATGGATGCACTACATGGACTCAAACAAAACGGCTGGAGAGGAAGCTAGACGGCAATATATATATATATATATATATATATAGAAACATACACACCCACAACACACTTACTCAACGTATGCTTCCACATACACCCAAGCAGATATGCCCGTATGTGACTTCCAACTGAGCTAGGATGAGGCACAAGATCATTTTATGGACCGAGACTCATGCGTGACTCATGCGTGACTCATTCAAAAAATACTTGGCCCCGTCGGTATTCCCCAACTGGGGTGCCTCAGATGTCGAGCAATCAATTTAATCCTGTAAAGTAGGCTTAACCAGGGGTGACGGCTCCCTAAGACCAAGTGTTCAATGAACATCTAACCACCCTGCACGAATGCCAGGTTCGTACCCGAAGGCAAATAGAATGTTTCCCCACGCAGATATGTTTAGGTATGATATTTATCTATGCCTCCCACCTGACAGGATTTGACACAAGGTCTTTTTAATAATGTGGATTTAGGGGTAGGTTGGGCAAAAGCCAAAATTCATGTCTTGCAGGACAAATACAGGCAATAGGATCGGTGGGTGAATGTGAACTATGCAAGCCATTGCCAAGTCTCCCAGCAAGTATGCCAGGTGACCTTGCTGGTCATAGCTTAAACCAGACCCGAAGGACTAGTGTTATGCTTTTCATTGATTCTTCACCTACCCGAAAGTGATCCAACCGAAGCCGAGGGCCAATCAGCCTCGAATCTATTGTTGACTTGATACCCCATCCGGCACGAATGCCTGTGTTTATATATATATATATATATCCAGGGTCAGCTAGCAACTGCACATATATACACATATAAATTTATCTAACCCTATGTGTTTAAAACGAAACGTCCACATTGTCACAGCCGTTGTGATGTGGAGATTAGCAGTAAAGGGAACAGTGCAGTTTATCGACACATCTCTACAAATAGTATAATAAGTTAGATTTTCTACCCTTTGTCCTCCTTTAGAGAAATTTGTAAATATCCACCTTAATATTTGATCAGGTTACACGCGAAGAATGTGTTGATACGATCAGCATTTTATTTTCCTCTCGTCATTACAATGAATGCACACAAGCAAAAATGCTTAAATATTGCATTGAATGTAGGAGGATACACCCGGATAGAGACTCACGCGCGGCCGTCACAAAAAATACTTGATCTCGTTAAAATTCCTAAAAGCGATGACCTCAGACCTACTAAGTATACTGCTGGGGAGGGAGGAGTTCTGGTTAGTGTTTACTGCAGTTGGAAACGACGTGTAATATAGCGTTAAGTGTTCGCCAATGGTCCGGGAGACCTGGGTACAATCCCTGGTTACGTCATACCAAAGACTTTTGAAATGGTACTTGATACCTACAAGCTAAACACTCAGCAATATAAAGTACGTATCAAGGGTAAAATGGAGCAATCCAGCCAACTTTACTTAATAATAATTTCTATCAGAATTTATTTTTTTAAAACAATCTCTGTGATAATTTATCAAATATGTTCACCAAACACAAGCTGGAAATGTTTCTGGTAGTGTGCGGGGGTTAATGTAAGTAATGTATATCGAATATTAGGAGCACTGTTCTGTTGAAATTATCTATCTAGTCAGTACTTGATAGAACAATTGATAATAGCAATTGTCGGGTCGAAGTTATCTGCCGCGGATCCTGCACCGAATAAGGATCAGGTTATCTGCTCCGAGCTTTTTAGTTACTCTCTGCAAAAAAAAAAAAAAAAAAAAAAAAAAAACACCGTCCGTGTTTTAAAAAGTAACCTTCATGTTTTTATATGGTTGATTGACTTAAAGTATCCTGTCTGGATTATAGGAAGATAAATATCTGCACTTAAAAAAGGTGTGTCTTATTGTTATGTTGAATAAGGTTTTTAAATTCCTAATAGGTTGATCATTTTGTTCGGATTTTAGCCTTGTCGTAAAAGTCGACCCCTAGAGATTTTTTCAAGTTTACAAAGTCGACAACTTAAGGTAAACAAAAACTATATATATACTAAACCGAATTGTTTGAATTCGAACTGTTTGTCTAAACTGAATAGCTTGAAATAAAATAGATTAAGAATATAATTTCTGCGTGGTAAGGAGAGTGGAAGAAAAATTATACCGTTCCATTGGCCTAGTGGTTAGAGTGTTCGCCAATGGCCTGGGAGACCGGGGTTCAATCCAAAGTCGAGTCATACTAAAGACTCAAAAAATGGTACTTGATGCCTCCTTGCTTAACACTCAGCATTAAAAGGCATGGACCAAGTGTTAAGAGGAAGAATCCAGGGAAAGGAGTAGCGCCCTTCCCAACTCTTCAGTGTAGTAGCTATTGAAAAGGAAGCGTTCGGGTCACCCTCGATTATGGTCGACTAAGCAAGAAAAAATTGGATTCATTTTTATTTCCTTCTCCCACCCACGCAGAAATTCTATAATTTAAATATGTTATTGAACCTCGTTTGTAACTTTTCTTGAACCGTGGCTGCTTTTCTTTCTTTTCGTTTCTTTTTTTACTTTCTTAATAAGATTCATTTTTCTTACATTATTTCCGACTTAAACTTGTATTTGGTGAAGACATTTTAAAAAAAATTTACACAGAGATTAGCATAGAATAAAACTTTAATAGAAATTAAGTATTATATTAACGCTATATCATACGGCCTTTCCAACATCAAACACGAACCAGAATCTACCCCCAACAATACCTGCTAAGCAGGGCCGAGGTTATTCCTTGGTTCTTGAGGCGCCCCAAAATGGGAATAGTGACGGTATCAAGCATTTTTGTGATGGTCACACATGAATCGAGATTCATGTGTGCCCTCTTCCACTTGAGTCATATCCGGTTTAGTGGAAGGTGGGATAAATATTAAACACTAACCAGAACATCACAGCACCCAAGTGGCCAGTCAGACTACTATGGAATGTTGTTAATTTGCATAATTTTATCATCACGGAATTGATTGTGAATTCAAATGTTGGTTGGTTGGTTTTTATGGCATATCAATCTTTGTAGGTTACTTAACGCCAAATCCATTTTTATGCAAATAGTCATCTCAATTTCAAACCATTCAGTTTAGCATGCGTACACAGTTTAATTGTCAAAAACTCTTCTATTTCAAGCTATTCAGTTTATTCAAACAGTTCTAATTCAGCTAATTCAGTTTAGTATAAGTACAGATGTTGTTTACAGACAGTTAAATGTCAAAATAGTTCTATATTAAACAATTCAATTTAGTGTAAGTACAGTTTCAATGTCAGAAACAGTTCCATTTCAAACAATTCAGTTTAGCAAAAGCACACTGTTTAGATGTAAGTACATAGTTTAATTGTCAAAAACATTTCTTTTCAACCTATTCAGTTTAGTCAAACAGTTCTAATTCAAGTAATTCAGTTAAGCATAAGTATGTAGTTAGTTCTATTTAACCCATAGATAGGGCTCAATCAGGTGCTACCATCCTGGGCCAGAGTGAACCTGGAAGCAATGGCAATGAAGGGGTGCTCCGCATTCCTCAAATCCCCAGCATCACTGGAACCTCACCATCAGATTGTTTAGTGTCATATCCAGGACACTCGTTGGGGGGGGGGTCTTACACCTCTGCAGAGAAGCAGTCAGTGTATTCTACAGCCCCAACTGACTGGGCAATGAATACATATGAACATAAGCCCTAATGTGTAAGTTTTGCATGCTTCATATATTTAACCAGTAGCCAACTGTAGGTTTAGGGGTTGACCTATACGGCAGGTACATGTCTAACACAGAATTATGTAAACAAAAACTATATATATGCTAAACTGAATTGTTTGAATTCGAACTGTTTGACTAAACTGAATAGCATGAAATAGAAATGCTTTTGACAATCAAACTGTGTCCTCATGCTAAACTGAATTGTTTGAAATAGAACTGTTTATTTGAATAAAAATGGAATTAGCATTAAATCTCCCACAATGGTTGATATGCCATAAAACCCAAATAAATAAACAAACGAGCAATCATAGCTAATAAAGCTGATAATTTTTTTAACTAATCTTAACTAATAATTTTATGTGCAATAGTAGTTATAGGTTGGTTGGGTGGTTGGGTGGTTGGATTTTTATAGCATATCAACCTAGGTGTTAAATCAATCCTCTTTGGTGTTAGTCAGTATTTGTAGTAGTAGTTTAGTGTGAGTTAATGTGCTTTGTAGTAGTAGTTGTACGATGTCATGTCAGTATGTGTAGTAGTAGTTGTTGTAAGGTGTGGACAGTATGTGCAATAGCAGTAATAGTATATTGTGGGTTAGTAATTGTAGTAGTAGTATCGTATAAGTCAGTATGTGAAGTAGTTGTAGTAGTTTGGAGTGATTCAGTATGTTTAGTAGTATTAGTAGTATGATAGGCTTAGTAAGTGTAGTAGTAGTAGTAGTAGTGTGGGCATCAGTATGTGTAGTAGTAATAGTTTGGTGTGAGTCAGTATGAACCAATGAATTCGAGTTTGTTTTTTTTTCTTTTCAGGTTTTATTAATCATTAGACCGAAAGATGAAATTTACACCACGAGATTAATTGGACATGATACTTGAAGGTAAACTTCTAGAGAATAAAGTTTGTAGGGAACGAATAAATAAATAAATAAAATTTAAATTGAATTAATAAAAAAAAAAGGAAAACTTAAATTTGCAGAAACTCCCAGAGGTCCCTGACAGGAAAAAGGGATGACGCATGCGTAAAGAAAAAAGGCAACTTCTTGACAAAGGGGAACAGGCTTTCTTTCTCTTTCAGGCGGTGACCAGCGAATTGATAACATCGTTGCCGACGGGTGTCTGGACACGACGCATACGTCTTTGGCCGTGGCGTTGGTTAGTTCCTTTCACCCTGTAGCATATCTCTCACAGTCAACAGTATGCTGAAATATAAAAGACCCACAAATGAACTACAAATTAAAACAACCGGACTTTGACAAACTACCAAAAGAAATTAACCCTTACCGGACTTTGACAAACTCCCAAAAGAAACTAACCCTTATGGAAGCCCGAAATACTAAATGAGGACAAACATATGCATGAAACGATTAACGTATTTTTTGACACCTTATCTGAGGAATTCAAACATTTCAATTGTATCCCCCACCCATGGAATGGTTGTTGAACCCAGTAAATAAAGGAAACTATGAAAGAAATGTCTTCGTCTCCTATCTGTTATTGTCTTCTTGTGTATAATTCTTTTTGGGACTTTCTTGGGCAAGGCATTACACCGACCAGTCAACGTGGGGTAAAATAAAATAACCAAAATATGTGGAAATTTGATAAGGAACTGATGATCCTGTTTCCCCGAATATCAACAGCCCCTCGGGGTCACGTGGTGCCTACTATAAAAAGAGCTCCATCTGAAGATTCTTCCTCTTTTTTCCACTTTCACCGCTGTTAGCAACAGGTCAATATCGTAGCAGCCCTCGACGGCAAACGTATTTGGTACCTTCATCACCAGCCAGAAGCTAAGAGCGACGAACGCACGTGCTGAGATAAAAGGAACCAGGATCACAGCTATATTCCCGCAGGCATTTTATCTGCAAACCTTACACCTTATAACCTAACCCTACAAAACCCTACATAACCTTACAACCTTACAACCTCACAAAAACCTTACAAAACCTTACCTAACATTACTCTTATACACTTACCACCTATCAGAACATTGAACTCTTTTTTGAACTCTTACAAATTCGTCGTTTGTTCCATTTGGTGTTTAAAACCCTGTTTATTGTTTGTTGTATATAAATTCTGTTACACAAAAAGTCGTTCGTCTCCTTTCTTCAAAAGCTGTCACCCATCTCCCTACTGCGGTCGAAGTACGGTTTATTCTTTTACAAAACGTAGGAATAAACCGTGCTTTTCGGGGCTTATAAAGTTCCCCAAAAATATGGAGTCAGATATCAAACAACTACACAGCTTAGCCCTTTGCTTTCGACCTTCAGTCAAAACCCCACAAGTTCACCTGTTGCAAGTTTATGATCAACCATTGGTTGGCAAATCAGCATTGATATATGCGGTATGTATAAATCGCTATCAATCTAGGAAACCGATAAGGTTTGGTTTGGTTTGGTTTCTTCGTTTTATGGTATATCAATTTTTGTGGGTTATATAATGCCAAAGACATCCTTGTAGAGGAGCGGTAGCAACGCTATTTAACTCATTACTAATGAGGGGATTAGGGCGTTTATGCCTTTTGCATAGATATCAATAGGAAAGTGAATGTAATAGCATGACTGAAGTTTGAAATCACTTACTATGATGTTGCAGTCTAGCACATTAGCCACTGCACCACAGGGACTTCCCTCCCTACTACATAATGGTGTCTCCATTCTCTTCAAAATAAGTTTCAAATACTAAAAAATAGGATGTTTCATATATTAAATATTATGGGACAAAGGTCGTTTGATGTATTCTCTTTTCTGTGCCATAATAGTTGTTACATTTGCATATATAAATTTCATATAGTAAATGTAGTGACTATTATGGGACAAAGGTAATTTGATGTATTCTCTTTTCTGTGCCATAATAGTTGGTACACTTGCATATATAAATTTCATATAGTAAATGTCGCAGCTATTATGGGACAGAGGTAATTTGATGTGTTCTCTTTTCTGTGCCATAATAGTTGTTGCATTTGGATATATAAATTTCATATTGTAAATGTAGCAGCTATTATGGGACAGAGGTAATTTGATGTGTTCTCTTTTCTGTGCCATAATAGTTGTTGCATTTGGATATATAAATTTCATAGAGTAAATGTAGCAACTATTATGGGACAAAGGTAATTTGATGTATTCTCTTTTCTGTGCCATAATAGTTGTTACATTTCTATATATAAATTTCAATTAATAAAAGTAGCAGTTATTATTGGACAGAGATTGTTTGTATTGTCTTTTCTTGCCCATATTTACTAGGCGTATATTGGGGCTTTGTTTTAACGTTTCATAGCAATAATCTTTTTTTATGAATTTCTTTACTCTTTCCCAAAGCTTACAGAAGGCAGAAATTAAGAAGCACACTCCAAACCTTGAAACAGTTGACTAAAACCACACTAAAACGAAGTAATAAAGAAGGGGTAATTAATAAAACATTAAGAGTCAAAAGATCTGCCGAGCAATGGGTTATATTATTGATGAATTGAAGGGTTTGCCTTCGCATATTTGTTGTATCTGAGAGTCACTGCTACAATTATTTGACTGTGAAGAAAAGCTTTCGATATTTATAACAGAAGAATTTAATGATGGTTTAAATAGAAAAATACAAACAAAAGATACAGCAGATATAGTCATTAAAGACTATAAAATAAAAACATGCCTTCCGATTGATATGTCAGTGCTGACATATAATAACATATCAGATAGAATAAGTAAATACAAACACCAGGAATTTATAATTGAAAAAAAAATGCGACGCCTTAAAGCTACAACCATGCCAGTAGTAATGGGGGTTCTGATTATAATCAGGGAAGGGATAGATAAACACATTAACCAGATAGCTAGCTGTCCCTGCCGATATCCTATTTACCCAACCCCTCCGCTCGGGCAGAAGATGACACAAGGTCAATTTTTAAGCGGAGTTTAACAGGTTTGAATTCAGAGTTTTCCTTCTCCTAGACTAGTTGCCTCACCAAGGCTGAAGAACCCAGTCTGCCCTGCAATTTACCCATAGCTAGATGGAGAATAATTGGATTCATACCTTTCCCAAGGGTAATAGTGCTATGTGAAATGCAATCAGTCTCGTCCAGGATTTGAACTCGTGTCGCCGTGTCCATTTCCTACGACGATAACCATTACACCACGGGCACCGTATAGGAAATACAAAACTTAAACTTTGTGGAATAGCTCATTTCCTTAGGAGAGTACTATCAATATAACTAGTTGGTTGGTTGGGTTTTATGACATATCATCCTTTGTTGGTTATATAATGCCAGATCCATTTTCATAAAAATAATCAGTTCTATTTCAAACAAATCAGTTTAGTGTAAGTCACCGAAGGAATTATTTAAAGGACTGGAGGACTTGGAAATAAGAGAACGCGTGGAGACCACCCAGACTAATGCTTTATTGAGATCGGCTAGAATACTGAGAAGAGTCCTGGAGACTTGAGGAGACTTGCTGTCACTCAAACTCCCGTGAAAGACCATCAGCTAACGCTGATGTGAAAAACTCTCAAGGAGATAGATAACAGAATGACAAAAACTAGGAAACAAAAATGGGAAGAAAAATAACTCCATGGGCGCTTATACGACTAATAAACAACATCTCGCACGACAAAACCTGAACATGGCTAAGAAAAGCAAACTTTAAGAGAGAAACAGAATCTCTCCTAATGGCAGCACAAAACAGCGCCATAAGAACCAATCATATCAAAGTGAGGATAGATAAGACACAACAAAATAGCAAGTGCAGACTATGTAGTGACAGAGATGAAACCATCAATCACATAATAAGCGAATGCGGCAAATTGGCACAGAAGGAGTACAAGGCTAGACATGACTGGGTGGGCAAGGTGATCCACTGGGAAATGTGCAAGAAATTTAAATTTGACCATGCCAACAAATGGTATATGCACAACCTAGAACCTGTCCTAGAAAATGATACATACAAACTCCTGTGGGACTTTGGTATACAAACAGATCACCTAATCTCGGCCCGAAGACCAAATCTTATAATAATCAACAAAAAAAGAAAATCTGCAAAATTGTCGACTTTGCTGTCCCGGCAGACCATAGAATAAAGCTAAAAGCATGCGAAAAGAGAGATAAGTACCTTGACCTTGCTAGAGAATTGAAAAAACTATGGAGCATGAAGGTGACAATTATACCAATTGTGATTGGTGCCTTTGGCAAGGTAACTAAAGGATTATTAAATGGCCTGGAAGATTTGGAAGTTGGCGACCGAGTGGAGATCATCCAAACAACTGCATTATTGAAAACTGCCAGAATACTGAGAAGAGTCCTGGAGACTTGAGGAGACTTGCTGTCACTCAATCTCCAGTGAAATACCATCAGCTTACGCTGATGTGAAAACTCTAATGAGTAAATAATAACGATGAAGAGAAAAACTACCTGATCCAAAAAGACACAAAAAAGAAACCGTCCCAAGCATCTACACACCAGTTACATTTTTGCCCATAATGTGAAAGATCCTGACTCGATAGATAAGATAAGTAATCTATTACTCGTCTGAAAGCTGCATACTATTTCCGGAATAAAAAGAAAATAAAACAGAAAGAAAATCGCAAAGGAACTTTGAGTCCCTGAATTGTTATATCCTCGCAATTTTCAATGCTAGTAAATCCTCTTTCTCTTCTTTTTCATGTCCCATAGAGTCTACATTGAGCGTAAGGTCTTGTACGTTGTCATCAATTATCTTTTTCGATGGTCCTTATGTCTGAGTCCCCACCACCATTTGTCCGTTTCAGAGACTCAAAGAATATACAAAAAATATATGAAAAAAGAAACTGGTTACAACAGCCAGTAGCAATAATGGTATAATGACATAAGGATAAACAGAAAAACAAAAGCACAACAGATCTACATTTTCTTTTTTAATTAGAGGAATTATATTGTGAATTGAATTACATCAGACCTAATGATGAGACCTAATAAGGTCAAAACAGTTGTCCAGTGTTTCCGTATGTCGTGCGTAAGTGTTGGCTGGATTTTCTGGTCATGGTACTATTTACCAACCCCTCCGCTCGGGCAGGATATGACACAAGGTCAATTTTTAAGCGGAGTTTAACAGGTTTGAATTCAGAGTTTTCCTTCTCCTAGACTAGTTGCCTCAACAAGGCTGAAGAACCTAGTCCGTCCTACTATTTACCCATAGCTGGAGGGAGAATAAGGGGGTTCATACCTTTCCCAAGGGTATTTGCCCGAAAGTGAACATAATAGCGCGACTGGAGTACGAACTCGCGTACTACGATTCCGCAGTTCATCGATTTTCTGGTCATGGTAAATCAATTTGCAATCCTTATTATATACTGAAACATATGAATGTTTCTAAGAGATATTAGAATTTGTGAGGGACATTTTTTTAGATGTTTTCCTTTGTTGTTGGTTGTGTGGAATTAAATACCTATGTGGAATTGTATACCTATGTGGAAGCAAATAAGTTTAGGACATTTCATGTTATATACTATTCTGTGGTGTCATATTCAATGTGACACGAAGTTTGATGAGGATGAAAACATCCCTCCGAGGGGAACAAGAACAGGTCCTCGTATTTAAGCCATTCTATGAAGAAAGAAGACAAGACTTTCACACTGTTTTTTATACTGTTGAATCAAGAACTCATTAGCTAAAATTCTTTAGTGGACAAGGATGGTAATCCCACAGGTTATTTGGATCCAATCTGTTACATTGATTCTTAAACCTTATTGGATAATAGCACATTAAGAAATTTATTTAAGACACCTACTTTTCATGCATTAAACAATGAATACATATTGGTATATTTTAGACTGTATGTAAGGTATTTAAACATTTTTAGCGATAAATTGTTGTTATTATTAGTGAGGATTTTAGTTACGTGTATAGGACTTTACACTCCTATATTTTCTGATCATGGTAATTCAATTCGCAATCCTTATTATACAATGAAATATATGAATGTTTCTAAGAGATATTAGAATTTGTGAGGGACATTTTTTTAGATGTTTTCCTTTGTTGTTGGTTGTGTGGAATTAAATACCTATGTGGAATTGTATACCTATGTGGAAGCAAATAAATTTAGGACATTTCATGTTATATACTAGTCTATGGTGTCATATTCAATGTGACACAAAGTTTGATGAGGATGAAAACATCCCTCAGAGGGGAACAAGAACAGGTCCTCGTATTTAAGCCATTCATTGAAGAAAGAGGACAAGACTTTCACACTCTGTTTTTTGTACTGTTGAATCAAGAACTCATTAGCTAAAATTCTTTAGTGGACAAGGATGGTAATGCCACAAGTTATTTGGATCCAATCTGTTACAATGATTCTTAAACCTTATTGCATAATAGCACATTAAGAAATTTATTTAAGACACCAACCTTTTGTTTTGTGAATTGAATTACCATGACCAGGAAATCTGGCGAACACTTACGCACGACATACGGAAACACTGGACAACTGTTTCGACCTTATTAGGTCTCATCAGCAGTGTATACATTTAGGTTAATTGACCGCGCAATTACCATGACTAGTTAATTTGGCGTCACTAGTGAGCGATACGTGTTGATGGTCAGTGGTAGAGTTTCGGCTCGGCAATTTGTGGTCACTGGTTTGATCTCCAGTGGTAAAGATCACGGTATACACTGCTGATGAGACCTAATAAGGTCGAAACAGCTGTCTAGTGTTTCCGTGCGTAAGTGTTCGCCGGATTTTCTGGTCATGATAATTCAATTCACAAAAGAACAATAATCTTTTTAAAGTTTAAAAAGCAAAAATAGGAAGAAAAACAATAGTATGGAGATTTCAGACTAAGGAAATTGCACACGAGACGACCTGGACATGGCCACGCAGAGGAAATCTGAAATGAGAAACTTCGTTTCTAGCAGCTGAAAATAATGTCATAAAAACTAATTATGTCGAAGCAAAAGTTGACAATTCGCTGGAGAATAAACGATGTAATAGTTATTCAGCCAACTGTCTCAAAAGAAATACAAGACATGGTATGACGGGATTGTACGGTATTGGAAGAATATTTTCGGGGACGTTCCGATAAAGTAACACCGCCGGCTTATGAATATACATATTTGCACGCACACACGTTCTATGCAAATATGGCCATACAGCATACATATAGAAAATACATAAGCGGCATCCAATGCCAGTCTTAGTTGCAGATACTTAGAGTCCCGTGACATTTTTCGAGCCGCCGGGCACGTCTGGACTACTGCCCTGTGCCCTGACCCACCTTAAAAAGGCCTTGTGCCACACTCGTTGGTCGGACGGAGGATAAATACCGCAGATACCAAGAGTCCGAGGTTGATAGCATTGTCTTTTGACTTGCTGCCCTGCCCCCTAGGCTGGGACAGACTTCGGCCGGCCGTGTGGCCTGATACGCGGATCAGGTCCCGTGGTGTAATGGTTATCGTCGTAGGAAATGGACACGGCGAAACGAGTTCAAATCCTGAATGAGACTGATGGCATTTCACATAGCCCTAATACCCTTGGGAAAGGTATGAATCCAATTATTCTCCCTCCAGCTATGGGTAAATATTAGAACAGACTGGGTTCTTCAGCCTTGGTGAGGCAACTAGTCTAGGAGAAGGAGAACTCAGAATTCAAACCTGTTTAACTCCGCTTAAAAATTGACCTTGTGTCATATCCTGCCCGAGCGGAGGGATTGGTAAATATAGATACGCGGATCAGGGAGGGTGTGTGTTGGTTCCGGTGGCAGTCTGTCGAGACCGTCTGGCATGGATTCCGGGAAGCCAGCATTCATATCATGTACGCAAAGACCGGCACTCCTTGAACCTCATCTTGCCGTCCCCCAGATTCTAACCTTCTCCGTCGAGACTAGGTTTTTAGGGGAATGCCGACGGGACTCAAGGCATATTTGGAACCACCAGGCGTGTGTGGCTACGGTCCTGCGCCTGGTTCCCACAAAAAAGGCCATGTGCCTGAATCACGTGTTCGTAGGGCGGTCGACAAATATCAGATGCACAGAATCCAGTTCACGAGTAGACGTCGTGCTGTACGCACAATCAATTCTCTAATCAGACTACAATTAATTCTGCCGGCCTCACCCAACCCAACATGGATGGCAAAACATCTTGAACAAAACAGTTTTAATAATAAACCTTACATAAACCGAAAAAAAAGAGAAAGTTCCAAATATATTAAAATCTTTCTGCTTTGCATAAAATTTTCTTTTCGTCGTAAACTTTCTCCTTTCTCAAAGCTCAAATGGTCACTGTCAAAGGGAAGTAACAATTATCTAGTTGATTAGATTTACCTCCCATAGAGTGCAGTCTGAGATGTTTGTAGACGCGACATTTTAAAATCCTCTTGATACATATATATTAAATATATATATATATATGAATAGGTTTAGTTTGATTTGGTTTTATGGCATATGAACCATTGTAGGTTATTCAATGCCAAATCTTTTTGTTCATTAAACCTATAATTTCTAAATACGTTTTGTTGATAACATTTCTAAACAAGCTGAGATCATTTTTTTTTTGCACACACTTAAATGGTTTCACTTATTTCTATCTAATACGAATAACTCTATTTACTATTAATTATTTGTTTGCACACAGTTAAATGTTTTCAAGTATTGCTTTGTACCACCAACAATTCAATTAAACATTCGTTTTGCTCAAAGATAAATCATCAAACAGTTCTATTTCTAACAATTCAGTTTAGCATGTCAACAAATTTATATGTTTTGGTTTAGTTTCTTTGTTTAATAGCATATCAACCTTTGTAGGTTATTTAATGCCAAAGCCATTCTCCTTGAAGAACACTTGTGGTACTATCTAACCCATAGCTGGAAGGATAAGGTGGTTCATACCTTTCCCAAGGGTATTTGCCCGAAAGTGAACGTAATAGCGCAGCTGGAGTACGAACTCGCTTACTACGATTCTGCAGTCCATCGCTTTAACCATTACACCAGGAGGACCCCCCCCAAAAAAAAATTTATATAGTTCTAAGTATTGTTATGTAACAATTCAATTAAACATCTGTCATTTGTTTACACATAGTTCAAGCAATACTTTTAAGTATAAGTCATTTGTTTGCACTCGGTTTAAATGACAAAGAACAGTTAAAATGTCAAACAGTTCTATTTGACTCATAAATAGGACCCTATCAGGTACTACCACTCTGGCCCATAGTGAGCCTGGAAGTAATGGCAATCAATGAGTACTCTGTGAATTCTCCAAAGCTCCAGCATTACTGGAAACTCGCCATTAGATTGTTTAGTGTTATATCCAGGATACTCGTTAGGGATGGGGTCTTATCCCTCCGCAGAAATGCAGTTGGTGTATTTATTCTACAGCCCCAACTGACTGGGCCACCACTCATAATGAAAAACGTACATTGATAATTTCACAACATGACTTGATAACATCACTATTTTTTTCCAGATTTCAAATGCTATTCAAACACGATTTTGGTTCTTGATAATCCATATTTACCAACCCCTAGACCCAAGCAGGATATGACTCGAGATCAATTTTTAAGCGGAGTTTAATAGTTTTCCTTCTCCTAGAGTAGTTGCCTAACCAGGGCGGAAGAACCCAGTCTGCCCTACTATTTACCCACAGCTGGAGGGAGAATAATTGGATTCATACCTTTCCCAAGGGTATTAGTACTATTTGATAATGATCTACCAGAGTCGAGGATAAGCTAAGTACAACTTTAAAGATGGCTGACCCCTCGGGTGGATTAATGTTTTAAAAAGCCAGACTAGCAAACCTACACAATTGAGTTCGAGTATCATTGGGTGCCCCATTCGTACAGCCTTGTGCTACATCGAAGCAAAAAGCTTAGTAAACCCTACTACTTTAAAAAAGAAAAAAAAACTCGACACTTTTTATGTAGACTTCATCAACATTTGCAACATTGTCCATGCAGAGAGGAAAAAAACTTTGTATTTTATTTTTTATTAAATATGTCTAAAAAAGAATTTGTTGACACCCCCAATAACACACGTGCGTAAACATATATATATTAGCATAAATATACATATATGTTTAAACATGGACATATATATATATATATATATCATCAGGTCGTATTGACAGCACAGATTCTCTCTCTCTCTCTCTCTCTCTCTCTCTCTCTCTCTCTCTCTCTATCTATCTATCTATCTATCTATCTCCCTCTCTCTATCTCTCTCTCTCTTATACCATTCATCACAATCATCCACCTCTCTTGGTAGGTCCTGTAGGCTGAATCCAGTGTCCTCACAGAGCTGATATATGTAAATCTTTGCTGGTTGGCAAAGGCCATACATCTGCTGTCTTGTGGAGTGTTGTTTCCAGGTTCTTGAGTGGTTCTCATCTAACTTTTTCACTATGAGTTTTGTCTGCATCTATCAAGTGTATCCACACAGTAGTATGGACACAGCCACAACTTGGAAGAAATCTTTTTTTTTTTCATTTCATCGGACAGATCAGATTTCTATATGATCGATAATCTTTCAGTGACATCCCACGCCTTTGCTGGGTGTATGTTGACATCAAATTTCATTAGATGGGATTAATAGATTAATTATCGCCGCCATCTTGTTCTTTTTCTTAATTCGGTGATCTATTCCTTTTACCGGGTCGCCCGCGACTAAGGTCGCCTACTTTACTTTACTTTATATATATATATATATATGTGTGTGTGTGTGTGTGTGTGTGTGTGTGTGTGTGTGTGTGCGTGTTCTGGATATGACACTAAACTGCATCTAATGGTGGGGCTTCAGTCCTGAGACTTTGGGGAATGTAAAGTATCCCTTCATTACTCCCAGGTCCACTCTGACCTAGAGTGGTACTACCTGTTAGGGTCCCATCCATTGGTCAGATAGAACAGGTCAGTCATTTACAAAGGTTTTTTTTTTGTTATTTGGAACAATACACCTGTGCGCAAATTGTTTATATTACATAGGAATACTTGATAAATAGAATTATTAGTGTTAGATAGCAGTACTTGAAACTATTTAACTGTGGGCAAACAAATGAGCTCTAACAACTTATCTAAAAACAAAGTTACACAATAAGTATTTACTTACAAATTATATATATATATATATATATATATAAGTGGAAATGGAAGTGCCCGTGGTGTAATGGTTATCGTCGTAGGAAATGGACACAGCGACACGAGTTCAAATCCTGGACGAGACTGATGGCATTTCACATTTTCACGCAGACTAGGTTCTTCAGCCTTCTGTGAGGCAACTAGTCTAGGAGAAGGAAAACTCTGAATTCAAACCTGTTAAATTCCGCTTAAA
Organism: Sepioteuthis lessoniana; assembly: GCA_963585895.1. NCBI lineage: Eukaryota > Metazoa > Mollusca > Cephalopoda > Myopsida > Loliginidae > Sepioteuthis > Sepioteuthis lessoniana. Next base: position 74,974,954 of record OY757921.1, on the reverse strand, counting down.
AAATTGACCCCGTGTCATATCCTGCCCTATATATATATATGTGTGTGTGTGTGTGTGTGTGTGTGTGTGTGTGTGTGTGTGTGTGTGTGTGTGTGTGTGTAAGCAAGATTTGGTATTAAACAACCCACAAGTGTTGAGATGCCATAAAGCACCAACCATCCGACTAACAACATATATATATATAGAGAGAGAGAGAGAGGGAGAAAGAGAGAGGGATATAATATATCACCTTGACCTTCGATGAACCCGGCGATTGTTGTTGACTGATACATCCGGGCGAAAATAAACTCAACCAAATGATTACCGGAAACAAAGAATGCGTAGGTGTAAGCTGTGACCAATGGAGAACAAGTATTACAGGGTGTAAACCATGGCCAACGAAAAGCAAGCAGTGCATGGTGTAAAAGGGGCTGACCAATAAAAAAACAACCAATGCGTAGGTATAAGCTGTGACCAATGGAAAACAAGCATTGCCTGTGGGTCACGTAGGAGCTTTAAGACTATATAAGGTCTAGAATTTTGGCTGAAATCAGTTCCCTCTGGCAGTTCCGACTCCCGATGGCTCCTCCCTGTTCCATACAAGCGTCACCGTCGACGAATAAAAGTATAAGATTGTATTTTTATTCATGCAACCCGGCTAATTTGTAGAGTGTTCGCCAATGTTCCGGAAGACCAGGGTTCAGTCCCAGGTCGAGTCATACCAAAGACTTAAAAAATGGTACTTGGTATCTCCTTGCTTAACACTCAACATAATAAAGTAAGTATCAAGGGTAAAGTGGGGCAATCTGGGGGAAGAAGTAGCGCCCTCCCTTACACCTCGATGTAGTAGCTATTGAAAAGGGAGCCTTCGGGTCGCCTTCGACAACGGTCACCAACTTTATTTAAACGTATTCCTTGTTATTTGTCAAGACCCAGGGGTAATATACAAGAGAGAGAGAGAGAGAGAGAGAGAGAGAGAAAGAGAAATAAAGAGAGAGAAAGACTGACTGACAGACCTATTTTCATTATACACAAAACCCACCGCCATATGGGATGCATCCTAAATTTAGCCCATGCAATGGGTTAAATAGTACCACAACTGTTCGTTTATAAGGATGGTGTCGGTATTAGATAACACCCGATGGTTTATATGCTGTTAAACAATGAAACCAAACAAAGCCAACGTAAATTAAAGATATAATATACAGGAAAAATGAAACTGCTGTAAATTGTCACGAACCTATATTTGAACACCGCTAGGGGGAGATTTGTCGATCCCTTATTTGACTATCAAATTGAAACTTTGTACCATCGCCATGATATGGCTATGTGTGAAACGTACATCGAATGTCCACAAAGATAGAACATAGGAATCTCGAAATTCGAAAAACACGTAACGACTTCTTAGTTTAGGTACTAAACTTTTTATTACCTTTGAGTTTAAAGGTTCTTCGACATAAGGAGAGAGATACACATTCTATTCTGGCTTTTTCCTCTGCCCCTCCCCATCTCGTGCGAAACCTGCCAAAGGCCTCCGTGATCAAGCGAAAGTCGACCATCTTATCCCGAGGCAGGTCTCAACTCAACTACTGACTTTTTCCGATGCGTGACGTCATTCGCACTTGCTAGCTCCGTTTCCCATCTGGGCTATTGTGACATCTCTGAGTGACACATCCGCTCTGCGCGCGCGTGAACACCTGTGTTAATGTTGCACCTAAATAACCCATGCACTGAGCCGAAAGGTTCTCAGCCTAACTAAACCCAAAGGCATAAAACGAAATCCCTCGGCCATTATATTACAACTTCACCGCGTAAAATCTTTTTGTGATTTTGTGGGTGAGGTTTTGAAAAAAGTAATGTGCTTGTAGCCTACAAAATACACTCACACTTTCTTTGTTTATAATAATAAAATATTTTTAGATCATTTTTAAAAGCTGAGATTTTAGAAACATTTTGCCTACCTTCATTTTCTATAGTAAATATTTCTCTGTTTATTTCGAATATTGAATGTATTAATTTTTAACACAAAAAAAATGTCACAGTCGTGAAAATAAACTCGTTAGAAGGATCATTGATTTATTTGTTTTAACGGCATGTCAACCCGTCTAAGATTATTTTATACCTTGATGTTAGAGTATCGCGTTCACTGTACGTTAATAGTTACTTGTGTAGATGTTTCTCAAGAGTTTGTTTTTTTGTTTTGTTTTGTTTTTTGTTTTTTTCTTTGGATTTTGTTGTTTTTGTGGGGTGCTTTTTTTGTACATGGTCTTATCGAATACGAATAATTTATAAAAAGATGTTCTTGACCCATAAATGGGTCTCTAACAGGTACCACCAATTCGGGTCGGAGTAGATTATAAGTAATGGCAATGCTGAGTAAGGGGTGTAGGAAGGGTTTTATTCGTCGTTGGTTGCCCAGTCGGCTGCGATATACCGACTGCTTTTCTGCAGAGGGGTAAGACTCCCCCATTTCATGGTGAGGCTCCAGTAATGCTGGAGCTTTTGGTAATGTGGAGTACCCCTTCATTGCCAACGCTCCCAGGTTCACTCTTGCCCGGAGTGGTAGCACCTGATAGGGTCCTATCTATGGGTCAAATAGAACTAAACTGTGTACTCATACTAAACTGAATTACTTGAAATAGGACTGTTTCAACGTTTAAACTGTGTACTTATGTTAAACTGAACTGTTTTAAATGGATTTGTTTTCAAAAAGAACTAAACTGTGTACTTATGTTAAACTGAATTGTTTGAAATAGAACTGTTTTGACATTTAACAGTTTGTAAACAAAAATAAAAACTATGCTTATACTAAACTGAACTGTTTGAAATTTAATTCGGCATTAAATGACTAAAAAAAGTTGATCTGCCACAAAAGAAAACAACCAACCAACCAACCATTCGTGATTGTGTGTTGAATGGTTGAATTGATGGAAAATTCTGAGTTTCGTATCTGATTCATTTTTCTTCTTCTTATCCCATTCACTTGTTGTCTTCTTTTTTACTGTGGAAACTGAAAGAGAATTAAGGACGAAAGGAATGGGACAAGGATACGTGGTGCATTCAATGAGTTTCCAGACTTTTTTGTGCAGGCATTTAAAATTGTCGTAGACTCTTGAAAATTCAATATGTTATTGCTATACATCTTATCAGATGACTGACCATTTTTTACGATTTCCGGTTCAAATGAACAACTACACCAAGAATTAGAATACACCCTACTGATTATCACAGCTGGTGAATTTCAAAAATGCAATCTGGACGTGAGGACACTTTAGAAGAACGATATACAATAAATTCTATCTTAAACTTGGAAAAAATGTCACAGAAACCTATGGAATGCTTCAGACTGCTTTTGGAGCACCTTGCCTGAATCGAGCATCAGTTTTTGAGTGGCATAAGAGATTCAAGGAAGGCAGGGAGTCTGTGAGGGATGATGAGACGTGTGGGAGGAGTGTGGAAGTCAGAACACCAGAGTTGATTGGCCAAAGGGTTAGGGTTAGGGTTACTATGTTGAGGTTTTAAGGGAGTTCAGGAAGAGATTCCTTGGGAAGAGGCCAGCACTCTTCAAATTTCCACCAGTACAATGCACCAATCCACAACTCCTTCCTTGTCACAGACTATTTGAGCAAGATGGGCATCAAGACAGTTCCTCAGCCTCTCTATAGTTGAGTCCTTGCTCCCTGTGACTTTTGGTTATTCCATAAGCTCAGAGGCTGTCGTTATGAGACAATTGAGGAGATGAAAGAGGCTGTTACGAAGGTCATTGACAAGCTCACACAAGAGGACTTCCATGGGGCATTCCAGAAGTTGTTGGAACGGTACAACAAGTGCATTGCAGCCGGAGGAGATTACTTGGAAGGGGACTAGAGTTTCATGTGTGTAATATCAATAAAAGTGCCCATACGAAAAAAAGTCTGGAAACTTATTTAATGATCATCGTACTTTTAAACCTAACTTTATTTTGGGGTTTAAAAACTATTCTGTGGTAAAAATGTTTTCCTGGACCAGTAAAAATAGTTACGTTTCCCCGACAAAGCATTGAAGTATATTATAAGATCATTTTCTGTAATTACAAGTTTGAGGTTTGTCGAGTGTTTTGTGAGGTATATTTGATAGAGACTGCCACTAGTAAGAGACGCGGCCTGCCGCGAAACCCCTAAATTTAGCGAGCACATGCGTTCCCTACAAGCAGCTGAGAGAAAAAGGTCCGTCCAGTCGAGGTGGTAAATACATAATGAGAAAGAACTTCTCTTTGGCGCCAGGAAGCCCCCTTTTTTAGGCATGCGCTGATTTCGCTTCCTGGGAAACCGTTCCTTTTCCCCTTTTTCTAAATTTCTTTTTAATCCATACAATGGGTACTCCACACACATCCAAATTTCCAGAGCTGGTACCTCACCAACAGATGCAGTTTAGTGACATATCCATCTACCCCCTTTTTGCGGGGTCTTACTCCTCTGCGGGGAATGAAGTCAGAGTATTCTAAGCCTCACCGACGGAACAAGTGGAGAAGAGATAGATGCATATATCTCTGAAGGGCATTAGCGTGAAGTGAAGGATAAACAGCCTAGTTCATTTTCTTCGATAATAACTTCTACAAATAAATGTCTAATTGCTATTTGTTTTTCGAAAAAGCAATTGGTCTGATACAATAAGATAGACCCAAAACCTAATCACCTTGGCCCCGATGCATTACCTCAAATGTATGCTAGCAAATACTATATAACATGGCTGCACATTTATACATTTTAATTAGTTGTTGATTCGATCAATATTTATCGAACTTCGTGCATCATACTGTTGACAATAACATAATCTTTTCTTTTTTTTTTTTTGATTGCTTTGTTATTGTTGGGTTTTTTTTCTCCTTTGTATGTACATTTATGCTAATATGAAAAATGTACGAAGTTTTTTTTTATCAGTCGTGCTCGGGTGTTTTTTTTTGGGGGGGGATGAATGTGTGTCTCTCTGTGAACTAGTGTTATGAATCAGAGTTGTCGATAGCTGTACATGATCATTTGATCCGAGGAATATGTATACAAAAGAGGCATCATCCTGTTTTTGAATATACAAGAAACAGGATATTATCGAACATCAGCTGTATTTTCTGAGTCGAATCAATCAATCTCTATCTCTCTAACTCACTAATCTACTCTCTCTCTCTCTCTCTCTCTCTCTCTCTCTCTCTCTCTCTAACTTACTCTCTTAATCTCTCTTTCTCTCGCTCGCTCTCTCTTACTCCCCCACTCTCTCAATCTCTCGCTCTCTATCACTAACACACTCTCTCAATCTCTATCTCTTTCTCTCTCACACTAACTCACTCTCTCAATCTCTCTCTCTCTCTCTCTCTCACTAACCCTCTCTCTCTCTCTCTCTAACCCACTCTCTCAATCTCTCTCTCTCTCACCAACTCACTCTCTCAATCTCTCTCTCTCTCTCTCTCTCTCACTAGCTCACTCTCTCAATCTCTATCTCTCACCTTCGCTCTCTCTCTCTCTCTCTCACACACACACACACACACACACACAAACCCACTCTCTCAATCTCTCTCTCTCTCTCTCTCACTAACCTACTCTCTCAATCTCTCTCTTTCTCTCTTTCACTGTCACTCTCTCTCTCTCTCTCTCTCTCTCTCTCTCACTCACACACATACATACACACATACATACACTAACAAACACATACACTCACACTCACTCACACATTCTCACTCGTACTGGGAGTTTCCCAAAAAATGTAATCAGTCTTCATAAAACATTTTGGAAACTTGAGATAACCCATGATTTAAACATAAACCCTGAAAAACTATCGGCAGAGCTTTGACTATGTCGACTGTAACCCCTGCAGAGAGGTAAGGCTCTACAAAAAAAAAGAAGTGGTAGCACCTATTAGGATCCCATCTATAGTTCAAATAAATCTGTTTAAAAAATATTCGTATTCGATAGGACCATGTGCAAAAAGAAAAGAAAAACTCTTAAACAACTACACCAAAAAATGTACGTACAAACATCAATAAACACGATTTCTTAACTTCTAGGCATAAATTGACCCAAGAAAAGTTTGAGGTTTGTCGAGAGTTTTGTGATGTATATTTTGTAGAGATTGCTGCTAGTAAGAGACGCGGCCTGCTGCGAAACCCCTGAACTTAGTTAGAATTAATCAGCAGTAGATTATGATTGGATTCAAAATCTTTCCATTGAAAAAAATATATATCTGGTATTTGTTTGCCACTACATGAAGACTAACCGACTTCGAATGAAGGATTACATGTTGCTATTTACTAAGCTCAAGAGAAAACCAGAAATATGGGGCAATCAGTGAGATTCAAACTCTCTAATAATGATTTATACACCTCGAGTACGAACCAGTTGAGACATTTTTGATTTCTATTAAAGAAGAGTATCTTTAAGTAGTTTTTTTTTTTCTTAAATAATTTTCTTCGTTTAGTTTTGTTCTTCAAATTTTCTTGGATTTTGATTTTCTCTTCAAATCAACATGAGATTCAAAGAAAAGAAAAGACAGAAAAAATGCCTATTGAAGAGGGAATGAAATTCTATTTCATGTATATTCTAACATAGAAAATCTTGTCACGAAATATCAAGTTCATGTTTCTCATAGACAACTTTCCTTGATTTAATGAATATAAAGTAATAACAAAAGAATTAGTAAATAATTACTCAAGTAATTACGGCATATCAACCCGTCTGAAGTTATTTCATGTCTAGAAGTCTGGGAATTACGTTCATTGTACATTTATATTACATTGTTGTGGAATTGTATTTTAAGATAATCTTTTGGTACTCAGTCCTACCGAATGCAAATGATTTTTAAGCAGATCCATTTGACCCATAAATGGGAGCTTAAGAGGTTCTATCTCTCCGCGTCAGAGTGGACATGGAAGTAATGGTATTAAAGAGATACTGCACACTCCTCAGATCTCTATAACTGGAGACTAACCAAAAGATGCAGATTAGTGTCATGCCCAGGACGCTCCTTTTTAAGGGGAGGTTCTTACCCCTCGACAGTGGATACAGTCCGCGTATTCTGCACCTACCCACTAAGGTTAAAGATTGTTACGAATTTGAGTTGCTCATACATTTAATTAAAACAAACAAATCAAATAAATCCTATACAAAGTCTATAAGCGAATTGTTATAATGTAAATCTCAAATCAAATCATTCAGGGTGATTGGTTTGGTTTGGTTTGGTTTGGTTTGTTGGGCTTTATGGCATATCAACCTTTGTAGGTTATTTAACGCCAAATCCATTTTTATGTAAATAATCAGTTCTATTTCAAACAATTCAGTTTAGCATAAGTACACAGTTTAATTGTCGAAAATATTTCTATTTCAAACTATTCAAGCAGTTATATGTAACAATTCAGTTAAGTGTAAATACAGTTTCAATATCGAAAAACAGTTCTATTTCAAATAATTCAGTTAAGCATAAGTACGCAGTTTAAATGTAAGTACGGTTTAATTGTGAAAAACATTTCTATTTCAAGCTATTCAGTTTACTCAAACAATTCAGTTTAGCATAAGTATGCTGTTAGTTCTATTTAACCCATAGATAGGGCCCTATCAGTTGCTACCACTCCGGGCCAGAGTGGACCTGGGAACGATGGCAATGAAGGGGTACTCCGCATTCCTCAAAGCTCCAGCACTGCAGGAACTTCACCATCAGATCGTTCAGTGTCATATCCAGGATACTCGTTAGGGGGGGGTCTTACCCTCTGCAGATGTGCAGTCAGTGTATTCTACAGCTCCAGCCGACTGGGCAACAATCAGGCTGAAAATGAACGTTATGGCGTAACTGGAGTTCGAAATCGCTTACTGCGATCTTGCGATCGAACACTTCAGCCAGAATGCCACGAAGACTACCTTACCTCTAATTTTTTTTAATGGAGACTTTCATAATTTCTTCTGAAAAATAATTTACTTAAATTTGGTTTCCAATGACATAATGATCCCTCTCATCAGAATCTCATTGTATGATTTTTCATTTATTCCATCTAAAATTGTATAATGTATTTATTTATTTGGGTGTGTTAGCATTTAAAATAAAATAAATTGCCGATAATGAAACTGGAAAAAAAAAAAACACAAACACACATAAAAATGGGTGTGATAGCATTTCAGATACGATATCAGGCCGATATAAGATGAAAAACAAACCATAAAATTGGCATTTAAGACGAAATATCAATCAGAAATAGAAAATGAAAAAAAACAAAAAAAAACAAAAAAAACATGAAATTGGGTGTGATAATATTTAAGATCAATTATCTTTCTGATATTGCAAATGAAAAAGAAACCCCACAAAATTTGTTGTGATTGCATTCTAGATAAAGTATCTTGTCGATATAGAAAAAAAAACAACATCAAATTGAGTGTGACAGTATTTAAGATCCAGCCGATATACAAAATTAAAGAAAAAACTTCAAAAATTGGGTTTGATAGCATTTAAGGTTTGGTTTCTTTGCTTAATGGCATATCGACTCTTTGTAGGTTATTTAATGCCAAAGCCATTCTCCTAGAAGAACGGTGGTGGTACTATTTAACCCATAGCTGGGAGGATAAGGGGGTTCATACCTTTCCCAAGGGTATTTTCCCGAAAGTGAACGTAATAGCGCGACTGGAGTACGAACTCGCGTACTACGATTCCGCATCCATCGCTTTAACCATTACACCACGAGGACACCCCCTCTTTTTTCATTTTGTACATCTGATTGATATTACATCTTGAATACTATCACACCCAATTTTATAGTTTCCTTTTTCATTTTCTATATCGTCTACATAGATTTCTTTATGCTATCACCACCCTGTTTTATGTTTTTTTTTTCATTTTCTATATCAATTAGATATGTTATATTTAATGCAATCACACCCAATTTTTTGGTTGTTTTTTTTTACATCATCTATATCTGCTAGATATTATAACTTAAATGTTATCAAGTCGAACTTTATGGGGTTTTTTTTTCAATATTAGTAAGATAATTTATCTTAAATGTTATCCCACGTAATTTTATGTATTTTTTCTTTATTTTCTATATCGGCGAGATATTTTATCTAGAATGCAATCACATCCAATTTTGTGGGTTTTTTTTTTCATTTGTAATATTAGAAAAATATTTTATCTTAATCGCTATCACATCTAAATAGTATCACAACTGTTCTTCTTGGAGAATGGCTTTGGCATTAAATAACCTAAAAAGAGTTTATATGCCATTAAACAAAGAAACCAAACCAAACCAAAATGAAAAAAAAAAAAAAACTCGAAATTAGGTGTGATAGGATTTGAAATAAAATATCAATCAGATGTAGAAAATGAAAAAAAGACGTAAGATTCGGTGAGAAAGAATTCAAGATGAATTATCTATCCTGTATAAAAAGTGAAAGAAAACCATAAAATTGGGTGTGATAGCGTTTAAGATAAAATATTGGGCCGATTTGAAAAAATCAAAATACCCCAAAATTTGGGTATGATAGCGTTTCAGATAAACTGTTGTGTCGACATAAAAAAAATCAAAACTTCCAATAAATTGGGGGTGATATCATTAAAGATAGAATATTTAGCAGATATTAAAAATAAATAAAAATAATAATAAATAAAAATAAATAAATAAATAAATAAAACGAAAAAAACATAAAATTTGGTGCATAGCATTTAAGATAAACGTAGAAGCCGGTATAGAAAACGAAAAAAAATTAAAATTGGATGAAATAATTTACAATATAATTTCTAATCGTTACAGAAAATAAAATAAGAAAAACTCTAAAATGAGGAAAGTCGGTGTGAGAGCATTAAAGATAGACTCTGAAATTGTCTATACATCCATAACTGCTAGAATTTTCTGTGTACCTGTGCATTACTATTAGGTTGAGGAAAAACTTTCAGACATTTGTTAAAAAAAATAACACCCTGTATGTTATTAGGAGTTATACAGAAAAATCATAATTCCCATACATAAAATGCCTCTAGTTATACGTCTACTTGGACGAATATGTTATATAACAATAAAAGAAGTAAGGCAAAAAAGAAGTGTTCTTTAAAAAATGCTTGATGCTTTTATGGCCGTGGGACTTCCCGTGGCATCGTGGCATACGTACTGGACTGCTACATCATAGTAAGCGAATTCGAACTCCAGTCGCACTATTACGTTCACTATCGAACAAATACTCTTGGGAAAGGCATGAACCCTTGTATTCCCCCTTTCAACTATTGATCAAATAGTACCACTGCTGTTCTTCTGCAAAGATGGTTTTGACATTAAATAGCCCACGAAGTTTGATTTGTCATTAAACAAAGAAACTAAACCGAACTATTATAGCAGAGTACCACGTGGTGTGCACAATCATCAGACGGTTTTTTAACCCAACACATGTCGGTCTGTATGTATATTCATATATATATATATATATATATATTCATATATATATATACATCATCGTCATCATCATGTCGCGCTGCCAGCACGGATCTCCCTAACACTCTCTCGCCATCCTCTCTATTCTCCATTGCTTCTGTGCGATCTTCAAGGTTATATCCTCTATCGGCACAGAGCTGTTGTATATAGGTTCTAACTAGTCGTACCTGCCTTTGCTCGTCCATGTGAAGTGGTCCACAGGAGTATATCGCTTATGAGTTCGTCCTTACTTCTCCAGCAGGGTTCCGCATGTCTGGTTCGACAGTTTTCGTGATGGGTGGTCGGTGGCTGTATAGCTGCTGTTTTGTGGGGTGTTGCCTCCAGCATTCTAGTGTAATTTTCTCCACATGTTTATTTAACGTCCATGTAGTGCATCCATATAGTAGTATCGATACGGCCCATGCTTGGAAAAAACTGTTTTATTTTATCGGTCAAGTCTGACTTCCATATGACCGATAGCCTATCGACAGCTGTCCATGCGTTTGCTAGTCACGTGTTGATATCTTTCTCGGTTGATGAGACACTGCTTCCTAGGAAGGTGAACTTGTCCACTAGTTTAAAAGGCCCACCCTTTAGTGTGGAGATGTCACCTCTTTAATTAAAGCACATCTATTCCGTCTTGTCTGCGTTGACATGGACGCCTATGTCATTAGCTGCTCGTTCCAGACTATGTATCAGGATTTCAGCTTGGGCGGGTGGGTGTATTTGCCAGAAACTCTCTATCATCGGCGTAGTCGGCGTCCATAATTGTTTGTGCAGAATATCTTCTGCTTTTTTCCTTTGTCAGCTTGAAACCGTCATTTTTCATTGAATCTATTGACGATGATAAACAGGTATGGGGCTAATGTGTCTCCTTGCAACACACCTGGTATTATGTCGAAGTAGTGTGTGTCTCCATGCGGGATGCGGACTTTTACTTTCGTGTTTTTATATAGCATCATTATGGCTGCGACGGTTTCATTGGGTAGGCTGTAGAAGTATTTGCTCCATCTTTCCTCTGTGTATGGAGTCAAAGGCCTTGAAGAAGTCGACAAATAATATTGTTGCCTCAAGGTTTTTTGCATGTACACCTTCTAGAATTCGATGTAAATCACTAATGTATGTTATTTGTGCTATTTCTATATATATATAATCAGTTACTAAAATCCAGTGATATTATATACATATGTAAACTTGTGAAAATTACGCACACACACACACACACACACACACACACACACACACACACACACACATATATATATATATATATATATTAAAATGAATATTCGTCAAGTCCGAAACTTGTGTATTTAACAAATATATGAAATAAAAATCTAAATACTGAATTTGAAAACATTTGCGGAACAGTTCATTTTAAAATATTTACTTTTATCTCACTGTATATATCATCATCATCATCTCGCGCTGGTAGCACGGATATCCCTGACCCTCTCCTGCACTACATGGACGCTAACAAAACGGCTGGAGAAGAAGCTAGACGGCAATTACACAAGAATGCTACGTGCAATCTTAAACAAGTCCTGGCGGCAACACCCCACAAGACACCAACTGTACGGCCACCTGCCCCCTATCACGAAAACTATTCAAGTTAGACGAACCAGACATGCAGGACACTGCTGGAGAAGCAGGGACGAACTCATAAGAGATATACTCTTATGGACCCCCACACATGGCCGTGCAAAAGCAGGACGACCAGCACGAACATACATTCAGCAGCTATGTGAGGATACAGGATGCTGTCCTGAAGACCTACCTACTGTATATATATATATATATATATATATATATATATATATATATATATATATATATATATATATCTTTTTTAAATATCCAGTCAGTGTCCATGGACAGTGGGTGTGGATTATTCTTTACATAAAATATATGAGAAAAATCATATAAATCTATGAGAGTGCTCAATGTATGGCTATTGTTAATTCCCTATTTATTCGCTGGGGTATAACAAAATTCACATTCAGAGCATATATAGGACAATTCGATGGAGACTCAAACTCGGTTAAGTCGTCATAATAAATTTATTTCGGCGGAGAATATTACTATACTCTCCGTCTGTCATCCACAGACTGTTTCATTGTATCACAACTCTTCAGTGTGGCTAGACACGCAAGACACTTCAAGCTGTGATCGAAACCCACCTAACTTTACGCTGGACTAGGTATCAAACTGCTCAGATATTTCGGTGACAAACGTCAGCTCAGGAATTATAAGGCATTTGTATTACCTTTCATTTGTTTTCATTTTGCGCCATCAGATATCAGAGCGCTCAATTCGTGAGAAGAGCTTTGCATTACGCGGGTAGCAGCCGTTAATTCCATCGCCAGAGTGCTCAAATCCTGGGAGGAGAGCGTATATAATGTCATCCACAGACTGTTTCATTGTATCACAACTCTTCGGTGAGGCTAGACACACACACACACACATATATATATATATATATTCCTTTATTATGGGCTAAATAGTCTGTATTGCATATTTGGAATTTTATCTAAATTAGTTTTATCAAAATTCAGATGATACAAGATCAATATTCAAACGCCCTCATGAAGGTTTGATATTTAAAAAAAACAGAAAATTTAAAGTTAGCTAATAACCCAGACTATAAATAAAATTATTCTCTGAATATTGATTATTTTTGTATTTTTTTTTCATAGTATTGGATTTACTTCGTGTTTTCCTATAGATAGATAGATAGATAGGACTGAAGAAGTTCTTCCTTGAATGAAGAACGAAATATTACAACAAAACCCGTTGTAAGAATTTGATTTATCCACTTTTCTACTTATTGTCACGTTTACCAAAATCTACCATTTCTCTCTTTCTCTCTATACACACACACACACACACATATATATATATATATATATATATATATATTGTAGGCATATCTTATTAAGGATGACAGACAAAGATTTAGCGTTAAGCTTTTTATTCAGTTCTTCTTTTTGGCGGACGAAATGTCACAGCTGTCCCCATATTCGAACTACGCAAACAATCTTCGAGCAGTTTTTTGACTGCGTACAATCACGGTTCCAATATCTTGTTTGCCGAAAAGATAAGCTGAATAAACAACTGAACACTAAATTCTGATCTGTCATCTTCAATAAGACATACCTACAAGAGAATCTGCTTCCTAAATATGCATTATATATATATATATGTGTGTGTGTGTGTGTGTGTGTGTGTGTGTATTTTGGCAGCATTTCTTCGTTAATGCAAATTTCATTAAACATAATAGACATTTTATGTCTACATATTTTCTTCTGGATCCGTTCGAATTCCCGAATTACTTTTATCGTATTCAGGGGGAATTGATTTATGTATTGTCCATAGTTGTATGTATCCCTAGTACTTTCTGCTCGACTTTGGGCCATCATCAGGGGAGGATCTATTACAAAAGTGATGTAACTTTTGTTTTAGCATATTACTGCTGTGTAAGGGCGTCTTTGCCATTGAAGATTATGGCGTTTGCTTTTAAATGTAATTCTATAATTAGTGCCAGTAGCAAACGCCATAATCTTCAATGGCGTAAGTAATACGGGAATTCGAACGGATCCAGAAGAAAATATGTAGACATAAAATGTCTATTATGTTTAATGAAATTTGCATATATATATATGTGTGTGTGTGTGTGTGTGTGTGTGAAAGTAAATAATGGAGTGTAATCCGACAATATATAAAGAAAATTTGATAACAAGGTAATCCAAGTAGGAGAGATTTATTGAGAAGCAAAGTCGACACTATACCGTTTCGGTTCTAATGTACCATCATCAGGAACTATGAGGGATGATATTAGTGATGTTAAATCAACCATGTATGTTTAAAAATACAAAATACAAAAACCAAGGGAAAGTTTGTATAACAAGAATTAAACGGCCAACTTGTTCTTGTTACACAAATTTTCCCTAGTTTTTTGTATTTTGCATTTTTAGATATCCATCATTGATGAAACGCTATAGTGTCGACTATGCTTCTCAATAAATCTCTCCTTCTATTTGGAGTACCTTGTTAAAAACATTTTTTTACACACACACACACACACACATATATATATATATACATATGTATGTATGTATGTATGTATGTATGTATGGTTTGCTTGGATTGCGTTATATATATTCATAAGTAAAGCTGGCAACATAGTCGAAGGCAACCAGAAGGCTCCCTTTTCATTAGCTACTACACTATATATATATATATATATAATTTGTAAGAGAATAGTTTGTAGGTCACTTTATTTTTAAACGAGTCAGAGCTCATTTGTTTGCACACAGTTAAATGTTCATTTGTTTGCTCACAGTTAAATAGTTTCAAGTATAGTAAATGATTTGATGGTTCTATTTTACCCATAGATGGGATCCTAATAGGTACTACCACACCAGGTTCGAATAGACCTGGGAGTAATGGCAAGGAAGGGATATTCTATATTCCCCATAGCACCAGAGCTGGAACTTCACTATCAAATGCAGATTAATGTCCTATCCAGGACACTCATGGTGGTAAGGGGAGGACTTACACTTCTACAGAGAAGCAGTTCACGTAATCTACGGTCCTAGCCACCTGAAGTCTGTAGGTGTGTGTGTGTGTGTGTGTGTGTGTGTGTGTGTGTGTGTGTGTGTGTGTTTTTCTCCCTATATGTGTGTATATGTCGGTGAGTTTGTGTCTGTGTATATGTGTGTGTGTGATTATATTCGGTTTGATAATAACTGCAACTCAAAATATTCAAGTCAACTGTTAAAAATAATTTGCATCCGCTTAGCTATGCGAGTCTCTTTGATGTGTGACTTTCATATAAGTTAATCAAAAAACTTACAACACTGAGTTTCCGTGTGCAATTTACTACCTAAACCTAACGAAAATGTTTCGTTTTTTAAACAAATTGTGATGGACAGCTGATATTTTCCAAAAATGTGAAGTATAAGAAATAATAGGACAAACAAAATGAAGTATAACTGGCACTCTCAAGAGTTGGTCTTCATCTAAACTTGGTGATACTGGATATATGAATGAACTTGAAGAGGATCTTCTACTATGAGCTCTTCTCAGAGACGCAAACGATTGATTTGAACAAGCATTAGCTCTCAATAAGATCTACGCATTGGGGATTAGTTAAGAAAAAAGGTTTAATATAATTTCCCATCAGAATAGATCTTGAGCACGTTTCTTTGATGTTCAGTCTAAAATACTTAGAGATTAGCCGGTGAGTCTTCACTTATTTGTCGTGTTCCGGAGATTCAGATTATCGTTATGATTTACCCAACCCCTCCACTATGAGCGGAATGCAACGCAAGTTCAATTTTTTAAGTGAAGTAGATATGGTTTGGATTCAGAGTTTTCTTTCTCGTAAATTGGTTGCCTAACTTAGTCTAACGAACCAAGTCTGTTTTAATATTTACCCTTAGGTGGTGCGTGAAGGGTGAAAGTGAAACGCAAACAGCCTCGTTTAGGATTGGAACTCGGACTGCCGGGTTCATTTCCTAAGACGACCATTGATTCGTTAAGTATTCATATTATCATATATTCCGAATTTTAAAGAATTACCTTAATGAAAGAAAAAAAATTGTTCTTTTGAATATTGCAAAAGGCACCCGAAGAAGTTCTTTGCCAAGATATGTAAATAAAAAGTTATAGGAGGGTAGAATGGTGAGGTAGGCTGAAAGATTATATATTTGATTTTGTTTCTTTGCTTAATGGTATATCAACCTTCGTGAGTTATTTAATGCCTTACAGAAGAACAGTAGTGATACTGTAGTCCTATGTTAGTCACGGAGCCCAATGTGGTGTGACTACTAGTCACAGTACTTGTAGTGGCTATTTCGTTCGTGACTACCACATTAGCTTCCGACTGTTTGCTTTGTCAAATCCTTCCGTGCCCACGCTGTGTTTGAAAGATCCACGGTGGGGGGGGGGTAACACAATTCAGCCGGATCTTCTTCTGACGGTCTGGTAATATGAGTGGCTAGATTGTCTAGCAACTTAAAGAATAGAGAAAACTCGTTGTTTAACAGCAACAAAAAATCGTTTTTATTGAAACACGCTTGTGAGACAATAAATAACAAACAAACGATGTTTGCTTTTCTGGCAAAAAAGAGGAAGAAAGAATATCGAGAGAGGAAAAGTGACGATGAGGTACGGTTAGAATGACACTAACGTCTCTAAAGTCAGGGGCTTTGAATTTTTGTAACGTCTGAAGGTTGTTTGGAGTGCCTCGAGCCAAGAATTGAAGAGATGCTTCTTTGGCAGTCTTGAGTTTCTTCTTGGTCTCTTTTCTCATCCTCTCTGAGGACTTGTTTTCTTCTCCCATTTTTTATAGATCAATATCTGGACTAAAATGGTTTCTGATTGGTTATTCAATAAGAGACAATTAGGAGTCATATTCCCATTGGTCAGCCAATCTTAGTTCAGGATTATATCTTACAGGTATAGGGAAAACCCTTTTTAGATACTTTGACCAATGGGAACAGGTTTAGAGCAATGGAGTTGAACAAAAAAATTCTCAGCCTCACCTGACTGGATGAGCCATGCCCAGCTCACCTTTATTTAGGGTGGAGCAAAATTAAATCTCCCTTTTATTACTGACCTTCAAGATAAAGACTAGAAATATATGTTTTACGAAATTACCCGTTTCATCATTGTGATTGATGAAGTTAGTTGACAACCGAAAAATCAAATAAATTTGCTAACCTTTAAAATCAAAAACAATTGTCTCGCACTAAACTGACCTTTAGGAACGATCAACCAGCTTTTTAGGTCAATATAAGCCTTGAACAAAAAATACTTATTTTAAGGATCTTTTTTGTTTTATATATATATATATATATATAGAATATATTTCATAAATTCTAATTTCTACATATTACTTAAGTACTCAACCGCACGTCGTGTCACAATGCTATTTAATTCATATCTGGGGTGATAAAGGGATTCAAACCTTTCGCAAGGGTATTAGTCCAAAAGTGAACGTAATAGCATGACAGGTGTTTGAACTCGCTTGCTTCAAAGCCGAAGTCCAGCATTTTAGCATTACGTCAGAGAAGGCCTCTTGGCTCCACCAGAAAGATGACAGAAAATAGAGGAATAAAACGGTAAATATGTTGGTATATTTACCGTTTTGTTCTTTAAGCGACCCAATATTTGGATGGGAAGTTGATTTTGTTTTATTTACTAAAATGCCCCCCTATAGCGAAAAGATCTGGGCTTAGATCTTGTTTAATTGCTGTCTTCACATTTTTCTCGTGGACTCTCAATTCATTTGTATGCTTTTTTTTAATTGATGTTATTTTGTCCTTCTTAATCGCTGTAGCGAGAGCAGTTAACAAAACCTTCTTTTCATTTTTAGTTCAATCCTCAACTCCTCATTTTCCTTAAAAAGCTTTTTTTCTGTAAAAAAAAATCTTTCTTTCCTTTGTATTCGGTAGACAAAGAAACTTTGGCTTGGTTTCGGCGTTAAGCAAATCATAGATTCTTTGTCGTTTCTTTTTCTTGCTCCCTCATATTGGGCTGATTGGTTTGTTTGGTTTGGTTTTATGGTACATCAATCATGGTAGATTATTTAATGCCAAATCCATTTTTATACATATAAACAGTTCTATTTCAAACAATTCAGTTTAGTGTAAGTATATTTTTTGTTTACACACAGTTAAATGTCAAAACGGTTCTATTTCAAACACTACAGTTTAGCATAAGCATACAGTTTAGTTCTATTTGACCCATAGATAGGACCCTATCAGGTGCTGCCATTCCGGACCAGAGTGGGCCAAGGTGCAATGGCAATAAACGGGTACTCCACATTTGCCAAAGCTCCGGCATTACTGAAGCTTGACCATCAGATTGTTTAGAGTCAGGACCCTCGTTGGGGAAGTCTTACTCTTCTGCAGAAATGCAGTGGGTGTATTCTACAGCCCAAGTCGACGGAGCCAATATTGGGCTGAATTTTAATTTTTAGAAAAGTGCTTGAATAATAATACTAATCATGAAATTTTAGATTTATCGAGTCTTTAAAATTATTCCATATTTTGCTTTCGCACTGAACAGGTTTATCACTGCTTACCTTCAGTGATTGGGGTGTCCTCGTGGTGTAAAGCGATGAGCTGCGGAATCGTAGTACGCGAGTTCGTACTCCAGTCGCACTATTACGTTCACTTTCGGGCAAATACCCTTGGGAAAGGTATGAACCCCCTTATTCTCCCTCCAGCTATGGGTAAATAGTAGGACGGACTAGGTTCTTCAGCCTTGGGGAGGCAACTAGTCTAGGAGAAGGAAAACTCTGAATTCAAAACCTGTTAAACTCCGCTTAAAAATTGACCTTGTGTCATATCCTGCCCGAGCGGAGGGGTTGGTAAATAGTACCTTCAGTGATCTAACGGGAACCGGTTCTTTCAAAGAGGCTTGACGGTTTTTTTAATTTTTAACCGACGTATCACCCAACAGAGGATAGAGTCATCATATTCGAAACCTTGCTAGGATTCGAATTTGCGGACCCAATCCACTGCAGAGGAGTAAGAACCTCCCACCAAAAGAAGCTTCCTAAGTATGACACTTAACTGCATCTGATGGTGAGGCTACAGTTCTAGAGATATAGGAGTGTGGAGTTCCCCTTCATTGACATTACTCCCTGGTCCACTCTGACCTGGAATGGTTGGTTGGTTGGTTGGTTTTGTTTTACTGCGTATCAACTGTTTTTGCATCATTTAATGCCGAATTAAATTTCAAACAATTCAGTTTAGCATAAGTACACAGTTTCAATGTCAAAAACAGTTGTATTCCCAGCAAATCAGTTTAGTATTAGTGCATAATTGAGTTCTATTTGACCCAAAGATAGGACCCTATCAGGTGCTACCATTCTGGGCTAGAGTGGACCTGGGAGTAATTGCAATGAAAGGGTTCTCCCCATCCTCAAAGCTCCAGCATTACTGGAACCTCACCATCAGATTGTTTAGTGTCATATCCAGGACACGTGTTGACAGTTGGGTCTTATCCCTCTGCAAAAAGAAGCAGTCGGTGTATTATACAGCCCCAGCAGACTCGTCAAAGGAGTGGTATTATCTGTTAGGGACTCATCTATAGGTCAAATAGATCTGTTTAAAAATGATTTGTATTCGATACGACCGTGTGCACAAAAAAGTCTTAAGAAAAATCTACACCAAAAAATGTAAATTTAAATGTACAATGAACGTGATTCCCTAACTTCTTAGCCGAAAATATCTCTATCTGGGTTGACATGCCGTTTACATAAATCAATCATTTAATCGACTCAATTCAAACAACCATCATCCCATCCCTCGAGACACAGACAAACGTTTGTATTAAGATATAAAACAACTGTAAACGATAGAAATCAATTTCAATCTAAGCTCACAGTTTTCGTGGGTGGGGGAGGGCTAAAGTGCTGAATTGCCAAATTGTAGTAAATAAGTTCGAACTCCAGTTGCACCATTACGTTCACTTTTTGACTAGTACACTTTGGACATTAGCCTAATCGTTAGAGTGTTCGCCAATGCCCCGGGAGACCTGGGTTCAATCCCAGGTCCAGTCATACCAAAGGCTCAAAAAATAGTACTTGATGCTACCTTGCTTAACACTCAGCATTATAAGGTAAGGATCAAGAGTAAAGTGGAGCAATTCAGAGAAAGGGGTTGCGCCCTCCCCTACACCTTGGTGTAGTAGCTATTGAAAAGGGAGCCTCCGGGTCACCCTCGACTACCGTCGCTAACTTTACTTACACTTGGGAAAGGTATGTACTTCCTTATACCCCTCCCCAGCTATGGATTAAATTGTATCAACTGTTCTACGAGAATAGTTTGGCTTAAAATAACCCACGAAGGGACACCTCGGGTGGTGTAATGGTTAGCAAGCTAGACTAGCAAACCTTGATGAGAGAGTTCGAGTCTCATTGAGTGTCCCATTTATACAGCCTTGCTCAATATTTGAGCAAAAAGCTAAGTAAATTACTAAAATAACCCACGAAGGTTGATATGCTCTTAAAACAATGACACCAAAACCGCCTCAAGTGGTGTGATAGTTAGCTACACTGGCAAACTTTGTTGAGCGAGTTCGAGTCTCATTGAGTGTCCCATTTATACAGCCTTGCTCAATATTTGAGCAAAAAGCTAAGTAAATTACTAAAATAACCCACGAAGGCTGATATGCTCTAAAAACAATGACACCAAAACCGCCTCAAGTGGTGTGATAGTTAGCTACACTGGCAAACTTTGTTGAGCGAGTTCGAGTCTCATTGAGTGTCCTATTTATACAGCCTTGCTCAATATTTGAGCAAAAAGCTAAGTAAATTACTAAAATAACCCACGAAGGTTGATATGCTCTAAAAACAATGACACCAAAACCGCCTCAAGTGGTGTGATAGTTAGCTACACTGGCAAACTTTGTTGAGAGAGTTCGAGTCTCATTGAGTGTCCCATTTATACGTCCTTGAGCCACATTTGAGCAAAAAGCATAGTAAATTATTAAAACAACAAAACCAAATAGTTTTCGTTCATCAGGCATGAAACCGTAGAAAAAACTGTCTATTATCGGGGGATGATTGTGTGTCAAACAATCCGTTCTTTAAAAATAGCAGCAATTTATTTTATTTCTTTGTTAATGTTCCAGGTGCCATGAGGCAGAGAGAGAGAGAGAGAAAGAGTGAGAGAGATTAGCTTCCTCAACCTTGCGTAGAAAAAAAAAAAAAATTAGTGTCCACAGAGATTTATACAAACCCACTGCAACAAAAAAATATGAGTCCGACGTTCTTACAATGTTACACCCTATCCTCCTTACTCGATGGATAATGTAAACGCGTGGATGAAGTGATATGCATCACCATTGGCAACCAGTGACCACCAGCATCCGACCCACCCATCTTAAATGATCAACATCAGATGGTTGTCAACGACTAGAGAAAACTTTGTGAGTTATCGACAGGGCCCAGGAGTTCGTCGATTTAAATAGAAATGTTTTACTTTACTCTCAGGTAAGTAAAATATAATATAATATAATATAATATAATGTATATTATTATTATTATTATTATCATTATTATTATTATTATTATTATCACTTTGGTGATAAAAAAAATTAAAATGATTTAGTTTGAATATTAAACAGTTTTAATTTAAAAATAAGCATACACATTACCTTGATAATTGTTCTGATAAGAATCGAAACTACTTGGTATATAACTACTGGCTCCTTTGGAGAAACCATTAACAAATTTCAAGACCGTAATATGAAAAAATAAATTCGGACTCTTGGGAAAAAAAAAGATAAACTTCAAAATAACAAAGTTTCTGTTTTATTTAACCAAATCTGTTTTAGTGTTTTAGTTAAGCAAACTCAGTTGGTAAATACAACATATCTTAGTACATTATCGCTTGGTTATTTGGTTTAGTTTAGTGTTGTTTTTTTTAATGTTTTTACTACACACTAATATGGCTACCAACTGTGTATGTCTTCTTTGTGCCTACAATCAACGAGGCGATGTATTAGGTTGTTGTTTTTTTTATTTTACGTTTCTGTCGATACAATATTT
>OY757921.1:74905882-74930882 GCA_963585895.1 Sepioteuthis lessoniana | reverse complement strand
GCGTCACTTCCGGTTCCGCTCACTTCTTCCTTATACCAATTAAATCCGTCCACTTTAAAACCATAAAAGGTAACCGAGCATGGGTTCTTGTGGTTCTAAAAAAGAGGAGGAAGGAAAATCTTTCCTTCTGCAATCATTAAACCAACACACAGCAGGAATCAATTGCATGGCACTCAGTGAAGATGGCTCCGTATTAGCTACCGGAAGCGAAGACAAAACCGCCAGACTATGGAGTACAAAAACAAAGAAATGTGAATGTATGGGTACTTTGACCGGCCACACAGATTATGTCAGCTGCATCCTCATTGAAGAGGCTGACGTACTAACAGGAAGTGCCGACAAGACAATCCGAAAATGGGATATTTCTACCTGCCAGTGCCTTCTAGTCATGGAGGGCCACAAGTCGCTAATCTATCGAATAATCTGTACGGGCGACTTCATTATATCGAGTTCCTATGATCGCACGGCCAAGTGCTGGGATTTTGACGAGGGCGTTGTCCTTATGTCCTTCGAAGGTCATAAACGGGGTGTTTTCCCTCTGATCTTCATTCCCAGTGAAGAAGATGAAGATGATGTGAACAACGAGTTATCAATGGATATTCTAATCACTGGCTCAGCTGATGGTTCAGCTAAGGCTTGGAATTTTGAAAATGGCGAATGCCTGCACACGTTCAAAGGTCACACGAACGCCATCACATGTATGGCGACTGACCCAGTCGGTGAGACTCTGTTCACAGGTAGCATGGACCACACGGTACGCAGTTGGAATATAATGACGGGAGAAAATTACAAGGTGTTTCAAGGACATCAGGCTTCTGTGATATGCCTACAGGTGAGTTTGATATTTTATATTTTTCCAACCTCCCATCCGACCAGATTTGACACAAGGTCATTTTATTGTGTCGAGGGGGGGTACACGAATCGAGACTCATGCACGGCCAACGCAAAAAATGTTTCATCCGGTCAGCATTTCTTATTGAATAGAACTGATCTACGTATTTATGTTAAACTAACTTACTTGAAATAGAACTGTTTTGATATTTAAACTGCGTACTTATGTTAAACTGATTTGTTTGATATCGAACTGTTTTTGACATTGAAATTGTTCTTACGAGAACTTTTTGACAATGAAACTGTACTAACGCTAAACCGAAATGTTTGAAATAGAATTGTTTAACTAAATTGAATAGCTTGAAATAGAAATGTTTTTGACAATTAACCTGTTTACACGTGCTAAACTGAATTGTTTGAAATAGAAGTAATTATTTGTATAAAAATGGATTTAGAATTGAATAATTTATAAAGGTTGATATGCCATAAAACCCAACCAACCAATCAACCAGGTACGTTTATATTCCAGAAAATAGTTATATTTGAATCAACTTAAAATTCCCGAGGAATGGTCAATGCTCCAGTTTTCTCATTAAAATCAAGTGCCATATATACTCGTGTGATGAACGGCCCCTAATTTTAAGTCATAAATAGCTGGGGTTGTATTATCATACATTGTTTCATGAACCACCCTTAATTTTAGACTAAGCTAGCCCATAAAAAATATTTCTTCAGCATCCAATGAAAAAGAGGAAACATTCAAACATTAATTTATAATTTCAAAAACATAGACTATCGTATCCATAACTCGGTCAAATTTCCCGTTAATCTAACACAACGTGTTTCCGCATAACTTAGTTAATACCTAAAGAGGCTTTTAGTTAAAATAATGAAGTATTTACATTATTTTGCCAACTATTTGTAATATCTCTGCATATCAAATGTACAGGTGATATGAATAATAAACAACGTTAAGTAAAATCTTCATTGTCTTAACTAATTACCTTTGTTTTAGATATAGGCTATGCGGGGACACTTTGAATTGAACTTAGTGCCAGGTTAGGCCGAAAGACAAGGTAAGATTCGACGTGTTTCAAAAACATATCTCGTGTAATGAACAACCCCTTGTTTTTAGGTGAAAATTTTGGTTTCATAAGTCGTTTATTATACGAGTATATACGGAGACGTTCATGGTATAAAGGCTACCGTCGTAAGAAATGGAAACAGATACCCGAGTTCAAATCCTGTACGAGGGTGTTTGTATTTCACATAGTGCTAATGCTATTGAGAAAGGCATGAACCCAACTATTCTCCCTCCAGCTATGGATATATAGTAGGGCATACTACGCTCTTTAACCTTGGGATAGCAACTCGTCTAGGAGAAGGAAAACTCTGAATTCAAACCTGTTAATCTCTGCTAAAAAATTAATCTTATATCGCATCCTGATCATGCGAAATGGTTTATACACACACACACACACACACACACACACACACACATATATATATATATATATATATATATATATATATATATATATATATGGTAAGGTTAAAGCAAAACTAACTTGGTTCTTTTTTTAACAGGTTTAAATTCAATTTCCTTCTCCTAGACCGGTTGCCATACCAAGGCTAAAGAGACCAGTCTGCCATACTTATTAACCATATCTGGTGTCTTACCATTTTGTAGGAACCGGGTCATTGGTCTAATGAGTAGAGTGTTCGTTAATGGTCCGGGAGACCGACGTTTAATCCCAGGTCGAGTCATACAAAAGACTCTAAAAATGGCACTTGATGCCGCCTTGCTTAATACTCAGCATTATATGGTAAGGATCAAGGGTAAAGTGGAACAATCCAGGGAATGGAATAGTGCCCTCCCCTACACCTCGGTGTAGTAGCTATTGAAAAGGGAGCCTTCGGGTCACACTCGACTAAGGTCGCCAACTTTACTTAGCGCTTTGTAAAATACAAGAAGCTAAGTCCTGGATTTGAACTCTTGTCGCCATGTCATAAAGAAAAGTTAACTCTACCGAAACTTAACTCAGCTGCCAAAAACGGAAGTCTTTGTATTCTAGTGGCTAACGTACTGGTTGGTCTGCGACATCATAGTGAGTTCGAACTCTAGTCCCGCTATTACATTCACTAATACCCTTAGAAAAGGTATGAAGCCCCTTATCTCCCTCAACAATGGGTTAGATAGTACCTCTACCGTTCTTCAACAAAGATGGCTTCGGCATTAAATGATCGAGAAAGGTTGATATGCCATTAGACAAACCAAATCAAGCCAACTGTCTCACCTCAACACTTCTACCACTTGAAAAAAAATAAATAAAAAAAAAAATACTCTCCCCAGACATCCTTCTAGGATTGTATTATGCCAAGAGGTGAGTGAATCGCGTTCACTGTACGTTTCAGGGAGTTCCAATGGCGTAGTGGCTAACGAGTGATATTGTAGAAAACGAGTTCGAACTCCAGTCGCGCTATTACATTCACTTTCGGACTAATGACTTTTGGAAAGGATTTAAACCTCCTATCCCTATTCCCCACCAATGAGTTAAAGGGTATATCGGCATTAAATAAACCACCGTGATTGATATGTCATTAAACAAGGAAATCCAACCATTACAGTACATTCATATTCACATTTTTGTGTAATTGTTTCTTAAGGGATTTATTTTTTATTTTTGCAAATGTTCCCATTAAATACGAATATTTTTTAAATAGATCTAGTTGACCAATAGATGAGATAGGGTACTACCACTCCGAGTCAGAGTGGGAGTAATGGCTATAACAGGAGCACTCCACACTCCCCAGATCACCCGTTGATGGAGTTTAGTGTCATACTAAATATCCTTGGGGGGATGAGGAGTTCTTACAGTCAGCCATCTACGTCCCAAGAGAATGAAAGTAACCATGAGAGAAAGAGCTAATTAATCATAAATATTATTGTATGTTTATTAAAAGAAAATCAACTTTAAAAATTCGCACATAGAAATATCAAGTAATACAAATTAAAGAAGCTCATTTATCTTCTCACGGTTCAATCATCGACACGTTTAATCATGTAAACGACCAATGCCTCTTTATTTTTTGTCTTTTTCGGGGATTTTTTTTCTTTTGCATTTGTTTGTTTTTGTTTGTTTTGTATTTTTTTTTGCGTTGTTTTGTTTTGTTTTGTTTTTTTTTGTTTTTTTATTTTTATTTTTATTTCATTTTTTTTTTTGTATTTGTAGTTGACGCGTAATAATGACTTGATGACTTCACTTGCAATATTTTGTTTTCGCTTT
Source organism: Sepioteuthis lessoniana (assembly GCA_963585895.1). Taxonomy (NCBI): domain Eukaryota; kingdom Metazoa; phylum Mollusca; class Cephalopoda; order Myopsida; family Loliginidae; genus Sepioteuthis; species Sepioteuthis lessoniana. The sequence continues at coordinate 74,926,764 of OY757921.1, read as the reverse complement.
TTATTTGCAATTAAAGTTTTTCTTTTTTCTTTTTTTTTCTTTCATTTATTGACCAACCCAGCGGATTAATTTAAACAAACACTTTATTTTCAATCACAACGCATCACTAATTGAAATAATATGGTACGCAAAACCTGACATTTTTATTATTGGCTTTTAGTTCTAAAAGTCAATAACTGATTGAAATTAAAATCTGTATTCGGTAAAAATGTCTATTTGAACATTTTATCATTATTTAGAAAAGCCTCCCCCACCCAACGAGTGTTCTAGATATGGCACTAATACCTTTGGGAAAGGTATGAATCCAATTATTCTCCCTCCAACTATGGGTAAATAGTAGGGCAGACTTGGTTCTTCAGCTTTGGTGAGGCAACTAGTCAAGAAGGAAAACTCTGAATTCAAACCTGTTAAAATCGACCTTGTGTCATATCCTGCCCGAGCGGAGATGTTGGTAAATATAATAATACTCTAGGAAGTAAGTGTATATGGCTTTTAATTGGAGGTGCCTGTGGTGTAATGGTTATAGTCATAGTAAATGGACACGGCGAAACGAGTTCAAATCCTGGACGAGACTGATTGCATTTCACATAGCACTAATACCTTTGGGAAAGGTATGAATCCAATTATTCTCCCTCCAGCTATGGGTAAATAGTAGGGCAGACTAGGTTCTTCAGCTTTGGTGAGGCAACTAGTCTAGGAGAAGGAAAACTCTGAATTCAAACCTGTTAAACTCCGCTTAAAAATTGACCTTGTGTCATATCCTGCCCGAGTGGAGGGGTTGGTAAATATGATAAACCATCTGATGGTGAGGCTCCAGTCCTGGAGCTTTGAGGAATGTCGAGAAACCTTTCACTGCCATTACTTCCAGGTCCAATCTGATTCTAAATATTAGAATCGGGTCCTATTTATGGCTTAAATAGAGCTGTTTAACCATTTACCTGTGTGCAAATAAATGACTGATGTTAAATTGAACTGTAAGTGTATGCCATAAAACCCAACCAGACCAAATCATATATATCTAATATATATGTGTAAACATATGTAGCAGAAAGAACTTCGTATGTTTGGCGCATAGTGTAGACTCAAGGGTTCATGAATCAGACGGCTCTCCTCATGGTGTAGTGTTGCTGCTATGAAGGGAGGGGACAGACAAACGTCCGTCCTACTCGAAAGATGCTAAGGAAGAGGTAGTTTGGCGGGCTTTCACCAAATTCGATTTGCCCAGGAAAGTCATCCAGGCCGAATGGGACTCCTCATCCCCATTGGGTGAAAATATATGGCGAGACCAATGGTCAAAATAATTTACGCGCCAAACATACGAAGTTCTTTCTGCTATGTATGTGTAAACAGAATTTGGCATTAAATAACCTACAAAGGTTGATATGTCGTAAAACCCAACCAACCTAAAAGGAAGTCCCCCAAATTAATTACCCCGGTCGGGGGAATCTAAGAATACTATATCCTATGCAGAGGGATAACACCTCCCAAAAAAGGGCCACCTTGGCTGTGGTATTAAACGGTATCTGATAAAGCTGGAAGTGTGAAGTAACCCTTCATTGCCCCCTCCCTGTCAACTGGGGCTCTAGTATATTCTGACTGCACCTCTGCTAAGGGGTAAGCCCCACTACGATTGTCCTGAATTGGGCACTAAACTGCATCTAATGAACGTACAGTGAACTCTATTCCTTAATCTCAAGGCATAAAATAACCCTTGACAGGTTGACATGCCGTCAAAAATCAATCATCCATTCAATCAATCTTCTTTCTCAGTTTTAAAATCTCCCTGCTTGTGTATATATAAACACAGAATTTATTAGACGAGCTTGCAAGCCAAATCTAAGTTTACAAGCAACTTTATCTTAAAAAATGTGTCATTGGCTTCGTTAATTTAACAATTGCGGTAACTATCCATATGAAAACCACATCTAGACAACCCAATCGGCTGAAGCCGTAGAATACACCGATTACATCTCTGCAGAGAGGTAAGACCCCCACCCAACCAAACGAGTTGTCATTAAATAACCCAAAAGAGTTGATATGCCATAAAACACCAACCAACCCACAATTTAAATGATTAGGACGAAAGAATAGGTCAGGATTTGTGTATAAATTATTGTTATGAAATAAAGTTGTATTTCGAAAGAGATGTTGTCTTATCGAGATGTGGTAAGTGACTTTAAACGACTCATCTTACTTGAGGTGGGTGTCCTCGTGGAGTAATGGTTAAAGCAATGGACTGTGGAATCGTAGAAAGCAAGTTCGTACTCCAGTCGCGCTATTACGTTCACTTTCGGACAAATACCCTTGGGAAAGGTATGAATCACCATATCCTCCCAGCTATAGTTTAAATAGTCCCACTACTGTTCTTCTAAGAAAATATCTTTGGCATTAAATAACCTACAAAGGTTGATATGCCATTAAACAAAGAAACTAAACCTTACTTGAGGCAATATTTTTATTACGTATGATACAACAAATACGTGGTGCATTCAGTAAGTTTCCAGACTTTTTTTGAACAGGCATTTAAAATTGTTGTAGACTCTTGAAAATTCAGTATGTTATTGCTATACATCTTATGAGATGACTGACCAAGTTTTATGATTTCAGCTTCAAATCAACAGCTACAGCAGAATTGGAATACACCCTGATTGTCACAACAGGTGAATTTCAAAAATGCAATCTGGACGTGAGGAAGAACGATATGCAATAAAATTGTGTTTTCAACTTGGAAAAAATGCCACAGAAATGTTTGGAATGCTTCAGACTACTTTTCGACCATCTTGCATGAATCGAGAATCAGTTTTTGAGTGGCATAAGAGATTCAAGGAAGGCAGGGAGTCTATGAGGGATGATGAGACGTGTGGGAGGAGTAAGGATGTCAATACACCAGAGTTGATTGGCCAAAGGGTTAGGGATAGAGTTACTATGTTGAGGTTTTAAGGGTGTTCAGGAAGAAATTCCTTGGGAAGAGGCCAGCAGTCTTCAAATCGGGTCAGTGGCATTTCCTCCAGGACAATGCACCAGTCCACAACTCCATCCTTGTCACAGACTATATGACTAAGATGGGCATCAAGACAGTTCCTCAGCCTCACTAGACCTTGTTCATTGTGACTTTTGGTTATTCCCTAAGCTCAGAGGATGTCGTTATGAGACGATTGAGGAGATGAAAAAGGCTGTGACGAAGGTCATGGACACACTCACACAAGAGGACTTCCATGGGGCCTTCCAGAAGTTGTTGGAACGGTACAACAAGTGCATTACAGCAGGAGGAGATTACTTCGAAGGGGACTAGAGTTTCATGTGTGTACTATCAATAAAAGTACCCGTTCGAAAAAAATCTATAAACTTATTTAATGATCTTCGTATGTTAAACCATTGAGAAGATGAGTTAGATGGAACGTCTAATTTTCAGCTCTGATTCGACTGTGACTTCTAGAAATAAACTTTAACGGTTCAAACTTTTGTAGGAACAGGCTTAGTCTCATTATCTTAAATATTTTTTTTTTTTTAAATTTTCAATAAAATTTTATACGTGCACGTGTTCAAGTTTGCCTGAGGAAAAAATTTCTAGAATTTCTATTTATCTATGTTCGTTATTTAAACTAAATAAATTCCTAAATATACCGTAATTTTTTTTGAAAACTATATCTTCAATTTTCTAAGGGGGGTGTCAACGTTCACATTTTAATTCAATGGAGATTGAACACCCATTTCTGGAACAGTTAATGTTGAAAAAGTCAAATAAACCGAATTCGAATTATTTTAATTTTTTTTTACTTGATTGGTTTGTTGGTTTGGTTTTATGGCATATTAACCCTTGTAGGCTATTTAATGCCAAATCCTCTTTATACATGAATATTAAATATATATGATTTGATTTGGTTGAGTTTTATGGCATATCAATCCTTGTAAGTTATTTAATAACAAATCCTCTTTATACATGCATATTAGATATAAATGATTTAGTTTAGTTGGGTATTATGGCATATCAACCATTGTAGGTTATTTAATACCAAATCCTTTTAATACATGTATATCAAATATATGATTTCTACACACATTTTGTAGATAACATTTTTAGACATAAATCATTTATTTATACCCAATTAAATGATCAAACGGTTCTATTTTTAACAATTCAGTTTGGCATAAGTACACAGTTTAAATGTCGAACATTTGAACCATAGATAAGACCCTGTCAGGTGCTGCCAGTCCGGGTCAGAGTGGACTTGGAAGGGATGGCAATGAAGGGGTACTCCACATTCCCCAAAGTTGGAACCCTACCATCAGATTGTTTAGTGTCATATCCAGGACACACGTTGGAGGTGTTTTACTCCTCTGCAGAGATGTAGTTGGTGTATTCTACAACCCCATCCGACTGAGCCATTACTTCCAGGGTGTGGGGGGCATTTTTATGTACTTGTTCCATAAAAGAGTAATCATTCTACATTGAAATAGAATGTGAAAGTAACCCCATCCCCGCTTATAAAATACAACTTTTTCTTTTTAACGAAAAAAAAACATGACGTAAATTAAAGGGTCTAATTAGTTCATATGAGAAAAAAGATTTAAAAAATTACGAAAAAGCTTTTTCTTAGAGTACCAGAACAATTTCTTGTGTAGACCCCTATATTGTCAGACATGACACATTGAGCGTAGACGGAAGCATTGAAAAGTTAAGAAAGAATGACCTCTAATAAAGAAAAGGGGCACGATATCTAATAAAAAATGGGGGGTGAGAGAGTGGAGTACAGCGAACAAGTGCGAGGACAAGGTGAGGGGTTGGTTGGTTGGTTGGTTGGTTGATTTTACGGTGTATCATCCTTTTCGAGTCATTTAACACTGAATTACGTCATTTTGGTTTGGTTTGGTTTGGTTTGGTTTTATGGCATCGTAGGCTATTTGATGCCAAATCCATTTTTATACATATAAACAGTTCTTTTTCAAACCATTCGGTTTAACATAAGTACCCAGTTTAAACGTCAAAACCAGTTCTATTTCAACAATTCGGTTTAACATAAGTAAACTGTTTAGTTCTATTCAATTCAATGATAGGACTCTATCAGGTGCAACCACTCTGAGCCAGAGTGGACCTGGGAGTGATGGTAATAAAGGAGTACGCCGCCTTCTCTTAATTAAGCACTTAGAGACTGGTCTTGCAGAGGTCGCCAATTAAAGTGTCACCCACTTGATATTGAATTGGTTCGGTGTGGTTTCTTTGTTTAATGACATATCAACCATTGTAGATTATTTTAATGCTAAACCCTAGAAGAACAGTAGTGGTACTATTTAACCCATAGCTGGCTGGATAAGAAGGTTTATACATTTCCCAAAGGCATTTGACCTAAAGTGAACGTAATAGCGCAGTTGAATTTCGAACTCGCTTACTACGATTCTGCAGTCCATCGGTTTAATTCCCAGTCAAGGATGTTTGGGGTCACTTTGCTCAAAAGCAGGAATCCATGTCAACTTTTTCATCCACAGATATGGGTAAAATAAAGCCGACTGAATTTTCTCACCTTGCTGGGTAACCAGTCTAGCGTAGCATTGTAAACAAATTCTACTGGGGCGTGTAGTGATAGAATTCAACATCTCTTCTGTAACATTGATACACTTGATGAAGCTTGCCTTGATGGGTCTTGCAGAGGTCACCGATTAAAATGTCACTCACTTGAGATTGAACTGGTTTGCTTATCTGCGGGTAAAAAAGTTGACATCGATTGCTGCTTTTGGGCAAAATGAACCCAAACAACCTTGACTGGAAATTAAACCGATTCGGCGATCCTCTTTCCCGCCGGCTCAGTCAACTCGGGCTGCCGATTGCATCTCTGCAGAAGAGTAAGACCTCCCCACTCGAACCAGTGTCCTGGATATGACTCTAAACTGCATGGTGACGCTCAAGTCCGGGAGCTTTTAGGAATGTGGAGTACCCCTTCATTGCCATTACTCATTGGAGTACTCTGACAGGGAGTGGTAGTACCTTTTAAACTCTCAACTATTAATCAAATAGAAATATTTAATCATTTTCCTTACTTAGGGCCATTTAACTGTGTGCAAATGAATTATTATAGTTGAATTGATTTACGAATGTTAAAAACAACGAAACTTTATACTCTTTTACAGTGTATAAATAAAACTATTATTGCAAGTAACCATATGGGCAAACAAATGAGCCCTTGTTCGTATAAAAATTGTTACCTACAAACAATTCGTTTACAAATCATACATATTTAATGTATAAACAGGATTTAGCATTTAATAACCTAGAAGGATTGATGTACTTTAAGATACAGCCAACCAACCAACAGAAGCAATTTCTGTGCAAACAAAGGAGTTGGTTTAAAAATGTTACCTACAAACTATTTGCTAAGGTTTGGTTTAGTTTGGGTTTATGGCATTTCAACCATTGTAGGTTATTTAATGTCAAATCTTCTTTATATATATATATATATATATATATATTAGATATATATGATTTGGTTTAGTTTGGGTTTATGGCACATCAACCATTGAATGTTATTTAATGCCAGATCCATTTTTATACATATAAACAGTTTTTCAACCAATTTCAACCAATTCAGTTTAACATAAGCACACAGTTTAAATGTCAAAATAGTTGTAAAATAATCAACGATTCCCTAAAACTGAGCGAATGTATTCTCCATCCCCAGTTGATTGGTCCCATTGATTGCTTATAAATGCTCTGTGTGTGTGTGTGTGTGTGTGTGTGCCAACCCCTCTGCACGGGTAGGATGTGACATAAGGTCAATTTTTAATGAAGCTTAACAGTTTTTTTATTCAGAGTTTCCCCCCTCCTTGACTATTTGCTTAACCAAGACTAAAAAGCCGAGTCTACCCTATATTTTCCCCTATCTGAAGGGAGAATCATTGGATCCATACCTTTTCCATCGAAAGTAACGCTATGTGAAATGTAATCAGCATCGTCCTGGTTTTGAACTCGTGTCGCCGTGTCCATTTCCTACAACGATAACCATTACAATGTGTCTGTGTGTGCGTGCGTGTGTGTTTAAAAGAGAGAATGAATGACAATATTTTGACTTAAGTAACCCTCAAGTGTGATATGCCATAAAACACAACCAAACCTATTTCTGCGCTAATAACAATTTCGGCATCTGCCATTTGCTTTTTTTTTTTTTTTGGCGGGGGCGGTTAATTTTAGTGTCCTCCTCATGTAAAGGCCATATATTTCTGTATAATTCCAATTTTAGTCAATGTTATGCAGGTGCGAAATTTATTTGTAGATGCTAATATATACATTTATGTTATAAATATATCCTATTTACCAACCCCTCCGCTCGGGCAGGATATGACACAAGGTCAATTTTTAAGCGGAGTTTAACATGTTTGAATTCAGGGTTTTCCTTCTCCTAGACTAGTTGCCTAACCAAGGCTGAAGAACCTAATCTGTCCTACTATTTACCCATAGCTGGAGAGAGAATAATTGGATTCATACCTTTGCCAAGGGTATTAGTGCTATGTGAAATGCAATCAGTCTCGTCCAGGATTTGAACTCGTATCGCAGTGTTCATTTCCTACGACAATAAAAATTACACCACGGGCATTTAAGTTATAAATATATAACCAGCTTAATGCCGAGATAATGGAAAGTTAACTTCTGGAGTCCTAACTCAGTCAATAGCGCTTAGAATATGCTAACTGTATCCTCTACAGAGGAGTAAGATTTTTATAAAAAGTGGGGACTGGTATTCTGGATATGAATCTCGACAGCATCTAGTCCGGGAATTCCGGAGTGTGTATTGTTCAGTCAGCTGGGGCTGTATAATACACCAACTGCACCTTACCAGAGGGGTAACGGGTGCCTTGTACATGACACTAAACAATCTAATGGTGAGTTTCCAGTAATACTGGAGCTTTGGAGAATCCAGAGTACCCTTCCATCGCAATCGCTCCCAGGTCCACTCTGGCTTGGAGTGGGAGCACCTGATAGGGTCTAATCAATGAGTCAAATAGAACTAAACTGTCTACTGATGCAAAACTGAATTGCTTCAAATAGAACTGTTTTTGTATGCTAAACTGAATTGTATAAAATAGAACTGGCCATTGGCCTAATGAGTTGAGTGTTCGCCAATGGTCCTGGAGACTGGGGTTCAATCCCAGGTCAAGTCATACCAAAGACTCAAAAAATGGGGCTTGATGCCACCTTGCTTAACACTTAAGGTACGAATCAAGGGTAATCCAGAGAAAGGAGTAGCGCCCTCACCTACACCTCGGTGTAGTAGCTATAGAAAAGGGAGCCTTTACTTACTTATATGTATAGAAATAGATTTGGCATCAATAACCTAGAATGGTTGATGTCCTATTAAACCAAACCAAACCAATTCGGTGAGTGTAGAGCATTCCTTCATTGCCATTACTCCCGGTCAACTTTGACTTTGGATGGTTGTATCTTATTGGGATCCATCTGTAGGTCAAATAGATCTTTTAAAAAATTGTTCATATTCGATAAGACCGTGTGAAAAAAAAATTTCTAAGAAAAAAAATAGATATGAACGTAAAACTAAACGATAATTCCTCAACCTCTAAAAACCTGTTGACTGGGGCGGAAGAATACACCGACAGCATCTCTGCAGAACCCGCCTCCAATGAGAGTCTTGGATATGGCATTAAACAATCTTATGGCGAGGCTCCAGTAATGCTGGACCTTTGGGGAATGCGGAGTACTCCTTCATCGCCATCGCTCCCAGGTTCACGCTTGCTTGGAGTGGTAGCATCTGATAGGGTCCTATCTATGGATCAAATAGAACTGTTTAACGTTTACACTGAGTGCAAATAAATGCCTTGTTCTAAATTGAATTATTTGAAATAGAACTGTTTGATCATTTAACTCTGTGTAAACAAATGACTGATGTTTAATTGAATTGTTAGTGATACATAGCAATGTTTGGAATCACTTAAGTTTGTTGACTTATGTTTATACATGATATATATATATAAACCGGATTTGACATTAAATGGTTGATATGCCATAAAACTAACTTTCAAGGCATAAGATAACCCTAGACCGGTTGAAATGCCGTTTTGGAACCATTTAACTTTGTTGATTTATGTTTATAAATAATATATATATATATATATAAACCGGATTTGACATTAAATAACCTACAATGGTTGATATGCCATAAAACTAACTTTCAAGGCATAAGATAACCCTAGACCGGTTGAAATGCCGTTTTGGAACCATTTAACTTTGTTGAGTTATATATATATATATATATACAAGCCAGATTTGACATTAAATAACCTACAATGGTTGATATGCCATAAAACTAACTTTCTAGGCATAAGATAACCCTAAACCAGTTGAAATGCCGTTAAAATCAATCAATCAAGCAATCTGATGTCCCTAATTCACTTTCGAAATTGGTTAGTATTTTGAAAGCTAATTTGTAAGCGGCGTTCGATATTTTATTTTGTTTTGTTTTTTATTTTGGGTTTTTTGTTCTTTTGTTTTTTTACTTACGCGTAGATGCACATGCTTGTAAAATCTGTGAATCATTTCTTTGTCTACTTGAGTTTTATCTCTTTATCCCTGTCTCTTCTTTCTCACTTTCACTCTTCTTCATCATAAAACGTATCAACTTATCGCCTTTTTTCCCCTTTCTCTCACTGTTTTCCTTTTTATATCTCATTGATTTTCAAATGTTGAAGTGAGTCACTTGGTGTAGACAACGTAAGAACACGGCTAAGCCAAGAAATGTGACTGACTGAGACATTTTCAAATGATATTCATGTTTCAACATGTATAAATCGTTACGTCAACCTTCAACAGTTCAATACTTTCTTCTCCTTCCTCGATGTGATCATTACCAAAGCGAACGCAACAATCAACTATTTAAGACTCAATGATTTTTACGCCTGTGTGCTGTGTTCCAAAATACATTGGTCGATTTTTAATGTGTATAGCAGTTTTAAAAAATAAAAGACGCGAGAGATTTGGAGAACTAGAAAAATATTGATACCAACGAGATTTTAAAGATAAATTCATGATAGAAAATTCTCACTATAAAACCAGAAGTATGTGGCAACCAGTTACAATCGTACTCACTAACAACGGTCTGTAGACCTTGCTCGCTGACCACTACACCATGCAAGATGTCAAAGCTTTGCTTAGTCTCGTACACGAGTCTCAGGTTGCTGACACTACCTGCAGCTCCTCTTTCCGGTCATCCGCCGAAATAGTAAACTCATCGTTGCAAAACCTCGAAAGGGAATTTGTTCGTTAGTCATTATTTACTAAGCTCAATTTAACTTAGTTTTGGACAAGGTCAGAAGTATGGAACTGCCAGTGAGAATCGAATTCGTTGCTAGCCTAGCTCATTAACCACGATAGCAGGTGAAGCGCCCGACAAATATTTAGAATGTTGTTGACGACTGAGCCACACATTTACCTGCTGAGGCCTAAAGCTTTATGAAATTTGAGGCCCTTAAGTAAAGAAAAAAACGGAAAATAATTATATATATATATATATATATATATATATATAAGGCTCATTAAATAAGTTTCCAGACTTTTTTCGTATGGGCACTTTTATTGATACTACACACATGACCTTCGTCACAGCCTCTTTATATGTAAATATATATGTATACATATATACGTGTATACATACATACATATATATATATATATATATATATATATATATATACGTGGTGCATACGATAAGTTTCCAGACTTTTTTCTTATAGTTACTTTTATTGATAGTACACACATGAAACTCTAGTTCCCTTCGAAGTAATCTCCTCCGGCTGCAATGCACGTTTTCTGTTCCAACAACATCTGGAAGGCCCCATGGAAGTCCTCTTGTGTGAGCATGTCAATGACATTCGTCACAGCCTCTTTCATCTGCTCAATTGTCTCATAACAACATCCTCTGAGCTTAAGGGAATTACCAAAAGTTACAGGGAGCAAGGTCTGGACTATAGGGAGAGTGAGGAACTGTCTTGATGCCCATCTTGGTCAAATAGTCTGTGACAATGATGGAGTTGTAGACTGGTGCATTATCCTGGAGGAAATGCCACTGACCCGATTTGAAGACTGCTGGCCTCTTCCCTCGGAATCTCTTCCTGAACTCCCTTAAAACCTCAACATAGTAACCCTAACCCTAACCCTTTGGCCAATCAACTCTGGTATATTGACATCCTTACTCCTACTACACGTCTCATCATCCCTCACAGACTCCCTGCCTTCCTTGAATCTCTTATGCCACTCAAAAACTGATGCTCGATTCAGGCAAGATGCTCCAAAAGCAATCTGAAGCATTCCATACATTTCTGTGGCATTTTTTCCAAGTTTAAAACACAATTTTATGGCATATCATTCTTCTAAAGTGTCCTCACGTCCAGATTGCATTTTTGAAATTCACCAGCTGTGACAATCAGGCTATAGTAGGGTATATTCTAATTGCTGCTGTAGCTGTTGATTTGAACCTGAAATAATAAAAATTGGTCAGTCATCTCATAAGATGTAGAGTAATAATATACTGAATTTTCAGGAGTCTACAATTCTAAATGCCTGAACAAAAAAGCCTGGAAACTTATTGAAGATATATATATATATATATATATATCATCAACATCTTCATGTCGTGCCGCTAGCACGGTTATCCCTGACCCTCTCTCGCCACTTCTCCCTATCGTTCATCGCCTTCTAACGAACTGAGCACTCCAGTATCGCAAAATGTAAACAAACGAAAGCTAATACATAAGGCGTTATAATTACCGAGATGACGTAGGTCGCCTAATGCCTGAGTGGTAAGATACTAAGTCTACCGTAAAGTTAGGCGGGTTTCGATCCCAGCTTGAAGCATTCTGCGTGTCTAGCCACCCTAAAGAGTTGTGATATAATGAAACAGTCTGTCTGTGGATAACAATATATATATATATATATAGTAATAATTCTGAACACATAGTTGTAAATATGTATGCCCTATCAGCTGGTGTGGGGGGGAGAATACACCGGTTGTACTTTGGCAGAGGGGTGAAAAGCCCCCAACGATGCAACGATGGTCGTGGGAGGCGACTCGTAATGCTTGAGGACGAGAGATCCTGGTGGCTAAGCAATCCGTAACCCGCAAAGTGGTCACTTGACTTGCAACAGCCCGTACTGGGCTAGATTGGTGGTCGGAGGGACCCGTTCCGACCATTCGGCTGGTCATGTATGAGTGTCCCGACGGTATTTTTTAAATTGTTCTCACGGCAAACACCCAACTCTTTTTAACTTTTTAGGTACTAAAGTCATTGGCTGAGGGTCATTTGTGCTGAGATAGCAATACTTGAAACCATTTAACTGTGTGCAAGCAAATGATTAATGCCAAAGAGAAATATTAGTGTTAGATAAAAATACGTCAAATGTATTCTCAGTATAACACTGAACTGGTGCCCGTGGTGTAATGGTTATCGTCGTAGGAAATGGACACGGCGAAACGAGTTCAAATCCTGGACGAAACTGATTGCATTTCGCATAGCACTAATACCCTTGGGAAAGGTATGAATCCAATAATTCTCCCTCCAGCTATGGGTAGATAGTAGGGCAGACTAGGTTCTTCAGCCTTGGTGAGGCAACTAGGAAAAGGAAAACTCTGAATTCAAACCTGTTAAACTCCGCTTAAAAAAAACTGACCTTGTGTCATGTCCTGCCCGAGCGGAGGGGTTGTTAAATATGATAACACTGAACTGCATCTGATTGTGAGACTTCAGTGCTGACTTTAGGGGAATGTGGAGTACCTCTTAACTACCGGGAGTAGTGATACTCATGAGGGTCCCATTTCTTGATCAAATAGAAGTGTTCTATCATTCAATAAGGATTATTATTAGTTCTTTGAAACTATATCGTTAAATGCAAATAACTTGTATTATATAAGAAATCTCCATGAATAGAATTGCTGATGTTGATTAGCAATAGTTCAAACCATTTATAATTTTCAATATTAAAAAGAATTATGAGTGTTCGATAGCAATATTTGGAAGAAATGGTTAAAATTAAAAAGAAATATTTGTAGTTGTAATATTTCAAACCATGAAATTAAGTTTAAAAGATTAAGCTCCGATTCGTTTATAATGAATGCCTGTGCATAAGGCAAAAATGTAAACAAACGAAATCTACGACATAATACCTTATAATTCCCGAGCTGACGTGGTTCGCTTGCTGGCTGAGCGGTACGATGGTAAGTCAAGCATAAAGTTGGGTGGGTTTTGATCCCAGCTTCAAGCGTCCCACGTGTCTAGCCACACCGAAGAATTGTGCTACGACGAAACAGTATCTCTGGGGATGACAATATATATATTTATATATTTACTAATCTAGTATCTACCCGCATTCACGGTACCAGAAAAAAAAAAACGAAAAAAAACCCGCCAGGAACAAGAGATAAAAGTATCTCGAATCACCGCCCGGGGGAAAAGAAAAAATTATAGGTCAAAAAGAAAGAAAAGGCCAACCTCGTCCGACCCCTTGCAAAAAAATCAAGGGATACGTAGTCAGTTGGTCAAAGGAAAACTAAAAACCTTCCGCGAATCCTGCAATGATACAAAAACAAAAGTGTTCAACACGAATGGAGCCAATTATAAAATTAACTTAAATCGCGAGTCAGAAATCTTCTACAAAAGTTTCACCTTATCGGATCATCAGGAAGCCTAACTTCGAAATTAGGCTTCCTGATGATCCGATAAGGTGAACTTTAGTAGAAGATTTTCGACTCGCGATTTAAGTTAATTTTATATATTTATATATATATATATGGTTACCGATAAATATTTACATTTACAGGTATGTGAGTACATGTTTGAAATTCCTATATGTACGTATATATGCATTGATATGAATAAATACAGGGTGTAACGATAATATTGTCACCTTAGAAAAGTGGGTGTGGCAGCAGGACTCGGCGCCGGCCCACAAGTCCAAAGAGACCCAGAAGGAGTGCTACGACTTTGTACCCTTCTCTCACTGGTCCCCCTCCTCCCCCGACCTGAACCCGCTGGACTACTTCGTTTGGTCATACGTCGAGAACATCCCCAACACGACCTCCCACAACACTAAAGCCAGCCTGATCGCCGCCATCCGCTGAGTATTCGCCGAGCTTCCGCCGGCGCCTGTGGAAAAGGCATGCTCCTAATTCCGGATCCGTATCGAGCCAGTGATTGAGGCTGAAGGCAGCTACATTGAATAGACCTCAGCTCTACTACAAAATCAAGTTACCGGAATTGATTTTTTCAATAAAAGTTTTAAAATAAAGCTATAGTATTATTTTCTTTAGGACGACAATTTTATCGTTCCACCCTGTATATATATGCATATGTATGTATGCACGTATACATCTGCTTGCACAATCGCCTGGGACTGAATAATATATCAACTGCTTCTCAGCACAGGGGTAAAACCCCACCCTACCAAAAGAGCGTCTTGGATATGACCTTAAAAAATTTGATGGTGAGGTTCCAGGAATGCTGCAGCTTTGGGGAATGCCGAGTACCCCTTTATTGCCATCACACCCAGCTCCACTCTGTCCCGGAATGGTAGCACTTGATATGGTCCTATCAATGGGCCAAATAGGACTAAACTGTGTATTTATGCTACACTGAATTGCTTGAAATAGAACTGTTTTGACATTTAACCGTGTGTAAACAAAAACTACACATAAACAACACTGAATTGTTTGAAATAGATATGCTTATTTGTATGAATATGGATTTGGCATTAAATAAGTTACAAAGGTTGATATGCCATAAAACCCTAACCAATAAACAATAAAAAAGTTTACATCTGCTTGCATACGTGTGTGTGTATATATATATATATATATATATATATGTCAGCATAGACATGGGTGTATATATATATGTATGCATAAGAATATATAAATACGTGAGAGTGTATACATATATATGCTTATAAGTATTTAGATACGTTAATGTTATATATATATATATATATATATATATGAAGAGTAAGTAAAGGATAATTTCCCCTAGGTTTTTGTATTTCACATTTCTAATCATCCATCGTTAACTTAGAATTATTAATATCACCCCTCATGGCCCTGATGATGGTTCAGCAGAACCGAAACGCTATCGTGTCGACCCGTTAATAAATCATTCCTTCCACTTGGATCGTTGTTATCAGTTTTTCTACATATATATATATATATAAAAGTACGCGGATATATATGAATATTTTTAAATATATATATATATATATATAAGTATGGATATATATGTGTAAATATATATGCATATTGATGTAGGCATGAATGTTTTCTTAAATGTTGTACTATGGAACTTGTAGCAGAAAGGAGCATTGTAAGTCTTCTCGATAGGTTAAACCGACATATATATTGTTTTCAGAGATACAATCTCCTAAAGGACATTCAAATTGATATATAACGTTGTCTTTTTTGCAAAACTCCAATCGAGGGAGAGGAATTATTTTTAATGACTAAGTTGAAGGTTTTAGATTTATTATAGCATATAATAAGTTTTATTTTTTTATTAGGATCAGTGGGGAGTATGTTTCTATGAATCAATGTTTTTCATATTTTTTCATCTGATTTATAATTGTAGTGCATTTGGTTGCGGTAAAAAAAAAGTTTGATAAATGTTTGTTGACTGGGTGGAGTGATACAGTGTTTATTTTGTTGGTTAACATTTTAAATCATAAGTTTAATTTGTTCATCAACAATATAGTTAGGAAACCCATTATTGATGAGAGCCTGTTTTATGTTTTCTACCTCTTTATGAAATATTGTTTTGGAGGAGGAGATCAGTTTGTCACGGGATATCAGGTTATTAATAATTGCTTATTTTTTATCTGAAGGGGCATTCACTTTTAAAGTTGAGAGTACAGGAGTTATTATTAGAGGGTTTTGTGTAAGTAGAGATAGTGACGTTATTATTATTGTTAGTATCAATGAGAATATCTAAAAAGGAAATTTTATTCAGTTTTTGTTTAGTTCATGAATAAAGTTAAGAACTGAATTTTTTTGAAAGGTGTCTTGTAGTATGTTGATTTCGTTAATATTATTAGCAAGAATAAGTATCTCATCAACCTATCTTAGGTATATTGGAGTTTTTTTTAATGCTATTATATATCTTATTTTGAGTTCGGACATGTAGAAATTATAGAAGATCGGGCCCAGGGCAGAACCCATAGATACCCCATCTGTCTGAACGTAAATATCACCAAAATTGTCATGAAATGGAACTTCGGTAGTACAAGTTAGAAGTAGTTTCCGAAGTATATTCGGGTTGATTTTAAGAGGAGGGAGAGATGAGTTATTATAAATATTATTTATTATATCAATTGTTTCATTGACAGGTACATTAGTGAATAGATTTTCTATATCCAGTGAGGCTAATATACCATTATTGGGTTTAATTGTATGAAGAACTTAAATTAATTCATGTGTAGATTTTATGTTATATTTACTTGGTAAGTATGGTGAAATAAGTTGTTTTATTGTTTTTGTGAGTTCATAAATCAATGTAGGTATTTGTGATATAATAGGGGGCAGAGGATGATTAGGTTTATGTATTTTTACGGTCCCGTAAAGATAGCCGGGTTTATAATCCCCGATTATTTTAGGTAGTTTTATGCTATTAAGTTCGGCGTTATTAGCAGTGATTAGTTTATTAATTTTTGATTTTCGTTTGTTGGTGGGATTATTTAATTTTTGGAATTTTGTATGGTCATCGAGAATATTTTGTAGTTTTGAATGGTAGTCTGTTTTATTGAGTACAACAAAAATGTTTGTTTTATCTGCTTTTTTATGATGTTGGGATGATTGCGTAATTCTTTAGCGGCAATTTTTAGTTGATGAGTTAGTAAAGTAGGTTGTTTTTTATTGTATCGATTTTTGATGGCTTCAGCCTTCAGGAGATCACGGAATTCAGATTTGATTGAAATCACCTTTTTATCCCGGAGCTTTGAAATATTTTGGTGTAAAATTTCAATTTCTGTATTTTTTGTTGATGCTGGTATATCCTTGAAATAAATGGCAGTTGGATCCCAAGTTGAGAAAATCTTTTTGTTGTTGAGTTAAATTACAGTCCGAGAGACTGATATATTTGTTAATATTATTTGGAAGTTGTAAATGACCTTTGTAGAGGTTGTTGAGCTTTTTTTGAAGAGTAAGTTTGTGTTCGTAATCACTTTTGTTAATGATTACGGAAAGTCTGTTATTTAGTTCGTGGAGTTGTGCAGGTGTTATAGAGCTATCTAGTTTGTATCGTATTTTTTGTGATTCAAGATTAAGTGTATTGATGTTATTCTTACAGAGTGTAATTTGTCTCTTCACGAGATCACGTCTGTATTCCAAAGTGCTGTTTTATTTATGAGCAGCAGGATCATGGAGTTTAAAATCTATATATATTGTCAGTATATATATATATATATATATATATATATATAAAGTATATATTTATACATGTATATAAGTGCATATCCATGTATATGACTCCCTCTATATATATATATATATCAATCTATGTATACATGATGTGTGTGTATATATATTGTATATGTGTACATATATAACTATACATGTATATGTGTATGTCAATATGCTCATGTATACATATGTATTTATATATATATTCATGGGTATATATATATATATATATATATATATGCGTGCGTATATATAGATATTCGTGTGTGTGTGTGTGTGTGTGTATGTACACGCATATGTGTACGTATATAGAATACACATTTTTTAACCTTGAAATAATCAATCCCAAAAACATGAATAAGAACATTCCAGAAATTTCGGATCAAAATCGCATTAACATTGAAGTTACACTTTTATATTTTTCAACCTATCAGCTAAAAACACAAAATAAGAACATTCTAGAAAATTTGGCCGAGAAACTAATTAACAGAAAAAATTTTGGGGCCAAAATAAATAAGTAAATATACGAATCTGATTGCTCAAGAAATGTCCACGCGCTTGAATTTTAGGACCCGCAATAAAAGTTAACAAAATCCTATTTTTGACCCTCTTTAGTTACCCCAAAAAGTATAAATAACGAAGAATTTAGTTAACTAAAGCATTCCACTACCAGACAGAGAGAGACAAGGAATACAGACAACAGAAAGCCTCACACACAGGACACAGAGCGAAGAAGCATGCGACGTTCTTTGGCCAACTACCAATACGTGACACGTTGTCGCCAAAGACATAAACCACCAGAAAAAAACACACGTGTGAACTTACGGTCACACACATATATACACACATGCATACACATGTATGTAGGTAAAGTCAATTTTTATCCTTTCTACTTCGTGTAAAATCTTTACCAACGTGTAAACACGCACACACGGGCGAACAAATCATTTTTATTGAACTGGCCACACGTGTATTTTCTACATACACACACGCACATTAAATGAATATTGTATCTTAATTATTTTTATCATGTTTGTTATTATGATCATTAAATTGCTTGTTCCTTGATATTTGTTATTGTTACATTCCATTTGTTTACGCGCTTGTAAAATGTGTGTTGTATTTATGGAAACGAAACCTGAAAGTAACTCCCGTAAACTACAGAAGATACTTAGTCCTCCACATGTACATGCGTAAATAAACATATATATATATATATAGACATTTGTACATAAGAATATATAAGTGTATATATATTCGTGTGAGTATATATATCATTTGTATATATATATATATATATATAGGTTTGTATGAGTATATATAACATTCATTTGTGTATATATATGCGCGCGCGTGTGTGTGTGTGTGTGCATACCGCTGTGTATATACTTGTGTATGCGTATGTATATACATATAATGTATTTATCTGTATCTATCTATAGGAATATATTTACGCATATATACATCTGTATATATTTAAGTATATGTGTAAGTGTATGTATGTATGTATGTATGTATGTGTGTGTATGTATAATGTCTTTTTAAATCTATGCATTTTATATATACAAGTATGTGTGTCTATTTATCAACCCCTTTACTCGTGCAGGGTGTGACACCAAGTTAGTTTTTATGCGAGATTTGATAGTTTACAATTCAGTTTTCCTTCTCCTAATCAGTTGCCATAGGAAAGTTAATGAGCCAAATCTATTCTAGTATTTTAGCAATAGGAAGGGGAAGAATTGGATTATGATCATTCCCAAGAGAATTAGCGCTGTCTGAAATCTAAACAGCTTCCCTGAGGATATAATCTTGGATCGTCGTATCCATTTTCTACGATGATATCCATTACACCACATGCTTATATATATATATATATATATATATATATATATATATATATATATGTGTGTGTGTGTGTGTGTAAATTTGTATGCATATAAATGTATTCATTTGCATATATATATGTAAATATATATAAGTATATATATATATATATATGTACATATATGTATGTGTATGTATGTCTATATATATATATGTATATGCGTTTGTACATATATATATATATATATATATATATATATATATATATATATATAATGTACATGATTAATATCCAGTCGCCGCCCAAAGACCATGGGCGTGGATTATTCGTGTATAGAATATATGAGGTATTTCATATAAATCTGTGGGAGGGCTCGATGTATGGCTATTGTTATATATTCCTTTTCGAGTTTATATAATAAAATTTTCATAGAGAGGATGTATATATATATATATATATATATTATTTTTCACACTCAAATCAAAGGTCTAAGTCATGTGTAGAGACGAAGATTATATTCTTCGCCGAAATAAATTTAGGATGACAATTTAACCAGGTTTCAGTTAGAATGACAATTTAACTAGTTACTGTGCATTATATATATATATATATATATATATATATATATATATATATATATATCTGTGTCTGTGTCTGTGTGAGTATACCCAAAAATGAAAATAACACTGATATTTCATTTTCTAAGATATATTAACCAAAATTACATGAAAATATCTTGAAATTCTGTGGACCGAATTTGTCTAAAGAAATAGCCGTTGACTTCAATGACTGCTGTCATATTACTTCGGTGTCGACTGCAAGTTTTAAGGATGGTGCCCTTAATTATATTGATAAATGCTATCTTTATCCTTGTCTTCAGTTCACCTTTGCTATTATATCGAGATTTTTGGGGTCTCTCGCTCAACTGCGCCCCACACATCATTTAGGAGGTTGCATTCCGAAAAATTAGGCGGCAAGATATTAAGTGTGAAGTGATGCCAAATATTATCACAACATAAACTGTGTTGTACGGTACGGTGCAAAGTCTTGTGGCTAGATGTAGGTTGGTTGGTTGGTTGTTTTGTTTTGTTTTACTCTTTTTGGTTCATTTAACGCCGAATTAAGTCATTTTGATACAAGTTTCAAGCCATTCAGTTAATTATAAGTATAGTTTTTTTTTTTGTTTACTCACAGTTAAATGTAAAAAAAGGTCTATTTCAAACAATTCAGTTTAGCATAAGTACACAGTTTAAATGTCAAAAGCAGTTCTATTTCAAACTATTCAGTTTAGTCAACAAAGTTAAATGGTCCCTAGTATTGCTATATATCCCTAAAAATTCAATTAAACATCAGTCATTTATTTATACACTGTTAAATGTCAAAAGAGTTATATTTCAAACAATTCAGTTTAACATAAGCATACAGTTTAGTTCTCTTTTACCCATAGATAGGACCCTATCAGGTGCTACCACTCCGGGCCAGTGTGGAACTGGGAGCGCTGGCAATGAAGAGGTACTCCGCATTCCCCAAAGCTCCAGCATTACTGGACCCTTATCATCAGATTGTTTAGTGTCATATCCAGGGCACTCGTTGGAGGAGTCTTACCTCTCTGCAGAGATACAATCGGT
>OY757921.1:74768382-74900882 GCA_963585895.1 Sepioteuthis lessoniana | reverse complement strand
CAGGACTTGTTCAATATTGCTCTCAACATTCTTGTGTAGTTGCCGTCAAGTTTCTTCTCCAGCTGTTTAGTTAGCGTCCATGTAGTGCATCCATATAGTAGTATCGATACAACCGCTGCCTGGAAGAAACTGCGCTTCATTTCATCGGTCAGGTCTGATTTCCATATGATTGAGAGCCTATCTATAGCCGTCCATGCTCTGTCTTATTTATCTATTTATTATATATATATTTTTAACGGGCTAATTTTATTCCTTCAAGCGAAATTTAAATCATAAAAAAGTAGTTTACGTCCAAACATTTTTGATCACATCCGTTGTGATGACCCCGAAACCTGAAAAGAAATTTTCTGACTCAGTAGTCATTCATATATATATATATATATATATACAAACACACATATATATATGTGGGTGTATATATATGCGTGTGCGTATATATATGTGTGTGTGTGTGTGCGTGTATATATATATGTGTGTATATATATGTATGTACATATATGTGTGCATATATATGTATGTATATGTATGTATATATATGCATGTGTATATACATGCATATATATATATGTGTGTGTGTGTATATATGCGTATATATGTATATGTGTGTATATATATGTATGTATACGTGTGTATCTATATGTATATATGTGTGTATATATATGTATATATATGTGTATGTATATATATATATACGTATATATATGTGTATGTATATATATGTGTGTGTATAAATATATGTATATATATATGTGTATTTATATGTATATATATATGTGTGTGTATATATATGTGTGTATTTATATGTATATATATATATGTGTGTGTATATATATGTGTGTATTTATATGTATATATATATATGTGTGTGTGTATATATATGTGTGTGTGTTTACATGTATAGATATAAGTGTGTGCGTATATATATGTTTATATATATATAATGTGTGTATATATATGTATATGTATATCTGTTTGCATGTATATGTATATATGTGTGTGTGTGTGTGTGCATATATATGTCTATATATGTGTGCATATATATGTGTATATATATGTGTGTATACATATTTATGCATGTATATGTGTATATATATATGTGCATGTATATGTGTGCATATATATGTGTATGTATATATGTGCATATCATATTTACCAACCCCTCCGCTCAGGCAGGATATGACACAAGGTCAATTTTTAAGCGGAGTTTAACAGGTTTGAATTCAGAGTTTTCCTTCTCCAAGACTAGGTGCCTCACCAAGGCTAAAGAGCCCAGTCTGCCCTACTATTTACCCATTTACTATTTACTATTTAGGGAGAATAATTGGATTCATACCTTTCCCAAGGGTATTAGTGCTATGTGAAATGCAATCAGTCCCGTCCAAGATTTGAACTTGTGTCGCCGTGTCCATTTCCTACGACGATAACCATTGCACCACGGGCACCATAAGTGCATATGTACGTTTGTATATATATGTGTGTTTTTATGTATATATATGTGCATATATACGTACATATATGTGTACATATATATGTATATATATGTGTAGATATATATGTATATACACGTGTGCATATATATATATATGTGTGACCATATATATGTATACATATATATGTGTGCATATATATGTATATATGTGCATATGTATGTATATATATGTGCATATATATGTGTATATATATATATATATATATAAATGAATATATATATATATGTGTGTGTGTGTGTGTGTGTGCATATATATATATATATATATGTGCATATATATGTACATATAGATGTGTGTATATGTATTTATATATGCGTGTGTGCATATATATGTATATATGTGTGTGTATATGTATATATGTGTGTGTATATGTATGAATATATATATATGTGTGTGTGTGTGTGTGTGTGCATATATATATATATGTGCATATATATGTACATATAGATGTGTGTATATGTATGTATATATGTGTGTGTGCATATATAGGAATATTTATGTGTGTGCATATATATGTATATATATATATATATGTGTGTGTGTGAGTGCATATAGATGTATATATTTATTTGTGTATGAATATGTGTGCGTTCATGAGCATATATATAGATGCTTGTGTGTGCATATATATGTATATATATATATATACATATCCACAGACAAATCTGTTTCGTTCTATCAAAACTCATCAGTGTGGCTCGACAGTACCTTCTCGTAGCTGGGATCGAAACCCTGGTTGACTCAAATGCCAAGCCAAAGCTTCTAACCATTCAGCCACGAGGAGCCAATAGCTGCGAAGTAAATTTTAAACAGTTAAGAATCACAATTACTATTGTTTACATACATCCATTCAACGGCTGCCGAGACCCCAATTCATATACGAAGAGGCTTGCAATGAACGCTAATGGCAACACGATTACTTCTTCACCAGAGAACTCAACCCTACGGGGGTAGAGGAGTATATATCTCTATAGTCATCCACAGACAGATCTGTTTCGTTCTATCAGAACTCAGTGTGGCTAGACAGTAGCTGCCCGTAGCTGGGATCGAAACCCTGGTTGACTCAAACGCCACGCCAAAGCTTATATATGTTTGCATATATGTGTATATATATCTATATATATGTGTGCATATATGTGTATATGTATATATATGTTTGCATATATATGTCTATATGTGTATATATATATATATACATGTTTATATATATATGTATATATATATATATATGTGATAACATATATATGTATATATACATATATATGTGTTTACATATATATGCATATATACATATATATATGTTTGGTGCCTTCAGTAAGTTTCCAGACTTTTTTGTACAGGCATTTAACATCGTCGTAGACTCTCAAAAATTCAGTATGTTATTGCTATACATCCTATGAGATGACTGACCAATTTTTATGATTTCAGGTTCAAATGAACAGCTACAGCAGCAAATTGGAATACACCCTACTAAAGCCTGATTGTCACAGCTGGGGAATTCCAAAAATACAATCTGGACTTTAGAAGAACTTTATGCAAAAAATTCTGTTTTAAACTTGGAAAAAATGCCATGCGATGAAAGCTGGATCTACTACTATGACCCAGACACCAAGAGACAGAGTTCCCAGTGGAAGCATGCTGGCTCTCCCAGACCCAAGAAGGCCAGACAGAGCAAATCCACAAGCAAACTTTTGGTGATCCCTTTTTTTGACAGCACTTGCATGATCTACATGCACTGGGTTCCCACAGGACAGACAGTTAACAAGGAATGCTATGTTGAGGTTTTAAGGGAGTTCAGGTAGAGATTCCGTCGGAAGAGGCCAGCACTCTTCAAATCGGGTCAGTGGCATTTCTACAAGGACAATGCACCAGTCCACAACTCCATCCTTGTCACAGACTATTTGACCAAGATGGGCATCAAGATAGTTCCTCAGCCTCCCTATAGTGAAGAACTTGGTCCCTTGACTTATGGTTATTCCCTAAGCTCAGAGACTGTCGTTATGAGACAATTGAGGAGATGAAAGAGGCTGTGACGAAGGTCATTGACACGCTCACACAAGAGGACGTCCATGGGGCCTTCCAGAAGTTGTTGGAACGGCACAACAAGTGCATTGCAGGTGGAGGAGATTACTTGGAAGGGGACTAGAGTTTCATGTGTGTACTATCAATAAAAGTGCCCATACCAAAAAAAGTCTGGAAACGTATTTAATATATGTCCATGTACATATCTACGTATTTAATATATGTACATATATATATATATATATGTATTTATTAATATGCAAACTCTTTTCATTCGGTATATTTTCTTCTTGGTCGGTAAACCCTTCCCTAAACCCGCTATTCTTAAGGGCTTTCTTATATATTTTACTACTTTCTTTGAATATTTTCTCGTTAGCGGATAATCTCCTTATTCTCATTTTTACTGCTTTGTGGACTTGCTTAATTATGCCTTTCGGGTGATTTGAGTATAGATTAATATAGGAAGGGTACTGGTCCATTTTAAGAAAGTGTTTATATGTGAGGTTCGAGAGGTTTAGAGTCACATCCAGGAAATTAACTATCTGATTATTTGATGAAATTTCTATTTTGAATCCTAAGAACTTAAATGCCATTATAATCTTCTTTTGTATGCGCAAGCTATGAGGGCCATCACTATTAGGGATATATATTATCCCATCATCATGATATAAACTGGTCCGGGCTAACTATCCTACGAAGTGTATCTAATATATATAGACCCACAATGTCTGCTATTTGTGAAGAATCATAAACTCCCATAGGGACATCAAAAATTTTCGGAGCCAGTTTTTACCCACGTGGATCTATTATTTTTAAGAACTGTTTTTCTACCAGCTAGAATTATTTCGTATGGTTCTTAAGTTATTTCTACATATTTTCTGGTGTAGTTAATGCTATCAATTAGAGTATTTTTTTGTTATTGAAGGATAAAAGTCAATAATATCGAATTGAGTAAATGTTGCCTTGCTCTTATTTTTAATTTTCTTAAACCATTCAATGGTGTCATTCGAGTTATTCCAAAGATTACTATAGTTAGCCTTTTTCACATTAGTTACAATATTTTGAATAATATTTTTCTATACTTTTTCTAATTCTGTTTTAGCTGGATTAATCTGTCTAGATCGTAATTTGTTCTCAAAATTAGGCTTATGGTTCTTAAATAGAATGTAGGCATCTTTCTTTTTAAATTTCCCTAACCTATCTTCAATATGTAATTTACTAGCAAACTTACAGGTATCGTTATTTATTTGGTCAATAGTGTGATATTTTAAAGGAATTAATAGGACAATTTTAAGCAAGATAACATTAGGCGAATAGAAGCTGGAAAAGAAATATGACATAACAAACTCGTAGAAGACACTGCAAATAACAACTTCGACCACGTGGGAACATTAAAATATGTCAATCTTTTACTACACATAGATATACACCTTCAACGTGTCAAATATATCATAAATGAACAGTCCATGAACATAAATGTCTTTCTTCTTTTCTTTTCTTTCGTTTTCCTTCAAATTGAGAGAGAGAGAGAGTATATAAAATTGGGTATAAGGAGAAACAGTCCCAAAGTCACTTATCTTATTTAGATGGATTCCTGTGGAGAATCTTTCTTCTTTTACGGGCTGACAGACTTTATCTTATTTTTAGTACTGGCTTGAAGATACGGCTCCTTCGTGTCCGAGATATTTTTTTGTCTTCTTCTACCCGGAATACTTGGCTTTGGTTCCGTCCGCCACGAACCCTGTCCAACCACTAACTTTGTCTTTTCCTTTTTTTCGCTGACGGGAAGAAGGTGCCACTTCCGTTTTTAGGGTCCCAGCCAATCATTTGGCTTCTACCTTCTTCCTTCCCGTGTCAGGCGACCCGAGGGAGGTCACCAAGTACAAACATCTGTTCTTAACGGTCATTCTTTGACGGCTTGCTACTGTTAATTCGAACACGAGGATAGTAGTAATTTTATTTCTATCGTCTCAGTGGGATACCACGTGACAATAGTGTTATTATGGTCTATTTTGAATTGTCCCTAATCTTATTCCTTAGAATTTCTTGGTATTTTGAGGGTTTAATTTTATACATGTTTTTAGATTTATCCACCCTCACCCATATGCAGTTAGAACTTTTTACTTCTTTTATATCCTTCTTCAATTTCTTTTGAAAACTATTATAGTCTCTCCTAAATTTAATCTTCCTAATTAATTTAAATAAGTCCACCTCAAACGGGTCAAGTAGTTTATTATTTAGAGGTGTATTCTGGGATTTGAGGTTGTATACCTCTTTTTTCGTACAGTCACTATCTTCAGATGAGTCCAGGTTGAAGAAGGCCTTCCATCATATTCATGTTTTTTAGTGAGTATTCCGGAGTAAAAATTTCAATTTTCCGAAGTGGTAAAGTTTCTGATATTCCGTTCTTTGGTGGAATTTTCCAAAAGAGCTCAACTAATTAGGAGCATTATTCAGTCAAGTTAAGCTGGGGTCGGGAATAATTCTGTCAGGACAATTAAATTATTCAACTATGAACATTTAAATCTTCCTGGTAAAGAGCTCAATGTAACTGACATCACAGAGCAACAATTCCTTTAAGAAAAACAAAACCCGGTCACATTAGAATTATAAATTTATTTCCATCCTGATATGGGTATTGATATGAATCAATAACACCAAAAATAACCGGATTTCTTCAGATCCAATGGATATAATTTATACAGCCAGAATAGACATAGGAGGGAAGAGTGGGAGGTGGTCGAACAGAGGTGATGAGTTTCCTTCCCATTTCACCCACTTCCGGTTTTTCTTTTGTTACTGGTCGGAAACACAATAAAGTAACTAGACGTTGGTTCAACTTCACATTCTATAGTAAATTAACTTACATTTTAACTTACATTTTAACATAATTCTTCAGATTTAACAATGATTTAAGGAATTACAACAATTCTTATTGACCATCAGCAAAGATTACTGTAATACTTATCTTAAATTCAAAATTTCAAATGTTAAATTTTAAAATTTATCTTCGTGCCCATTTATTCGGTTACCTTTCCACTGAAACATAAATTCGTCCACCTCACATGGTGGGTTCACATTTTATTTTATTCATTTCACCTCAAATCTCAATTTAATCCTATTTTTATAATTAATCAAACTTTATCTACGATATTGATCTATAGCTTAAATTATATACCTATATTTACATCTAGCTATTAAATCACATCTCTGATTTAATAATTTTTCTGGGTCTGGGTATAGCATAATTTTTATTTTTTATTCTAGGCACAGGTTACATCTACCATCAAAGAATTTTCGAGTATTCGACTTTTTCAATATATACTATTTACCAACCCCTCCGCTCGGGCAGGATATGACACAAGGTCAATTTTTTAAGCGGAGTTTAACATGTTTGAATTCAGAGTTTTCCTTCTCCTAGACTAGTTGCCTAACCAAGGCTGAAGAACCCAGTCTGTCCTACTATTTACCCATAGCTGGAGGGAGAATAATTGGATTCATACCTTTGCCAAGGGTATTAGTGCTATGTGAAATGCAATCAGTCTCGTCCAGGATTTGAGATCGTGTCGCCGTGTCCATTTCCTACAACGATAACGACTACACCACGGGCACCTTCAATATATACTGTATGTATATATACACACATATATACACACAGGCATATATATGTATATATACATACATATATATATACATATATATACATACTTTTATATACATAGATATATATATACATACATAAATATATTCATACATATATATATATACATACATGCATATATATATATATATATACAAACATTCATATATATATATATATATATATATATACATATGCACATACATATTTATGCATATATACATAGATATTTATAAATATATGCATACATACTTATACATATACGAGAATAATTAAATAAGTTTCCAGCTGTTCATTAACTGTTCATTTGAACCAGAAATCATAAAAATTGAACTGTCATCTCATAAGATGTATTGCATTTAACATACTGAATTTTCAAGAGTCTACGATAACTTTAAATGCCTGTACAAAAAAAGCCTGGAAATTTATTGAATGCACTGCGTGTATATATGTGTGTGTGTGTGTGTGTGTGTGCATATGTATGTATACATGTATATGTCTGTATATATATATATATATAGACATATATATATATATATGTATGTATGTATATACATGTACGTATATATATGTAATATATGATTAAGTATGTATAGACGTATGTATGTATGGATGTCTATATATATATATATATATACCTATTTATATGTTGTATATACATATAAAAGTATGTATATATATATATATGTAATAAATGTATGTATGTATATATTTATGTATGTGTATATATATATATGTACGTGTATATATATATATATATACACTTATGTATATATATATATATATGTGTATGTGTATATATACGTAGTTTTGATCGTTTGAGCTCTGTAGCTGATTTTTCGAACACTAAGGCCAGGGCTCCAACCTCAGCAGGACGCGCCCTTTTTTTACCTGCGCGAATGTGCTATAATCAAACGGGGGACATCTCCACTCTAGAAGGAACCGCTCTGAAACTAGTAGACAAATTCACTTACCAAGGAAACAGCGTCGAATCAACCGAAAAGGACATCGAAACGAGGTTAACGAAGGCATGGACAGCTATCAATAGGCTATCGATTATATGGAAATCAGACCTAACCGATAAAATAAAACGCAGTTTCTTCCAGGCAGCGGTCACATAGATACTGCTATATGGATGCACTACATGGACGCTAACAAAACGGCTCGAGAAGAAGCTAGACGGCAATTACACAAGAATGCTACGTGCAATCTTGAACAAGTCCTGGCGGCAACACCCCACAAGACACCAACTGTACGGCCACCTTCCCCCTATCACGAAAACTATTCAAGTTAGACGAACCAGACATGCAGGACACTGCTGGAGAAGCAGGGACGAACTCATAAGAGATGTACTCTTATGGACCCCCACACATGGCCGTGCAAAAGCAGGAGGACCAGCACGAACATACATTCAGCAGCTATGTGAGGATACGGAATGTTGTCCTGAAGACCTACCTAGGGCGATGAACGATAGGGAGGAGTGGCGAGAGAGGGTCAGGGATATCCGTGCTACCAGTGCGTTATGATGATGATGATGATGATGATATATATGTATGTATATATACATATCTATATGTATATATTCACGTATGTATATATATATGTATATATATATATATACATGTATGTATATATATGTATGTATGTATGTATGTAAATGGACAAATATATATATATATATATATATATAAGCATACATATCGGTGTGTATGGATATATATTTATGTATGTATATGTATATACATGTATGTATGTACATATATATATGTATGTATGTATGTGCGTATATATATGTATATATATATAAGTATATAAATGTATATATATAAATGTACATATGTATACATATTTATATACATGTATAAATATATGTATATATAAATCTATATATATATATATGCACGTATATATATGTATATATATATATGTATATAAGTAAATTTATATATATATATATATATATATATATATATATATATTATAACAGTGTCGGTTGTCACTAAATCACTTTGTGGGTTTGTGTTGAACCAAGTGCAATATAATATGGAGTGCTCAATATCTAGGATAGGGCTATTTTATGATAATGATGATAAATAAATATATATTAGATACATATATTTAATTCATGGAATTTAGACTGCGACTCCTGGATCTCATGGACTATTTTCCAAAATAAGAATTATCAGCCAGTTAAGAAAATTAAATGAATCGAAAATCGAATAAATACAGTCAAAAAACCGTTCGGATTTTATATGATTTTTTACGCGTTATTGCAAGTGTGTGAGTGTGTGGGTGTGCGTGGTTGTGTACGTATGTTTGTGTCGATTTTATTTGCATATTAAAGAGTGTGTGTATTGGTTTAAGTGAAGTTACAAATGAAGCGCGTGGTTTAACCGGATGTAAATTCGTAGGTGTATCTTAATTTTTCGCCACATTATTTATTTCCGTATGTGTAGGTGACTATATCTAAAGAACAAAACATTATCATTGCATGTCGTGGGGAATGAATAAAAATTTGTACATAGATATATGTGTATATAGATATATGCGTATATATATGTATATATACGTATGTATGAATGAATATATATGTATATATACGTATGTATGAATGAATATATATGTATATGTATATATATGTATATGTTATATATATGTATTATATATATATATATATATAGTTCTGTATGTATATACATATATATGTATAAATATATGTATATATATATGTCTGTGTGTATATATACGTATGTATGTATGTACGTGGTGCATTCAATAAGTTTCTAGACTTTTTTTGTACAGGCATTTAAAATTGTCGTAGACTCTTGAAAATTCACTATGTTATTGCTATACATCTAATGTGATGACTGATCAATTTTCATGATTTCAGGTTCAAATCAACATCTACAGCAGCAATTGGAATACACCATACTAAAGCCTGATTTTCACAGCTGGTGAATTTCAACATTGCAATCTGGACGTGAGGACACTTTAGAAGAACGATATGCAATAAAATTGTGCTTTAAACTTGGAAAAAAACGCCACAGAATCGTATGGAATGCCTCAGACTGCAGTAACCGAGCATCAGTTTTTGAGTGGCATATGAGATTCAAGGAAGGCAGGGAGCCTGTAAGGGATGATGAGGTGTGGAAAGAGTAAGGAATCAATACACCAGTGTTGATTGGCCAAAGGGTTAGGGTTAGGGTTACTATGTTGAGGTTTTAAGGGAGTTCAAGAAGAGATTCCGTCGGAAGAGGCCAGCACTCTTCAAATCGGGTCAGTGGCATTTCCACCAGGACAATGTACCAGTCCACAACAACATCCTTGGCCCAGACTATTTGACCAAGATGAGCATCAAGACAATTCTTCACTCTCCCTATAGTCCAGACCTTGCTCCCTGTGACTTTTGCTTATTCCCTAAGCTCAGAGGCTGTCGTTATGAGACAATTGAGGAGATGAAAGAGGCTGTGACGAAGGTCATTGACACGCTCACACAAGAGGACTTCCATGGGGCCTTCCAGAAGTTGTTGGAACGGTACAACAAGTGCATTGCAGGCGGAGGAGATTACTTGGAAGGGGACTAGAGTTTCATGCGTGTACTATCAATAAAAGTGCGAAAAAGTCTGGAAACGTATTTAATGATCCTCGTATATATATATTTATACTGGCATAATAGTTTCGCCAATCGCCTGGTAGACTGGGGATCAATTATAGGTTGAGTCATACCAAAGACTCAAAAAAATTGTACGTGATGCCTTCCTGCTGAACACTCAACATTATAAGGTACGGATCAAGGGTAAGTGGATCAATCCAGAAGTCGCGGCCTCCTCCACACTTAGTTTAGTAGCTATTGAAAAAAAACCTTCGGGTCGCCTTAGATATACTTATATATACTCACACGCTCACCTATATACATATGTATGTATAAAATATATATATGTGAATGGATATTTTATAACTGTATGTATATATTAAATGCATGGATATATTTTTTACACTTAAGTATGGATATATATATATTTTATGAATGGATATATATTTTATTTTATTCACACACTGAAGAAAGTGCGCAGAATCGCCTCGTCCCTGATGTTCTTGGGGTCCTTACAAGTTTCGGGTCTTCCAATTCACGCGTACTGAGCAAGGTTTGGTTCAAGATAACAGGTAAACAAAATCCTACAGAAAAATAAGTCTTACAAAAAAATCTTTTTTCCTCCCAACCTTCTTTATGACGATAAGTTAAAAAAAAAACTCGAGGAAATACTAAACCAGACAGTCGTAGTTAGACGCTGACAGTCATCATACGAGTAGATACAATCTTTGAGGGAAACCAATCTTGATACTGTACGCAATAGAATTTTTTTTTCTTTTCGTGTTTTCCCTTCCTCCCTCTTTTTTCTTTTCTTTGTTTTCCTTTTATGTTTTCTTTCTATAAGAATCTTTGTACAAATGCTTACATTCGATTATATACAAATATGTACATTGGGGAAAACAAACCCTTCCCTGCATTTCCACTTTTCCAAACCCTTTCTATTTACTATCAAATACCTCCACACTTGTTAGTCTGTTGTACTCCATGGTTCTGATCTTTTATTCCATAACCATCTCGACGCTTTTTCAGCAGATTCTGAAATCGCTCTGATGGCCTTTCTCTTTTTTTTCTCCTATCATAACTAGTCGATTTAGAATTCTGCATACTGATCTTCCCGCGAAACCCTAGCAGCTAACTTCTATTGGATAACTTGCTGTTTTTTTATTTATTATACTTATATTGCTCTACTAGCTCCTGATATTTTCCGAGCTTTCTTTCGCAGGCCACATCGATGTTTTCTCCCACGGGACTGTCAGTTCTATCAGCAGCACCTGCCTTGTTTCGGTTGACCTAAGAATTAAATCCAGTCGCAGGGTTGTTGTTGCGATCTGCTCTGGAACCTTCAATCGTTCCCCGATGTCAACTCTCCGCTGCCAGTCTTGAGCGGTAGATAGCAGGCAAGAGTCGATTTTACATGCAGAGGGGATGGGGTCATTCGCCGGCTTTAACGAAATTAATCGGCCTTGCCTCCGGCTTGTAGTTGTTCTCGCGGATTGCAGGCATCCAATGTATCGGCCACCGTCCTAAGTACCTGGTCGTGTCTCCAACGGTACTTCCTATCACCTTCCATCACTCATCATCATGACCCTCTCTCGCCACTTTTCCCTATCGTTCATCGCCCTAGGCAGGTCTTCAGGACAACATCCCGTATACTCACATAGTTGCTGAGTGTATGTTCATGCTCGTCGTCCTGCTTTTGCACGGCCATGTGTGGGGTCCATAAGAGTACATCTCTTATGAGTTCGTCCCTGCTTCTCCAGCAGTGTCCTGCATGTCTGGTTCGTCTAACTTGAATAGTTTTCGTGATAGGAGGCAAGTGGCCGTACAGTTGGTGTCTTGTGGGGTGTTGCCGCCAGGACTTGTTCAAGATTGCTCGCAGCATTCTAGTGTAATTGCCGTCTAGCTTCTTCTCTAGCCGTTTTGTTAGAGTCCATGTAGTGCATCCATATAGCAGTATCGATGCGACCGCTGCCTGAAAGAAACTGCGTTTCATTTTATCGGTTAGGTCTGATTTCCATATAATCGATAGCCTATTGATAGCTGTCCATGCCTTCGTTAACCTCGTGTCGATGTCCTTTTTGGTTGATGCGACGCTACTTCCTATGTAAGTGAATTTGTCTACTAGTTTAAGAGGGGTTCCGTCTAGAGTGGAGATGTCCCCCGTTTGATTATAGCACATATATTCCGTTTTGTGTGCATTGACATAGAGGCCTATGCCTGCGGCTGCTCGTTCCAAACTATGCAGTTATGTTTCGGCTTGGTCGGGTGTATTTGCCAGTATCGCTATGTCATCGGCGTAGTCGGCGTCGGTAATTGTTTTTGCGGGGTACCTTCTGCTTCTTAATGTGCCTTAATATGCCTTTTCTGGTACACAGTGGACACGATGGTATTCCGCTCTTCCCCCAAGTAAATAAATTCGCCGGACTTGGTAGTACATCATAAACTGATTGCACTAGAAATTTCAACCGACTTGCATCGGCGTGCCAAATATCTGACCAGCTTATTCTTTTCACAAAGTTTTCCCATCGCGTCCATGCTCCTTGCCGGGATAGTCCCACCATTTGCCTCTTTTTCCTTCCTCGACGCTAGCGCGAACCTCTTCCTGAATTAGGTTCCGTCTCTGCTTCCTGTTGGCTTTGTGAATTTGAGTACTGGGGAAGTAGCCCAGGCCAGCTTGACCTATCACCACCGTCCCCACGTGAGCCTTCTGCCTTAATCGCTCCTCGGCATTCTCCAGTTCTTTCTTTGCACTCCATTTACCTCCTGTGCGAACTTCAATGCCAGCTGCCACAACTGTTGGATCTTTCTAGTCCCTCTACAACATTGCTTCTTTCGTTCATGAGACTACAAATTCCTCCATCAAGCCTTTAAAGGGGTGTTGCAGTGCATCTGAGGTGCCATATAATGCGGCACTACTCAAGCTTCTAAGAAGCCCCAACCATCATCGGGGGTAGCAGTTGATTTTCCTTTCCATAGCTTCCACGATTGTCATTGGGAAGTCATAAAGGAATAACGGCCACAGAATCCTGGTGGGTACTGCCTGCTGATATATAAATGCTTTGAAATGGCCCGGTAAGCCGGACTTGTCCACTCTGGCCAGCTCCAGGTCGGCTACCGCAGCTCGGATAGTATTGGTGTCTCTCAGTGTGATGTTGAAGATCTTTCCTAGGCTCTTTACGGGGCACACCGACGAGGTGGGTATCATTGTACCCGCTATTGAAAGATGGGATTTGTCCGCTGTTCTCCCTTTCTTCACGACGAACAACCTCGATTTAGCAGGTTTGATTTTCATACTCACCCACGCTATCAGTTTTTCAAGGCTGCGTTGGGTCCACCTGCTCCCCATAACTGATGTAATAGTAACAGCAGGTCGTCCATGTATTCTCTGATCGGGGGCTGGCGCACTCCCGTCTTCATCATTAGACCTCGACACTCAATCTCAGCCGATTTCAAAATCATATTTATGGCCAGGGTGATGAGGGTATCAGCCAGTAATGATACCCCTCTCGAATCTATGCCAGTCGGAAATTAATATCCTGGATGAGATTCTTACCTGAAAGTTCTCATAATAGCCCAGGATTAATTCATTGATTTTGCCAGGTACATGATGTCTCTTTAGGGCTTCCTCTACCAATTTATACGGGATGGAACCGTATGCGATCGCAAGGTCCAACCACAAGACAGCGAGGTCACCCCTACCTTCTCTGGCTTCCCTCAATATCTGGGTAACGACTCCAGTATGTTTGAGAAATCCTGGAAAACCTGGAATCCCTCCCTTCTGTACTGAAGTGTCAATATAATTATTCTTCAACAGATACTTGCTCAGTCGTCGCGATAAAATGCTGAAAAGATTTTACTTTCAGTACTCAACAAAAATACTCCTAAATTACTCTATCTCCCGTGGAGTTTTCTTCTTTGAGGATTCACACACCCTCTGCAAATCTCCACTTGTCTGAAACCCTTACCCATTCGCCATATCACCTTTATTATCTTCCAAAGAAGCTGGAGGAGACCAGGGCAGCGTTTATAAACGCTGCATGGAACCCCACTAGGTCCTGGAGGGGAGGCTGACCGAGCTGCCTTCACTACTTCTCTCACTTCCTTCCAGCAAGTTACTTCTAAGTCAAAGTTAGTTTTTGGCAGGTGCTGCCTAATGACGGTTTCCAGATGGCCTAGTTCCTTGTCCTTGCCTGGATCATTCAAGTTATCTCTGAGATAGGTATTCAACTCTTCTGTCGGGCAATTTAGCTGGCCGCTTCG
This sequence comes from Sepioteuthis lessoniana, assembly GCA_963585895.1. NCBI lineage: Eukaryota > Metazoa > Mollusca > Cephalopoda > Myopsida > Loliginidae > Sepioteuthis > Sepioteuthis lessoniana. Next base: position 74,885,878 of record OY757921.1, on the reverse strand, counting down.
ATTATCGCCGAGTAGTTTCTTAGCGAAGCCGAAGGGATCTGCGAGGAACGATGTTCTCTTTCTCGATCTTTCTTTACGACACCTCCTATGCCACTCAGCTTTCCATATGGATCTTAGTTTCGCCCTCAATATCTCTCTGAGCACGGTTAATGGCTGGCATTCTCCCTCACTGGTCTGTTTGTACTTTTTCTTATTCACGCCTTAGGTCCTGCATCTTCTTTGCCCTACGGTTCTTACAATAGGTTTTTACTTTTTTACCTTCACGTAAGCCAAATCTTTCCTTGGCATAGCTGACGATAATTGTTGATAGTACGTTTAACCACCTATCAGCGTTGCCTTTTGATGTTGTTCGGATAATTTCGCTTACGTCATCGTTGAACTGAAGTCACTCACTATTGCATTTTGCTGAAGGCCACTTGATCTGCTTATAGTTATATATACATACCTAGGAAGCAGCGTCGAATCAACCGAAAAGGACATCGAAACGAGGTTAACGAAAGCATGGACAGCTATCAATAGGCTATCGATTATATGGAAATCAGACCTAACCGATAAAATGAAACGCAGTTTCTTCCAGGCAGCGGTCACATCGATACTGCTATATGGATGCACTACATGGATGCTAACAAAACGGCTGGAGAAGAAACTAGATGGCAATTACACAAGAATGCTGCGTGCAATCCTGAACAAGTCCTGGCAGCAACACCCCACAAGACACCAACTGTACGGCCACCTGCCCCCTATCACGAAAACTATTCAAGTTAGACGAACCAGACATGCAGGACCCTGCTAGAGAAGCAGAGATGAACTCATAAGAGATGTACTCTTATGGATCCCCACACATGGCCGCGCAAAAGCAGGACGATCAGCTCGAACGTACATTCAGCAGCTATGTGAGGATACAGGTTGTTGTCCTGAAGACCTACCTAGGGCGATGAACGATAGGGAGGAGTGGCGAGAGAGGGTCAGGGATATCCGTGCTGCCAGCACGATATGATGATGATGATATATATATATATTGTGTGTGTGTGTGTGTGTGTTTGTGTATTGCTTCTCGGAAAAAATAAAGTTAAAGATTAATTTTCAATCTGTTCACTGTTGACTAACCACCAAGCCATCCATACACTGAATATTAATAGCTATAAAGCATTACCAATCAAGCAGAGACCAACAACGCAATTAAACCAAACGTCCTCGTCAATATTCTTTGCTTGTCTTGCATTTTCGATAAATCCAAATGCAATATTTATTGTGTTCAAGCCACCTTAAAATGCATCAACAATCAGATGCACGTGTCGTCATGCCGACTAAATATTTTGTTTACATAATTAAAGTAAATCGTATAAATATCAACTTCCGTTTCTTACTTATCAATACATTTACCCTTTTTAAATTTAATACCATACGTATATGCATGTGTGATTCGAGGACATTTTGAAACGGTTGAATTAGTTTGGGGAAAACATTTTTAGAAAAGGTTCAAGAATCCAAGTTATTAATTATTTTTTTTAATTTTTGTTAGACAAAGATAACATTATTCAACAAAAAACATTTTTGTTAAACAAAGATTACATAATTCAACAAAAAATATTTCTGACTGCTCTCCAGAAAATATGCTATGATAGTTTAAATGAACAACGTTAATTCCGAATATGTCCCGTAATTATTCGTGTATAATTTTGGATTACGAATTTCTGAAAAAAATAATTCTCTTGTATAATAAACATTGACTTTTTAGAATCTGTAGCTGCGAAATTAAACCAAACTTTTGCGTATAAGTTTTTATCAGATCGTACTGATTAAAAATACGAATTTATATATAATTTACCATATTTACCCAACCCCTCCGCTCGGGCAGGAAATGACACAAGGTCAATTTTTTAAGTGGAGTTTAACAGGTTTGAATTCAGAGTTTTCCTTCTCCTAGACTAGTTGCCTCACCAAGGCTGAAGAACATAGTCTGCCCTACTATTTACCCATAGCTGGAGGGAGAATAATTGGATTCATACCTTTCCCCCAGGGTATTAGTGCAATGTGAAATGCATTCAGTCCAGGATTTGAACTCGTGTCGCCGTGTCCAATTCCTGCGACGATAACCATTACACCACGGGAAATTTATATATAATCTACAATATGTCTTAAAAAACAATTTACATAGAATTTTGAGCAAACAGGCGAAAACTTGCGTCGAATATAGGCTCACATTAGGAGAAACAAAATTATAAAGAAACACACATTCCAGTGGATATTTTTGAGAGAATGCAAAACACTTTCTTTAGCACTATAGATATATAACTTATATTCATTCATCCCGTTCTGAATATGGTGAGGCATGTTTGTTTGTTATTTAATGGCATATCAACCTCCTTGGGTTATTTAATGCCAACTCCATCCTTTTTTTTTTTTTTTTTTAGAAGGACAGTAGTGCTGCTATTTAACCCATAGCTGGGAGGATAAGGGGGTTCATACCTTTCCCCAAGGGCATTTGTCCGAAAGTGAACGTAATAGTGCGACTAGAGTTCGAACTCGCGTACTACGATTCCGTCTTTTGATGCATTGTTCGCATGTTGTTTATTAAATAAGCACAAGTTTCTAGCAGAATCAATAAAGTTCTGTGTAACAACTGGATCTTATACCGTCAGCTCAAGTGGATTAACTTTACCTCTGAACTTGATCTTAGACATTATTTCCATGGTTTTGGTTTCAAAGAAAATGCTTGGTTTTAGTTTACCTTATTTCTCTCGACGCCAAATGTCACTTTAAGATACAAGAATCAACAATCAAACTGTTTCATTGCTTTAACAAAAATCTTCTGGTTTCTTTGTATAATGGAGGTGCCCATGGTGTAATGGTTATCGTCATAAGAAATGGACACGGCGACACGAGTTCAAATCCTGGGTGAAACTGATTACATTTCACATAGCACTAATACCCTAGGGAAAGGTATGAATCCTATGATTCTCCCTCCAGCTATGGGTAAATAGTAGGGCAGACTAGGTTCTTCAGCTTTGGTGAGGCAACTAGTCTAGGAGAAGGAAAACTCAGAATTCAAACCTGTTAAACTCCGCTTAAAACAATTGACCTTGTGTCATATCCTGCCCGAGTGGAGGGGTCGATAAATATGATAATGGCATATCAATCTTCGAGGGTTATTAAACGCCAAAGTCATCCTTATAGAAAAAAGTAGTGGTTGGTTGTTTTGTTTTACAGCGTATCAACCCTTTTCGGGTCATTTAACGCCGAATTTTAAACAATTCAGTTAAATATAAGTATATATTTTTTTTACTTACAAACACTTAAATGTCAAAACAGTTCTATTTCAAACAATTCAGTTTAGCATAAATACGCTGTTTAAATGTCAAAACAGTCCTATTTCGAACAATTCAGTTTAGTATAAGTACACAGTTTATTTCAGTTTGAGCCAGAGAGGTGCTACCACTCCGGGCCAGAGTGGATCAAGAGCGATGGCAATAAAGGGGTACTCTGCATTCCCCAAAGTTCTAGCGTTACTGGAACCTCGCCATCAGATCGTTTAGTGTCAAATCCAAGACACTCGTTGGTGGGAGGGGGTCTTACTCTGCAGTGAAGCAGTCGGTATATTTAACAGCCCCAGCCGACTGGGCAAAAAAAGTAGTGGTACTATTTTACTGTTAGCTCAAGTGGATTACGTTTACTCCTAAACTTGATACCAGACATCATTTCTATGATCTTGGCTCAAATGAAAATGCTTAGTTTTAGTTTTATGTCACCTTTCATAGTCTTTCCTATTAACAGGCCTTAGGGCAGACTGGGTTCTTCCGCCTTGGTGAGGCAACTAGTTTAGGAGAAGGAAAACTCTGAATTCAAACCTGTTAGACTCCGCTTAAAAATTGACCTTGTGTCATATCCTGCCCGAGCGGAGGGGTTGGTAAATATGTATTAACAGGCCTTAGAATACACTAAGTGCGTCTCTCTGCAGATTGGTAAGATCCCTTCCAAACACAATGTTCTCTGTATGACTCTAAACTGCATCTAATACTGAAGCTCGACTTTTGGAGATCTGATGAGTGGGGAGTACTCCTTCATTGCCATTACTCCCGGGTACGCTAATATCTGCAGTGGTACACCCTCCTAGAGTCCCATCTAAGAGGAAAGTACCCGTGGCGTTGTGGCTAACTTGTTAGACTGCGACATCGTAGTAAGCGAGTTCGAACTCCAGTCATGTTATTACATACACTTTCGAACAAATACCCTTGGGACAGATATTAACCCTCTTATTCCTCCAGTTATGGGTTAAATAGTACCACTAATTAACTTCTACAGGGATGGATTCAGCATTATATAACCCATGAAGGTTGATGTGCCATTATACAAAGAAACCAAACCCATCTATGGATCAAATGGAACTGTTTAAAAATTATTCGTATTCGATGGGATCGTGTGCAAAAAAAATTCTTCAGAAACAACAGCACAGAAAATGTAAATATGAATTTACAATGAACGTGATTCCCTAATTTCTATACATAAAATAACCCATGACGTGTTGAAAAACCGTTAAGATTAGTCAGTTAATCAATTTATATTTCTCTACAAAATTTTCATTTTACTTTCTGAAGTCTATGACCGTAGTGAATGATTGTTTTTACAAAGTTCTTCGTGAGACCGAGCTTGATGGGATAGAGTGGAAAGGAAACTCTTTTAAACAAATACTGTGTACATCATGGAAAATCCTCACACACGATTCTGAGCACAGTTTTATAATTAGCATATTCGATTTAGTTTAAAACAAATGCTTTCATTCCAAAGTTTTTAAGCCCAGTCGGCTGGACGGCTGTAGAATTCACCGACAGCATCTCTGCTGAAGAGTAAAATGAGTGCCCTGAATATGATACTAAACAATCTCAGTCCAGTTGTCTGGAGCTATAGAATACACCGACTGCATCAACGCAGACGGGTAAACCACCCCCCGCAACGAGTATCCTGGCATGACACTAAACAATCTGATGGTGAGGCTACAATAATGTTGGAGCTTTGGGGAATGCGGAGTACCCTTTCATTACCATCGCTTCCAGATCTACTCCGGCACAGAGTGATAGCACCTGATACGGTCAAACCTATGAGTCAAATAGAACTGACATTTAAACTGTATGCAAACAAATTACATGCTAAATTGATATGTCATAAAACCAAACCAAACCGATCAAAAGTCTTTAGAGTATGTTTCATTCAAACACAACAAAAATCACCAGTATGAGACACAGACCAATAATCCCGACCTGAATCTGCAGATCGAAGCTTCAATGCCCTTTGAATGCGGATTGCCTACAACGAAATATTATCGACCAAGCCACCGTCAAAGTTGAAAATTAGAAAAGAGTTCACATTATTGCTACAGAAAAAGCGTGCAAGCAAAGGATCTATTTCCGTAAACTGTCGATCACCGAAAGAAGAAATACGTTCATAGCTCGACACGACATATATACCGCCGCGCTCGTGGAACTAAAAATACGCTGACTGTACTTGTCTTTAATTGGAATCATTTTGAGATGAGGCCTCTTAATCTGAGAATTGATTTTTATTTATTGCGGACTTTTTGTCCTCATCTTGGTAGTTTTTGTGTTGTTTCTTCTTTCACTACGTTTCGGCCAAATTTCACCGCTGGCCTTCTTCAGGTGATTTACCGCGACCTCGGATAGGAATGCTGAGTCTTGTAACCGTATCCCCAGTAATTACTGCCTTCCATAGTTGTTGTTTATCGCACCACGTTTTTTGACCACGGGGCCCGTGGCGCAGCGGATAAAGGCGTTGAGTCTCTACGGTTCCAGGTGAGCATTGTCAGAAGATAGCGGTTTCAAATCCTACCCAAGCCGGCTAGAGGTTTACTTGGTCAAAAAACGTGGTACGATAGACAACAACTATGGAAGGCAGTAATTACTGGGGATACGGTTACAAGACTCAGCATTCCTATCCGAGGTCGCGGTAAATCACTTGAAGAAGGCCAGAGGTGAAATTTGGCCGAAACGTAGTGAAAGAAGAAACGCTGACTGTATTCTGTAAAGAGGAATCTTGGCCACGACACTACACTACATCTGATGGTGAGGCTCCAGTTCTGGAGCTCTGAGAAGTGTAGAGCCTTACTTCAGTACAACCTATCGTACAAATGTAAGGAATATTAAACTTTGTAAAAAATCAACATTAATGTTCTTCGTAAAATATATCTTTAATTCTGTTGTTCTGTAGACTCCTTGGATATTCTGTAATGTGAATCGGGTTCTATTTCATATTCTGTGTTCTACATGTATCAATTTCTCATTATGTAATATTGTTGTATATTGACCTTCGACCCGGCCAAACATGCCATTCCAAAGACGCGGAAGTTGCACATTCCATTGGCGAAGGCGGGCTTGGCTGACAATATGGGACAAGGTAAAATCCCATGGTACAGTCATAGACTGATGCACCGGAAGAGAGTGACCTGTGAACTGCATGACAGTTATTTCCGCTCGATAACAATCAAACATGCCATTCCAAGGACAGCGGAAGTGACACATCCCGATGGCCAGTTATGGGGAGATATTGAGTGGGCGGTTGAAGTATTATATAACTCGGTGAAGACAGGAAGTCAGTTAGTTTGGAGACGAGTTTGGAGATCAGACCCGTTAGTGACAAGATGCGGTAGAGGAAGCCAGCACCCAGCAGAGTGGGCCTCCGGTTGAGCAGTATCTGAAGAACGGGAAAGAAACACTGATAGTCATAAGAGTGGGGGTCAATATGTTGTAGTTTTGTTCGGTCTCCAACTCCCTCTCACAGTAAAACCTTGAGTAACCCTTTTCGAACCCTTTCAATAAAGTGAGAGGTACATATTTTCTAAAATACTGTGTCGCTTGTCTTCATTGTGTCCTTGTATTCTGCATGAATCTGCATATGATTATACAACAATATTTCGGAATATAGTATTGCCAGGTGATGGCGAAATCACGAAACGATAAGTTGCAAATATGTGGTGTTTAGTCCACTTATATAAATGAATAATAATTTTTATGATATATAGATAACAAATCTTTATCGGTATATGTTTATCTCGTCTGGTCTAATTACGATCATAGATATCGTAAGTTTTTCTGTGTATATATTTATCTAGCCCCTCCGCGCGTACAAGATGTGACACAAAGTCAATTTTTCCTACTGGAGTTGCTCACAGTCTTGCTCACACCCTCTTCCGGGCCGCCGCCTGGCATTCTTACCAGACGATTGTGTGCTTACTACGACACCTGGACCACAAGGATTCGTCTCCCCTGGTCTTTGCCCACTTCGGAGGGACTAAGTTTATTGCTTGGTGCCTGTGGCGCCCCATCAGGGGAATGCCAACGCCGTCAATCATTTTTTATGAGATACTGTTTTTATTGTTAAGAGATTAAAAAGGAAACGAAATCCCCTATCTAACTGCATTCATTGTGGAACAACTCATTATTTCGAGACCGCGGTTTAACACTCAAGCCATTACGTCACGAGGAGTCCTTCATCAACTCATCAGTAATGGATTTCAAGATGACAGGATAACCACATAATATATATATATATATATATGGCACTGTTGACACTATATTTTTGCTACCCTATGTGATCATACGACAGTAACCAAGCGACGTTGACGGTGTCTACGCTGTCCTCACATAGCTATATATATCACCAATACCGAGCACTCATTGTTTATAAATATACCAATATATATATATATATATATATATATATATATACCAATATATATATATATATATATATAGTGTGTGTGTGTGTGTGTGTGTGTGAGCGTTATTAGAATCGTTCCTGTCAAAATTATTGGATCCTTTACACTAGACACTCCTGTTTAGGATTATTTTGGTCAACATGTAGCCACCCCCTAATCCACCCTTAGAAGGTGAGTTCGGATCCAAGTATTTGTTTTTTTCTCCTCAAGATATGAAGTTAGATATGAAGTTAGAGAAATAAAATGTGCGGAAAAAAAGCTCAAATTGATGAACGTGGCATCAAAATGTAAGAATTCAACAAATAGAAAATCAAATAAATATTGATATAAATCTGCCTCGTTTTTTGCTATATCAATATTTATATTTGATCCAAATTATGTCAATTTTATCAGTGTACCTGTTATATTATACCGGACATTAGCATAATGGTCAGAGTGTTCGCCAATGGCCCGGGAGACATGGGTTCTAATCCCGGTCGAGTCATACCAAAGACTAAAAAAAAATGGCACTTGATACTACCTTGCTTAACTCTCAGGATTATAAGGTAAGGGTAAAGTGGAGCAATCCAGCTGAAAGGAGTAGCGCTCTCCCCTACATCTCGATGTAGTAGCTATAGAAAAGGGAGCCTTCTGGTCGCCCTCGACTAAAGGGAGACAACTTGACTTACTTACTTTTATATTAAATTTACAACTAAAAATGAATTTTTTCAGAATATATGATTGAGTGATTTTAGCGAAATTTCTTAAGTTATTTTACGTCTCGATGTTATAGTATTAAGTTCATATTTGTGTCGTTGTTTTTTAAAACGTTTTGTTTTAATTTTTGTGCTTTTTGTTGTTGTTTTTTTGTTTTGTTTTTGTTTTTGTTTTCAGGGGGCTTTTTTGTACACTGTCCTAGCGAATATTAATTTTTAATATATGACCAATGAATGGAACCGTAACTGCTACAACCACTTTGAATCAGAGTAGACCTGTGAATGTTGGCAATGAAGAGGTACTCCGCATTCCCCAGATCTCCAGAATAGGAACCTCACCATCATATTCAGTTTTGTATCATACCTGCAACTAGTAGTTAGAATATCATAAGCCCTGCTGACAGGCAGGTGTGTCAATGTGGTCTCACGACTAAGTAATGGGAAATGTCAATGTTATTGTAATACTGGTGATATTCGCTGTCTAATAATGCATTGCGTTGGCACGATAACGGGATTTTTTATCACTTTTTAGAGAGAGTAGTCTCGTAACATATTCATAACATGAGCCTTGTCATTGCATTAACTGATACAATGTCGCACGGTGGCCCAGTCGGTTGGGGCTGTCGAATACACCGACTGCATCTCTGCAGAGGGGTAAGACTCCTCCAACGAGAGTCCTGGATGTGACACTAAACAATCTCAGCCAGTCGGCTGGGGCTGTACAGTACACCGGCTGCATCTCTGCAATGGGGTAAGACTCCCTCAACGAGTATCCTGGATATGACACTAAACAATCTCAGCCTGTCGGCTGGGGCTGTACAATACACCGGCTGCATCTCTGCCGAGGGTTAAGACTCCCCCAATGAGTGCATAAGGCACGTATCAAGGGTAAAGTGGAGCAGTGCAGGGAAAGGAGTCGCGCCCTCCCTTACACCTCAGTGATGTAGCTATTAAAAAGGGAGCCTTCAGGTCGCCTTTGACTACAGTCGTTAACTTTACTTACAGATTATATCATGGGATATAGAATATATCATATCGCATATATTATATTATTTAGTATAGTATAGTATATTTCCTACTCTAGTAAGAAGTATAGTATAGTATATATTATTGTATTGTATATTTAATATATTATAGTGTATAGTATATATCATATAGTATATACTATATCATATATTATAATATATATTATATAAGTAAGTAAAGTTGGCGACCATAGTCGAGGGTGACCCGAAGGCTCCCTTTTCGATAGCTTACTCCTTTCCCTGGATTGCTCCACTTTACCCTTGATCCGTACCTTATAATGCTGAGTGTTAAGCAAGGAGGCATCAAGTACCATTTTTTGAGTCTTTGGTATGACTCGACCTGGGATTGAACCCAGGTCTCCCGGGCCATTGGCGAACACTCTAACCTCTAGGCCAATGTCCGAATATCGTGTTATATTATATAGTATATAGTATATAGTATATTTCATTTCCTACATTAGTAGAAAATATTATAATCATTGCTCTTAACGCGCCTCCTTATCCTCAGTATTAGAGAGGTAAGCACGAAATGCTAATTAGACTGCGGAACATCTTCATGAATAGAAGCCTTTTCTCATCATGGACAGCTGTTATAACAGGAGCCATACGAGTTCACGGATTGTCTTGTATGGTATTCTTGATTCATATCAGCTGGACGGTCCTGATATCGGTCAAGTGACAGTAAATCCTTTCAGCTTTGAAACATTTGTTTGTTTTCAGCAATTTGTGTAGTATAACATTCATCCCGTCGTATCTAACATTTTTTGCTTTATTGATTTGATCTTCAACAATTTATTGTTTAATCGATTAGTTTCAGCTGATGAATTATCCAGTTCAGCGGTAGAGCAAGGGACGTTACCTGAAAGGAAGATATAATGGCCGTGCAAAAAATAAAGAGACAACAATCTGTTGGTTTTACTAATCGGACATAAGTTTTCTTTCTTAATGGACGCATTTGATTTTGCCTTTCTGTGAAAAAAGAAATCTGGTTTGTCTTTATTAAGAATAAAAAAGATTATTTAAAATATTCGTGTCTCCTTGCGTTAAACGAAAAACAATTGTTAAGGAGGGTAGAAAAAGTTCTAGAGCTGCCATATCTTACGAATTACCGATCTGAGCATAAAGATCTTCTTGCCCTAACAAAGCTACCTAGTGCCTTTTTCAGTTTCAACCAACGCCAACGAGCCATTTTTTAAGTAAACCAGACAACAGGGCGAAAGTCAGGGCATCTGGTTTTACCCACGGGCAGGATGTGGCATCAGGTCAATTTTTAAGTGGGATAAAGCTAGTTTGAATTCAGAATTTTCCTTCTCATGGACTGGTTCCTAAACAAGGCTCAAGAACTCAGACTGTCCTCCTGTTTATCTAAAGCAGGAGGGAGCAGAGATAGATTCATGTCTTCTCTTAAGACTAGTAGTGCGAGCTAAAACATACACTGCCTTGTCCAGGAGTTGAACTCTGGTCACCGATTCAATTTCCCACGACGATAACTGTTCCGCTTAGAGCGCCTCCAAAAGTCAGTGAGTCGATGAAAAACCTTTTACAGGCCTTTTTTTCTTGACTAACATAACAACTGAATCCGGAGATTTCTTATTAATATTCCTCTGCGAGTCCTAGTGGTGTAGTGGCTAATGTGCTAAACTGCAAAATCGTAGTAAACAAGTTCGAATCTCAGTCGTGCTATTACACTCGCTTTCGGTCGAATACCCTTGGTAAAGGAATATATCGAGCTGACACAACATTCGTTTTCACCAGATCCAAATTTTGATAGAGTCTTTTTACTTCTCCAACGTTCTTATACCAAATACTCAAAAATGGTACTCAAAAATCGTACAGCGTTCAAGCACTGCCGTAAGCGCCATCCCAGCTAGCTTTCTGACGTCAAATAATACAAACACAATACGAGTAACAGGGGAGTTAGGAATTCTTTAACTTAAGGGAGAATACTCAGGAAAAGAATCAAAACGGAAGAAGTTAGTTTTCTCCTTGATATGAAGTGAAACTGTTTCATGCCGAACAGGACGTTTAGAATTTTTAAGTGTTCTGGTTTTTCATGAATTTTTTTTTTCAATCTTATTGAAAACTACTATTTCAAATTGTGGAAAATACGTACAAACACTATGGAGTTGACGATTAGAACGATCTTGGAACATTTGGAAAACCTGGAGAATTAAAACTGAGATAGGAACTTTATTGGAAGAATACTTGATTGATTCATTGATTCATTCATTTTAATGGTTTTTCAACCCGTCTAGAGTTATTTTATGTCGAGAAGTTAGAGAATCACGTTCATTGAACGTTCATGTTTACATTTTTGGTGTGATTGTTTCTTCAGATTGATTGATTGATTTTAACTGTATGTCATCTCGTTTAGGGTTATTTTATGCCGAGAGGTTAGGGAATCACGTTCATTGTACATTTCTGTTTACATTTTTGGTGTGGCTGTTTCTTCGGATTTTGATTGATTTTATGACTTTTCAACTCATTTAGGGTTATTTTATGCGTAGATGTTAAGGAATAGCGTTCATTGTACGTTCATATTTACATTCTTTGTGTAGTTGTTTCTAAAGGATTTCTTTTTATTTGGTGGGGGTTCTTACACATGGTCACGTTGAATACGAATAGTTTTTAAACAGATGTATTTGTACACCGAGTCAAAGGTTTAAGAACCCCCTCCCCCAAAAGGGAGTGTTCTGTTTATGCTACTAAATTGCTTCTAATAGTGGGGCTCCAGTTCTGGGGAGTATGGAGTAACTCTTCATTGCCATTACTCCAAGGTCCAGTGTGTCTGGCTATTAGGGTCCCATCTATGAGTCCAATAGATCTTCTTAAAGATTATTTGTATTTGATTGGACAGTGTACAAAAACACTCTTAAGAAACAACTTCACAAAAAATGTAAATATGAACGTGATTCCCTAACTTCAAGGAATAAATAGCTCCAGACAGATTGGTATGCCGTTTAGATAAAATCAATCAATCAAAATATCTTGTCAATAAGAGCTTGCTAATTATTTCTGAAATGAAAAAGAAAACTAAGATAAATCTATTTTTTTCTACTTACATTTATAGAGGTGCTCGTGGCGTAACGGTTATCACCATAGAAACTAAACTCGGCGATACGAGTTCAATTGCTGAACGGGTCTGTTTGCGTTTCACTTTGCGTCATTACCCTTGAGAATGGTATGAAGCCATTTATATTGGCATAATGGTTAGTGTTCACCAATTGTCCGGCAGACCGGGGTCATACCAAATACTCAAAAATGGTACTTGATGCGTCCTTGTTTTGCTCACAGCTTTTTAAGGTACGGATCAAGGGTAAGTGAAACAATCCCGGGAAAGGAGTAGCGCCCTCCCTTACACCACGGTGTTGTAGCAATGGAAAAGGGAGCCTTCAGGTCGCAATCGACTACGGTCGGCCACCTTACTTACTCATGAGTAAATAATAAAACGTACTGGGTTCTTTGGCCTTGGTATGGCAACCAGTCTAGGAGAAGGAAAACTCTGAATTGAATTCTGTTTTACTCGATTTAAAAATGACATTGTCTTTCACGATTAAGCACAAAAATACGCTGTAAATATAATTTTAGCCAAAAATGTCTTGTATCAGTTAATACACGACTCTCTTGAACACACCAAATTATTTTCACCAATTGACAAACATGATATTTCATAAGGGGAATTGTTGGAACGAATTCAAAAAATAAGACATTTACCACATCATTACTATTTAATTATCTATATCGTGATTTTTTTTCATTGTACATACAATACATAACCGGACATTGGCTTAATGGTTAGTGTGTTCGCCAATGGCCCGGGAGACCTGGGTTCAATCCCAAGTCGAGTCATACCAAAGACACAAAAAATGGTACTTGATGCCTCTTTGCTTAACACTCAGCATTATAAGGTACAGATCAAGGGTAAAGTGGGTCAATCCTGGGAAAGGCGTAGTGCCCTCCCCTTGATGTAGTAGCTATCAAAAAAGGAGCATTTGGATCACACTCGACTACGGTCGCCAACTTTACTTTACTTTACATACAAACGTGCTATAGACAAAGCAAAAAGCCATTCAAAATTAACCAACGGACAGAGCTACTCTGAACAGTTAACTTTACATTAAAATCATGCAAATGTACTGCATTCGTGTATAATACGCACCACAAGCTTTCATCACTTGTATATAATACGCAATGACTTTTTTTTTTTTTCGAATTTGCATCAGCTAAATTTAACATTGGTTCAACTTTTTATCCTGTTTCTTTCGAGTAAGAATAAGGTTTGATTTAGTTTATTGGGTTTTATGGCATATCAACCTTTGTAGGTTATTTAACGCCAAATCCATTTTTATGTAAATAATCTGTTCTATTTAAAACAATTCAGTTTAGCATAAGTACACATTTTAATTGTCAAAAACATTTCAAACTATTCAAACAGTTATATGTAATAATTCAGTTAAGTGTAAATACAGTTTTAATGTCGACAAACAGTTCTATTTCAAATAATTCAGTTAAGCATAAGGACGCAGTTTAAATGTAAGTACGGTTTAATTGTGAAAAACATTTCTATTTCAAGCTATTCAGTTTACTCAAACAATTCATTTTAGCATAAGTATGCTGTCAGTTCTATTTAACCCATAGATAGGACCCTTATCAGTTGCTACCACTCCGGGCCAGAGTGGACCTGGGAACCTCACCATCAGATTGTTTAGTGTCATATGCAGGACACTCGTTGGGGGGGAGGGGGGTCTTACCCCTCTGCAGAGGTGCAGTCAGTGTATTCTACAGCCCCAGCTGATTGGGCAAGTAAAAATAAGAGTTTATATGTTTATATAATGTTTTAGAACACAAAATTTTACAATGTAATAACAACAAAGGCAGTTACATATTCATGCGAAAATCTAACTTTTGACGAAAATAAGTTCACGAAAGAAGAAACAAATTATAAACAAGCGTCACTGTAACAGCGTAAAACACATTAGTTCAGACTAGTTATTTACAAAGCTTAACTTTGTGGCACAAGGCCGGAATTTTGGAGCACCTCGATAGACTTGATTTGCTTTCAAACCGAGGTGTCCCTACAACTTAGGACTATAAACATAACTTAGTTTTGGTCATACCAACCCTAATATGGTTACACACGTGGCCGAACAAAACTAATATCTACTTCTAATGTATAATACACCCAAACCCAGCTTTTGAGATTAAAAATCTGGAAGAATAGTGCGTCTTATACACAAATGATTTCGGTAAGAAGATCGCATTTTGTTTATTACTGCGAATACGATGGTTTGGTTGGTTTCGTTGTTTAATGGCATATCAACCTTTGTAGGTTATTTAATGCCAAAGCCATTCTCCTAGAAGAACAGCAATGGTACTATTTAACCCATAGCTGGGAGGATAAGGGGGTTCATACCTTTCCCAAGGGTATTTGTCCGAAAGCGAACGTATTAGCGCGATTGGAGTACGAACTCGTTTACTACGATTCTGCAGTCCATCGCTTTCACCATTACACCACGAGGACCCCCCCCCTGTGAATACGAGGTTCATTCAGTAAATAAGGTGAATTTTATCTACAGAATTGGAAACAGGAAGCACTTTTTACTTTTACAACTTTTTCAGTGAAATAAATGGTGATGACTCCTGTCGTATCCCAGATAACTGTCAGCAGCACATTTACCGAGCACTGTCCCTGAAACTTTTTTTTACCGGAAAGTTGGTGTGTTTCCAATCCATGGACTTTTTTTCGACTCAGGATCGTAGTGGCATTAGCCCATTTGGAAACATCTTTAGACTAAAATATTCTCTGAGCACCTTAGACATTCTTCAGTAAATTTTACATTCTTTGAATTTCTCAGCCACGAAAAATTTAATGACAGAGAGCAAACTGTTTGATTTAGCCTCAAAAGAAATATTTTTTGCTTGATGAGAATAGTTTTTCCAATAAACCAATTCCAAGCAATGCAGAATTTATGGAAAAAATTTAATAAGAAAATTTTATTTTGCTTCACCTTATTTATTGAATGACCCTTGTATTATTAAACTTTCAACGTTAAATTATTCTTCAACACAACTCCACAGCAAATGAATCCAGATCCAAAAGAATGTTTCGGTTTAATAAGATGAAACTTAATAATATAAAATAAGATACGTTTGATTTTCATCTATTAAAAAGAATTTCTTTCAAATTATCCCGGTATTCAAACAATACTTCTAAATTTAAAACCTTATTAAAAACGTTTCACGTTTTCTATTCTTTTTATTTCTTTATTTTATCAGGTTGCAAACAAAATCTTATACACAGGAAGTTCAGACCACACTGCTCGATCCTGGGTATCAGAATTCGCTGAATGTACACGTACTTACAAGGGACATAGACACACAGTCATTTGCATGAAATTCTACGAAGGACTAAGTAAGTGCTAAAAAATTTTCTTGTTTAATCTTTTTTCTTCTTTTCTTTTTTTTTTTTTAGCGTCTTACATTTTACGATTAGGATTTTGTGCTTCCTCCATTAATATCATATTTTTCTTTATTTAACAGGACCTGCGAGGCATTTTTCTTTTCAATTGCCATAAAACAAATACAGGGTGGAACGATAAAATTGTCGTCCTAAAGTAAACAACACTACAGCTTTATTTTAAAGCTTTTATTGAAAGAATCAATTCAGGTAACTTGATTATGTAGTAGAGCTGACATCTATTCAATGTAGCCGCCTTCAGTCTCAATCCCCGCCTCGATACGGATCCGGAACTGGGAACAGACCTTTTCCACAAGCGCCGGCGGGAGCTCGGCGAATACCCGGTGGATGGCGACCATCAGGCTGGCTTTGGTGTTGTGGGAGGTCATGTTAGTGATGTCCTCGACGTATGACCAAACGAAGGCGTCCAGTTGGTTCAGGTCGGGGGAGGAGGGGCCCAGTGAGAGAATGGTACAAAGTCTTAGCACTCCTTCTGAAGCCAAGCCTGGGTCTCTTTGAACTTGTGGGCCGGCGCCAAGTCCTGTTGCCACACCCTGGGTCTGCCACCGGCCACCTGATTGCACCAGGGGATCACCACACTCTTCAGCACATGCAGGTACACTTTGGTGTTGACTTTCAAGCTGACTTCGAAGATGTGAGGTGGCATGATGTGGCCCTCACTTGAAACCACATCAAAGACTATAACCGTAGCCGGAAACTTTGTTTTCATCACCCTGGGCACGTCCCTGTTATTCGTGGCAATCCAAATTTGCATTTTGAGGGTGCTGGCAATGGTCTTGTTGTCATAACTTGGATCGGTAGAGAGCATGAGTTGTACAGTGGCGCATCTCCGATCTCGCTCGTTGAACATTGTGTCACTTTCAGACATGATAGAAGGCTCCTATCGCTCTTGGGATTTGTATATAACTGGCCAACTAGTAGATGGTCTGCAACAAAAAAAAAAAAAAAAAAAGAAAACCGGTTTTCATTAAACGGAAATGGAATCATGTCTTTTCTAGGGCGATAATTTTATCGTTCCACCCAGTATATATTTGAACTTGTGCCGTATCTTACTCATGGTAGAAGGGTTGGGTAGATATATTCATTTGATGAAAAATAATTGATAGATATAAAATGATATACATATGCGTGTACGTACTTGCATTATCAATTCGTCCTGTAGATATTCTATTAAAACCATTAAAATTAATCGAACGTTGGTCGATATTTTTGATCATTTTTCTTTACGTCCTTTCAGACGCTTTAATAAAATGTAAGTGGGGGGGGGCTTCGCATGATGCAATGGTTAGCTCCACCGTAGTAGTGGTACTAAAACAATAACTAACAACGTAGTCCAGGCAAATGAAACTAAACACACATATGTCAAGTAATATAAAATCAATTCATCAGGTCTTGTTCCAAGGCATGGAGTTAAAGTTTGAGATTTGAAAGAGAATTGGTCAAGTTATTAGATTACGAAATTTTAGGTTTTTCTCAAGCACCCTGTACATCTCAAATGATAGCATTTTTTCGTAAACTCTCTCTATATATCTATCTATCTATCTATCTATTTATATATATATATATATATATATATATATATATATATATATATATATAACAGATCTGATATAGAGCACTATTTAATAATACCGCAAAATTTGGTTCCCCATTGACTCACCAACTGAGCTAGAGATAACCATAAAATATTATCTTATATATATATATATATATATATATATATATATATATATATATATATATATATATATATATATGTGTGTGTGTGTGTGTGGCTTAAATAGGTTTAGAGAGACAATTTTACAAGAAAGATATCCTGGCCTGTGCTATTTTTATGCTATTCCAACTCTCTGATCTTCAAGTAAAGGAAATAAAAGATTACAAATTTTCTTCTCACCTTCCAGTCAATTTACACACAATTATCTAATTTAATGGCATTGCAGGTAGAACGTACCACAGAAATTGGTCCAAGAATAAAGATTTTAAATTTCAAGTTACAATTGCTACAATTAATAGTTCGGTTTGATTTCTTTTGTTTAATGGTAAATCAACCTTCTTAGGTTATTTAATGCCAAAGCCGTCCCTGTAGAAGGACAGTAGTAATACTATTTAACCCATGCTTAAAGAAAACAAGGTAGTTCAATACCTTCTCCAAGGGTATTAGTCCGAAAGTGAACGTAATAGCTCAACTGGAGTTCAAACTTGCTAACTTCGATGTCGCAGTTAAGCACGTTAGCCACTGAACCAGGGGGACTCTCTCCCACATATAACATGGGTGCCAGTACCAAAACGATATAATATGGCGTTATTTCACGATGAATGATCGTGATGCAGGAATATATGTGGTGTTGTTATCGTGGTCACAGGAACGAATACGACGTATATGACGCGGCCTTTTTGCTCCGTCCTTCAGCGTAATGTTACAAGGTTCTTTTGCCTATAACTTATCTATCTGATCAGTAACGTGCTAGCCCTGTAGATTACACCGACTACACCTCTGCAGAGAGGTAGGACCTCACCACCAATGAGTGTCCTGGATATAACACTAAGCAATCTGATGGTGAGGCTCCAGTAATGCTAGAGCTTTGGGGAATGCGGAGAACCTCTTCATTGCCATCGCGCCCAGGTCCACTCAGGCCATAAGCGGTAGCACCTGATAGGTTTCTATCTATGGGTCAAATAGAACTGTTTGACAAAGTGAGAGCAAACAAATGACTTATGCTAAACTGAATTGTTAAAAATAGAACTATTTGATCATTTAGCTCTGTGTAAACTGATGCTTAATTGAATTTTTAGTGATACATAGCAATACTTGGAATCTTTAACGTTGTTGACTCATGCTAAATTGAATTGTTTGAAATAGAACTGTCAGATTATTTCACTGTGTGTATCTACAAAATGTCTTTACAAATCATATATTTAATACATATATGTAAAAACAGGATTTGGCATTAAATAATCAACAATCGTTGATATGCCATAAAACCAAACCAAACCAATCCAAATTACTTACATCTACCTACCATTATCAAATTATTATTAACTACCATTATCTACTTGTCCACCTTTCGTTACCTACCTATATTTACCTACAATCATCTCCTTGCCCAGTCAGCTGGGGCTATAGAATACACTGACTGCACCTCTGCAGAGGGCTAAGACCCCCCCCAACGAGTGTCCTTGATATGACACTAAACAATCTGATGGTGAGGTTCCAGCAGTGCTGGTACTTTGGGGAATGCGGAGTACCCCTTCATTGCCATTGCTCCCAGGTCCACTCTGGCCCGGAGTAGTAGCACCTGATAGGGCCCTATCTATGGGTTAAATAGAACTAACAGTATACTTATGCTAAACTGAATTGAGTAAACTGTATAGCTTGAAATAGAAACGTTTTTGACAATTAAACCGTACTTGCACTTAAACTGCGTGTTTATGCTTAACTGAATTATTTGAAACAGAACTGTTTTTCGACATTAAAACTGTATTTGCACTTAACTGAATTATTACGTATAACTGCTTGAATAGTTTGAAATGGAAATGTTTTTGACAATTAAACTGTGTACTTATGCTAAACTGAACTGTTTTCAATAGAACAGATTATTTACATAAAATGGATTTGGCGTTAAATAACCTACAAAGGTTGATATGCTATAAAACCAAACAAACCAAACCAAACCAATCATCTCCCAATCATTAACTACATGTCTACCTATTATTATCTACTTATTATAAACTACTATTTTCTTCCAATCAATCATTATCTACCGATATACCTACCGATATATTTACTTTTCCTTATGAACTAATCCTTATCTATCTTTCATTGTCTACCATTATCTACCTATCATTTGTCTCCTATGAATGAAAGAATTTTTCTACCTTTCTTTAGAATTTTAAAACGCAGTTCATTTTTTATTCTTATGATAATAGGCAAGTAGTTTGAGAATATTTGGAAATGAATTTTATCTTTACCTCAGTGCCATCAATACCACATCTTTATTTTCTCTCATTCGCCCAGCCATCCATCTGCCAGCCCCGAGAAGATAAGTTTGGCTTGGTTTGGTTTTATGTCATATCGACCATTGTTGGTCATTTAATGACAAATCCTTTCTCTACATATATTTAATAAATGTATTCTAAACGTATTTTCAAGATAACATTTTTAAACAAGCCAGAACTCGTTTTTTCTAAATGGTTTCATTTAATTTCAAACAATTCAGTTTAGCATAAGATACAGTTTTTTGTTTACTCACAGTTAAATGTAATACTGTTCTATTTCAAACTATTTAGTTTAGCTTAAGTAAAGGTTGGTTGGTTGGTTGGTTGTTTTGTTTTACGGCGTATCAGCCTTTTTCCTTTTGGATCATATAACGTTGAATTAAGTCATTTAAATAAAAGTTTCTAATGATTAAGTTTAGTATATGTACAGATTTTTGTTTGCACTCAGTTAAATGCCAAAACAGTTCTGTTTCAAACAAATCAGTTTAGCATAAGAACACAGTTTAGTTCTATTTAACCCATAGATAGGACCCTATCAGCTGCTACCACTCCGGGCCAAAGTTGAGCTGGGAATAATGGCAATGAAGTGGTATTCTGCATTTCCCAAACCTCCATCATTACAGGAACTACACCATCAGATTGTTTATTGTCATATCCATGACATTCGTTGGTGGGGGGTTACTCCTCTGCAGAGATGCAGTCGGTGTGTTCTACAGCAGCAGCCGACTGGGTAATGCTCCGAGAAGAGGTTTGCTTTTAGAACCAAGTCTTTCCCTCTATATACAAACGTTAGAAAACCAAGTAAAATCCCCTCGGCATTTTTTGACAAGTTAGTCATTACTCCTTTTCTCCCAAGGGATATAAAATTATCTCACCACCTATTATTATTTCTTTAATTTTTTCTTTTTACCTGTTATCTGGCGGTAATTTTTTTCCAATTGGGTAACAACATGAAAACCTGGCATTTCTCACCCAACTAATTTTCCTCCAGAGACTTTCAGAGATAAAAAATATATATAAGAAAAATGTTTAACAAGATATTGATCATGTGAACAAATATGAAATACTTTGTAGATACGATACGTACATATGTATGTGTAGATATTGAATAATTGCTGAGTAGATATTATATGTAGACATTTACTAAGTAAATACTATGACATACTTGTATATATATATATATATATATATATATATATATATACTATGGAATACTAAGTAGATACTATGAAACACTACCTAAATATTATATGTAAATTAGTCTAGGCCGACCCAAGGGCTCTCTTTTCAAAAGCTACAACACCTTTCCCTGGATTGCTCCACTTACTCTTGATCCGTGGCTTCTAATCCTGAGTGTTAAGCAAGGAAGCATCTCGTACCATTTTCTGTGTCTCCTAAACCATTGACGAACAGTCTAACCACAATGCCAATTGGCAAGTACCTCACTATATATATATATATATATATATATGATGAAATACTTAGTACATAAGATATGTAGATATATATGTATAAATATTTACTAAGTAAAAACTATATGTAGATGCCATATATTTACTAAGTAAATACCATTGTAAATATATATATGTTGATATTATATATTTTCTTTGTAAATTCTATGAAATACTTAGTAGATACAATATGTAGGTATATACGTTGATACTATATATTTACTATGTAAATACTATGTAGATACAATATGTAGATACTATACATTTTCTTAGAAAATTCTATGAAATACTAAGTAGATCCGATATGTATGTGTAGATATTTTCTAAGTAAATACAATATGTAGATATGTATATGTAGATATTTGTCAAGTAAATACGACATGTAGATATACATGAGTAGATATCTGCTAAGTAAATACGACACGTTAATATGTATGAGTAGATATTCGCTAAGTAAATACGACTTGTAAATATGTTTGTGTAGATATTTTCTAAATAGATACAATCATGATGAACTGCTGTTACAAAAGGAAAACAGTGAGTTGGCAGGTCATCTCTTTTTGTTTAAACAAACTAGTTGCTTGATGATCTAATCTCATAAATTTCAATATTCATTCATTCCCAACATGTATGCACATACTAAACACACACACACACACAAATTTTCTCTATATGTCAAAACTTAGAATATGACTGAATCATTTGTAGAAGGCGAAGACCCCCATATACACAAAAAAACAAAACAGGAGTCCAAAATAGGACCCTAAATTTCATCCAGTGGTAAGATTTGATTTCTGAAGTTCTGGGGAATGTGGAGTTACCTTTTTGTTGACATTACTCCCAGATCCATTCTAACCTGGAGTGTTAGTACCTGATAAGGTCCCATTTATGGGTCGAATAGATCTATCTGAGAAGTAATTGTTTGTATTTGATAGGAATACTTAAAACCTGTTAAACTCTGCTTAAAAATAGACCTTGAGTTGCATCCTACACGTGGCGGAGGGCTTGGGTATATATATATATAATTACTGGCTCTATTGGTGGGCTCTATTCCCTGTTGAGGGACCAGACTTCCTTCTACCACTAAAAAAAGGAATGTCCTGGGTATGACACCAAATCGTATCTATGGATCGGCTCTAGGTCTAGAGATCTGGAGACTGTGAATTACTGTTTCATTGTCGTTACTCCCGACTTCACTCTGACCAAGAGTGATAGTACCTGTTAGCGTCCCATCTATGGGTCAAATACATTTGTTTGCAAATTATTATTAGATAGGAATTAGTATTAGATAGGAGTTAGTATTAGATTGGAATACTTGATATCATATAATTGTGTGCCAGTGGTATAATGGTTACCGTCGTAGGAAATGGATACGGCAACACGAATTCAAACCCTGGACGGCGCTGATTGCATTTCACATAGCGCTAATACCCTTAGGAAAGGTATGAATCCAATTATTCTCCCTCCAACTATGGGTAAATAGTTGGGTTTTTTAGCCTTAGTCAACTAGTCTAGGAGTCTCAAATCTGTTATGATCCGCTTAAAGAAACTGACTTGTGTCACATCCTGCCCGCGCGGAGTGTTTGGTAAATATATATAATTGTGTGCAAAAAATTTAAGTGTAAGTATAAACATCAAATGTACGCTATGTAGAAGAATTAGGATGGTAATTAATTATATTAATCATTTTATTGATAAATGACTACATTAATTATCTTATTATTTAGTTTGGTAATACTGTAAATCAACTAAAATCTTTGCGTGGAAATGTAAGTCAAATTGGAAAGGTCAAACGCGTGCACGGTGGGTGTCCAGGTTTTGCATCTCATGTCAAAATAACGTTGGGGAAGACAGAGATCAAATGTAAATAAAATTGATTGGACTAATGAGTAGAGTGTTCGCCAAAGGGCCAGGTGACCGGGGTTCAATCCCAAGTCGAGTCATATTAAAGACTCAAAAATGGTACTTGATGCCGCCTTGCTAAGCACTCAGCACTATCAGAGGAGGAAGAGAGGACTTGCCAACATTGAAGACAGCGTGGACACATCGACTGGGTAGAGAAGGGAATTTTGCAACAGTCTCAAATTTTATCATACTACTAAATCGTATTTGTACAAACGCATGAAATCTTCTGGGATTTAGAGATACAAACAGATCACTTAATCTCGGCCAGACGATCAGAAAAAGTAATAGTTAACAAAAAAAAAAGAGAACTTGCCGAATCATTGATTTTGCCGTACCGGCGGACCCCA
The DNA here is from genome assembly GCA_963585895.1 of Sepioteuthis lessoniana. NCBI lineage: Eukaryota > Metazoa > Mollusca > Cephalopoda > Myopsida > Loliginidae > Sepioteuthis > Sepioteuthis lessoniana. Next base: position 74,862,252 of record OY757921.1, on the reverse strand, counting down.
AAGGAAAAATCAAAGAAAGGGAAAAAAGAGACAAAAACGTGGACCTTGCCAGAGAACTAAAAAAGGCTGTGGAACATGAAGGTGGCGGTGATACTAATTATAATTGGCGCGTTCGTAACGATCCCCAAAGGCTTAGTAAAGGGGCAGGAAGAGTTGAAAATCGGAAGATGAGCAGAGACCATACAAACTACAGCGTTGTTAAAATCGGCCAGAATGCTGAGAAGAGTACTGGAGAGTTGAGGATACTTGCTGTCACTCTGACTCCAGTGAAAGACCATTAGCTTATGCCGGTGAGAAAAACTCGCAAAGAATAATAATAATAATAACAGGAATAGAATTTGGCATAGAAAAATGCGCCATGTTAGTGGCAAGTGGTGGCGAACGACACATAACGGAAGGAGTCGAACTACCAAATCAAGTAGTCATCAGAACGCTCGGAGAAAAGGAAACCTACAAATACTTGGGAATATTGGGAGCTGATACCATCAAACAAGTGGAAATGAAAGAAAAAATCAAAAAAGAGTATCTCAGAAGAGCCAGAAAATTACTCGAGACAAAACTCTATAGCAGGAACCTTGTCAAAGGGATAAATACTAGGCTGTCCTCCTCGTCAGATACTCGGGACCATTCTTGAAGTGGACCAGAGAAGAACTTAAACAAATGGACCAGAGAACAAGAAAACTAATGACTAAGGTATTGCATCCCAGAAATGACGTTGACAGACTATGTGTCAAGAAAAGAGGAAGGAAGAGAGGACTTGCCATCATTGAAGACAGCGTGGACACATCGATACAACAACTCGAAGACTACATACAAAAGCGCGGAGGAAGACTGATTACTGCCACCAAAAACAATACCAATGATACGAGGATCAGCGGAACGACAATAATCAGAAAACAACTCAATGGATGTTTTAAACGACTAACAAGCGACATCTCACACGAGAAGAAAAGGACGAGGCTAAGAAAAGGAAACCTTAAGAAAGAAACTGAATCTCTTCTAATAGCAGCGCAAAACAACGTCATAAGGACTAACCATATCAAATCGAGAATAGATAAGAGGCAGCAAAATAGCAGATGTAGATTATGTGGTGAAAGTGATGAAACGATCAATCACATAAGCGAATGCAACAAATTAGAACAGAAAGAATATAAGACTTGGCACGAGTGAGTGGGCAAGGTGATCCACTGGGAATTGCGCAATTTTGACCATACGAACAAATGGTATATGTATAACCCAGAATCTGTCCTAAAGAATGAGACGCACAAACTCCTCTGGGATTTCGAGATACAAACAGATCACCAAATCTCAGCCAGACGACCCGATCTTATAATAACCAAAAAAGAAAAGAGAACTTGCAGAATTGTGGACTTTGCTGTTCTGGCAGACCACAGAGTGAAATTAAAAGAATGTGAAAATAGGGATAAGTATCTCGACCTTGCTAGAGAATTGAAAAAGCCGTGGAACATGAAAGTGACGATAATACCCATCCAGGGAAAAGAGTAGCTCCCTCCCCTACACCTCTGTGTAGTAACTATTGAAAAGGGAGCCTTCGAGCCGCTCTTGAATACAGTCGCCAACTTTACTTACTTTATATATATATGTATATGAAATTTCTTCGGTACGAACAAAATTATATATATATATATATATATCTATATATATATATATAACATATGTAAAGAAAAGAGTTTTAAACCTCGTACTGTGATTTTCTTCGTTGCAAGTCCACTATGACCCTGAATGGTATTACCTGTTTGGGTCAAGTTTAGGTTGAATAGATCTGTTTAAAGATTATTTGTATGAGATATGACATTTTATATATTAAAACTAGTTACCTGAAGCAATAAATGATTACAAATTATTAAGATTATATAGAAAGTTTTTCACACCAGCGTTAGTTGATGGTCTTTCACAAGAGTCTGAATGACATCAAATTTCCTCCTCCTCCTCCTCCTCCTCTTCTTTATTATTATCATTATTATAAAAGAGAACTTTGAGAATTGTGGACCACAGCGTGAGATTAAAAGAATGTGAAAATAGGGATAAGTATCTCGAACTTACCAGAGAATTGAAAAAGCTGTGGAACATGAAAGTGACGATGATACCAATTGTAATTGGTGCTCTTGGTACACTCACCGAAGAATTATTAAAGGGACTGGAGGGCTTGGAAATAACAGGACGAGTGGAGACCATCCAAACTACTACATCATTTAAATCGGCCAGAATACTGAGGAGAGTCCTGGAGATATGAGGAGACTTGTGGTCATTTAAACTCCAGTGAGAAACCACCAGCTAACGCTGGTGTGAAAAAAACTCTCAAAAGAGAACAAATAATAATAATAATAATCTATACTTCAAAAACATAAGCAATGAAGAAATGATACATGCTATCTAGAAACAAAATCTTTGTTACACCGTGTAATTGTTAACATTTTAAACACTCAAAGAAAATTAACTTTTGCCCAATACAAATGGTTTTCCAAAATGTCATTATTCAAAATTAGACAACACCAGAATTTTTTTTAACTCGTCTATTATCATTTCTACTCAGTGAGAGTTTTTTCGCATTTTAACTCTTCTATTATTATTTCTACTCAGTGAGAGTTTTTTCGCATTTTAACTCTTCTATTACACTGGTTTACAAAAATAAATTTTTGGTCTGAGGCAAGAATGAGGATAGGTGTTTTTTGTTAATTTGGGTGTACTGAATTCAAATTTATAGTTTTGCTCTATCACTTCTAGTTTTCTGGCTTTTAAATAGTCTCATTTTAGTATAAACAGAGAATGTATGTGCATTTTTCAAGAGCTGCAGCAGCTTATAACAGATAAAACAGGATAGATTAAGAACACTGATTGAATCAATATACTTGGATGACACAATTCATAGTACCACAGACAGTCAAAAGTTTGTTTTCTAAGAAGATCTGGTGTATTTTGCCTCCGGGATGTCACGCAAGAGCAATATCTCAATGTCTCCCATCATGCCGGGGTTCCATTTGCCTTGATAGTTGCTCTCCATCTTCGTAATGTCTTGGTGGAATCTTTCTCCATGCTTCTCACTCACTGCTCCAAGGTTTGGCGGGAAGAAGTTGAGGTGGGAATGGAGAAAATGAATCTTGAGTGACATTCGGCACCCTATACCCTCGTAAGACTTTAGCAACTTCTCAATACAAGCTTGGTAATCTGGTACGCGTGTGTTACAAAGGAAGCCACTACAGACTGACTTGAATGCTTCCCATGCTCTCAGTTCCTTTAAGTTAAGAAGCTCCTCAAAATCAGTATCCTTCAGCACTTCTCGGATCTGAGGTCCGACAAAGATGCCCTCTTTGAGCTTAGCAACACTAAGACCAGGGAACACAGTAGACAAGTGTTGAAAGGCAGCACCGTTTTTGTGCAACGCCTTCACGAAATTCTTCATCAAACCAAGCTTGATGTGAAGAGGAGGACGAAGCACCTTATTCATGTCCACCAGAGGATTCTCCTTGAGGCTGTGTTCGCTAAGAACAAAAGTGCTTCTAGACCGCCAGTCTTTCTGCTTGTAATGCTGGGATACAGCTCGACTATCCCAGAGACAGAGAAAACAACAGTACTTTGTGAAGCCCGCTTGCATACCCATAAGAAGACCAATGACCTTATTTGTTCCAATTCCTGAAACTGGTGATCCTTACATCTTCCTGGATTAGGTTCCACTGTTTAAGCCGAGAAGCCAAGAGCTCTGACTGCTGTTTTGACAGATACAAATCACGAGCAAGATCATTCAGGTCTTGCGTGATCCAGTGTGGCTCATTGCCACTTGTTCCTGAATATGTAGACTCAATATCTTCCAAAGATATTGACTCGGCAGAATCCTCCTTTGAAGGCATTTCTTCATCTGATGAGGAAAGAAGATCCTTATTTACTGGAGGTGTGGGTACAGGAAGATCATCTGAATGGGAAATGGGTCTCATAGCAGATCGAAGGTTGGGATATTTGATCTTTTTCCTAGAAGATGCACTGAAACCAATTATATTAGTTAAACAAAAATAACAATCATCTGCGTGGTTTCGTGGCTCTCTCCAAACCATCGGGACTGCAAAGTTTAAAGCCGCTTTCTTGCCATTAAACCATGCAGTTAGTCCATTGTAGCAGGGTTTACAACAGGTGTGTGGAGCCCAAGACCTGTCCTGATCACTAATTTTAAAGTCAAAATAGTGAAAGTAGGCGGTTCTCAGGAGGGAAGTGATGGTTCGACGCTGTGCAACTGTTGTGAAGTCCCCACACATGTAGCAGAAAGAATTGGCCTTGTTGAGGCATCCTCGACATTTTGACGTGCTTGAATCCATTAGAGAATCTGAAAATATAACAAAGTAAAACTAAATGTGCATTTGAAAATGTAATACTAATATTTAGTAACCCAAAAGTTGTGTAACACGATAGTTGAGGAACACTAACCTCATGCGCCGCCTGCGAGACAACCTCTTCCAATGACTGACAGAGTGTGGATTGAAACCTGCTGCCTTAACTGTCAAAAGCTGTTTTGATATATAACTATATATATATATATATAATGTAATGCGATCACTTAAATTTAGTGCATAATAACTAAAAAATAAGCCATAAGTCTCACAATATTAGAATTAACCCTGAATTCATATACTCCTTTATGTACTGTATATGCACAAAATGCACACTATGCATATCTAAAAAACTAGAGGTGAAAAGTAAAAACGGATTTCAAATTTGAATTCAGCCCCTCAAATTAGATAAGAACGAATATTTTTGTACTTGCCTCAATTTCTTTGTAAACCAGTGTTATTATTATTTCTACTCTGTAAGAGTTTTTCGCATTTTAACTCTTCTATTATTATTTCTACTCAGTGAGAGTTTTTTCGCATTTTAACTCTTCTATTATTATTTCTACTCAGTGAGAGTTTTTTCACATTTTAACTCTTCTATTATTATTTCTACTCAGTGATAGTTTTTTCCCATTCTAACTCTTCTATTATTATTATTATTTCTACTCAGTGAGAGTTTTTCGCATTCTAACTCTTCTATTATTATTATTTCTACTCAGTGAGAGTTTTTCGCATTCTAACTCTTCTATTATTATTATTTCTACTCAGTGAGAGTTTTTCGCATTCTAACTCTTCTGTTATTATTTCTACTCAGTGAGAGTTTTTCGCATTCTAACTCTTTTATTATTATTATTTCTACTCAGTGAGAGTTTTTCGCATTCTAACTCTTCTATTATTATTATTTCTACTCAGTGAGAGTTTTTTGCATTCTAACTCTTCTATTATTATTATTTCTACTAAGTGAGAGTTTTTTGCATTCTAACTCTTCTATTATTATTATTTCTACTCAGTAAGAGTTTTTCGCATTCTAACTCTTCTATTATTATTATTTCTACTCAGTGAGAGTTTTTTGCATTCTAACTCTTCTATTATTATTATTTCTACTCAGTGAGAGTTTTTTGCATTCTAACTCTTCTATTATTATTATTTCTACTCAGTGAGAGTTTTTCGCATTCTAACTCTTCTATTATTATTATTTCTACTAAGTGAGAGTTTTTTGCATTCTAACTCTTCTATTATTATTATTTCTACTCAGTGAGAGTTTTTTGCATTCTAACTCTTCTATTATTATTATTTCTACTAAGTGAGAGTTTTTTGCATTCTAACTCTTCTCCTACTATTTCTACTCAGTGAGAGTTTTTTGCATTCTAACTCTTCTATTATTATTATTTCTACTAAGTGAGAGTTTTTTGCATTCTAACTCTTCTCCTACTATTTCTACTCAGTGAGAGTTTTTTGCATTCTAACTCTTCTATTATTATTATTTCTACTCAGTGTGAGTTTTTTGCATTCTAACTCTTCTATTATTATTATTTCTACTCAGTGAGAGTTTTTCGCATTCTAACTCTTCTATTATTATTATTTCTACTCAGTGAGAGTTTTTTCCATTCTAACTCTTCTATTATTATTATTTCTACTCAGTGAGAGTTTTTTGCATTCTAACTCTTCTATTATTATTATTTCTACTCAGTGAGAGTTTTTCGCATTCTAACTTTTCTATTATTATTATTTCTACTCAGTGAGAGTTTTTCGCATTCTAACTCTTCTATTATTATTATTTCTACTCAGTGAGAGTTTTTTGCATTCTAACTCTTCTGTTATTATTATTTCTACTAAGTGAGAGTTTTTTGCATTCTAACTCTTCTATTATTTTTATTTCTACTCAGTGAGAGTTTTTTGCATTCTAACTCTTCTACTATTATTTCTACTCAGTGAGAGTTTTTTGCATTCTAACTCTTCTATTATTATTATTTCTACTCAGTGTGAGTTTTTTGCATTCTAACTCTTCTACTATTATTTCTACTCAGTGAGAGTTTTTTGCATTCTAACTCTTCTACTATTATTATTTCTACTCAGTGAGAGTTTTTTGCATTCTAACTCTTCTATTATTATTTCTACTCAGTGAGAGTTTTTCGCATTCTAACTCTTCTATTATTATTATTTCTACTAAGTGAGAGTTTTTCGCATTCTAACTCTTCTATTATTATTATTTCTACTAAGTGAGAGTTTTTCGCATTCTAACTCTTATATTATTATTATTTCTACTCAGTGAGAGTTTTTCGCATTCTAACTCTTCTGTTATTATTTCTACTCAGTGAGAGTTTTTCGCATTCTAACTCTTTTATTATTATTATTTCTACTCAGTGAGGGTTTTTTGCATTCTAACTCTTCTATTATTATTATTTCTACTCAGTGAGAGTTTTTTGCATTCTAACTCTTCTATTATTATTATTTCTACTCAGTGAGAGTTTTTCGCATTCAACTCTTCTATTATTATTATTTCTACTCAGTAAGAGTTTTTCGCATTCTAACTCTTCTGTTATTATTTCTACTCAGTGAGAGTTTTTCGCATTCTAACTCTTCTATTAAAATTTCTACTCAGTGAGGGTTTTTTGCATTCTAACTCTTCTATTATTATTATTTCTACTCAGTGAGAGTTTTTTGCATTCTAACTCTTCTATTATTATTATTTCTACTCAGTAAGAGTTTTTCGCATTCTAACTCTTCTGTTATTATTTCTACTCAGTAAGAGTTTTTCGCATTCTAACTCTTCTGTTATTATTTCTACTCAGTGAGAGTTTTTCGCATTCTAACTCTTCTATTATTATTATTTCGACTCAGTGAGAGTTTTTCGCATTCTAACTCTTCTGTTATTATTTCTACTCAGTGAGAGTTTTTCGCATTCTAACTCTTCTATTATTATTATTTCTACTCAGTGAGGGTTTTTTGCATTCTAACTTTTCTATTATTATTATTTCTACTCAGTGAGAGTTTTTTGCATTCTAACTCTTCTATTATTATTATTTCTACTCAGTGAGAGTTTTTTGCATTCTAACTCTTCTATTATTATCATTTCTACTCAGTGAGAGTTTTTTGCATTCTAACTCTTCTATTATTATTATTTCTACACAGTGAGAGTTTTTTGCATTCTAACTCTTCTATTATTATTATTTCTACTCAGTGAGAGTTTTTTGCATTCTAACTCTTCTATTATTATTATTTCTACTCAGTGAGAGTTTTTCGCATTCTAACTCTTCTATTATTATTATTTCTACTAAGTGAGAGTTTTTCGCATTCTAACTCTTCTATTATTATTATTTCTACTAAGTGAGAGTTTTTCGCATTCTAACTCTTCTATTATTATTATTTCTACTCAGTGAGAGTTTTTCGCATTCTAACTCTTCTATTATTATTATTTCTACTAAGTGAGAGTTTTTTGCATTCTAACTCTTCTATTATTATTATTTCTACTCAGTGAGAGTTTTTTGCATTCTAACTCTTCTATTATTATTATTTCTACTAAGTGAGAGTTTTTTGCATTCTAACTCTTCTATTATTATTATTTCTACTCAGTGAGAGTTTTTCGCATTCTAACTCTTCTATTATTATTATTTCTACTCAGTGAGAGTTTTTTGCATTCTAACTCTTCTATTATTATTATTTCTACTCAGTGAGAGTTTTTTGCATTCTAACTCTTCTATTATTATTATTTCTACTCAGTGAGAGTTTTTCGCATTCTAACTCTTCTATTATTATTATTTCTAGTAAGTGAGAGTTTTTTGCATTCTAACTCTTCTATTATTATTATTTCTACTCAGTGAGAGTTTTTTGCATTCTAACTCTTCTATTATTATTATTTCTACTAAGTGAGAGTTTTTTGCATTCTAACTCTTCTCCTACTATTTCTACTCAGTGAGAGTTTTTTGCATTCTAACTCTTCTATCATTATTATTTCTACTAAGTGAGAGTTTTTTGCATTCTATCTCTTCTCCTACTATTTCTACTCAGTGAGAGTTTTTTGCATTCTAACTCTTCTATTATTATTATTTCTACTCAGTGTGAGTTTTTTGCATTCTAACTCTTCTATTATTATTATTTCTACTCAGTGAGAGTTTTTCGCATTCTAACTCTTCTATTATTATTATTTCTACTCAGTGAGAGTTTTTTGCATTCTAACTCTTCTATTATTATTATTTCTACTCAGTGAGAGTTTTTTGCATTCTAACTCTTCTATTATTATTATTTCTACTCAGTGAGAGTTTTTCGCATTCTAACTCTACTATTATTATTATTTCTACTCAGTGAGAGTTTTTTGCATTCTAACTCTTCTACTATTATTTCTACTCAGTGAGAGTTTTTTGCATTCTAACTCTTCTACTATTATTATTTCTACTCAGTGAGAGTTTTTTGCATTCTAACTCTTCTATTATTATTTCTACTCAGTGAGAGTTTTTCGCATTCTAACTCTTCTATTATTATTATTTCTACTAAGTGAGAGTTTTTCGCATTCTAACTCTTCTATTATTATTATTTCTACTAAGTGAGAGTTTTTCGCATTCTAACTCTTCTATTATTATTATTTCTACTCAGTGAGAGTTTTTCGCATTCTAACTCTTCTATTATTATTATTTCTACTCAGTGAGAGTTTTTTGCATTCTAACTCTTCTATTATTATTATTTCTACTCAGTGAGAGTTTTTCGCATTCTAACTCTTCTATTATTATTATTTCTACTCAGTGAGAGTTTTTTGCATTCTAACTCTTCTATTATTATTATTTCTACTCAGTGAGAGTTTTTTGCATTCTAACTCTTCTATTATTATTATTTCTACTAAGTGAGAGTTTTTTGCATTCCAACTCTTCTATTATTATTATTTCTACTCAGTGAGAGTTTTTCGCATTCTAACTCTTCTATTATTATTATTTCTACTCAGTGAGAGTTTTTTGCATTCTAACTCTTCTATTATTATTATTTCTACTCAGTGAGAGTTTTTTGCATTCTAACTCTTCTATTATTATTATTTCTACTCAGTGAGAGTTTTTCGCATTCTAACTCTTCTATTATTATTATTTCTACTCAGTGAGAGTTTTTTGCATTCTAACTCTTCTATTATTATTATTTCTACTCAGTGAGAGTTTTTTGCATTCTAACTCATCTATTATTATTATTTCTACTAAGTGAGAGTTTTTTGCATTCTAACTCTTCTCCTACTATTTCTACTCAGTGAGAGTTTTTTGCATTCTAACTCTTCTATTATTATTATTTCTACTAAGTGAGAGTTTTTTGCATTCTAACTCTTCTCCTACTATTTCTACTCAGTGAGAGTTTTTTGCATTCTAACTCTTCTATTATTATTATTTCTACTCAGTGAGAGTTTTTTGCATTCTAACTCTTCTATTATTATTATTTCTACTCAGTGTGAGTTTTTTGCATTCTAACTCTTCTATTATTATTATTTCTACTCAGTGAGAGTTTTTCGCATTCTAACTCTTCTATTATTATTATTTCTACTCAGTGAGAGTTTTTTCCATTCTAACTCTTCTATTATTATTATTTCTACTCAGTGAGAGTTTTTTGCATTCTAACTCTTCTATTATTATTATTTCTACTCAGTGAGAGTTTTTTGCATTCTAACTTTTCTATTATTATTATTTCTACTCAGTGAGAGTTTTTCGCATTCTAACTCTTCTATTATTATTATTTCTACTCAGTGAGAGTTTTTTGCATTCTAACTCTTCTGTTATTATTATTTCTACTAAGTGAGAGTTTTTTGCATTCTAACTCTTCTATTATTATTATTTCTACTCAGTGAGAGTTTTTTGCATTCTAACTCTTCTACTATTATTTCTACTCAGTGAGAGTTTTTTGCATTCTAACTCTTCTATTATTATTATTTCTACTCAGTGTGAGTTTTTTGCATTCTAACTCTTCTACTATTATTTCTACTCAGTGAGAGTTTTTTGCATTCTAACTCTTCTACTATTATTATTTCTACTCAGTGAGAGTTTTTTGCATTCTAACTCTTCTATTATTATTTCTACTCAGTGAGAGTTTTTTGCATTCTAACTCTTCTATTATTATTATTTCTACTCAGTGAGAGTTTTTTGCATTCTAACTCTTCTATTATTATTATTTCTACTCAGTTTGAGTTTTTTGCATTCTAACTGTTCTACTATTATTTCTACTCAGTGAGAGTTTTTTGCATTCTAACTCTTCTACTATTATTATTTCTACTCAGTGAGAGTTTTTTGCATTCTAACTCTTCTATTATTATTTCTACTCAGTGAGAGTTTTTTGCATTCTAACTCTTCTATTATTATTATTTCTACTCAGTGAGAGTTTTTCGCATTCAACTCTTCTATTATTATTATTTCTACTCAGTAAGAGTTTTTCGCATTCTAACTCTTCTGTTATTATTTCTACTCAGTGAGAGTTTTTCGCATTCTAACTCTTCTATTATTATTTCTACTCAGTGAGGGTTTTTTGCATTCTAACTCTTCTATTATTATTATTTCTACTCAGTGAGAGTTTTTTGCATTCTAACTCTTCTATTATTATTATTTCTACTCAGTAAGAGTTTTTCGCATTCTAACTCTTCTGTTATTATTTCTACTCAGTAAGAGTTTTTCGCATTCTAACTCTTCTGTTATTATTTCTACTCAGTGAGAGTTTTTCGCATTCTAACTCTTCTATTATTATTATTTCGACTCAGTGAGAGTTTTTCGCATTCTAACTCTTCTGTTATTATTTCTACTCAGTGAGAGTTTTTCGCATTCTAACTCTTCTATTATTATTATTTCTACTCAGTGAGGGTTTTTTGCATTCTAACTTTTCTATTATTATTATTTCTACTCAGTGAGAGTTTTTTGCATTCTAACTCTTCTATTATTATTATTTCTACTCAGTGAGAGTTTTTTGCATTCTAACTCTTCTATTATTATTATTTCTACTCAGTGAGAGTTTTTTGCATTCTAACTCTTCTATTATTATTATTTCTACACAGTGAGAGTTTTTTGCATTCTAACTCTTCTATTATTATTATTTCTACTCAGTGAGAGTTTTTTGCATTCTAACTCTTCTATTATTATTATTTCTACTCAGTGAGAGTTTTTCGCATTCTAACTCTTCTATTATTATTATTTCTACTAAGTGAGAGTTTTTCGCATTCTAACTCTTCTATTATTATTATTTCTACTAAGTGAGAGTTTTTCGCATTCTAACTCTTCTATTATTATTATTTCTACTCAGTGAGAGTTTTTCGCATTCTAACTCTTCTATTATTATTATTTCTACTCAGTGAGAGTTTTTTGCATTCTAACTCTTCTATTATTATTATTTCTACTCAGTGAGAGTTTTTTGCATTCTAACTCTTCTATTATTATTATTTCTACTCAGTGAGAGTTTTTCGCATTCTAACTCTTCTATTATTATTATTTCTACTCAGTGTGAGTTTTTTGCATTCTAACTCTTCTATTATTATTATTTCTACTCAGTGAGAGTTTTTCGCATTCTAACTCTTCTATTATTATTATTTCTACTCAGTGAGAGTTTTTTGCATTCTAACTCTTCTATTATTATTATTTCTACTCAGTGAGAGTTTTTTGCATTCTAACTCTTCTATTATTATTATTTCTACTCAGTGAGAGTTTTTCGCATGCTAACTCTACTATTATTATTATTTCTACTCAGTGAGAGTTTTTTGCATTCTAACTCTTCTACTATTATTTCTACTCAGTGAGAGTTTTTTGCATTCTAACTCTTCTACTATTATTATTTCTACTCAGTGAGAGTTTTTTGCATTCTAACTCTTCTATTATTATTTCTACTCAGTGAGAGTTTTTCGCATTCTAACTCTTCTATTATTATTATTTCTACTAAGTGAGAGTTTTTCGCATTCTAACTCTTCTATTATTATTATTTCTACTAAGTGAGAGTTTTTCGCATTCTAACTCTTCTATTATTATTATTTCTACTCAGTGAGAGTTTTTCGCATTCTAACTCTTCTATTATTATTATTTCTACTCAGTGAGAGTTTTTTGCATTCTAACTCTTCTATTATTATTATTTCTACTCAGTGAGAGTTTTTCGCATTCTAACTCTTCTATTATTATTATTTCTACTCAGTGAGAGTTTTTTGCATTCTAACTCTTCTATTATTATTATTTCTACTCAGTGAGAGTTTTTTGCATTCTAACTCTTCTATTATTATTATTTCTACTAAGTGAGAGTTTTTTGCATTCCAACTCTTCTATTATTATTATTTCTACTCAGTGAGAGTTTTTCGCATTCTAACTCTTCTATTATTATTATTTCTACTCAGTGAGAGTTTTTTGCATTCTAACTCTTCTATTATTATTATTTCTACTCAGTGAGAGTTTTTTGCATTCTAACTCTTCTATTATTATTATTTCTACTCAGTGAGAGTTTTTCGCATTCTAACTCTTCTATTATTATTATTTCTACTCAGTGAGAGTTTTTTGCATTCTAACTCTTCTATTATTATTATTTCTACTCAGTGAGAGTTTTTTGCATTCTAACTCATCTATTATTATTATTTCTACTAAGTGAGAGTTTTTTGCATTCTAACTCTTCTCCTACTATTTCTACTCAGTGAGAGTTTTTTGCATTCTAACTCTTCTATTATTATTATTTCTACTAAGTGAGAGTTTTTTGCATTCTAACTCTTCTCCTACTATGCCTACTCAGTGAGAGTTTTTTGCATTCTAACTCTTCTATTATTATTATTTCTACTCAGTGAGAGTTTTTTGCATTCTAACTCTTCTATTATTATTATTTCTACTCAGTGTGAGTTTTTTGCATTCTAACTCTTCTATTATTATTATTTCTACTCAGTGAGAGTTTTTCGCATTCTAACTCTTCTATTATTATTATTTCTACTCAGTGAGAGTTTTTTCCATTCTAACTCTTCTATTATTATTATTTCTACTCAGTGAGAGTTTTTTGCATTCTAACTCTTCTATTATTATTATTTCTACTCAGTGAGAGTTTTTTGCATTCTAACTTTTCTATTATTATTATTTCTACTCAGTGAGAGTTTTTCGCATTCTAACTCTTCTATTATTATTATTTCTACTCAGTGAGAGTTTTTTGCATTCTAACTCTTCTGTTATTATTATTTCTACTAAGTGAGAGTTTTTTGCATTCTAACTCTTCTATTATTATTATTTCTACTCAGTGAGAGTTTTTTGCATTCTAACTCTTCTACTATTATTTCTACTCAGTGAGAGTTTTTTGCATTCTAACTCTTCTATTATTATTATTTCTACTCAGTGTGAGTTTTTTGCATTCTAACTCTTCTACTATTATTTCTACTCAGTGAGAGTTTTTTGCATTCTAACTCTTCTACTATTATTATTTCTACTCAGTGAGAGTTTTTTGCATTCTAACTCTTCTATTATTATTTCTACTCAGTGAGAGTTTTTTGCATTCTAACTCTTCTATTATTATTATTTCTACTCAGTGAGAGTTTTTTGCATTCTAACTCTTCTATTATTATTATTTCTACTCAGTTTGAGTTTTTTGCATTCTAACTGTTCTACTATTATTTCTACTCAGTGAGAGTTTTTTGCATTCTAACTCTTCTACTATTATTATTTCTACTCAGTGAGAGTTTTTTGCATTCTAACTCTTCTATTATTATTTCTACTCAGTGAGAGTTTTTTGCATTCTAACTCTTCTATTATTATTATTTCTACTCAGTGAGAGTTTTTCGCATTCAACTCTTCTATTATTATTATTTCTACTCAGTAAGAGTTTTTCGCATTCTAACTCTTCTGTTATTATTTCTACTCAGTGAGAGTTTTTCGCATTCTAACTCTTCTATTATTATTTCTACTCAGTGAGGGTTTTTTGCATTCTAACTCTTCTATTATTATTATTTCTACTCAGTGAGAGTTTTTTGCATTCTAACTCTTCTATTATTATTATTTCTACTCAGTAAGAGTTTTTCGCATTCTAACTCTTCTGTTATTATTTCTACTCAGTAAGAGTTTTTCGCATTCTAACTCTTCTGTTATTATTTCTACTCAGTGAGAGTTTTTCGCATTCTAACTCTTCTATTATTATTATTTCGACTCAGTGAGAGTTTTTCGCATTCTAACTCTTCTGTTATTATTTCTACTCAGTGAGAGTTTTTCGCATTCTAACTCTTCTATTATTATTATTTCTACTCAGTGAGGGTTTTTTGCATTCTAACTTTTCTATTATTATTATTTCTACTCAGTGAGAGTTTTTTGCATTCTAACTCTTCTATTATTATTATTTCTACTCAGTGAGAGTTTTTTGCATTCTAACTCTTCTATTATTATTATTTCTACTCAGTGAGAGTTTTTTGCATTCTAACTCTTCTATTATTATTATTTCTACACAGTGAGAGTTTTTTGCATTCTAACTCTTCTATTATTATTATTTCTACTCAGTGAGAGTTTTTTGCATTCTAACTCTTCTATTATTATTATTTCTACTCAGTGAGAGTTTTTCGCATTCTAACTCTTCTATTATTATTATTTCTACTAAGTGAGAGTTTTTCGCATTCTAACTCTTCTATTATTATTATTTCTACTAAGTGAGAGTTTTTCGCATTCTAACTCTTCTATTATTATTATTTCTACTCAGTGAGAGTTTTTCGCATTCTAACTCTTCTATTATTATTATTTCTACTCAGTGAGAGTTTTTTGCATTCTAACTCTTCTATTATTATTATTTCTACTCAGTGAGAGTTTTTTGCATTCTAACTCTTCTATTATTATTATTTCTACTCAGTGAGAGTTTTTCGCATTCTAACTCTTCTATTATTATTATTTCTACTCAGTGAGAGTTTTTTGCATTCTAACTCTTCTATTATTATTTTTTCTACTCAGTGAGAGTTTTTTGCATTCTAACTCTTCTATTATTATTATTTCTACTCAGTGAGAGTTTTTCGCATTCTAACTCTTCTATTATTATTATTTCTACTAAGTGAGAGTTTTTTGCATTCTAACTCTTCTATTATTATTATTTCTACTCAGTGAGAGTTTTTTGCATTCTAACTCTTCTATTATTATTATTTCTACTAAGTGAGAGTTTTTTGCATTCTAACTCTTCTATTATTATTATTTCTACTCAGTGAGAGTTTTTCGCATTCTAACTCTTCTATTATTATTATTTCTACTCAGTGAGAGTTTTTTGCATTCTAACTCTTCTATTATTATTATTTCTACTCAGTGAGAGTTTTTTGCATTCTAACTCTTCTATTATTATTATTTCTACTCAGTGAGAGTTTTTCGCATTCTAACTCTTCTATTATTATTATTTCTACTAAGTGAGAGTTTTTTGCATTCTAACTCTTCTATTATTATTATTTCTACTCAGTGAGAGTTTTTTGCATTCTAACTCTTCTATTATTATTATTTCTACTAAGTGAGAGTTTTTTGCATTCTAACTCTTCTCCTACTATTTCTACTCAGTGAGAGTTTTTTGCATTCTAACTCTTCTATTATTATTATTTCTACTCAGTGTGAGTTTTTTGCATTCTAACTCTTCTATTATTATTATTTCTACTAAGTGAGAGTTTTTTGCATTCTAACTCTTCTATTATTATTATTTCTACTCAGTGAGAGTTTTTTGCATTCTAACTCTTCTATTATTATTATTTCTACTCAGTGAGAGTTTTTTGCATTCTAACTCTTCTATTATTATTATTTCTACTCAGTGAGAGTTTTTCGCATTCTAACTCTTCTATTATTATTATTTCTACTCAGTGAGAGTTTTTTGCATTCTAACTCTTCTACTATTATTTCTACTCAGTGAGAGTTTTTTGCATTCTAACTCTTCTACTATTATTATTTCTACTCAGTGAGAGTTTTTTGCATTCTAACTCTTCTATTATTATTTCTACTCAGTGAGAGTTTTTCGCATTCTAACTCTTCTATTATTATTATTTCTACTAAGTGAGAGTTTTTCGCATTCTAACTCTTCTATTATTATTATTTCTACTCAGTGAGAGTTTTTCGCATTCTAACTCTTCTATTATTATTATTTCTACTAAGTGAGAGTTTTTTGCATTCTAACTCTTCTATTATTATTATTTCTACTCAGTGAGAGTTTTTCGCATTCTAACTCTTCTATTATTATTATTTCTACTCAGTGAGAGTTTTTTGCATTCTAACTCTTCTATTATTATTATTTCTACTCAGTGAGAGTTTTTTGCATTCTAACTCTTCTATTATTATTATTTCTACTCAGTGAGAGTTTTTCGCATTCTAACTCTTCTATTATTATTATTTCTACTAAGTGAGAGTTTTTTGCATTCTAACTCTTCTATTATTATTATTTCTACTCAGTGAGAGTTTTTTGCATTCTAACTCTTCTATTATTATTATTTCTACTAAGTGAGAGTTTTTTGCATTCTAACTCTTCTCCTACTATTTCTACTCAGTGAGAGTTTTTTGCATTCTAACTCTTCTATTATTATTATTTCTACTCAGTGTGAGTTTTTTGCATTCTAACTCTTCTATTATTATTATTTCTACTAAGTGAGAGTTTTTTGCATTCTAACTCTTCTATTATTATTATTTCTACTCAGTGAGAGTTTTTTGCATTCTAACTCTTCTATTATTATTATTTCTACTCAGTGAGAGTTTTTTGCATTCTAACTCTTCTATTATTATTATTTCTACTCAGTGAGAGTTTTTCGCATTCTAACTCTTCTATTATTATTATTTCTACTCAGTGTGAGTTTTTTGCATTCTAACTCTTCTACTATTATTTCTACTCAGTGAGAGTTTTTTGCATTCTAACTCTTCTACTATTATTATTTCTACTCAGTGAGAGTTTTTTGCATTCTAACTCTTCTATTATTATTTCTACTCAGTGAGAGTTTTTCGCATTCTAACTCTTCTATTATTATTATTTCTACTAAGTGAGAGTTTTTCGCATTCTAACTCTTCTATTATTATTATTTCTACTAAGTGAGAGTTTTTCGCATTCTAACTCTTCTATTATTATTATTTCTACTCAGTGAGAGTTTTTCGCATTCTAACTCTTCTATTATTATTATTTCTACTCAGTGAGAGTTTTTTGCATTCTAACTCTTCTATTATTATTATTTCTACTCAGTGAGAGTTTTTCGCATTCTAACTCTTCTATTATTATTATTTCTACTCAGTGAGAGTTTTTTGCATTCTAACTCTTCTATTATTATTATTTCTACTCAGTGAGAATTTTTTGCATTCTAACTCTTCTATTATTATTATTTCTACTAAGTGAGAGTTTTTTGCATTCCAACTCTTCTATTATTATTATTTCTACTCAGTGAGAGTTTTTCGCATTCTAACTCTTCTATTATTATTATTTCTACTCAGTGAGAGTTTTTTGCATTCTAACTCTTCTATTATTATTATTTCTACTCAGTGAGAGTTTTTTGCATTCTAACTCTTCTATTATTATTATTTCTACTCAGTGAGAGTTTTTCGCATTCTAACTCTTCTATTATTATTATTTCTACTCAGTGAGAGTTTTTTGCATTCTAACTCTTCTATTATTATTATTTCTACTCAGTGAGAGTTTTTTGCATTCTAACTCATCTATTATTATTATTTCTACTAAGTGAGAGTTTTTTGCATTCTAACTCTTCTCCTACTATTTCTACTCAGTGAGAGTTTTTTGCATTCTAACTCTTCTATTATTATTATTTCTACTAAGTGAGAGTTTTTTGCATTCTAACTCTTCTCCTACTATTTCTACTCAGTGAGAGTTTTTTGCATTCTAACTCTTCTATTATTATTATTTCTACTCAGTGTGAGTTTTTTGCATTCTAACTCTTCTATTATTATTATTTCTACTCAGTGAGAGTTTTTCGCATTCTAACTCTTCTATTATTATTATTTCTACTCAGTGAGAGTTTTTTCCATTCTAACTCTTCTATTATTATTATTTCTACTCAGTGAGAGTTTTTTGCATTCTAACTCTTCTATTATTATTATTTCTACTCAGTGAGAGTTTTTCGCATTCTAACTTTTCTATTATTATTATTTCTACTCAGTGAGAGTTTTTCGCATTCTAACTCTTCTATTATTATTATTTCTACTCAGTGAGAGTTTTTTGCATTCTAACTCTTCTGTTATTATTATTTCTACTAAGTGAGAGTTTTTTGCATTCTAACTCTTCTATTATTATTATTTCTACTCAGTGAGAGTTTTTTGCATTCTAACTCTTCTACTATTATTTCTACTCAGTGAGAGTTTTTTGCATTCTAACTCTTCTATTATTATTATTTCTACTCAGTGTGAGTTTTTTGCATTCTAACTCTTCTACTATTATTTCTACTAAGTGAGAGTTTTTTGCATTCTAACTCTTCTACTATTATTATTTCTACTCAGTGAGAGTTTTTTGCATTCTAACTCTTCTATTATTATTTCTACTCAGTGAGAGTTTTTTGCATTCTAACTCTTCTATTATTATTATTTCTACTCAGTGAGAGTTTTTTGCATTCTAACTCTTCTATTATTATTATTTCTACTCAGTTTGAGTTTTTTGCATTCTAACTGTTCTACTATTATTTCTACTCAGTGAGAGTTTTTTGCATTCTAACTCTTCTACTATTATTATTTCTACTCAGTGAGAGTTTTTTGCATTCTAACTCTTCTATTATTATTTCTACTCAGTGAGAGTTTTTTGCATTCTAACTCTTCTATTATTATTATTTCTACTCAGTGAGAGTTTTTTGCATTCTAACTCTTCTATTATTATTATTTCTACTCAGTGAGAGTTTTTGCATTCTAACTCTTCTATTATTATTTCTACTCAGTGAGAGTTTTTTGCATTCTAACTCTTCTATTATTATTATTTCTACTAAGTGAGAGTTTTTTGCATTCTAACTCTTCTCCTACTATTTCTACTCAGTGAGAGTTTTTTGCATTCTAACTCTTCTATTATTATTATTTCTACTCAGTGTGAGTTTTTTGCATTCTAACTCTTCTATTATTATTATTTCTACTCAGTGAGAGTTTTTCGCATTCTAACTCTTCT
Source organism: Sepioteuthis lessoniana (assembly GCA_963585895.1). Classification (NCBI taxonomy): domain Eukaryota; kingdom Metazoa; phylum Mollusca; class Cephalopoda; order Myopsida; family Loliginidae; genus Sepioteuthis; species Sepioteuthis lessoniana. The sequence continues at coordinate 74,842,888 of OY757921.1, read as the reverse complement.
ATTATTATTATTTCTACTCAGTGAGAGTTTTTTCCATTCTAACTCTTCTATTATTATTATTTCTACTCAGTGAGGGTTTTTTGCATTCTAACTCTTCTATTATTATTATTTCTACTCAGTGAGAGTTTTTTGCATTCTAACTCTTCTATTATTATTATTTCTACTCAGTGAGAGTTTTTTGCATTCTAACTCTTCTATTATTATTATTTCTACTCAGTGAGAGTTTTTCGCATTCTAACTTTTCTATTATTATTATTTCTACTCAGTGAGAGTTTTTCGCATTCTAACTCTTCTATTATTATTATTTCTACTCAGTGAGAGTTTTTTGCATTCTAACTCTTCTGTTATTATTATTTCTACTAAGTGAGAGTATTTGCATTCTAACTCTTCTATTATTATTATTTCTACTCAGTGAGAGTTTTTTGCATTCTAACTCTTCTACTATTATTTCTACTCAGTGAGAGTTTTTTGCATTCTAACTCTTCTATTATTATTATTTCTACTCAGTGTGAGTTTTTTGCATTCTAACTCTTCTACTATTATTTCTACTCAGTGAGAGTTTTTTGCATTCTAACTCTTCTACTATTATTATTTCTACTCAGTGAGAGTTTTTTGCATTCTAACTCTTCTATTATTATTATTTCTACTCAGTGAGAGTTTTTTGCATTCTAACTCTTCTATTATTATTATTTCTACTCAGTTTGAGTTTTTTGCATTCTAACTCTTCTACTATTATTTCTACTCAGTGAGAGTTTTTTGCATTCTAACTCTTCTACTATTATTATTTCTACTCAGTGAGAGTTTTTTGCATTCTAACTCTTCTATTATTATTTCTACTCAGTGAGAGTTTTTTGCATTCTAACTCTTCTATTATTATTATTTCTACTCAGTGAGAGTTTTTTGCATTCTAACTCTTCTGTTATTATTTCTACTCAGTGAGAGTTTTTTGCATTCTAACTCTTCTATTATTATTATTTCTACTCAGTGAGAGTTTTTCGCATTCTAACTCTTCTATTATTATTATTTCTACTCAGTGAGAGCTTTTTGCATTCTAACTCTTCTATTATTATTATTTCTACTCAGTGAGAGTTTTTTGCATTCTAACTCTTCTACTATTATTTCTACTCAGTGAGAGTTTTTTGCATTCTAACTCTTCTACTATTATTTCTATTCAGTGAGAGTTTTTTGCATTCTAACTCTTCTATTATTATTATTTCTACTAAGTGAGAGTTTTTCGCATTCTAACTCTTCTATTATTATTATTTCTACTCAGTGTGAGTTTTTTGCATTCTAACTCTTCTATTATTATTATTTCTACTCAGTGTGAGTTTTTTGCATTCTAACTCTTCTATTATTATTATTTCTACTCAGTAAGAGTTTTTCGCATTCTAACTCTTCTGTTATTATTTCTACTCAGTGAGAGTTTTTCGCATTCTAACTCTTCTATTATTATTATTTCTACTCAGTGAGGGTTTTTTGCATTCTAACTCTTCTATTATTATTATTTGTACTCAGTGAGAGTTTTTTGCATTCTAACTCTTCTATTATTATTATTTCTACTCAGTAAGAGTTTTTCGCATTCTAACTCTTCTGTTATTATTTCTACTCAGTGAGAGTTTTTCGCATTCTAACTCCTCTATTATTATTATTTCTACTCAGTGAGAGTTTTTCGCATTCTAACTCTTCTATTATTATTATTTCTACTCAGTGAGGGTTTTTTGCATTCTAACTTTTCTATTATTATTATTTCTACTCAGTGAGAGTTTTTTGCAAGTTTTTTGCATTCTAACTCTTCTATTATTATTATTTCTACTCAGTGAGAGTTTTTTGCATTCTAACTCTTCTATTATTATTATTTCTACTCAGTGAGAGTTTTTTGCATTCTAACTCTTCTATTATTATTATTTCTACTCAGTGAGAGTTTTTCGCATTCTAACTCTTCTATTATTTTTATTTCTACTCAGTGAGAGTTTTTCGCATTCTAACTCTTCTATTATTATTATTTCTACTAAGTGAGAGTTTTTTGCATTCTAACTCTTCTATTATTATTATTTCTACTAAGTGAGAGTTTTTTGCATTCTAACTCTTCTATTATTATTATTTCTACTCAGTGAGAGTTTTTCGCATTCTAACTCTTCTATTATTATTATTTCTACTCAGTGAGAGTTTTTTGCATTCTAACTCTTCTATTATTATTATTTCTACTCAGTGAGAGTTTTTTGCATTCTAACTCTTCTATTATTATTATTTCTACTCAGTGAGAGTTTTTCGCATTCTAACTCTTCTATTATTATTATTTCTACTCAGTGAGATTTTTTTGCATTCTAACTCTTCTATTATTATTATTTCTACTAAGTGAGAGTTTTTTGCATTCTAACTCTTCTCCTACTATTTCTACTCAGTGAGAGTTTTTCGCATTCTAACTCTTCTATTATTATTATTTCTACTCAGTGAGATTTTTTTGCATTCTAACTCTTCTATTATTATTATTTCTACTAAGTGAGAGTTTTTTGCATTCTAACTCTTCTCCTACTATTTCTACTCAGTGAGAGTTTTTTGCATTCTAACTCTTCTATTATTATTATTTCTACTAAGTGAGAGTTTTTTGCATTCTAACTCTTCTCCTACTATTTCTACTCAGTGAGAGTTTTTTGCATTCTAACTCTTCTATTATTATTATTTCTACTCAGTGTGAGTTTTTTGCATTCTAACTCTTCTATTATTATTATTTCTACTCAGTGAGAGTTTTTCGCATTCTAACTCTTCTATTATTATTATTTCTACTAAGTGAGATTTTTTTGCATTCTAACTCTTCTATTATTATTATTTCTACTAAGTGAGAGTTTTTTGCATTCTAACTCTTCTATTATTATTATTTCTACTCAGTGAGAGTTTTTCGCATTCTAACTCTTCTATTACTATTATTTCTACTCAGTGAGATTTTTTTGCATTCTAACTCTTCTATTATTATTATTTCTACTCAGTGAGAGTTTTTTGCATTCTAACTCTTCTATTATTATTATTTCTACTTAGTGAGAGTTTTTCGCATTCTAACTCTTCTATTATTATTATTTCTACTAAGTGAGAGTTTTTTGCATTCTAACTCTTCTATTATTATTATTTCTACTCAGTGAGAGTTTTTTGCATTCTAACTCTTCTATTATTATTATTTCTACTAAGTGAGAGTTTTTTGCATTCTAACTCTTCTATTATTATTATTTCTACTCAGTGAGAGTTTTTTGCATTCTAACTCTTCTATTATTATTATTTCTACTCAGTGTGAGTTTTTTGCATTCTAACTCTTCTATTATTATTATTTCTACTCAGTGAGAGTTTTTCGCATTCTAACTCTTCTATTATTATTATTTCTACTCAGTGAGATTTTTTTGCATTCTAACTCTTCTATTATTATTATTTCTACTAAGTGAGAGTTTTTTGCATTCTAACTCTTCTATTATTATTATTTCTACTCAGTGAGAGTTTTTCGCATTCTAACTCTTCTATTATTATTATTTCTACTCAGTGAGATTTTTTTGCATTCTAACTCTTCTATTATTATTATTTCTACTCAGTGAGAGTTTTTTGCATTCTAACTCTTCTATTATTATTATTTCTACTCAGTGAGAGTTTTTCGCATTCTAACTCTTCTATTATTATTATTTCTACTAAGTGAGAGTTTTTTGCATTCTAACTCTTCTATTATTATTATTTCTACTCAGTGAGAGTTTTTTGCATTCTAACTCTTCTATTATTATTATTTCTACTAAGTGAGAGTTTTTTGCATTCTAACTCTTCTCCTACTATTTCTACTCAGTGAGAGTTTTTTGCATTCTAACTCTTCTATTATTATTATTTCTACTAAGTGAGAGTTTTTTGCATTCTAACTCTTCTATTATTATTTCTACTCAGTGAGAGTTTTTTGCATTCTAACTCTTCTATTATTATTATTTCTACTCAGTGTGAGTTTTTTGCATTCTAACTCTTCTACTATTATTATTTCTACTCAGTGAGATTTTTTTGCATTCTAACTCTTCTACTATTATTATTTCTACTCAGTGAGAGTTTTTTGCATTCTAACTCTTCTATTATTATTTCTACTCAGTGAGAGTTTTTTGCATTCTAACTCTTCTATTATTATTATTTCTACTCAGTGAGAGTTTTTTGCATTCTAACTCTTCTATTATTATTATTTCTACTCAGTGAGATTTTTTTGCATTCTAACTCTTCTACTATTATTATTTCTACTCAGTGAGAGTTTTTTGCATTCTAACTCTTCTATTATTATTTCTACTCAGTGAGAGTTTTTTGCATTCTAACTCTTCTATTATTATTATTTCTACTCAGTGAGAGTTTTTTGCATTCTAACTCTTCTATTATTATTATTTCTACTCAGTGTGAGTTTTTTGCATTCTAACTCTTCTACTATTATTTCTACTCAGTGAGAGTTTTTTGCATTCTAACTCTTCTACTATTATTATTTCTACTCAGTGAGAGTTTTTTGCATTCTAACTCTTCTATTATTATTATTTCTACTCAGTGAGAGTTTTTTGCATTCTAACTCTTCTATTATTATTATTTCTACTCAGTGAGAGTTTTTTGCATTCTAACTCTTCTATTATTATTATTTCTACTCAGTGAGAGTTTTTTGCATTCTAACTCTTCTATTATTATTATTTCTACTCAGTGAGAGTTTTTCGCATTCTAACTCTTCTATTATTATTATTTCTACTAAGTGAGAGTTTTTTGCATTCTAACTCTTCTATTATTATTATTTCTACTAAGTGAGAGTTTTTCGCATTCTAACTCTTCTATTATTATCATTTCTACTCAGTGAGAGTTTTTCGCATTCAACTCTTCTATTATTATTATTTCTACTCAGTAAGAGTTTTTCGCATTCTAACTCTTCTATTATTATTATTTCTACTCAGTGAGGGTTTTTTGCATTCTAACTTTTCTATTATTATTATTTCTACTCAGTGAGAGTTTTTTGCATTCTAACTCTTCTATTATTATTATTTCTACGAAGTGAGAGTTTTTTGCATTCTAACTCTTCTATTATTATTATTTCTACTCAGTGAGAGTTTTTTGCATTCTAACTCTTCTATTATTATTATTTCTACTCAGTGAGAGTTTTTTGCATTCTAACTCTTCTATTATTATTATTTCTACTCAGTGAGAGTTTTTTGCATTCTAACTCTTCTATTATTATTATTTCTACTCAGTGAGAGTTTTTCGCATTCTAACTCTTCTATTATTATTATTTCTACTAAGTGAGAGTTTTTTGCATTCTAACTCTTCTATTATTATTATTTCTACTAAGTGAGAGTTTTTTGCATTCTAACTCTTCTATTATTATTATTTCTACTCAGTGAGAGTTTTTCGCATTCTAACTCTTCTATTATTATTATTTCTACTCAGTGAGAGTTTTTTGCATTCTAACTCTTCTATTATTATTATTTCTACTCAGTGAGAGTTTTTTGCATTCTAACTCTTCTATTATTATTATTTCTACTAAGTGAGAGTTTTTTGCATTCTAACTCTTCTCCTACTATTTCTACTCAGTGAGAGTTTTTTGCATTCTAACTCTTCTATTATTATTATTTCTACTAAGTGAGAGTTTTTTGCATTCTAACTCTTCTCCTACTATTTCTACTCAGTGAGAGTTTTTTGCATTCTAACTCTTCTATTATTATTATTTCTACTCAGTGTGAGTTTTTTGCATTCTAACTCTTCTATTATTATTATTTCTACTCAGTGAGAGTTTTTCGCATTCTAACTCTTCTATTATTATTATTTCTACTCAGTGAGATTTTTTTGCATTCTAACTCTTCTATTATTATTATTTCTACTAAGTGAGAGTTTTTTGCATTCTAACTCTTCTATTATTATTATTTCTACTCAGTGAGAGTTTTTCGCATTCTAACTCTTCTATTACTATTATTTCTACTGAGTGAGATTTTTTTGCATTCTAACTCTTCTATTATTATTATTTCTACTCAGTGAGAGTTTTTTGCATTCTAACTCTTCTATTATTATTATTTCTACTCAGTGAGAGTTTTTCGCATTCTAACTCTTCTATTATTATTATTTCTACTAAGTGAGAGTTTTTTGCATTCTAACTCTTCTATTATTATTATTTCTACTCAGTGAGAGTTTTTTGCATTCTAACTCTTCTATTATTATTATTTCTACTAAGTGAGAGTTTTTTGCATTCTAACTCTTCTCCTACTATTTCTACTCAGTGAGAGTTTTTTGCATTCTAACTCTTCTATTATTATTATTTCTACTCAGTGAGAGTTTTTTGCATTCTAACTCTTCTATTATTATTATTTCTACTAAGTGAGAGTTTTTTGCATTCTAACTCATCTATTATTATTATTTCTACTCAGTGAGAGTTTTTTGCATTCTAACTCTTCTATTATTATTATTTCTACTCAGTGAGAGTTTTTTGCATTCTAACTCATCTATTATTATTATTTCTACTAAGTGAGAGTTTTTTGCATTCTAACTCTTCTCCTACTATTTCTACTAAGTGAGAGTTTTTTGCATTCTAACTCTTCTATTATTATTATTTCTACTCAGTGAGAGTTTTTTGCATTCTAACTCTTCTATTATTATTTCTACTCAGTGAGAGTTTTTTGCATTCTAACTCTTCTATTATTATTATTTCTACTCAGTGAGAGTTTTTTGCATTCTAACTCTTCTATTATTATTATTTCTACTCAGTGAGAGTTTTTGCATTCTAACTCTTCTATTATTATTTCTACTCAGTGAGAGTTTTTCGCATTCTAACTCTTCTATTATTATTATTTCTACTCAGTGAGAGTTTTTTGCATTCTAACTCTTCTATTATTATTATTTCTACTCAGTGAGAGTTTTTTGCATTCTAACTCTTCTATTATTATTATTTCTACTCAGTGAGAGTTTTTTGCATTCTAACTCTTCTATTATTATTATTTCTACTCAGTGAGAGTTTTTCGCATTCTAACTCTTCTATTATTATTATTTCTACTCAGTGAGAGTTTTTTGCATTCTAACTCTTCTATTATTATTATTTCTACTCAGTGAGAGTTTTTTGCATTCTAACTCTTCTACTATTATTTCTACTCAGTGAGAGTTTTTTGCATTCTAACTCTTCTACTATTATTTCTATTCAGTGAGAGTTTTTTGCATTCTAACTCTTCTATTATTATTATTTCTACTAAGTGAGAGTTTTTCGCATTCTAACTCTTCTATTATTATTATTTCTACTCAGTGTGAGTTTTTTGCATTCTAACTCTTCTATTATTATTATTTCTACTCAGTGAGAGTTTTTCGCATTCTAACTCTTCTATTATTATTATTTCTACTCAGTGTGAGTTTTTTGCATTCTAACTCTTCTATTATTATTATTTCTACTCAGTGAGAGTTTTTTGCATTCTAACTCTTCTATTATTATTATTTCTACTCAGTAAGAGTTTTTCGCATTCTAACTCTTCTATTATTATTATTTCTACTCAGTGAGGGTTTTTTGCATTCTAACTTTTCTATTATTATTATTTCTACTCAGTGAGAGTTTTTTGCATTCTAACTCTTCTATTATTATTATTTCTACGAAGTGAGAGTTTTTTGCATTCTAACTCTTCTATTATTATTATTTCTACTCAGTGAGAGTTTTTTGCATTCTAACTCTTCTATTATTATTATTTCTACTCAGTGAGAGTTTTTTGCATTCTAACTCTTCTATTATTATTATTTCTACTCAGTGAGAGTTTTTTGCATTCTAACTCTTCTATTATTATTATTTCTACTCAGTGAGAGTTTTTCGCATTCTAACTCTTCTATTATTATTATTTCTACTCAGTGAGGGTTTTTTGCATTCTAACTTTTCTATTATTATTATTTCTACTCAGTGAGAGTTTTTTGCATTCTAACTCTTCTATTATTATTATTTCTACTCAGTGAGGGTTTTTTGCATTCTAACTTTTCTATTATTATTATTTCTACTCAGTGTGAGTTTTTTGCATTCTAACTCTTCTATTATTATTATTTCTACTCAGTGAGGGTTTTTTGCATTCTAACTTTTCTATTATTATTATTTCTACTCAGTGAGAGTTTTTTGCATTCTAACTCTTCTATTATTATTATTTCTACGAAGTGAGAGTTTTTTGCATTCTAACTCTTCTATTATTATTATTTCTACTCAGTGAGAGTTTTTTGCATTCTAACTCTTCTATTATTATTATTTCTACTCAGTGAGAGTTTTTTGCATTCTAACTCTTCTATTATTATTATTTCTACTCAGTGAGAGTTTTTTGCATTCTAACTCTTCTATTATTATTATTTCTACTCAGTGAGAGTTTTTCGCATTCTAACTCTTCTATTATTATTATTTCTACTAAGTGAGAGTTTTTTGCATTCTAACTCTTCTATTATTATTATTTCTACTAAGTGAGAGTTTTTTGCATTCTAACACTTCTATTATTATTATTTCTACTCAGTGAGAGTTTTTCGCATTCTAACTCTTCTATTATTATTATTTCTACTCAGTGAGAGTTTTTTGCATTCTAACTCTTCTATTATTATTATTTCTACTCAGTGAGAGTTTTTTGCATTCTAACTCTTCTATTATTATTATTTCTACTCAGTGAGAGTTTTTCGCATTCTAACTCTTCTATTATTATTATTTCTACTCAGTGAGAGTTTTTTGCATTCTAACTCTTCTATTATTATTATTTCTACGAAGTGAGAGTTTTTTGCATTCTAACTCTTCAATTATTATTATTTCTACTCAGTGAGAGTTTTTCGCATTCTAACTCTTCTATTATTATTATTTCTACTCAGTGAGAGTTTTTTGCATTCTAACTCTTCTATTATTATTATTTCTACGAAGTGAGAGTTTTTTGCATTCTAACTCTTCTATTATTATTATTTCTACTCAGTGAGAGTTTTTTGCATTCTAACTCTTCTATTATTATTATTTCTACTCAGTGAGAGTTTTTTGCATTCTAACTCTTCTATTATTATTATTTCTACTCAGTGAGAGTTTTTTGCATTCTAACTCTTCTATTATTATTATTTCTACTCAGTGAGAGTTTTTCGCATTCTAACTCTTCTATTATTATTATTTCTACTAAGTGAGAGTTTTTTGCATTCTAACTCTTCTATTATTATTATTTCTACTAAGTGAGAGTTTTTCGCATTCTAACTCTTCTATTATTATCATTTCTACTCAGTGAGAGTTTTTCGCATTCAACTCTTCTATTATGATTATTTCTACTCAGTAAGAGTTTTTCGCATTCTAACTCTTCTATTATTATTATTTCTACTCAGTGAGGGTTTTTTGCATTCTAACTTTTCTATTATTATTATTTCTACTCAGTGAGAGTTTTTTGCATTCTAACTCTTCTATTATTATTATTTCTACGAAGTGAGAGTTTTTTGCATTCTAACTCTTCTATTATTATTATTTCTACTCAGTGAGAGTTTTTTGCATTCTAACTCTTCTATTATTATTATTTCTACTCAGTGAGAGTTTTTTGCATTCTAACTCTTCTATTATTATTATTTCTACTCAGTGAGAGTTTTTTGCATTCTAACTCTTCTATTATTATTATTTCTACTCAGTGAGAGTTTTTCGCATTCTAACTCTTCTATTATTATTATTTCTACTAAGTGAGAGTTTTTTGCATTCTAACTCTTCTATTATTATTATTTCTACTAAGTGAGAGTTTTTTGCATTCTAACACTTCTATTATTATTATTTCTACTCAGTGAGAGTTTTTCGCATTCTAACTCTTCTATTATTATTATTTCTACTCAGTGAGAGTTTTTTGCATTCTAACTCTTCTATTATTATTATTTCTACTCAGTGAGAGTTTTTTGCATTCTAACTCTTCTATTATTATTATTTCTACTCAGTGAGAGTTTTTCGCATTCTAACTCTTCTATTATTATTATTTCTACTCAGTGAGAGTTTTTTGCATTCTAACTCTTCTATTATTATTATTTCTACGAAGTGAGAGTTTTTTGCATTCTAACTCTTCAATTATTATTATTTCTACTCAGTGAGAGTTTTTCGCATTCTAACTCTTCTATTATTATTATTTCTACGAAGTGAGAGTTTTTTGCATTCTAACTCTTCTATTATTATTATTTCTACGAAGTGAGAGTTTTTTGCATTCTAACTCTTCTATTATTATTATTTCTACTCAGTGAGAGTTTTTTGCATTCTAACTCTTCTATTATTATTATTTCTACTCAGTGAGAGTTTTTTGCATTCTAACTCTTCTATTATTATTATTTCTACTCAGTGAGAGTTTTTTGCATTCTAACTCTTCTATTATTATTATTTCTACTCAGTGAGAGTTTTTCGCATTCTAACTCTTCTATTATTATTATTTCTACTAAGTGAGAGTTTTTTGCATTCTAACTCTTCTATTATTATTATTTCTACTAAGTGAGAGTTTTTCGCATTCTAACTCTTCTATTATTATCATTTCTACTCAGTGAGAGTTTTTCGCATTCTAACTCTTCTATTATTATTATTTCTACTCAGTGAGGGTTTTTTGCATTCTAACTTTTCTATTATTATTATTTCTACTCAGTGAGAGTTTTTTGCATTCTAACTCTTCTATTATTATTATTTCTACGAAGTGAGAGTTTTTTGCATTCTAACTCTTCTATTATTATTATTTCTACTCAGTGAGAGTTTTTTGCATTCTAACTCTTCTATTATTATTATTTCTACTCAGTGAGAGTTTTTTGCATTCTAACTCTTCTATTATTATTATTTCTACTCAGTGAGAGTTTTTCGCATTCTAACTCTTCTATTATTATTATTTCTACTAAGTGAGAGTTTTTTGCATTCTAACTCTTCTATTATTATTATTTCTACTCAGTGAGAGTTTTTTGCATTCTAACTCTTCTATTATTATTATTTCTACTCAGTAAGAGTTTTTCGCATTCTAACTCTTCTATTATTATTATTTCTACTCAGTGAGGGTTTTTTGCATTCTAACTTTTCTATTATTATTATTTCTACTCAGTGAGAGTTTTTTGCATTCTAACTCTTCTATTATTATTATTTCTACTCAGTGAGAGTTTTTTGCATTCTAACTCTTCTATTATTATTATTTCTACTCAGTGAGAGTTTTTCGCATTCTAACTCTTCTATTATTATTATTTCTACTCAGTGAGAGTTTTTTGCATTCTAACTCTTCTATTATTATTATTTCTACTCAGTAAGAGTTTTTCGCATTCTAACTCTTCTATTATTATTATTTCTACTCAGTGAGGGTTTTTTGCATTCTAACTTTTCTATTATTATTATTTCTACTTAGTGAGAGTTTTTTGCATTCTAACTCTTCTATTATTATTATTTCTACGAAGTGAGAGTTTTTTGCATTCTAACTCTTCTATTATTATTATTTCTACTCAGTGAGAGTTTTTTGCATTCTAACTCTTCTATTATTATTATTTCTACTCAGTGAGAGTTTTTTGCATTCTAACTCTTCTATTATTATTATTTCTACTCAGTGAGAGTTTTTTGCATTCTAACTCTTCTATTATTATTATTTCTACTCAGTGAGAGTTTTTCGCATTCTAACTCTTCTATTATTATTATTTCTACTAAGTGAGAGTTTTTTGCATTCTAACTCTTCTATTATTATTATTTCTACTAAGTGAGAGTTTTTTGCATTCTAACACTTCTATTATTATTATTTCTACTCAGTGAGAGTTTTTCGCATTCTAACTCTTCTATTATTATTATTTCTACTCAGTGAGAGTTTTTTGCATTCTAACTCTTCTATTATTATTATTTCTACTCAGTGAGAGTTTTTTGCATTCTAACTCTTCTATTATTATTATTTCTACTCAGTGAGAGTTTTTCGCATTCTAACTCTTCTATTATTATTATTTCTACTCAGTGAGAGTTTTTTGCATTCTAACTCTTCTATTATTATTATTTCTACGAAGTGAGAGTTTTTTGCATTCTAACTCTTCAATTATTATTATTTCTACTCAGTGAGAGTTTTTCGCATTCTAACTCTTCTATTATTATTATTTCTACGAAGTGAGAGTTTTTTGCATTCTAACTCTTCTATTATTATTATTTCTACTCAGTGAGAGTTTTTTACATTCTAACTCTTCTATTATTATTATTTCTACTAAGTGAGAGTTTTTTGCATTCTAACTCTTCTATTATTATTATTTCTACTCAGTGAGAGTTTTTCGCATTCTAACTCTTCTATTATTATTATTTCTACTCAGTGAGATTTTTTTGCATTCTAACTCTTCTATTATTATTATTTCTACTAAGTGAGAGTTTTTTGCATTCTAACTCTTCTCCTACTATTTCTACTCAGTGAGAGTTTTTTGCATTCTAACTCTTCTATTATTATTATTTCTACTAAGTGAGAGTTTTTTGCATTCTAACTCTTCTCCTACTATTTCTACTCAGTGAGAGTTTTTTGCATTCTAACTCTTCTATTATTATTATTTCTACTCAGTGTGAGTTTTTTGCATTCTAACTCTTCTATTATTATTATTTCTACTCAGTGAGAGTTTTTCGCATTCTAACTCTTCTATTATTATTATTTCTACTCAGTGAGGGTTTTTTGCATTCTAACTCTTCTATTATTATTATTTCTACTCAGTGAGGGTTTTTTGCATTCTAACTCTTCTATTATTATTATTTCTACTCAGTGAGAGTTTTTTGCATTCTAACTCTTGTATTATTATTATTTCTACTCAGTGAGAGTTTTTTGCATTCTAACTCTTCTTTTATTATTATTTCTACTCAGTGAGAGTTTTTCGCATTCTAACTTTTCTATTATTATTATTTCTACTCAGTGAGAGTTTTTCGCATTCTAACTCTTCTATTATTATTATTTCTACTCAGTGAGAGTTTTTTGCATTCTAAATCTTCTGTTATTATTATTTCTACTAAGTGAGAGTTTTTTGCATTCTAACTCTTCTATTATTATTATTTCTACTCAGTGAGAGTTTTTTGCATTCTAACTCTTCTACTATTATTTCTACTCAGTGAGAGTTTTTTGCATTCTAACTCTTCTATTATTATTATTTCTACTCAGTGAGAGTTTTTTGCATTCTAACTCTTCTATTATTATTATTTCTACGAAGTGAGAGTTTTTTGCATTCTAACTCTTCTATTATTATTTTTTCTACTCAGTGAGAGTTTTTCGCATTCTAACTCTTCTATTATTATTATTTCTACGAAGTGAGAGTTTTTTGCATTCTAACTCTTCTATTATTATTATTTCTACTCAGTGAGAGTTTTTTGCATTCTAACTCTTCTATTATTATTATTTCTACTCAGTGAGAGTTTTTCGCATTCTAACTCTTCTATTATTATTATTTCTACTAAGTGAGAGTTTTTTGCATTCTAACTCTTCTATTATTATTATTTCTACTCAGTGAGAGTTTTTTGCATTCTAACTCTTCTATTATTATTATTTCTACTAAGTGAGAGTTTTTTGCATTCTAACTCTTCTCCTACTATTTCTACTCAGTGAGAGTTTTTTGCATTCTAACTCTTCTATTATTATTATTTCTACTAAGTGAGAGTTTTTTGCATTCTAACTCTTCTCCTACTATTTCTACTCAGTGAGAGTTTTTTGCATTCTAACTCTTCTATTATTATTATTTCTACTCAGTGTGAGTTTTTTGCATTCTAACTCTTCTATTATTATTATTTCTACTCAGTGAGAGTTTTTTGCATTCTAACTCTTCTATTATTATTATTTCTACTAAGTGAGAGTTTTTTGCATTCTAACTCTTCTCCTACTATTTCTACTCAGTGAGAGTTTTTTGCATTCTAACTCTTCTATTATTATTATTTCTACTCAGTGTGAGTTTTTTGCATTCTAACTCTTCTATTATTATTATTTCTACTCAGTGAGAGTTTTTCGCATTCTAACTCTTCTATTATTATTATTTCTACTCAGTGTGAGTTTTTTGCATTCTAACTCTTCTATTATTATTATTTCTACTCAGTGTGAGTTTTTTGCATTCTAACTCTTCTATTATTATTATTTCTACTCAGTGAGAGTTTTTTGCATTCTAACTCTTCTATTATTATTATTTCTACTAAGTGAGAGTTTTTTGCATTCTAACTCTTCTCCTACTATTTCTACTCAGTGAGAGTTTTTTGCATTCTAACTCTTCTATTATTATTATTTCTACTCAGTGTGAGTTTTTTGCATTCTAACTCTTCTATTATTATTATTTCTACTCAGTGAGAGTTTTTCGCATTCTAACTCTTCTATTATTATTATTTCTACTCAGTGTGAGTTTTTTGCATTCTAACTCTTCTATTATTATTATTTCTACTCAGTGAGAGTTTTTCGCATTCTAACTCTTCTATTATTATTATTTCTACTAAGTGAGAGTTTTTTGCATTCTAACTCTTCTATTATTATTATTTCTACTCAGTGAGAGTTTTTTGCATTCTAACTCTTCTATTATTATTATTTCTACTAAGTGAGAGTTTTTTGCATTCTAACTCTTCTCCTACTATTTCTACTCAGTGAGAGTTTTTTGCATTCTAACTCTTCTATTATTATTATTTCTACTAAGTGAGAGTTTTTTGCATTCTAACTCTTCTCCTACTATTTCTACTCAGTGAGAGTTTTTTGCATTCTAACTCTTCTATTATTATTATTTCTACTCAGTGTGAGTTTTTTGCATTCTAACTCTTCTATTATTATTATTTCTACTCAGTGAGAGTTTTTTGCATTCTAACTCTTCTATTATTATTATTTCTACTAAGTGAGAGTTTTTTGCATTCTAACTCTTCTCCTACTATTTCTACTCAGTGAGAGTTTTTTGCATTCTAACTCTTCTATTATTATTATTTCTACTCAGTGTGAGTTTTTTGCATTCTAACTCTTCTATTATTATTATTTCTACTCAGTGAGAGTTTTTCGCATTCTAACTCTTCTATTATTATTATTTCTACTCAGTGTGAGTTTTTTGCATTCTAACTCTTCTATTATTATTATTTCTACTCAGTGTGAGTTTTTTGCATTCTAACTCTTCTATTATTATTATTTCTACTCAGTGAGAGTTTTTTGCATTCTAACTCTTCTATTATTATTATTTCTACTAAGTGAGAGTTTTTTGCATTCTAACTCTTCTCCTACTATTTCTACTCAGTGAGAGTTTTTTGCATTCTAACTCTTCTATTATTATTATTTCTACTCAGTGTGAGTTTTTTGCATTCTAACTCTTCTATTATTATTATTTCTACTCAGTGAGAGTTTTTCGCATTCTAACTCTTCTATTATTATTATTTCTACTAAGTGAGAGTTTTTTGCATTCTAACTCTTCTCCTACTATTTCTACTCAGTGAGAGTTTTTTGCATTCTAACTCTTCTATTATTATTATTTCTACTCAGTGTGAGTTTTTTGCATTCTAACTCTTCTATTATTATTATTTCTACTCAGTGAGAGTTTTTCGCATTCTAACTCTTCTATTATTATTATTTCTACTAAGTGAGAGTTTTTTGCATTCTAACTCTTCTATTATTATTATTTCTACTCAGTGAGAGTTTTTTGCATTCTAACTCTTCTATTATTATTATTTCTACTAAGTGAGAGTTTTTTGCATTCTAACTCTTCTCCTACTATTTCTACTCAGTGAGAGTTTTTTGCATTCTAACTCTTCTATTATTATTATTTCTACTAAGTGAGAGTTTTTTGCATTCTAACTCTTCTCCTACTATTTCTACTCAGTGAGAGTTTTTTGCATTCTAACTCTTCTATTATTATTATTTCTACTCAGTGTGAGTTTTTTGCATTCTAACTCTTCTATTATTATTATTTCTACTCAGTGAGAGTTTTTCGCATTCTAACTCTTCTATTATTATTATTTCTACTCAGTGTGAGTTTTTTGCATTCTAACTCTTCTATTATTATTATTTCTACTCAGTGTGAGTTTTTTGCATTCTAACTCTTCTATTATTATTATTTCTACTCAGTGAGAGTTTTTTGCATTCTAACTCTTCTATTATTATTATTTCTACTAAGTGAGAGTTTTTTGCATTCTAACTCTTCTCCTACTATTTCTACTCAGTGAGAGTTTTTTGCATTCTAACTCTTCTATTATTATTATTTCTACTCAGTGTGAGTTTTTTGCATTCTAACTCTTCTATTATTATTATTTCTACTCAGTGAGAGTTTTTCGCATTCTAACTCTTCTATTATTATTATTTCTACTCAGTGTGAGTTTTTTGCATTCTAACTCTTCTATTATTATTATTTCTACTCAGTGTGAGTTTTTTGCATTCTAACTCTTCTATTATTATTATTTCTACTCAGTGAGAGTTTTTTGCATTCTAACTCTTCTATTATTATTATTTCTACTAAGTGAGAGTTTTTTGCATTCTAACTCTTCTCCTACTATTTCTACTCAGTGAGAGTTTTTTGCATTCTAACTCTTCTATTATTATTATTTCTACTCAGTGTGAGTTTTTTGCATTCTAACTCTTCTATTATTATTATTTCTACTCAGTGAGAGTTTTTCGCATTCTAACTCTTCTATTATTATTATTTCTACTCAGTGTGAGTTTTTTGCATTCTAACTCTTCTATTATTATTATTTCTACTCAGTGAGGGTTTTTTGCATTCTAACTCTTCTATTATTATTATTTCTACTCAGTGAGAGTTTTTTGCATTCTAACTCTTCTATTATTATTATTTCTACTCAGTGAGAGTTTTTTGCATTCTAACTCTTCTTTTATTATTATTTCTACTCAGTGAGAGTTTTTCGCATTCTAACTTTTCTATTATTATTATTTCTACTCAGTGAGAGTTTTTCGCATTCTAACTCTTCTATTATTATTATTTCTACTCAGTGAGAGTTTTTTGCATTCTAACTCTCCTGTTATTATTATTTCTACTAAGTGAGAGTTTTTTGCATTCTAACTCTTCTATTATTATTATTTCTACTCAGTGAGAGTTTTTTGCATTCTAACTCTTCTACTATTATTTCTACTCAGTGAGAGTTTTTTGCATTCTAACTCTTCTATTATTATTATTTCTACTCAGTGTGAGTTTTTTGCATTCTAACTCTTCTACTATTATTTCTACTCAGTGAGATTTTTTTGCATTCTAACTCTTCTACTATTATTATTTCTACTCAGTGAGAGTTTTTTGCATTCTAACTCTTCTATTATTATTTCTACTCAGTGAGAGTTTTTTGCATTCTAACTCTTCTATTATTATTTCTACTCAGTGAGAGTTTTTTGCATTCTAACTCTTCTACTATTATTATTTCTACTCAGTGAGAGTTTTTTGCATTCTAACTCTTCTATTATTATTTCTACTCAGTGAGAGTTTTTTGCATTCTAACTCTTCTATTATTATTATTTCTACTCAGTGAGAGTTTTTTGCATTCTAACTCTTCTATTATTATTATTTCTACTCAGTGAGAGTTTTTGCATTCTAACTCTTCTATTATTATTTCTACTCAGTGAGAGTTTTTTGCATTCTAACTCTTCTATTATTATTATTTCTACTCAGTGAGAGTTTTTTGCATTCTAACTCTTCTATTATTATTATTTCTACTCAGTGAGAGTTTTTTGCATTCTAACTCTTCTGTTATTATTTCTACTCAGTGAGAGTTTTTTGCATTCTAACTCTTCTATTATTATTATTTCTACTCAGTGAGAGTTTTTCGCATTCTAACTCTTCTATTATTATTATTTCTACTCAGTGAGAGTTTTTTGCATTCTAACTCTTCTATTATTATTATTTCTACTCAGTGAGAGTTTTTTGCATTCTAACTTTTCTACTATTATTTCTACTCAGTGAGAGTTTTTTGCATTCTAACTCTTCTACTATTATTTCTACTCAGTGAGAGTTTTTTGCATTCTAACTCTTCTATTATTATTATTTCTACTCAGTGAGAGTTTTTTGCATTCTAACTCTTCTATTATTATTATTTCTACTCAGTGAGAGTTTTTTGCATTCTAACTCTTCTGTTATTATTTCTACTCAGTGAGAGTTTTTTGCATTCTAACTCTTCTATTATTATTATTTCTACTCAGTGTGAGTTTTTTGCATTCTAACTCTTCTATTATTATTATTTCTACTCAGTGAGAGTTTTTTGCATTCTAACTCTTCTATTATTATTATTTCTACTCAGTGTGAGTTTTTTGCATTCTAACTCTTCTATTATTATTATTTCTACTCAGTGTGAGTTTTTTGCATTCTAACTCTTCTATTATTATTATTTCTACTCAGTGTGAGTTTTTTGCATTCTAACTCTTCTATTATTATTATTTCTACTCAGTGAGGGTTTTTCGCATTCTAACTCTTCTATTATTATTATTTCTACTCAGTGTGAGTTTTTTGCATTCTAACTCTTCTATTATTATTATTTCTACTCAGTGTGAGTTTTTTGCATTCTAACTCTTCTATTATTATTATTTCTACTCAGTGTGAGTTTTTTGCATTCTAACTCTTCTATTATTATTATTTCTACTCAGTGAGATTTTTTTGCATTCTAACTCTTCTATTATTATTATTTCTACTAAGTGAGAGTTTTTTGCATTCTAACTCTTCTATTATTATTATTTCTACTCAGTGAGAGTTTTTTGCATTCTAACTCTTCTGTTATTATTTCTACTCAGTGAGAGTTTTTTGCATTCTAACTCTTCTATTATTATTATTTCTACTCAGTGAGAGTTTTTCGCATTCTAACTCTTCTATTATTATTATTTCTACTCAGTGAGAGTTTTTTGCATTCTAACTCTTCTATTATTATTATTTCTACTCAGTGAGGGTTTTTTGCATTCTAACTCTTCTATTATTATTATTTCTACTCAGTGAGAGTTTTTCGCATTCTAACTCTTCTATTATTATTATTTCTACTCAGTGAGAGTTTTTTGCATTCTAACTCTTCTGTTATTATTTCTACTCAGTGAGAGTTATTTGCATTCTAACTCTTCTATTATTATTATTTCTACGCAGTGAGAGTTTTTCGTACGAGCATTAGCCTGTGGTCTTTTTCTAGAGACTGAGTGATAGCAAGTTTTCTCTGGTCTCTAGGAGTCTTCTAATTATCTTTGCCGATTTCAACAGCGCTATATTCCGGTTGGTTTCATTTCTTCCTCTTATTTCCGATTCATGGAGTCTCTTTTTCAGGTTCTCAGGGACTGTTTCAAGGGCCCCGTCTACTAATCGTATCATTGTCACTTTTATGTTCTACGGCTTTTTTTCAGTTTTGACTTTCTTTCATTTTCTTTCTATGATCAGCTGGTACGGCAAAATACACTCGGTGACAAGTTCTTATATTCTTCTTACGCAAAAAGAGTACAGGTCTAGACACGACTGGTCCTCTGGCCAGAATCGGCTGATTCGTTTTTAATTTAAAGTCCCAGAGAATTTTAAGAATCTCATTATCTAGGGCAGATTCTATATTGCGCATAAACCATTTTTTAGTAAGGTCAAATTCAAATCTAGTGGCATTGTAACTTACAACTGGTATACTCTACGTTAGTTGTAGTATTTTTTTTCATATACACTTAACGGATACTGGAGTGCTCAATTCTTGAGAAGAATGTGTGGGTGGCAACCGATAATTCCTAACAAGAGCTCAACCCCCGGGCGGAGCATTTATATTGTCATCCACAGACACTTTGTATCAAAACTCATCAGTATAGCTCGACACGCGAGATACTTCAAGCTGGGATCAAAACGTGGCTGACTCTATGCCAGTCGGATATCTTACCGCAGAGCTATCGACAATCTAAGCGTAAGCGAAAACATTTTTACGTGTATATATCTTGTCTACTAATACTAATCCAGGAAAGGGAGTAGCGCCCTCCTCTACACCTCGGTGTAGTAGCTATTGAAAAGGGAGCCTTCTGGTCACCCTCGACTATGGACGCCAAACTTTACTATTTTATAAACTTATATATCTTATATATAAGATAACGTATACAGCGTCAACGGTGCTTGACAACAGTCAGTTTCTCGCTTATGCGCGCATCAGACGAAGTCTTGATCTGATGAATGCATGGACAAAAGAATGGCAGTTACCAAGCACGGTTGACGCTGTCTACGTTATCCAAACTCAAATGTATACGCCATATCAATGATATTGATCTCTCCTTATTTATAGATATAGCAAACTATATTATCAATATATATATATGTGTGTGTGTGTGTGGTCCTAGTAACCACTCTTGGCTCCCTTTCGCTTTTTTTTTCTTGCTATATCTTCAGAAATACACGGGAAAAACCGAATTTAAGATCACTTGTTTTATTATTTGCTTTTCCTTATTAATCATGAGTTGCCAATAAATTAATGCTGTTTCACAAGATTGATTTTTTTGCTTTTGGTTTATTTATTGTTCTTTGTTTTTTTAGGGGGTCAGAAGATGTTTAATGTTATGTACGGTAATTTCATAAAAGTTAATAATTGTGAGTAGGACTATATACATATATATATATATATATATAATGTCTTCTCATTTTTTTTACAACTTCGATAATAAATTCTTGACCAGAAATGAAAAACTAATAAATTTGTATTTGTCTTCCTTTAGAAGGAAGGAGCGATCAAACAAATTGTGAATAGAGTTTTTCTCAACAGTATTGCCTCATTTCCCCCCATATACACGCACATACCAATTCATTCATTCTTAAAATGGTGGAGGGTTCAATCATTACAAAACCTTTTTCCCCAATCTTCTTTCTGGATCGATAACAAAACCTTTTTTGTTTTCATATAATCTATTCTTATTGATTTTTTTTTTCATTTCCCTGCATGACTGGTCAACATCTGTGACTCATTAACCAATTGACATCAATAGCCTTATCTTATTTTATATTCACTTTCACATTCCTCTTTATATTCACGCCCACCCTGTCGGTGAGGATTATATACCCTGCTGAGAGTTAAGACCATCCCCATCAAAAAAGGGAGTGTTCTGGATATGATACTAAACTGCATCCGATGGTGAGGCTCCAGTTCTGGAGTTCTGGGTAATGCGGAGTGCTTCTTTATGGCCATTACTCTCAGGTCCACTCTGACCTGGGTAGTAGTATCTGTTAGATCTATTTGACCTGTAGATGGAGCTCTGTTTCAAAATCGTTTATATTCGATAGGGCCGTGTGCAATAAAAATGCTTTTAAGTTTGGTTTGGTTTGGTTTTATGGCATATAAACCATTGAAGTTTATTTAATGCCAAATTCATTTTATACATATAAACAGTTCAATTTCAAACAATTCAGTTTAGCATTAGTTCACAGTTTAAATCTCAAAAAACATTTCTATTTCAAGCTATTCAGTTTAGTCAACAAAGTTAAATGGTTCCAAATATTGCTAAGTATCACTAATAATTCAATTAAACGTTAGTCATTTATTTACCCACAGTTAAATGTAAAAACTTCACAAATTTGTAAACAATTCAGTTAAGCATAAGTACGCAGTTTAAATATCAAAACAGTTCTATTTCAAACAATTCAGTTTAACGTAAGTACCCAGTTTGAATATCAAAACAGTTCCATTTCAAACAATTCGCTTTAGCAAAAGTACACTGTTTAAATGTCAAATCAGGTCTATTTTAAACAGGTCAATTTAGCATAAACATACAGTTTAGTTCTATTTGACCTATAGAAAGGACTCTATCAAGTGCTACCACTCCGAGCCAGGGTGGACGGGGGAGCGATGGCTACGAAGGGGTACTCCGAATTTCCTCAAAGCTCCAGCACTAGTGGAGCCTCACCATCAAATTATTTAATGTCATATCCAGGACACTCATTGGGGGGGAGTCCTACTCCTCAGCAGAGATTCAGAGTATTCTACTGCCCCAGCCGACTGGGCCAATGATTTTTAGAAACAGCTTCACAAAAATGTAAATATGAAAGTAAAATGAAGGCAATTCCCTGACCTGTAGATATAAAAAAACAAAAAACTTTAGACGAGTTGACATGCTGCTAAAATCAATCAGTCCTTTGATCCAAAATTTTTCCCAGTGAGTTTGTCCATCACTAGATGCTTTACAGTTCTGTCTTTTGTATATATTTCCAAGTTCTGATTTCAAGTTTTCAAATCTTCTAAAAAAGAAAAGAGTATAATGAATGAAGCTTTCCGGCCAGCTAGACTAGAGCTGTGTTTGGGAGCCATTTTTTAACTTTTTTCAAAGTGTTATATACCCATTCAGAATATCTGCGATATATGACACTTGTGGTCCTATGCTATACTTAATTGTATCCTTACTTCCGCGTTTCCGGCAAGTTGGTTTATTAACTCTCTCTGTGCTCACGTTGTGTTTGAAGATCCACAGATGGAGAATGACACAATCTATCCGGAACTTCTAACGGTCGAGGTGGTTCGTTGGAACAAGTTGCCTGGGTGTTGGCGACTCAAAGACCAAAAAGATTTTTCGTTAATAATTAACAACTATTTATTAAAACACAATTGAGTAACATTATAAATCGAGAGAGAGGGAGAAATCATCGCTTTTGTTATATTTGAGAGACAGACTATTGAGGCATTTGACTGGTACAGTCTTTCTATTTTTCTCAATTTTTCGGAATGAGGCTTTTGCTGGAGAGGCTTCAGTTCTTGGATAGATTTTTCTTATTCTCTTCTCTTCGCTCCGTAAGTTTTAGCACCAGTGAATACCTCATATTGTCATAGGTTATTCTATATACGTAATTCTATGTATACATTATATATATATATATATATATATATACGTTATATATATATATATATATATATAGTCGTACGCTATTCTATATACGTTATTTGATATATACGTTATATATATATATATACGTTATATGGATATTTATATAAATTCTATATATTCGTTATATATACGCTATAGGAATATATATCTATATATTCTATATATACGGGCAGGATATGACACAAGGTCAATTTTTTTGCGGAGTTTAACAGGTTTGAATTCTGAGTTTTCCTTCTTACAGACTAGTTGCCTCACCAGGGCTGAAGATTTAGTCTGCCCTACTATTTACCCATAGCTGGACGGAGAATAATTGGATTAATACCTTTCCCAAGGGTATTAGTGCAATGTGAAATGCAATCAGTCTCGTTCAGGATTTGAACTCGTGTCGCCGTGTCCATTTCCTACGACGATAACCATTACACCACGGGCACCTCTATATATACGTTATATGTGTGTGTGTGTGTGTTATTCTATATATAGCCCTTACTCTATGATTGGTCAGCTCACCTCTCTTCGTTCTTCGTTCTCCAGCCTCCTTGTCGGTTGTCTTGTTCCTGTTCGTTGTCTTCTGTCGTCATCTTCTCATGCTCTCGGTTCTTCTCTGCTGGGATGCTTATTAACAACGCACCCTCAATTTCATGTTCACATTTTACTTTTATTTCTCAGTGACTTTTCCTTCCCTCCCAAGTTCGGCTAAATGGGGAATCAGTGAGCAAGATGGAGCATTCAAACAGCGCGTGCGTTTATCACTAACTTATTTCTTACTCTAGAACGATCTTGGTCGCCTAACGGAAACCATCCAAGGATAGCCATTGTCTCAGATTAACCTTGAGTGCAGTAGCTGTTACTCATATCGCTGAGTTTTTCGCTGCGTTTAACGGTTCATGACTTAGTTTTAATACTATATGTTGGGTATCACCTACCTTTTCAGCATAATGAACTGTTCCATCTGCCATATATGGCAGTAGCGGAGATCAATAAGCCTACGAATCACACCAGAAGAGCCGTTCCTATTGTTGAAGTATATCCTTACTCTATCACTAATCCTATGTTCTTATTACTAACAGTCTCTCTCTTGTAAATACTCTTTCCTGTAAATATAGCTATTTTCCTCACTTATCGAGGTTTGTCTTATTATTACTACAACTTGTGTTCACTAACCAGAACACAACACTATACTACATGACAATGATAGATTCCACCAATCTATCTATTTTTAGCAAAAGGCCACATTGGGTTAATTGTCTTCTAGGACCACTCTAAATAATTTTTGATATGTTTAAAAATAATACTAAACTCTTACTTTAAAGTTTAGTCCAGATTTGGTTTGAATTCTTTGTTTATTGGGATCTCAACCACCACGGGTTATTTAATGCTAAAGCCAACATTGAAGAAAGACAGTAAGTGTAATATTTAGCCGATACCTGGAAAGATATGGGGGTATTTATCTGGAATTGAACGTTATAGCACAACTGGAGTTCGAACTCGCTAACGACTATGCCATAGTCCAGCATCTTAACTATTTCGCATGGGTTCACTCACCAGTTGATAGCAATCAGTGTTCGCTATTCCTTGGTTTTGTGCCGCATTAGTGCGACTTTTTAAAAAATTATAATAAAGTTTGTTAATTTGCTTTAGTTTCTTTTAATGGCATATCAACCTTCGTGGGTTATTTAAAGCCAAAGAAGAACAGTAGTGGTACTGTTTAACTCACAGGTGGAGGGATAAGGGGTTCATACCTTTCCCAAGAGTATTAGTTTGGAAGTGAACGTAAAAGCGTGACTGGAGTCCGAACTTGTTTACTCCGATGTCGCAGTCCAGCACAGTAGCCACAATGCCGCAAGAACTCATCCTAATCAGGGGAGTGGTACAATGGTTAAAAGACTGGACTGCGGATTCGTAGTAAACGAGTTCGAACTCCAGACGCGCTATTACGTTCACTTTTGGAAGAATACCCTTGGGAAAGGTATGAACCCTCTTATCCTCCCAGCTATGATTTAAATTGCATCACTGCTATTCTTCTAGAAGGATGGCTTTGGCATTAAATAACCCACGAAGGTTGATATGCCATTAAACAAAGAAACCTTACCACATCCTAATCAGATTGGTTTATATATACTACTTTTTAAAAAATGAAATACTTTTTAATTGCTTCCGTGCGTTGCTTTTTGCAATGAACCATTTGGATAGAATGTTCCAAAGTAGGGGTGTGCAATTTTAACTGAACACTTGGCAAGGCTGGCGAAGACCGCACTTGATTGCTTAGCATCTCCATCCCCTTCCCCTTCCCCTGTCCATGGATCGGACGAATTTGCCAAAGCAAACATTTCTGCTGCTTTTAATGAGCTACCATCTCTTTGATTGGGGATTCTTTTAATAGGCCATAAAAAGAAGAAATATGTTCCCTCAATTGAAAGACTTTGATTCAACACCGTCCGTCTTTGGCCTCATAAGGAATATCTATCTCAAGTGTTTTCGGAAATTCATTATTCTCTTAACGGTAATTTTCGTTTCGATTGCCCATTCTGGTCTGAACACTAAATTTTGTCACTGGTATTCATTCATACTTGCTCTCCAATTTACCACTTATTTTTGTTCTCCAGTGTATCACTCATGCTTGCTCTCGAGTATACCATTCTTCCTTGCTTGGAGGTGCCCGTGGTGTAGTCGTTATCGCCGTAGGAAGTGAACACGGCGATACGAGTTCAAATCCTGGACGAGACTGATTGCATTTCACATAGCACTAATACCCTTGGGAAAGGTATGAATCCAATAATTCTCCCTCCAGCTATGGGTAAATAGTAGGACAGACTAGGTTCTTCAGCCATGGTTAGGCAACTTGTCTAGGAGAAGGAAAACTCTGAATTCAAACCTGTTAAACTCCGCTTAAAAATTGACCTTGTGTCATATCCTGCCCGAGCGGAGGGTTTGGTAAATAGTACCATTCTTCCTTGCTCTCCAGTGTATTACTCGTTCTTGCTCTCCAATATACCACTCACCTTTGTTCTCCAGTATATCGCTCATCCTTGCTCTCAAGTGTACCATTTATCCTTGCTCTCCAATGTACCGCCCACCTTTGTTCTCCGATGTATCACTCATCCTTGCTCTCAAGTATACCATTCTTCCTTGCTCTCCAGTGTACTACTCTTTCTTGCTCTCCAGTGTACCTCTTACTTTAGTTCTCCAGTGTATAGCTCATCCTTGCCCTCGAGTATACCATTCTTCTTTGCTCTCTAGTGAACCATTCATCCTTGCTCTCCAGTGTATTACTCATCTTTGTTCTTCAGCCTTGGTGAGGCAACTAACCTAGGAGAAGGAAAACTCTGAATTCAAACCTGTTAAACTCCGCTTAAAAATTGACCTTGTGTCATATCCTGCCCGAGCGGAGGGTTTGGTAAATAGTACCATTCTTCCTTGCTCTCCAGTGTATTACTCGTTCTTGCTCTCCAATATACCACTCACCTTTGTTCTCCAGTATATCGCTCATCCTTGCTCTCAAGTGTACCATTTATCCTTGCTCTCCAATGTACCGCCCACCTTTGTTCTCCGATGTATCACTCATCCTTGCTCTCAAGTATACCATTCTTCCTTGCTCTCCAGTGTACTACTCTTTCTTGCTCTCCAGTGTACCTCTTACTTTAGTTCTCCAGTGTATAGCTCATCCTTGCCCTCGAGTATACCATTCTTCTTTGCTCTCTAGTGAACCATTCATCCTTGCTCTCCAGTGTATTACTCATCTTTGTTCTTCAGCCTTGGTGAGGCAACTAACCTAGGAGAAGGAAAACTCTGAATTCAAACCTGTTAAACTCCGCTTAAAAAAATTGACCTTGTGTCATATCCTTCCCGAGCGGAGGGCTTGGGTAAATATGATATGATTACTCATCTTTGTTCAACAATGTAGAGCAGTCATCAAAATAAACAAATGCCAACGTCTAAGGAGCCCTAAAAGATGTCTTTATTTGGTATTCAAACTTTTCTTCACTTCCGGAAGCATCGGATTGATCTTTTGGCGCTACAGTGAAGAAGCTTTAGAAGAAACAGTCGGACATGTTCACATAAAAAATGCAACAACCTTGAGTCAAAAAATCTCTCATTAAGAGAAACAAAACTATGTAATATTACGGACGGGCGCTGTCGTCAATCAGTGAAAGTGTCACGAGACAAGCGCGTGCAGGCAGAATGACCCGCAAAGTTAGACGTGATTTTAAAATGATCACAGATGTAATATCACGTGTTTCAATAGTGACATCGAACATTCGCGGATCTTCGATTTTTCCTCCAAAATCTCTATATAAGAAAACAAGTAATGAGATTTTGGCAGAGTTGAAGGCAGTTGTCAAAACGGGTGCGTTAAAGGTTCCTGAGGCCCCAACACGTCATACCCCAGTCTGTTACGACCTATCTGCTGTGACAAGCGTGTGTCAAACAGCCAGCTCTCACACACACACCGTCACCACTGAGAGGAAGGGAGAAGAAGAACGTAGCTGAATAAAAACGACTGCTATATTTTCTTCCCTTACCTTCGAGTTTGAGTATTTCTTTTTCTGCGGACTTCTTTCTTTACAGCACAAAACGTTGGTCCGATGGTACAACTATAAACAAACACATTCCAATAACTATTTCTCTGTCACGGCGTAAAACACATTAGTTTGAACTATGGATATAATTTACTTTCAGTCATTACGTCCCAAATATGATGAGGCACGTGACCGGAAAAAATGTTAGCTATATATTTCTAATGTATCATACCAACTCCGAATAACGAATATGGTGATCCCTAATTTTTAGGCAGAAAAAATCTTGGAAAATAGTGTTTCTTATACATAAATAATTGCGCTATTTCTAAAGTTTAATTATAAACCCGTCTTTCAGTAAAGAATTTCAAGTTTTATTTTTATTCACATTTGATTCTTTCTGCTCCCAGATTTTACTGTTATGAAAACATTCATTTTATATCAAAAAAAGAAAAAAAGATCTCAATGAAATTAATTACGGCTTAATACTATGACTAGTGGGAGAGGTGTTCCCGCAGTGTAGTGGCTAACGTGCTTGACTGCGACCTCGAAGTAAGCGAGTTAGAACTCCAGTCGCGTTATTCAGTTCCTAGCTGAGTTAAATTCTGTCACTGTTGTTTCTTTTACAAGGCTGGTTTTGGCATTAAATAACCCAGTAAAAAACTGAAACCGATGTTCAGGAGGGGATGACTGAAAGATATATCTATTGTCCAAGCTAATGTGTTCGGAGTGAGTATTATAAATGAGTCATGATATCAATACGCGACTAGCGAAGGCATAAACAGCTATCGATAGTGTCGAGTTCAAATCCTGAACGAGACTGATTGCATTTCACATAGCACTAATACCCTTGGGAAAGGTATGAATCCAATTATTATCCCTCCAGCTATGGGTAAATAGTAGGACAGACTGGGTTCTTCAGCCTTGGTGAGGCAACTAGTTTAGGAGAAGGAAAACTCTGAATTCAAACCTGTTAAAATCCGCTTAAAAAAATTGACCTTGTGTCATATCCTGCCCGAGCGGAGGAGTTGGTAAATATGATAAACAGCTATCGATATGTCATCGGTCATATGGAAGTCTGACCGATCCGATAAAACAAAACACAATTTTTTCCAAGCAGTGGTCATGTCAATACTACTTTATGGATGCACCACATGGACGCTGTTTAAGCGTATGGAGAAAAAACTTGACGGTAATTGCACAAGAATGTTACGAGCTATATTGAACAAATCCAGGAGACAGCATCCCACAAAACAACAGCTGTACAGACACCGACCTCACATCTCTAAAAATATCCAAATAAGACGAACAAGATATGCGGGACACTGCTAGAGAAGTAAGGACGATCTCATAAGCGACGTTCTTCTAAGGACCCCTTGACATGGACACGCATCTACGACTGCTCTGGACTGACACAGGATGTTGCATGGAAGACCTGGCGGAAGCGATAGACGATAGAGACGTGTGGCGAGAAAGGGCCAGGGAAATCCGTACTAGCGGCACGACATGATGATAATGATTATGAGAAATATATAATTAACATTTTCCCTGATATTCGGGACGGTATGACTGAAAGTTGTTTGTATAGTCCAAACAAATGTGTTTTATGCCGTTACAAAGAAATAGCCTCAGGGTCAAATAGTATCACAACTATTCTTCTACAAGAATGGCTTTGGCATTGAATAACCTGCGAAGGTTGCTATGCCATTAAACAAAGAAACCAAACCTAAATAGTGGACAATAATGTGCAAAGGATACTTGATTTATGTTTTTAATATTCACCACGGAATTTACAAAGAAGAAAACTATGTTGAAAAGTGTTGTGGTCTTCAGATAAGACCGGTGGAAGAACAACTTGAACAACGGGTGATAGGTAAACGTTATCGTATTAGCAGAAAAAAGGAAGTCATACAAAGGAAGTATTAGCCGTGCTCGGTTTGCAGTCCGTCTGTCAAATCTCTCGTAAAGAACGAGAAGTTGTCTCCTCCGAGCGAGCTAGGCTCGGAGAATGTTTAGAATGGACGAGTCCATCTTTGGGGTATGGTAGGATATGTCCCTATAACAAAAAGTATACGTGTAAGATAAATGCTTTTTTTCTTTAGGCTAAGGACTTGTTAATGTATCAACTTGTGTAAAACAGTAAAATAATTTTCTGACTAAACCTTTTTGTTTCTTTGGCGGTAAACATCATTTGACCCTTTCAGAGATAGATATTTTTAAATTCTTGTAGAGTGGGAGAATTTTTTCAATACATTAGCATTGAGTTGTCAACAAGCAGTCAAAAGGATATTTACTTACTCTGAGTTTTCGCAAAAGAAAAACAACCAAAAATGCCTGTTCACCGTTGCAAAAGGGTTAAGGCTCCAACATCAAAATTAAACAAATAAATCATCCCAGTGGTCAGTTAGAGTCCTGCGAATCCATATCATGAAAGTTTTCTCAAGACCTACCATATATCAGTTAGGAGTGGTCAGTGGTGTGCAGGTCGTTTAATCATGTCGACTCGACAAACTAATATTAATGATTTCAGCATCTCCTATTGATCGAGTCCAGCATAATAAATACTTGTTAGGCCTCAGCACAGTTCAATATCAAAGCATTATTATTATTATTCACTCATTTGAGTTTTTCACATCAGCGTTAGCCGATGGTTTTTCACTGGAGTCTGAGTGACAGCAAGTCTCCTCAAGTCTCCAGGACTCTTCTTAGTATTCTGGCCGTTCTCAATAATGCTGTTGTTTGGATGGTTTCCACTCGTGCGCCAACTTCCATGTCCTCTAGTCCCTTTAGTAATCCTTTAGTTACTGTTCCAAACACACCAATTACAATTGGTATAATTGTCACCTGCATGTTCCACAGTTTTTTCAATTCCTTAACAAGGTCGAGGTACTTATCCTTCTTTTCACATTCTTTCAGTTTTATTCTGTGGTCAGCCGGGACAGCAAAGTCGACTATTTTGCAAGTTCTTTTTTTTTTTTTTTTTTTTTTTGATTATCATTAAGTCTGGTCTTCTGGCCGGGATTAGGTGATCCGTTTGTATGTTAAAGTCCCATAGGAGTTTATGCGTGGCATTTTCTAGGACAGGTGCTGGGTTGTGCATATACCATTTGTTAGTATGGTCGAATTTAAATTCCTTACACATTTCCCAGTGAATCACCTTACCGACCCAGTCGTGTCTCGCCTTATACTCCCGCTGTGCTAATTTGCTGTATTCGCTTATTATATGATTGATAGTTTCATCTCTGTCACCACATAGCCTGCATTTGTTAGTTTGTTGAGTCTTATCTATTTATTATTATTATTATTATTATTATCTTACACTTTTGAGAGTTTTTCACATCAGCGTTAACTGATGGTTTTCCATTGGAGTCTGAGTGACAGTAAGTCTCATCAAGTTTACAGGACTCTTCTTAGTATCCTGACCGATCTCAACAATGCTGTAGTTTGGATGGTCTCCACTCGTCCACTTTTTTTCACATCCTCCAGTCCTTGTACCAATCCTTTGGTGACAGTACCGAGCACAACAATAACAATTGGTTTCATCGTAACTTCCATGTTTTATAGTTTGTTTGTTTTTTTTTTTTTTTTAGTTCTCTAGCAAGGTCTAGGTATTTATCTCTCTTTTCGCTTTCCTACAGTTTTATCTTGTGGTCAGCCGGAACGGCAAAGTCCATTATTCAGCTGGTTCTCTTTTTTTATGTGGATCACCTTCCCCTCCCGGTCATGTCTAGTCTTATACTATTTTTCTGCTTATTTGCAGCATTTGCTTATTATGTGCTTGATCGTTTCATCTCTGTAACCACATAGTCTACATTAGCTATTATTTGGACGTCTTGTCTATTCTTGCTTTGACATCGTTAGTTCTTCTTCTTATTATTATTATTATTATTATTATTATTATTTCGGTCTCGCTTACAGGGGCTAATTAATGTGACCGGAAGTGACATATGAATAATAGCAGTTGGAACCTAGGGAAATAATTTTACTAAGGAAATCAAACTTAACGACACATATTCTTGATTGAGTGCTTTTTGGTTTGGTTAGCACATATGCATTTACCAACCACTCAGCACGAGGAAGATGTGACACAAGGTAAATTTTTCTAAGTGGTATCTAACCGGTTTCAATTCACAGTTTTCGTTCTCCTAGAGTGGTTGCCGTAACAAGGTTAAAAAGCTCAGTCTGCCTCACTATTTACCCATAGGTGGAGAGAGAATCGTTAGATACATAGCTTTCCCAAAATAATTAGTGCATTGTGAAATGCAAACAGCCACGTCTGGGTGTTGAACTCGGATTGCCGTGTCCATTTCCCACGATAACCATTACCGAACGAGCACAAAGGTCCTTCAAATTAACATAAGCTCAATGAATATAGTTGATTGGTTGGTTGGTAGGTTGGTTGGTTGGTTGGTTGGTTTTAGATAATCAGGTTATTTTAATCCGAAGTCGGTCGATTAATCCGAAGTCGATAGTTTTTTGTTGTTTTTTTATATGTTAATCCTGTTGGGTTATTTTAATCTGAAGTCGGTTGCTTTTTGTTTTTTATTATATGTTGATTCTTATCAGGTTATTTCGCCCTGTCGGCTGAGGCTGCAGAGGGGTAAAACCCCTCCCCAATGGGACCACCTGTTGACTGTAGGTGGCGACCCATAAGGCGCTAGGACGGAATCATAGTGGTTAAGCTGTCATTTATCCGGTGACAGAGTGGTCAATGACTAGCAACACACCGCTTTAGCCCTTACTTGGTCTAACGGGTGGTCAGATAGTTCCGATCCAATCAAGCGGAACATTGCCCAACCCTTTATCTTATAGGCGCTAGGAGGCAGAGGCTGACGGTCAATTGTGTTAAGAGGAGAGGACTTTTTGGTCCTGTTAGATTGAGATATAAAAACCAGAATTTGGCAGAAGCTCAAATCTTGCTCTTAATAAGAGTATACTGGTATTGTATTCCCGTCTCATCCAAGGCAAATAGCTTTCCCCCTTGGTTCATTCCCTTCCCAAGTTAGATTCCGTGGTGGGTGGTGGAGCATAGGACCAATGAAAAATATATAACAGACATGGCTTTTTTCTTAAATAAAAAATTCAAACGTAATTTAAACGGATCGGACTCTTCAGATAATGAAAGAAAAACACTTTTTCCAAGATTTAAAATCATTGAATCTAACAGTGCTCCGATCACAAATTTATTACCTTTCATAGTTGAAAAAGTAATATCAACATTACTGTCAAAAATTAAACATGAAACTCGCTTGTCGAGATGGAAAAGAAACACGCTGATTTTCTACTGAAAATGACAAAGTTTCACAATATCAGTGTCAAAATATACCCTCACAAATCCCTGAATGTAAAGTAAAAGGGGTCGTGAAAAATAAAGAACTCTCCTTATGCACCATCGAAGAAATAAAAAGAAAGCTAAAAAAGCAATGTTGAATGAATTAAAAAGAGTATCAATTAAAAAAGAAGGGAAAACAATAGAGACGAATACCTATATAGTAAGCAAAGTTGGCGACCGTAGTCGAGGGCGACCAGAAGGCTCCCTTTTCCATAGCTTCTACACCGAGGGGTAGGGGAGGGCGCTACTCCTTTCCCGGGATTGCTCCACTACCCTTGATACGTACCTTATATTGCTGAGTGTTAAGCAAGGAGGTCATCATCATCATGTCATGCCACTAGCACGGATATCTCTGACCCTCTCTCGCCACTTCTCCCTATCGTTCATCACCTCTGGTAGGTCTTCAGGGCTATATCCCTTATCCTCACATAGTATGCTCGAGTTGGTCGTCCTACTTTTGCCCGGCCATATGTGGGGGTCCATAGGAGTACATCACTTATAAGCTCGTCCTTGCTTCTCCAGCAGTGTCCTGCATGTCTGGTTCGTCTAACTTGGATAGTTTTCGTGATGGGAGGCAGGTGGCCGGATATTTGGTGCCTTGCGGGGTGTTGCCGCCAGGACTTCTTCATTATTGCTCGCAGCATTCTTGTGTAATTGCCGTCTAGCTTCTTCTCCAGTCGTTTAGTTAGCGTCCAAGTAGTGCATCCACAACCGCTGCCTGGAAGAAACTGCGTTTCATTTTATCGGTCAGGTCTGATTTCCATATGATCGATAGCCTATCGATAGCTGTCCATGCCTTCGTTAGCCGCGTGTCGATGTCTTTTTCGGTTGATGAGACGCTGCTTCCTAAGTAGGTGAACTTGTCGACTAGTTTCAGAGGGGTTCCGTCTAGTGTGATGATGTCGCCTGTTTGATTATAGCACATATATTCCGTTTTGTGTGCATTGACATGGAGGGCAATGCCTACGGCGGCTCGTTCCAAACTATGCAGTAGTGTTTCGGCTTGATTGGGTGTATTTGCCAGTATCGCTATGTCGTCGGCGTAGTCGGCGTCGGTAATTGTTTTTGCGGGTTACCGTCTACTCCTGTTCTTTCTCAGCTTGAAGCCGTTTTCTCTGATTTTATCAATCGATGTTCTAACCACGTAATCTAGACAGACAATAAAGAGGTATGGGGCTAGCGTGTCTCCTTGTTGTATTCCTGATACAATGTCGAAGTATTCTGTGTCTCCATCTGGTGAACGTACTTTCACTTTGGTGTTTATATTGAGAATCGTTATTGCTGGAACAATTTCTTTAGGTAGGCCGTATGCTAGTAGGATTTGTTCCATCTTTCCTCTGTGAATGGAATCGAAGGCCTTGGTAAAGTCGACAAATAGTAATGTCGCTAATAGGTTTTTTGCCCGTACGCCCTCAAGGATTCTACGGATGGTCAATATTTGTGAGGTCGTGGATCTATTTCTTCGGAAACCATTTTGGTTTTTCCTAAGGGTGTTGTCTATTTTGAGTTCTATGCGGTTTCGTAGTAGGGCATTGTAAATTTTGACTGCTATTGATGTAAGTGTTATGCCTCGGTAGTTCTTCGCTATTCCGAGGTCACCCTTTTTAGGAAAGGGGAGGATGCATCCCTTCATCCATCTGTCTATCGTATTTTGATTATAGACTGCGTTGCAGTGTCGGAGCAGTATATCGTCGAATTGTCTGGTCTTCCATACTTCTGGGGGAATCTCGTCCAGCCCTGAAGCTTTCCTACTTTTAATTTTTCTAAGAACCGAGTCGAGTTTTCTTGAGTGAACGGTCCTAGTTTAAGTCCAATTGCTTACTAATTATTCTGGTGATTGGTTCATGCGTTACTTTCGGTGGGTTTCCTGGTAGGTTTTCGAAATGCTGTTTCCACAGTTTTATTCTTTCCTGTTGGTTTGCAGCTTTCAGCTTTGCTTTGGCTGTGCTCTTCCTTCTACTCACTTCGTTTATTGTTTGCCAGGCTATCCTGGATTGTCTATCTTCCACCGAGTCTCTAATCTTATCAATCTGATTTTGTATGTATTCTGTTTGTTCCTTTATATATATGCCTGCTAATTGATATTGGCTGTTTTTAGTTTTTGGGCATTTGTGTTTGTGTTTTTAGTTTTTTTGGCATTTGTGTTTGTAGTGGTCCGGGAAACCTGGGTTCAATCCCTGGTCGCTTCATATCAAAGACTTTAAAAATGGTACTTGATACCTCCTTGCTTCAAACACAAAAGCAATGAGGTATCAAGTACAATTTTTAAAGTCTTTGGTATGACGAGACATGGGATTGAACCCAGGTTTCCCGGACCATTAGCGAACACTCTAATCATTATGCCAATGGCCCGGTATCTATATAATGACTATTAACACCCCCAAAATACCCGAAAAAAATAAAAGTTGGCTATACAATGTTACAAATATCAAAATATCAAAAGTTGGCTATACAATGTTACAAATATCAAAAATATGGCCACCATGA
Organism: Sepioteuthis lessoniana; assembly: GCA_963585895.1. Taxonomy (NCBI): domain Eukaryota; kingdom Metazoa; phylum Mollusca; class Cephalopoda; order Myopsida; family Loliginidae; genus Sepioteuthis; species Sepioteuthis lessoniana. Next base: position 74,807,843 of record OY757921.1, on the reverse strand, counting down.
GGATAATTGTAGAGGGCGAGAAATGTGCGGGAAATGTGGTCAACAAAATCCTTACCACCACATCAATGATTGTCAATTCCCATATAAATGAGCTAATTGTGGCAGCGATCATCCAGTGTACGCAAGATCTTGAGAGCTGTTGGCAAGAGAAGTAAGTATTAACAATAAAACAACAGAATGATATTCTTTGCTATGAAGTCCGTAAATTAGTAATAGGCCACTACCAATTCTCAAGCAGTTCAGCGTAATAAATCTCCGTACAAGTATGAGACCATTGTTAAAACCTTAATCCTATTGGAGCAGAGCGATTGGGAAAGCTTCATCAATAAAATCAAAACTTCGCTTGATACCACCAGAACTGCAGATCCATCAACTACATCAGTGCATCTTGCAGAAAGTAAAGAGGAATTATCCGTCCAAATACATGCCCGATTGGGAAAAATCGATACCGAGGAGAAAACGGTAATAACACCAACAACACGACTGACAAAACACCCTGTAAAAAAATTTCCTAATAGAATTAGATCAAAAGACAAAAGATCCCCAATATGACCTCCCGCTTCTACAGACTCCTCTCCAAATTAAAAGAAAACATTTAAAGACAAACAAAAAAGACAAACCAAAACCAAAAATACCAGAAACAGAAAATATAGAAACGGTGAATAAATTCATACTATGAGAAAAGATGGAAACAGAGAACAGCCCCCATTTAACTAAACCCCAAACCTAAAAAAATAAACCATCAAATAGTCCAGAGCAAAGAACTAATAATGAACCACCAAATAACTCCGTTGAACTACCCGGATCAACTACAATCAAAAATATCTAACAAAATCATACAATGGAAGTGTAGAGGAATTAGAGCTAGTTACGAAGAACTGATATTACTCCTGAATAAATATATCAAGAAATATTCCTCAAAGATAAGAACAAGTTGAACATAAAACTCTTTCAATCATATAATCACCCATACAAAGATGGACACAGAATTTCTGGAGGTGTCTCTATCCTCGTTAAGAAAGACATTCCCCAACAGCAAATCAACATCGACAGTGAACTCCAAGTGATTGCTGTCAAAACTACTCTTCACAAACCAGTAAATATCTGCTCCATTTATATACCTCCACATGATCCCATAAACGACAAAAAACTTAATAAACTGACAGAACAAATTCCTAAACCCCGTATATTACTAGGTGACCTTAATAGTCACAATACTACATGGGGTGCCTGAAAACCAACAAGAAGGGCACAGATCTGGTGAAGGTAATCAATAGCAACAATCTTTGTATCATAAATACAAATCTCCAACTTATCTCAACCCATCAACCGGCTCCAACTCAACTATCAACATCACTCTATCTGATCCATCTAGCTACATGGATTACACATGGAAGATCCATGACGATCTTTGCGGCAGTGACTATTTACCCATAATACTGGAAATTAGATGGAGGTGCCCGTGGTGTAATTGTTATTGTCCTAGGAAATGGACACGGCGACACGAGTTCAAATCCTGGACGAGATTGATTGCATTTCACATAGTACTAATACCCTTGGGAAAGGTATGAATCCAATTATTCTCCCTCCAGCTATGGGTAAATAGTAGGGCAGACTAGGTTCTTTAGCCTTGGTGAGCCAACTAGTCTAGGAGAAGGAAAACTCTGAATTCAAACCTCTTAAACTTCGCTTTAAAAAAATTGACCTTGTGTCATATCCTGCCCGAGCGGAGGGGTTGGGTAAATATGATAATACTGGAAATCACACAACCTATTCATGACAACAACAGACCTCCCTGCTGAAAACAAATAAGGCCGACTGGCAACAATTTAAAACCTTATGCAATAAAAGACTGGTTCAAGACTCAAACACCACAGGGGGGTGTCCTCGTAGTGTAATGGTTAAAGCGGTGGACTGCGGAATCGTAGTACGCGTGTTCGTACTCCAGTCGCGCTATTACATTCACTTTCGGGCAAATACCCTTGGGAAAGGTATGAACCCCCTTATCCTCCCAGCTATGGGTTAAATAGCACCACTACTGTTCTTCTAGGAGAATGGCTTTGGCATTAAATAACCTACAAAGAGTTGATATGCCATTAAACAAAGAAACCAAACCAAACCATCAAACACCACAGTTCTAATAAAGCATTTTACTGAAATATCAATAGCAATAGCAAATGAAACTATACCAAAAACCTCACCCTCAAACGGACGCAACACACCCTGGTTTAACAATGAGCGCAACATAGCAATCTGACTAAGAAATGCTGCCCTCCGCAAATTCCAAAAAGAAATCAAGCAATCTAAACTCTTTTAAAGTGCTCTGAGCAAAGGCAAGGAAAACCATTAAACAAGCTAAAAAGATTTGTTGGCAAAATTATATAAATAAACTTAATTCGTCCACCAAAACAAACAGTCGAGAAAATGATCCGAAAATTTTCCTGCAAAAACTAGTCTACTCCTCTAAAACAACAATACTCAAGTCACCAATATAAAAGAAAATTGCCAAAACACTGGCTGAGACCTTCTCAGCAAATTCCTCCTCCACAAACTCCAACACAAATACAAAAACAAGAAAATCAAAAGCTTAATTTTGAATTGGGCGACACTGGAAGCTACAACGGAGTCTTCTCTTTATCAGAAGAAAAGAAGCCATCAAAAAATCCCACAGCACTGCAGTCAGCCTAGATGAAATTCACTACCAATTTCTCAGACAATTACCTCCAAAATCCTTAGAATACCTACTTACTGCATTAAACGCCTGGACAAATAACAAACTCCAAGAATCATGGAAACTAGCTACCATCATCCCAATATCTAAACCAGGAAATAATAATCTTTATGCATCAAACTATTTCCCAATAGCCTTAACAAGCTTCCTGTGCAAGACGATGGAATGAATGGTTAATAAAAGGCTAGATTGGTTGATAGAATCCAATAAACTTTTTACCAACTTCTAATGCAACATCAAGAGCCGAAGATCAACAATGGATCATGTGGTCAGATTAGAAACCTCTATACGAGAGACAATTATGCAAAAACATCTCGTAACAATATTCTTTGACCAAGAGAAGGCTACTTGGAGGTATGGTATCACGAATGAAGCCTATGAACTACCTCTAAAACTTAGATTCACAAAATCAGCTCTACAGCACAACAGTAAACTGAAATCGCTACTATCCAATCCAGCTATGACTGCACTTTCAATCCCAAACAACAAAACCTATTTGAGCAGAGAAACAAGACCATAAAAACATTCGGTCTTCGCATGAAACACATACAGACACAGACATTTCACTCACAAACATTCATGATACCATACAACTAAGGTCTCCACCCTGGCTACTAAAGCAACCTGTGGTTATCCTAGATCTAAACAAGCTCCCTAAAAATAAAACTCATCCCCTAACCTACCAAGGGAAACTACACAACATTCAGGAGAGATATTCCAATCACAATCACATTTTCACGGATGGCTCCAAAAGCAACAATGGAACCGGATGTAGACCAGTCCTCCACAAGAAAACCTTGAAAAAATGCCTCCCAGATTAGGCCTCCATATTTTCTGTCGAAATCTGTACAATAAATTTGGCACTTAATCTAGTTTCAACAAGCAACAAGTGTAATATAATGGCCGAGGGATTTCGTTTTATATATCTTGCTTTTGGGTTTAGTTAGGCTGAGAACCTTTCGGCTCAGCACATGGGTTAGTTAGGTGCAAACTTGAGCGCAGGTGTTAACGCGCGCGCGGGGAGGATGTGTCATTCACAGATGTCAAAATAAAAATCCCAGATAGAAAATTGTGACTTGGGGAATGACGTGAATGACGTCATGTACCGGAAATGCACGCGGGGGATTTCGGGGATTTTGAAGAAAGTCAATTGAGTTGAGAACTAGACTCCGAACGGGAAGGTTGACTTTCGCTAGCTCGCCAAAGCCAGGCCAGTGGCCTTGTGGCGGGTGCCACACGTGTTGTGGGGGGAGATGGAAAAGCCAGCATAGAAAGATTGTGCCTCTCTCCTTATGTTGAAAAACCTTTTAACTCAAAGATAATAAAAAGTTTCGTACGTGAACTAAGAAGTCGTAAGTGTTTTTCGTGTTTCGGGATTCCTATGTTCTTTGTATATATGTTATGAACATTCTATGTACGTTTCACACATATCCGTATATGGCTATGGTACACAAGGAAAGTTCATCATTCATTCGGACTCCATCTTTGTTCTACCATCTCTTAAAAACACAAAACTTGATAATTCTTACATTGTCAAGTTTCTGAACAAACTCAACATCATGAACCATAGCAAAAAGAAAATATTCTGCTGGATCCCAAGCCATATAGAAATCCAGGGAAACGATAAAGCAGATTCATTTGCTAAAGCTGCGCTCAATATGGTACCCAATAAAAAATTAAATAATAATTTATACTGACCTGAAACCGAAAATCAAGCAAATAATTACAAAGAAATGACAACAATTATGGGGAGAAAAATCCCCGCAACAAGCTCTTCCAAATACGGCCCATTTTGAAAGAAAGGAAGCTGGATCGTAATAATACCAAAAGAGAAGAAACCACTCTAGCCCGGCTATGCATTGGACACACTAGATTAAATCACTCCATTCTAAAAGATGAGCCTCCTCCTAAATGTCCACGTGGAAACCAGTACACTATAAAACACATCTTGATCGAAAGCACAAAACTTACCAACATTCGACGAAGGTTTTATAATGTTGACAGCATGAACGAACTATTTAGAAAAATAGACCCTAAGCAGATATTGAACTTTCTGAAAAGAATCGGCCTCCAATCAAAAATGTAGACTGATGTATTTTCCATACTCGTAATCTCTTAACAGTGTGGAAACAAATTACAAACATTAAATTGAAGTACTGGTGTAAGCTAAAATAGTTCTTAGTATTACTGTGTGCAAACAAATGAGCTCTGGCTTGTTCAAAAATGTTAAACTACAAAATATGCGCTTACAATTCATATGTATTTGATATATATATACATAAACATGAAATAAACCATAAGAGGTTGATATGCCATAAAACCCAACCAACTCATCGGGTTATTTTAATCCAAAGTCGATTGTTTTTTATATGATAATCCTTATCGGGTTATTTTATTCCGAAGTCGGTCGGTTTTATATATGTTAACCCTTATCAGATTATTTTAATCCGAATTCGGTCGTTTTTTGTTTTATTTTATATGTTAATCCTTGTCGGGTTATTTTAATCCAAAGTTGGGTGTTTTTGTTCGTTTTTTTTTTTATTTTTTGGTTTTTGTTTGTTTTTGTTTTCATATGTATGGTTTCAAGTAACAATTCCTATTTAATAATTGTTTGCACATAGTTATATATAATCAATGATTGATTTATTGCAAAGGCATGTCAACCAGTCGAGGGTTATTTTATGCCCAGAAGTTGTGCAATAGCGTTCATTGTACGTTCAAATTTATTTTTTGCCAGCTGTTAAAGTTTTTTTTTTTTTTTGTTTCGGTTTGGTTTGTTTTTAGTATTTTGTCTTTTGCACACGGTCCTATCAAATATAAATAAGTTTTAAAAAGATCTAGTTGACGCATAGATGGGACCCTAACAGGTACTACAGCTCCAAGCCAGAGTGGACCTGGGAGTAATGGCAATACAGGGGTAATCTACTCTCTCCAGATCTCTAAAACTAGGACCTCTTCATCAGTTGAATGTCATACCAAGGACATCCCTTTTTTAGGCGGGGGTATGTCTGACCCCTCTAGAGGGATCAGCATATTCTAAGCCCCAGTGACAGAGTTTGCTTTCAAGAATATAACTGTACTATCCAAAGCCAATAATTTGCAATAGGATCTTTTTGACCCATAGATTGGGCCCTAACAGGTATTGCCACTCTGAGTCAGAGTTGACCTCAATGAAGGGGCACGTCACACTCTCCAGATCTATTGAACTGGAGCCTCAACGTGGAGTTTGCTTTTATACCCAGGACACTCTTTTTTGTTTTGGGGGGTTTACCATACTACAAGGTAAATAAGTAAAGTTGGTAACCTTAGTCGAGGGTGATCCGTAGGCTCTCTTTTCAATAGCTACTACACCGAGGTATAGGGGATGGCACTACTCCATCTCATGGATTGCTCCGCTTTGCCCTTGATCCTTACTTTATAATACTGTGTTAAGTAGGGCGGCATCAAGTACCATTTTTGAGTCTTTGGTATGACTCGACCTGGAATTGAACCCCGGTCTCTTGGACCATTGGAGAACAACGTATTCTAATGTTGGATATTGACTGGAAGACCTATATGACATCTATCGATGCAATAGTGGAAGTCGGAACCTGGTTGAAGAAAAATAACAGGAAATGCACCCGGTATCTAAAGTAAACAGGACGCAGCTGTTCTCAGTGGAAATGCCGCGTAATGTGCGTGGGTGGCACACTAGAAGGAAGCGTGTCCACGCGCATTGTGTAGGTAGCAAGCTGGAGGAGGTGTGACCAGGATAATTTGCGTGGACGCCCGGTATATTATATAACAAGGAAGATTTCGACCCGATGGCAGAAAAAAGAAAAAAGGGGTTCACTGACGATTAGTACCTCGGCCTCTATATGTGTAGCTCAGCCGTATTCGACTCTCTCTTTATCTCTCTCTTTCTCTCTCTCTCTCTCCCTCTACCCATCCGTATATTTCGGGCAATAAAAGGAAAAGTAATGAAGCAGATATTTCTATACATCAGTGTTGTCGTCTTTCTTTGGTATACAACACAAAGACCCACTGGCAGGACATATGTAATATCAAGTATTCCTATCTAATGCAAATATCACCCAGTTAGCGATACTTGGAACATGCTGACTGCATCCCCTGCAGAAGGGTAAGACACTCACCATCCCCCTCCTCGAAAAAAAGTAGTGTACGTAGTATAATACAAAACTACATCAGATGGAGATCTGTAGAGTGAATAGTAACTCTTTATTGCCATTACTCCCAGGTCCACTGGGCTGTAACTGTTAGTCCCATCTATGAGTCAAGTAGAACTGTTTAAAATGTATTCGTCTTCGGTAGGGCCATGTGAAAAGAAAAAGTTTAAGAAACGACATAAAAAATAAAAATATGAATGTATAATGAACGCGATTCTTTAACCTCTTAGCATAAAATCCCCCTAGACCGGTTGGCATGCCGTTAAAATCAATCTATAGGAAAATACTACAGAAAAACAAAACAGACAATATATGGGAGTGATTGTTGCGGGGGTCGTAGGGGGTCGTTGTAATAAGAACCATCAACCCAAGATCCTGAACATCCCGGTCAAACCGTTCATTTAAGCAGCCAATTAAAACCGTTCATTTAAGCAGCCAATCAAAATGACAACTACAAACCTCAAATGATAATACTAACCTCTCATAATAATAATGATACAAACCTTTACCAATAATAATACAAATCTCAGATAATTATCAGAGAACCATCGAATCATGATGATACAAACCTCTTATAATAATGACAGCATAAACCACTTATAACAATAATACAAATCTCTAATAATAAGTAAAGTTGGCGGCCGTAGTCGAGGGTGACTTGAAGGCTCCCTTTTCAATAGCTACTACATCGAGCTGTAGGTGAGGGGGCTACTCCGTTTCCTGGATTGCTCCACTTTACCCTTGATCCTTACCTTATAATGCGGAGTGTTAAGCAATGCATCATCAAGTACCATTTTTAGACTCTTTGGTATGACTCGACCTGGGATTGAACCCAGGTCTCCCGGACCATTGGTGAATAATAGAAATCTTTAATAAGGATAATACAAACCTCTGATACTGATAATACAATTTTTTATAATGACAATACAAACCTCAAATAATGATGATAATATATACCTCTATTAATGAAACCCAGTCTGGGGCTGTAGAATACACTAACTTCATCTCTGCAGAGGGGTAAGACACAACCCTAACGAGTTTCATAGACGACATTAAACAATCTGATGGTGAGGCTCCTGTCTTGGAGCTTTGGGGAATGCGTAGTACCCCTTGATTGACATTGCTTCCGGGTCCACTAAGGCTCAGTGTGGTAACACCTAATAGGGTCTTATCTATGGATCAAATAAAACTGTTTGACATTTAAACTGAGAGCAGACAAATGACTCATGCTTGATTGAATTGTTTGAAATAGAACTGTTTGATCATTTAACTGTGTATAAACAAATGACTGAAGTTTAATTGAATTATCAATGATAAATAGCAATACTTCGAAGCATTTAACTTCGTTGGCTTATGCTAAATTGAATTGGTCATTTAACTTTGTGAATCTAAAAAAATTGTCTTTACAAATCATATATATTTAATATATAGGAAAACTGGATTTGGCATCAAATAACCAACAATGGTTGATATGCTATTAAACCAAACGAAACTAATCGATAAATGATAATACAAACCCTTAATAATGATAATTCTCCCAGTTGTTGTGTTCATGTGACTGTCTTTTTTTGTGTCTGCTTCATAATTCCTGTCATGACATTAATTAGTTAAATCAAAACGATGACAAAAACCGTGACATAACAGGACCCCATATAGTAACGCTCCCAGCAATATAATTAGTTGTTGATCGACGTTGGATTCTTGTGGTTTTTTTTAATTAATTGGTACTTGGCTCAATAAGAAAAACGAACACACGAATACGCATGCTCAAAAGTGTGTGTGTGTGTGTTTGTATGTGTGCATTGATATGTATCGAACTTTATATCTACATACAAGTATATAAATGTGTCCTCTTGCACGTATATTTTCGCAGAAATATGATTTTTTTACTGTCTCACGCATACGTAAACACGCCTTTGTGAATATGCTTATTATATACGTCTTGCTAAAGAACATTATGACGACAAAAGCAGCATGATAAATCTTATATTATTGGGTATAAGCTTTGATGACAACGATATAAAAAAAAAGGTGTAGAGAGAATGAAAAAAGAATTGACAAACTGGGAAAGATAATAGTTGAACTGCTACAATGGGTAAATGTGAAATGCTTCACTTATTGTCTCAGAATTACCAGAAAGTAGAAATCGTATTAATACTGATTGACATCCTGTGTTTTCTGTAAATGAAAACTGCGTAAATTACAAATAATTATGACACCAGGATACATTAGTTTTATTTTTGTTTGTTCCGAACGATATTTTAGCTGTTTCTGTTATTGTTTTATAAAGATTATTCTGGCCCAGACGCAATTATCATAGCAGTTGTAATCCGTGGGACTTTACGTCTAAACTCAAGAAAACCACAACAAAAACAGTAACAAATAAAAATTAACTAACGTCTGCATTATCTAGTTTTCATGAGTTTTTTTTTTATATAAATTTAGTAAAACAATATAAAATGTTCAAAACAAGTTTGTAATATATAATTCCACTGTACCTATAAAAGTAAGTAAAGTTGGCGACCGTAGTCGAGGGCGACCAGAAGGCTCCCTTTTCAATAGCTACTACACCGAGGTGTAGGGGAGGGCGGAACTCCTTTCCCTGGATTGCTCCACTTTACCCTTGATACGTACCTTATATTGCTGAGTGTTAAGCAAGGCGGTATCAAGTACCATTTTTGGAGTCTTTGGTATGACACGACCTGGGATTGAACCCAGGTCTCCTGGACCATTGGTAAACACTCTACCCACTAGGCCAATTATCGAAAGCAGAGTAGTGTAACGGCTTAAGTGCTGAACTGCGACCTCGAAGTACGCGAGTTCAAATTCCGCTCACGTTGTTAAGTTCACTCTCGGACTAATACTCTTGAGAAAGGTGTGAACCCCCTTATCCTCCTTCCCCCAGCTATGGGTTAAATAGTATCACTGTTGTTCGACAAGGTTGGTTTTGGCATTAAATAACCCGCGAAGGTTGATAAACAAAAAAACCAAGCCTCTATAATATATTCTTCCAGTCGGTGACGCTTAGAATACTGTCTCCCCCTATATATCTATCTTTTCAGATATATCTATTTTAATCGTTTTAGATCCATCTATATATCTCATTCGGTACATTATCAATCTATCTATCCATCACATTCGGTATATTATCTATCTATCTATCTATCTATCTAATTCAGTACATTGTCTATCTATCTATCTATCTTATTCAGTACATTGTCTATCTATCTATCTATCAATCTATCTATCTATCTATCTTATTCAGTACATTGTCTATCTATCTATCTATCTTATTCAGTACATTGTCTATCTATCTATGTATCTATCTTATTCAGTACATTTTCTATCTATCTATCTATCTATCTATCTATCGATCGATTTATCTATCTTATTCAGTACATTGTCTATCTATCTATCTATCGATCTATCTTATTCAGTACATTGTCTATCTATCTATCTATCGATCTATCTTATTCAGTACATTGTCTATCTATCTATCTATCTATCTATCTTATTCACTACATTGTCTATCTATCTATCTATCTATCTATCTATCTTATTCAGTACATTGTCTATCTATCTATCTATCTATCTTATTCAGTACATTGTCTATCTATCTATCTATCTATCTTATTCAGTACATTGTCTATCTATCTATTTATATATCTATCTTATTCAGTACATTGTCTATCTATCTATCTATCTATCTATCTATCTATCTATCTATCCTATTCAGTACATTGTCTATCTATCTATCTATCTTATTCAGTACATTGTCTATCTATCTATCTATCTTATTCAGTACATTGTCTATCTATCTATCTATCTTATTCAGTACATTGTCTATCTATCTATCTATCTATCTTATTCAGTACATTGTCTATCTATCTATCTATCTATCTATCTATCTATCTTATTCAGTACATTGTCTATCTATCTATCTATCTATCTTATTCAGTACATTGTCTATCTATCTATCTATCTATCTTATTCAGTACATTGTCTATCTATCTATCTATCTATCTATCTATCTATCTTATTCAGTACATTATCTATGTATCTATCTATCTATCTATCTATCTATCTATCTTACTCAGTACATTGTCTATCTATCTATCAATCTATCTATCTTATTCAGTACATTGTCTATCTATCTATCTATCTTACTCAGTACATTATCTATCTATCTATCTATCTATCTCATTCGGTACATTATCTATCTTATTTGGTGGATTATCTATCAATCAATCTATCTATCTATAAGTCTATCTATCTATCTAAACGCTTTTTTTTCGTGTATGTATTACAAGCATTAATTTACCGTAACAGTTATTCGTATATACTTATTGTGTTATATTGTAAAAAAAGAAGTAATTAAAACTTCAGTCAAATTTGTTTAATGTGATAATGCTAGCTAGATCTGACTATATGTGCAAAAAGAGAGCTTTGTTTATGAGATTAACATTACGATAATTTTGATAAGCCCCGTCATCAAGTCGTGCTGATAGAACAGAGTTTCCTGACCCTCGTGCCATCCTTTCCCAAGGGTATTAGCCCAAAAACGAACCAACTAGCGCGACAGAAGTTCGAACTTGCTTACTTCGAAGCCACACACAGTCCAACACTTTAACCGTTTCGTCACAGAGAATCTTGCCTCAAAGTAAGACATGCGGAGTACAGCAGAAAATGTGAGAATGAACAGAAAAGCGACGTTCTCTGATGGACTCCTTCACAAGGACGCTCCTGTATTGGACGTCCAGCCATGACACTGGATGCAGTCTAAAGGACATGTCAGGAGCGATGGACGACAGAGACGGATGGCACGAGGGTCAGGAAACTCTGTGCTATCAGCACGACTTGATGACGGGGCTTATCAAAATTATCGTAATGTTAATCTCATAAACAAAGCTCTCTTTTTGCACATATAGTCAGATCTAGCTAGCATCATCACATTAAACAAATTTGACTGAAGTTTTGATTACTTCTTTTTTTACCATATAACACAATAAGTATAGACGAATAACTGTTACGGTAAATTAATGTTTGTAATACATACACGAAAAAAAAAGCGTTTAATTCAGTCATAATTGATAACTGAAGTTACTTACCTTATATAACCTTGGCCCATTTGGCTGGGGTGCAGAATAGACCGACAGCATCTCTGCAGAAGATTAATACTCCCCCAACGAGTGTCCTGGATATGATACTAAACAATCTGATGCTAAGGCTCCAGAATAGTAATGCGGGAGCTTTGGGGAATGCAGAGTACTCCTTTATTGCCATCGCTCTTGGGTCCACTCTGGCCCGGAGTGGTAACAACTGATAGGGTCCTATCCATGAGTTAAATATAATTAAACAGTATACTTATGCTAAAACAAATTGTTTAAAAAAGAATTGTTTCTGATATTCAAACAGCGTACTTAAGAATTGTTTTAAATAGAACTATTTTAGACATTTAAAGTGTCTACTAATGTTAAGCAAAATTGTTTGAAATAGAACTGTTTATAAGTATAAAAATGGATTTGGCTTTAAATTACCTACAAAGGTTGATATGTCATAAAACCTAATAAAACCAAATCCCATATATTTAACATATATGTATGAAAAGGATTTGGCATTAAATAACCTACAATGGTTGATATGCCATAAAACCTAATCAAACCAAACGTCATATATTTAACATATATGTATAAAGAGGATTTGGCATTAAATAACCTACAATGGTTGATACGTCATAAAACCTAATCAAACCAAATCTCATATATTTAACATATATGTATAAAGAGGATTTGGAATTAAATAACCTATAAAAAAAACCAACCAAACTAAATCATATATATTCAGTTTATATGTATAAAGAGGATTTGGCATAAAATAACCTTCAATGATTGATATGCCATAAAACCTAATAAAACCAAATCTCATATATTTAACATATATGTATAAAGAGGATTTGGCATTAAATAACCTACAATGGTTGATATGTCATAAAACCAAACCAAACCAAATCAAACCTTAAAAACCTATAATTTTCTGTCTCAGCCTCAGCCCAGTCAGCTGGTACTGTAGAATACACTGACTGCATCTCTACAGAAAAGTTAGACCCAACCCAACGAGTGTCCTAGATATGACAGCAAACTGCATCTGATGGTGAGATTTCAGTCCCGAAACTTTCGGAAATCTAGAGTAATCCTTCATTACCATTACTCCCTGATCCACTTTGACCCAAAGAAGTACTTGATAGGGTCCCATCTATGGGTTTTACCATTTAACTGTGTGCAAAAGAATTACTGATGTTGAAACTAATTGTTAGAGTTACAGAGCAATACTTGGAACCAATTTATTGTGTGCAAATAAAACTTCGAGAGCGGGTCAGAAATATTCGTGCTGATGGCGCGACATGATGATGATGATGATGATGATATGAAACCGTTTAACTGTGAGGAAAAAATGAATTTTTGATATTACATCGCAATACTTGTAACTATTTGACTATGTGCAAATGAGTGAATAGCGTTGAATAGAATTATTAGTGTTAAATAACAATACTTGGAACCAATTCACTATGTGCAAATAATACCAATGCTTGATAGTGTGTAAACAAATTAGCTTTAACTTTTTTTTAAATTAAATTACGTACAAACTGTTAACTTACAAATCATATAAACGTCCCATTTAACTGTGTGCAACCAAATGAGTTCTGGCTCGTTCAAAAATGTTATCTACAAAATATGTATTTACAAATTATGTCTATTTAATATTTATGTATAAACAGGATTTGGCATTAAATAACCGACAAGGGTTGATATGCAATAAAATCGAACCAACCAATCATCTCAGTAAAAAAAAAAGTAGATTTATCAATATCTTTTTTAATATCAGTAAAAGATTTGTCTATAATTTTTTTTATATCAGTGGTAGATTTGTTGTATATTGACCTCCGACCCGGTCGGGCTGTCAAAATAGGAAATGCACCTGTGTAAATAACAGGTGCATCCGGTCGAGGAATATCAGAATATAACTTTGACCGTGGACGGGTTGAATGAGTGCGATTTGTGACACTCACAAGAAAAGTGGACGTCAAATTATTATATAACTCGGTGCACAGGAAGTTCAATCAGTTGGAGAGAAGATGCGGTCGAGAAAACCAGCAGCAGCAGAGTGTGTTCCCAGACCCTCGGTTTAGCAGCCCAGGAGAACGGGAAAGAAACACTGTTATGGCCATGAGAGTGGGGGTCAATATGTTGCAGTTCTGTTCCGTCTCCAACTCCCTCTCACAGTAAAACCTTGAGTAACCCTTTCGAACCCTTTCAAATAAAGTGAGAGGCATATTTTTCTAAAGAACTGTGTCACCCGTCTTTATTGTGTCGTCGTTATGATTCTGCATGCATATGTAGATGTGTCATGGCTATACAACAGATTTATCAATAATTTTCTTTTATATCAGAAGTAGATTTATCAATATTTTTTAATATCAGAAGTAGATTTTTCAATATTTTTTTTAATATCAGAAGTAGATTTATCAATATTTTTTTTTAATATCAGAAGTAGATTTATCAATATTTTTTAATATCAGAAGTAGATTTATCAATATTTTTTTAATATCAGAAGTAGATTTATCAATATTTTTTTTAATATCAGAAGTAGATTTTTCAATATTTTTTTAATATCAGAAGTAGATTTATCTATATTTTTTAATATCAGAAGTAGATTTATCAATATTTTTTAATATCAGAAGTAGATTTATCAATATTTTTTTTAATATCAGAAGTAGATTTTTCAATATTTTTTTAATATCAGAAGTAGATTTATCAATATTTTTTTAATATCAATGGTAGAGTTATCAATAATTTTCTTTTATATCAGTGGTATATTTATCAATACTTTTTATATCAGTAGAATTATCAATATCTTTTTTTTAATATTAGTGGTAGATTTATCAATATTTTTTATATCAGGGGTAGATTTACCAATAATTTTTTATATCGATCGAAGATTTATCACTTATTTTTAATATCAGTGGTATATTTATCAATAATTTTATATCAGTAGATTTATCCCAATTTTTTTATATCAGGAGAAGATTTATCAATGATTTTTTAATATTTATGGTAAATTTATCGATAATTTTTTAATATCAGTTGAAGATTTATCGATAATTTTCTTAATCTTTAGATTTATCAGTATTTTTATATCAGTAGATTTATCAATAATCTTTTTGATAAATCATTAAGTAATTAAATAACGTGATTAATATGAACTTCATCCTCATCGTCATGTCACGCCATCAGCACAGATATCCCTGACCCTCTCTCTCGCCATCCCTCCCTAGCGTCCATTGCTTTCAGCAGGTCCTCGGGGCTACATCCTGTATCTACACAGAGCTGCTGTATGTAGGTTTGAGCTGGACGTCCTGCCTTTGCTCGTCTATGTGAAGGGATCCATAGGAGTACATCACTTATGAGCTCGTCCCTACTTCTCCAGTAGTGTTCTGCATGTCTAGTTCGTCTAATTTTGATAGTTTTCGTGGTGGGTAGTAGGTGGCCTTATAGCTGCTGCTTTGTGGGGCGTTGCTTCCAGGACTTGTTCAATATTGCTCGCAGCATTCTTGTGTAGTTACCGTCAAGTTTTTTCTCCATCCGTTTCGTTAGCGTTCATGTAGTGCATCCATATAGCAGTATCGACACGACTTGGAAGAAACTGCGTTTTATTTTATTAGTCAGGTCTGACTTCCATATGACCGATAGCCTATCGATAGCTGCCCATGCCTTTGCTTGTCGCGTACTGATGTCTGTCTCGGTTGATGAGACACTGCTTCCTAAGTAGGTGAACTTGTCAACTAGTTTCAGGGGGCTACCGTTTAGTGTTGATATGTCGCCTGTTTGATTAAAGCACATTTATTCTGTTTTATGTGCATTGACATGAAGGCCAATGCCTGCAGTGGCTAGTTTCGGACTATGTAGCAGGGTTTCGGCTTGGGTGGGTGTATATGACAGAAGCTCTATGTCATCGACGTAGTCGGCGTCGGTAATTGTTTTTGCGGGGTACCTTCTGCTTCTTTTCTTTGTTAGCGTGAAACCGTTTTCTTTAATTTTAAATCGCATCGTACAAGCCGAAAAAGCAATCTCTATCAAATTAGAGGTCGACTTACACGGCAGGTCAAAAATTCAAATATTTACCATAGACTGGTGAAACAATGAAACAGTATTCCTTACGATCGATATACACCACTTACCGTAAATAGAGCAGATGGAAGTGCGGCTTCGAAGTAAACCAGTCGCGCTAATAAATTTAATTTCGGACTTATGTTACATAGCCATACATGAATATGTGAAATAGATATATTCATACCGGTACGCAAAACGTTCATAATGTCCAAAACGCACATATATATATAACATAGGAATCCCGCAACACGAAAAACATTTGACGACTTTTTAGTTCAGGTACGAAACTTTTTATTATCTTTGAGTTAAAAGGTTTTTCGACATAAGGAAGAGAGATACCATCTTTCAATGCTGACTTTTCCATCTGCCCCAAACCACGTGCGACACCTGCCGCAAGGCCTCGGCGAGCCCCGAAAGTCAACCGTCTTCCTCGGACGCTAAAATTTAACTCACTGACTTTTTTCCAAATCCCCAAAATTCTCCGCGCACGCTTCCGGTGCATGACGTCATTCGCATCCCGCAGTCATATTTTTATCTGGGGTTTCTAGTGTGACGTCTCTGAATGACACGTCCGCTCCGCGTGCGCGTGAACACCTACGCTCATGTTTGCACCTAACTAACCCATAACTAAACTATATAAAACAAAATCCCTTGGTCATTATATTACACTTATACCTTTGGGAAAGGCATGAATCCCCTGTCCCTCATCAGCCATAGTATCACTGCTGTTACTCGCCAGTCATAAAATCACAACCATCCTTTTACAGGCATGGTTTTGACATTAAATAACTCACTAAGGTTGATATTGCATTAAATGAAAAAAAGATAAAAAAACAAACTGATCCAGCAGACTGCCGTAAACATTCGGTTTCGGTTCGGTTTTTTTGTTTAATTGCATATCAACCTTCGTGGGTTATTTAATGCCAAAGCCATCCTTTTAGAAGAACAGCAGTGATGCTATTTAACCCATAGCTGGGAATGTAAATATTCTAACTTAAACTAGTGTTTGGTGAACATATTTTACAAGTTAACGTAAAGATTAATATAAAATGAAACCTCTCTGAAACTGGTAGACAAATTCACCTACCTAGGTAGCAGTGTCTCATCAACCGAAAAAGACATCGACACGCGGCTAACGAACCGTCTAGTGTGGAAATGTCGCCTGTTTGATTATAGCACATATATTCAGTTTTGTGTGCATTGACATGGAGGCCAATGCCTGCGGCGGCTCGTTCCAAACTATGCAGTAGTGTTTCGGGAAACCCAGTTTCTTCCAGGTAGCGGTCGTATCGATACTGCTGTATGGATGCACTACTTGGACGCTAACTAAACGGCTGGAGAAGAAGCTGGACGGCAATTCCACAAGAATGTGAACAATATTGAACAACACCCCACAAAACACCAACTATACAGCCACCTGCCTCCCATCACGAAAACTATCCAAGCTAGACGAACCAGGCATGCAGGACACTACTGGAGAAGCAGGGACGAGCTCATAAGTGATGTACTCCTATGTACCCCCACATATGGCCGAGCAAGAGCTGGACGACCAGCTCGAAAATACGTACAGCAGCTATGTGAGGATACGGGATGTAACCCTGAAGACCTGCCTGAGGCGATGAACGATTGGGAGAAGTGGCTAGCAGCACGACATGATGATGATGATAAATATAAAATAATAAAAGTGCTATACAAATTAAGTATAATATCAACGCTACATCACATACCATTTTCAGCTACTGATGCACTTACTGCTAAGACTAACTGGAACGTTACAGCACCCAAGTGGCCAGTCAGACAACTACAGTATGTTGTCTATATGCGCAGTTTCATGATTGCGCAATAGATTAGAGAATTTACATGAATATAAGTTCTGATGTGTTAGATTTGCTTTTTCACACATTCTAATTATAGCCTACAATATGTTTAAAGATCGACGAATACAGCAAATATGGTTCTAACTTAAAATTTGGAGCAAAAATCTTGATGTCAACTTATATCCCTGATCGACTTGTACGCCGCAATTTTCCTTGATTTAGAACCCACCCATATATAGTAAGTATAAGAGTGAACTATGATTCTGTGATGACTTATCAGTTAATGAACGTTGTTGGGAAGTTAACGTTTGTGGCCATTGCTCTTAAAGAGAACAAACCGATTTTTTATCCTGGATTTTCCGGCCCCCGGAAAAACGGCATAGAAAAAAAAAGTAATAAGAAATACACTACTTTTTTGTTTTGTTTTGTTTTATTTTTTCTTCTCTCTCACGATAACTCTTCGACTTGAGTCCTCTCACTTCTCTGCATCACTTTGTACACACACACACACACACACACTCTCTCTCTCTCTCTCTCTCTCTCTCACTCTCACTCACACACACACACACATACACACACATACACAAACACACACACTTATTTCTTCTGTTTACTCGATTGATTTGAAAGGATTTAAGCTGACCGATACTCCTATGTTCTCACCTTGCCTCTGCGACTTATACAACCGAAATCCATGTGTAAGTCACGTTCTTTATGTCTTTTAAAAAAAATTTTCAAATAAAGCAATATTATAATTAACAAGAATGCACCTGCCAATAATGACGATTGAATTTTTTGAGGGTGTCCTCGTGGTGTAATGGTTAAAGCGATGGACTGCGGAATCGTAGTACGCGAGTTCGTACTCCAGTCGCCCTATTACATTTACTTTCGGGCAAATACCCTTGGGAAAGGTATAAACCCCCTTATCCTCCCAGCCATGGGTTAAATAGTATCACTACTGTTCTTCTAGGGAAATGGCTTTGGCATTAAATAACCTACAAAGGTTGATATGCCATTAAACAAAGAAACCGAACCTGAATTTTTTATAAAATATCTTTTTTATCATCCAAATTTAAACGATTTCAGAATCTAAAAAGAATAAATCAATAAATGAAAAGTATCCCGTATGTCATTGGAATAAAAAACACAACTTTAATTTAGCAAACTTAGAATTATCTGAAAAATCAAATTGTCTGTGTCGTTAATAAATGGAGACTCTCTCTCTCTCTCTCTCTCTCTCTCTCTCTCTCTCTCTCTCTCGTTACAGTCAATGTAGATTCAAAAGATACATAGCCAAGCAGACGAACTCAAAAACTGAAGAAACCTTTCCGTTGTGAAGTCAGCCAGCTTTCCCGACAACTTGTCTGCTTTCTTTTCTATTCTCTTTCAATGTGGCCAGCCACAAATCACATGATTCTTTCTTTCTTTCTTTCTTTCTTTCTCATTTTTTCTTCCTTTAAAGATTACAACAACAAAAAAAAAAAACGTCAGACCTCACCTTCCGTTCTTTCTTTCTTCCTTTCTTTTATTTCTTTCCTTTTTAAATATTACGTATACAGACACACAGATGTACACACGCTACACTTGTGTTTTATATCACTTAAGGAGATTTGATATCTGCAGTTTTTCTTCTTCATGTTGACATAAACTCCTTTTTTTCTTCTTGTAACTCACCCATTATTTTTATCTCGACAGCAGACATCAAAAACAACAGTATAAAGAATAAAGCTTTCAGTGAGATTCGAACTCAGGTCTTTTGCTTTTAGAGAAAACCTGATTATCCGGTGCCAACTGCTTTTATTATCTAAGCCACAAGTGCAAATGTCATCATGGAAGTCCAAATAACACTAATGAATCCATCCACTATTCAGTTGAGTTTATTTCTAACCGCTGATAACGTTTTGAGGGTTTTGGTTGTTTGTTTTTTGGCGGAGTGGGGGGAGCAGAATTAATTTTGAATAATATTTTTCTTCTTAATTTTATAGTTTTTCTTAATTCTTTAATTCTATTTTTATATATAACATTAATATTTAATAATTGTAATAAACTGTATTTCATCTTTTTTTTTTAATACCACATTCGTCCAGAGTTTCATGTTCGAATCATTATAATTTTTTTTTTTTTCATTTTTTTAACAAAATTAATTTGGATTCATTTTAATACTATGTTAGTATTTAAGAATTGTAATAAACGATATTTTATACTTTATTTTAATTCCATGTTCTTCCAAGGTTTCATGTTCGAATCACTTCAAATCTTAAATCTTTTTACTTTTTCTTTCTTTTTTTCATTGTTTTTTTTTTTTGTTGTTGTTTTTTTTGCGGAATTAATTTTGATCAATTTTAATACAATGTTAGTATTTTTTTTTTTTAAATTCCATGCTCTTCCAAGGTTTCATGTTCGAATCACTACAAATCTTAATTGTTTCTTTTTTTTTTTCTTTTGCTTTTTTTTACAGAACAAAACAAATGAAATTGGTCCAGCCATACACAGATGAACATTTTGGCAAAGCTCGCAGTCCAAAAATGATCGTTCAAAATAATCGAAAAATCAATGCAATTAAAATTAATTTTCTTTTTTCTCTCCAGTTTATACCGGTTGTGGAGACACCCTGGCCCGCGCTTTCGATGCGAAATCAGGGGCCCTGAAACGCACCTTCAAGGGACACGAGACTGCTATCAATGCTATGCAGGTTAAGAATTTTACCTGCCACCCAAATTCACTGTACCTGCACCTTGTTCCCCACATAAAACTGACCTTGTGTCAGATTCTGGTCTGGTCAGAAGCCAAATAACTACCTGCACCTTGATATGCACTGGCCTCAGTTGAAGCACTGGAAATAAATAATTTAATTATTGATTCCAAATCATGAAACATTTTGGATTTTAAATATATAGTGAAGTTTCATTTTGAAGTAGATGTAAATATTATAGAGTAGGATGGTAGTGAAGGATACCCAACGACACTAATAAATGAAGTAAATGAAGTTGGCGATCGTATTCGAGGGCGACCAAAAGGCTCCCTTTTCAATAGCTACTACACTGAGGTGTAGGGGAGGGCGCTACTCCATTCCCTGGATTGCTCCACTTTACCCTTGATACGTACCTTATATTGCTGAGTGTTAAGCAAAGAGTTATCAAGCGCCATTTTTAAAGTCTTTGGTATGATGCGGCCTGAGATTGAACACCGGTCTCCTGAACCATTGGCGAACATTCTACCAAAGGGATTCGAATTAGCAGAAAAAATACCACAAAGAGAATTAAGGAACCCGAAAAAGCACAAAAACGAGAAACCCCTAGCATACGTTGACACCTACAACAAAAACAACCCAGAACTGGAGTGATAGTCCGAAAGTGAACCTCACGACTGCAGTTTAAACTTGCTTACTGCGATGTTGCAGTTCAAGCACGTTAACTGTAATGGTTACTGTTGTAAGAAAGAGATACGGCGACCCGAGTTCAAATACTGGACGAGGATTTTTGCGCTTCACATAGCGCTAATACACTTAAGAAACGTATGAATCAAACTATTCTTCTTCTGTCTATGGATGAGTGGTTGCAAAGACTGAGCCCTTTAACCTTCATATGACAACCAATCTAGGAGAAGAAAAACTAAATTCAAACCTGTTAAAATTATACTGCTCGTACGAAGGTGTTGGGTGAATTATATATATATATATATATATATATATAATCGACAAGGCAAATAGGAATATTATTCTTTTACCATTACTTTCATTTGAATTTTTCTCAATTTGTTTCAGCCTTAGGTCAAAATAAGGATAATTCTTTTAGTATTCAAGTACATTAGAACAGGTCATGCAATCATCTCTATGATGTTTGGGACAAGTGTATAAGGCACACACACGAACATACACGCATAGACAGACAGACACACACACACATATATATATATATATATATATATATGACACAAGGTCAATTTTTAAGTGGAGTTTAACAGGTTTGAATTCAGAGTTTTCCTTCTCCTAGACAAGTTGCCTAACCAAGGTTGAAAAACCTAGTCTGTCCTACTATTTTACCCATAGCTGCGAGGGAGAATAATTGGATTCATACCTTTCCCAAGGGTATTAGTGCTATGTGTCTATTTCCTACGACGATAACCATTACACCACGGGCACTTCCTATATATATATATATATTATATATATATATATATATATAATATATAATATTATATATATATATATATATATATATATATATATATATATATATATATATATATATATATATATATATAAAAACAGCGTTTTCTTTTATAAACATGTTCGATTAAATACGACAGGCACTACGTTTCAGCTTATTTTATCTTTAATCCGTTCAAGTCTGAGTCGTTTAACGTCTTACCTTAAGAATTTCTTTTTTCTTTCGTAAATTCTTCCCTCAATACTTGTTCTTCCTACAACTCTTTATATAAGTAAGTAAAGTAAAGTTGTCTTCCTTTAGTCGAGGGCGACCAGAAGGCTCCCTTTTCAATAGCTACTACACCAAGGTGTAGGGGAGGGGGCTACTCCTTTCCCTGGATTACTCCACTTTACCTTTGTTACATACCTTATAATGCTGAGTGTTAAGCAAGTTGGTATCAAGTACCCTTTTTAAGTCTTTGGTCTGACTCGACCTGGGATTGAACCCAGGTCTCCCGGACCATTGGCGAACACTCTACGCACTAGGCCACTGAATTGTTTGAAATAGAACTGTTTTTGGTATTTAAACTGTGTACTTATGCTAATCTGAACTGTTTGAAATAGAAATGTTTATATGTATTAAAATGGATTTGGTATTAAATAACCTACAATGGTTGATGTGCCATAAAACCAAACCAAACCAAATCATCATTGAGTTTATAATTTCATTATAACACAGCCGAGTATACGACTTTAGTTGAGGGCGAAAGTACTTGGGGAAAATAAGGTGCTTTCCTGATGCAATATTGGCCAAATGGGTAGAGTGTTCGCCAATGGTTTGGGAGACCGGGGTTCAATCCCAGGTCGAGTCATACCAAACACTCAAAAGGTGTACTTGATGCCTCCTTGCTTAACACTTAGCATTATAATGTACGTATCAAGGGTAAAGTGGAGCAATCCAGGGAAAGGAGTAGCGCCCTCCCCTACACCTCGGTGTAGTAGCCATTGAAAAGGGAGCCAACTTTTATATATCAAATGTGTATATATATATATATATATATGTGTGTGTGTGTGTGTGTGTGTGTGTATTGTCCCATTCATGGTTTAAATAGTTTTGTTTATCCTACATACTTGAGTAACGAAGGACAACATATAATGATTGACCCCTAGCTTTTTTGCCACAAAAACGGGGTTTTGATAAATATTGCATGAAATAAATAATCCTTAACATTTGGCCATGCTACCCTAAAACTATTTTTCAACACTTACAGACCTAAAAATAAAATCCTCAAAAATTCACTCTTTCCAAAATTAATGCAATACAATAAATAAGTAAATCTTGAGATGGCCTGCTATGTTTATTTCCATATTCTTAGAATGTTAAAATTTCACCACAGATAAATGGTTAACCATGAATGGGATAATCCTGGACTGATCGCACTTCACATAGCACTAATACCCTTGGGAAAGGTATGAATCCAATTATTCTCCCTCCAGCTATGGGTAAATAGTAGGACAGACTAGGTTCTTCAGCCTTGGTGAGGCAACTAGTCTAGGAGAAGGAAAACTCTGAATTCAAACCTGTTAAACTCCGCTTAAAAAAATTGACCTTGTGTCATATCCTGCCCGAGCGGAGGGGTTGGGTAAATATGATAAATGGTTTTCTATTGAATTAAACTGTTTATTATACTGGGATGTAACATATGCGCATATCATAGAATGATATAAACTTGCGTTCACAATCTTTGGCTCGTATTTCAAAAATATAGGCTCTCATATCTATGACTCGGTCTAATATCTTGTTAGTCTAACATAACGTGTTTCCGCATAGCCGCACTAATGCTTAAAAAGGCTTTTGATTAATTAGGATTGTGAAGCTTTAACATAATTTCGTTTATTATTTATAATATTTGTACATATCATATGTACAGGTGTCAAAAACAGTAAACA
The DNA here is from genome assembly GCA_963585895.1 of Sepioteuthis lessoniana. Taxonomy (NCBI): domain Eukaryota; kingdom Metazoa; phylum Mollusca; class Cephalopoda; order Myopsida; family Loliginidae; genus Sepioteuthis; species Sepioteuthis lessoniana. Next base: position 74,783,865 of record OY757921.1, on the reverse strand, counting down.
ATGTTAAGTACAAAGTTTATTATCTTAACTAATTGTTTAGGTTCTTTGTTTAATGGCATATCAAACTTTGTAGGTTATTTAATGCCAAAGCTATTCTCCTAGAAGAACAGTAGTGGTACTATTTAACCCATAGCTGGGAGGATAAGGGGGTTCATACCTTTCCCAAGGGTATTTGCCCGAAAGTGAACGTAATAGCGCAACTGGAGTACGAACTCGCTTACTACGATTCCGTAGTCCATCGCTTTAACCATTACACCACGAGGACACCCACTTAGGTATAGACTATTCGGAACACCTTGGATCGAAATTAAAACAAGGTTAGGCCTAAAAACAAGGTAACATTTGAGATTTCAAAAACATATTTAGTGTAATGAACGAACCCCGCCCTTTTTTTTCAAGTGAAAAATTGGTCTTAAAAAGTTGTTTATTACATATATATGGTAATTCACTAGAAATGACTTGCTTGATTAGCATCGAACTACGAAAAAAATGCTCCACTTAGGAAAACTGTTGTCAAGAATTTTCGGAATATTGCCAAAGTTCCTGTTACTTATCGAATTCTGCTGACTGTTCAGTGATGAGATTTTTTTTTATTATTGTAATAAACTTAAAATGTTCAAACTTACAGATTAAAGCAATTTCCAGTCTAATATACGACTGAATAATTTTGTGGGGTTTTCATACGCACCGAATGACATTTTTTCATAATCCCAATTCTGGATATAACGGAGAAAACTATGAAGCCTTTTCTCTAATTAGTATCGTAACCTGGTTTTGGTAGCGTGTCTTGGACAAGAATAGCTTGGCATAGCCCATCCCTCTCCAGGTTTGCAACTGGTTTAGTTTTATGGCATATCAATCATTGTGGGTTATTTAATGCCAAATCTGGTTTATTCATATATATTAGATTAATGTGATTTGTAAACATAAGTCAAGAAAGTTAAATAGTTCCAAGTATTGCTATATATCACTAACAATTCAATTTGTCATTTGTTTACACACAATTGAATGATCAAACACTTCTGTTTCAAACAAGTCAATTTAGTATAAGTCATTTGTTTGCACACAGTTTAAATGTCAAATAGTTCTATTTGACCCATGAATAAGACCCTATCATGTGCTACCACTCCGGGCAAAAGAGGACTTGGGAGCGATCCTCACCATCAGATTGTTTGGTGTCATAAACAAGACACTCGTTGGGGAGGTAGTCTTACTCCTCTGCAGAGATGCAGTCGGAGATACAGTCGGTGTATTCTACTAATCCAGCCGACTGGGCTGTCAGGTAACAGAGTCCACTTCCTACAACGATAATCATTACGCTACGAGCGCCTCCACAACCAGAATCCTTTTCTCCTTACTATACGGAAGAGTCAAAATCTTCATGCTAGAAAGAGGTACCCATTTGATACACGGATTATCTAATTAGTTTTCTTTTATTTTTAACTTGGCTTCATCCACTGAATAAAACTACGTCTTTTTTTTTAATCATTTATCCTTAAACCTTTTAAGAACTGTTTATATGTATAATAATGGGTTTGGCATTAATAACCTACAATAGTTGATGTGCCATAAAACCAAACCAAACCAAACCATTGCTTATCTGCAGTCTAGCACCGTTTTTTTTTTATGATTACAGTTACAAAAAGGAATATGAACAGACATTTTGTAAAAAGTAAAGACTAGACTCATTGCCAGCCTATTTAAATTTTGAAGGTTTTCCTTCTCATGTAAAAATGAAAACATTACTTACTGCCTAACACCTACCCAATGGTAACTGTAATCTCGCATTTTGCTGATACGTTTAAACCCATAATGAACTGGTTGGTGAGGAGAAATCATCACATCGTATCACATCATCATCAAGGCGTGTCAACTGCACAGATTTCTCTCTTGCCATCAGTCTCCATCATCAACCGTTCCCGACAGGTCCTTTAGACTTTATCTAGTGTCCGCACAGAGCTGACGTATGTAAGTCCTAGCTCGTCGGCCAACGCTAACGCGTCCATGTGTAGAGGTTCATAAGAGAACGTTGCTTATAAGATCGTCCTTACTTCTCCAGTAGGGCTCTGCTTGTCTTGCTTGTCTTACTTGAATGGTTTGTGAAATAGGTAGTAAGCGACCGTGCAGTTGCTGCTTTGTGGGATGCTGCTTCCAGGATTTGTTGAAAACAGCATGCAGCATCCTTGAGTTGGTTCGGTTTGATTTGGCTTCTTTGTTAAATGGCATATAAACTTTCGTGGGTTATTTAATGCTAAAGCCATCCTTGTAGAAGGACAGTAGTGGTACTATTTAATCCTTAACTGGGAGGATAAGGGAGTTCATTCTTTTCCCCAAGGTATTAATCCAAAAGCCCAAAAGTGAACACAGCACCACGACTGGAGTTCGAAACAGCTTATTATGATGTTGCAGTCCAGCACTGTTAACCACTACGCCAGGGGAATCCCCCTCCTTTTGTAATTCCCATCAAGCTTTTTTCTCCAAGTTAGAATCCAAATGGTGCCCCCATACAATAGTGCAGACACAGCTTGGGAGAATTAGCTATATATCAGGAATAGTAGAAATAATTTTACTTAATATTTGCCACCAAATTTTGAGCTGCTTCAACACAATTAGAGTAAGACATTTATTTAAATATCTTTTTTAGATTTATTGACAATACACTAATAAGATTGTAGTGCGCCAAAGGATAATAACCAACATAATTCAATATTTTAAAGTTATTTCCAGAGTAATATTACAGAGGTCAGTGCATCTTCTAAAGTCAGTTTTTTTTCACCTTTTTCACTTAAGCTCCCACTGCAAATGTTTCCACGGCATCCACGTTTCCACATTTGTTTTTCTAGCACGAGCACCGGATGCCACAGCACCAACAGCACCTACGTGCAATCTCAGAACGAGGCTTGCAGAATTTTCCTTCTGGATTCGTTATTTTTTTTTCTTTGACACTATATTGTCGTTACTTATGACATTTTTACTCCATTGCTTTTCTTTCCTCTTACTTATTTTTTTTTTAAATGAATTCAATGATTTTATGCTTTGACTGGCGTTGAAAATATACCTTTTCCTTTTCATGCTTGGTAAAACAAGACACATTTCTAGTGCTTCATTCGAACCAAAGTATTCTATTATTCAAAACCCACCCAAGAGCAAGGAGACAACATCTCTTTAACCGACAACCCTTCAGCAAGATCTCAGTCCCTTTTTTCTGTTGAAAATTCCGATTTGTCAATTCCACCTGGTCTCCGTGCCGGATAGTTTTGTGTTATTAAGATTTGCTCAGTCCCGGGGGTTGGGGGAGAGCCATTCGTCAAGGCGGTACCTGCCCTCTCGTCTAAGAGGGGTAAGGGTCGTATTTATTGCCTGGTATTCGAAACGCCTCTGAAGAAGAACGCTGAGGGAACATGAGCAATTTTTGTCCCAACGTTTCAGGAGGATTACTCGTTGCAGGGCACTCTGCGTTAATCCGACCCAGCAATACAGGAGGAGGTAAACATATATAACTTGTCTATAGACACCTCTCTGTTGCAATTACTCACAGGTTGACACTGAACTGATGTTGTAATATCAGTGAGGGTCCCATATATGTGCTTAATAGATCAGTAAAGTTGAAATATATGTGTAATAGCAACCTAAAAAACAACTCTAAATGATTAATTAGATTGTCATAAGAAAACGTTAGCAACCTAGATAATCAAATTAAAGACAGAAGTTTAGCCTTCCACTGAAAGTTTAAATAACTACAGAACAGGATTGGACTGACAAAGATCTGGTCCTCTGGGCAAAATGTGTTATTTAGCCCTTAACCCATCTCACCCTACCATACATATCATACAGATATGGATAATCTTGATCAGAGATTTGTTTCTAAAGGCGGTGCCCGTGGTGTAATGGTTATCGTCGTAGGAAATGGACACGGCGACACGAGTTCAAATCTTGAACGAGACTGATTGCATTTCACATAGCACTAATACCCTTGGGAAAGGTATGAATCCAATAATTCTCCCTCCAGCTATGGGCAAATAGTAGGGGAGACTAGGTTCTTCAGCCTTGGTGAGGCAACTAGTCTAGGAGAAGGAAAACTCTGAATTCAAACCTGTTAAACTCCGCTTAAAAATTGACCTTGTGTCATATCTTGCCCAAGCGGAGGGGTTGGGTTAATATGGATTTATTTCTAAAGCAACAAATCTAGGTTTGGTTTTGTTGGGTTTGGTTAGATGACCTATCAATCTTTGTAAGTTATTTAATGTCAAAGCCTCTTACTACATGCTATATATGATTTGTAAACACATAGTTTGTAAATGACATTTAGAAACGAGCCCGAGTTCATTTTTTTTTTGTATACAGTTTAAGGTTATACATATGATTTGTAAGTCAACAGTTCGTTGGTAATTTTTTAATGGATCAGGGCTGATATATTTGCTCACAAAAAGTAATTAACTAAGCTTTTTTTGCCTAAATGTGGCACAAGGCCGAATGAATGGGGTACACAATAAGACTCGAACTCACTCGTGTAAATTGACTAGTCTAGCTCGCAAACCATTACACTACCCGAGGTGCCCGTTTGCACACAGGTATTCCAATTAAACACACAGTTAAATGGTTCCAACTATTCTAATATGAATAGTTCTATTTGATATTAACCATTTATTTGCACTCACTTAAAAGGTTTCAGATATTGCAATCTATAATCAAGAGTTTTGTTTTCACACATTTAAATGGTTTCAAGCATTGCTACGTTACACTAACAATTTGATTTAGGCACACAGTCAAAGAATTTCAAGTATCGCTAATTAACATTAATAATTCCATTCAACATTACTCATTCATTAGCTCACAGATAATTATTACAAATAATGTTATCTATCACTAACAATTCAATTAAACGCCAGTCATTTGTTTACACACAGATTAAATACCAAACAGTACTATTGACTTATAGATAGGACCCTATCAGATGCTATAGGGTCTCAAGGCAAGCTGTGTTGCCGTTAGCTATCTGACTCCATTCTGGGTTATTCTATTTTTACTACACGTTATCTTGCTGGTTCAACTTCTTGGATATAAAGGCTGTAAAGGAATTATATGAAAGAAGAAGATTGTAGAAGATAGGAGACGAAGATATCTTTTAAATTTTGCCTTTATTTCTGGGTTCAACAACCATTCGGTGGGTGAAGAAATTCTTCCTGAATGCAATTGAAATGGTTGAATCTCCCAGTCAAGGTGTTAAGATACGTTAGTCGTTTCTTGGGTATATATGTTCAAATTCGGTATTTAAAACGTTAACAACGTGTTCGGTATATAAATCTTTAGTTTTAGTTGTTTTTTGGGTACATATATGTCCAAATTCGGTATTTAAAGTTTTAACAACGTGTTCGGTATATAAAGCTTTAGTTTTAATCGTTTCTTGGGTATATATGTCCAATTTCGGTATTTAATGTTTTAACAATGTGAATGTGTTCGGTATATAAAGCTTTAGCGACGTGTTAATTGCTTTTGGGAGTTTGTCTAAATCCGGTGTTTTAGTCATGGGTTGGTGGTGAAAGAAATGACAACTAACAGTGGAAAGGACGCATGGCGTCCTCCACCAGTTAGCAAGAAAGATCAAGGTGTTGTCACTCCGCTGGTCGCTGCTCAAAGAGAGTAAGATTCTTCCTTTTGTCGAGACGGTTCCTTTCCTTTGTGCATGCATCGCCCTTCTTCCTGTCAGAGGTCTCTGGGAGTTTATGCATATTTTAATAATTGTTTTTAATTCAATTAGATTTTTTCTATTCCCTACAATGCTACCACTCCAGGTCTGAGTGGACCTGGAAGCTATGGCAATGAAAGGTTACTCCGCATTTCCCCAAAAATCCGACACTCGTTCGGTGGGGTTGTCTTACCTATGCTGAGATTCAGCTGGTATATTCTGCAGCCCCGGCCGACTGGGCTATTAAGATATATAATGGAGTATATTAATAAAACAGTCGGGATTCGTAGTATTAAGTTTGTTTGCTACTGTTGCAGCTGTTGTTGTCGCTGTTGTTGTTAGTAGCAGTAGTAGTAGTAGTATTTGATTCCTCGCGAGTTTTTCACACAGGCTTCAATTTATAGTCTGGGTGACAGCAAGTCGCCTCAGGTCTCCAGGACTCTTCTGAGTATTCTATCCGATTGTTTGTTTGTGGCATATCAACTCTTGTAGGTTATTCGATGCCAAATCCATTTTTAAGCAAATAAACATTTCTTTTTCAAACAATTCAGTTTAGCATACAGTTTGATTGTCAAAAACATTTCTATTTCAAGTTTAGTCAAATAGTTCTAATCTAAACAATTCAGTTTAGTATAAGTATAGTTTTTGTTAAATTTCAAAAGAGTTCTATTTTAAGCAATTCAGTTTTGCGTAAGTACAGTTTTAATGTCAAAAACCGTTTTATTTTAAACAATTCAGTTTAGCATAAGTACGTAGTTTAAATGTCAAAACCATTTCTATTTCAAGCAATTCAGTTTAGTTTAGTTCTATTTGAACTATAGATAGGACTCTATCAGATGCTACTAATCCGGGACAGAGTGGAACTAGGAGCGATGGCAATGAAGAGATACTCTACATTCCCCAAAGCTCCAGCATTACTGGAGTCTCACCATCAGATTGTTTCGTGTTATATCCAGGACATTCGTTGGGGGTTCTCAGAGGCGCAGTCGGTGTATTCTACAGCCCCAGCCGACTGGGCAAAACAATACAGTAGTCTGCATGGTTTTCTTCTGATCTCCAGTTCTTCCTGTCTTTTTTCCATGCCTTTGGGGGACCGTTTTAAACGCATTAAACTACAATTAGTATCACTGTCACCTTCATATTCCATAGTTTTTATTTTTTGGTTTTTTGGTTGGTCTTTGTTTGTTTGAGGGGGGTTGGTCTTTGGCGAAGTCCTAGGATTTGTCTATCGTTTCGCTTTCCTTCGTTTTCACTCTGAAGTCGGCCGAAACTGCAAAATCCACTAAATAAAACTATTACTGTTAGATAACAATATTTGAAATAAGTTAACCATATTTACAAACCCCTCCGTTCGGACAAGATATGACACAAGGTCAATTTTTAAGCGGAGTTTAACAGGTTTGAATTCAGAGTTTTCCTTCTCCTAGACTAGTTGCCTCACCAAAGCTGAAGAACCTAGTCTGCCCGACTATTTACCCATAGCTGGAGGGAAAATTATTAGATTCATACCTTTCCCAAGGGTATTAGTGCTATGTGAAATGCAATCAGTCTCGTCCAAGATTTGAACTCGTGTCGCCGTGTCCATTTCCTACTACGATAACCATTACACCACGGGCACCTCCTCAATTGAAACAATTTAACACTGCGCAAACAAATGAGCTTTGGCTCGTTTAAAAATAATGTTACCTACAAACTATCTGCTTTTCAATAATGTGTGTGTGCGTAAGTGGGTGTTGGTGGTGAACAAGAATTGGCATTAAACAACCCACAAGGGTTGATATGCCATTAAACTAAATACCCTCAATTGATTTTCTGAAAACCTGCAATATCCCTTTATCGGTTAATCCAGATTTTGTCTCCAGCTCATACATGCCACCATGAACTTGAAGTTTTCTTAGACAATGAACGCAGCACTCGGAATTTTTATTGTCTCGGTTTTTGAAAGTCATGAAAGGAAAAACTGACGTGGCACAAAGTATAGAATTTTCTTAATTCACGCGCACCGACCAGCATGCATACATACCCTTCTTTTATTTTTACAAAAGACGTGAAAAAAAATAATAATTCACCTCAGAGCTTCGGGGTAAAAAAATTATTCTGAGAGAAATTACCTATGCCTAAAAATTGCTGCCGTTCTAAAAATTTCTGCCGTTCTATATATATATATATATGCAGTCCTTATATATATATATATATATATATATATATATATATATATATATATATGCAGTCACTATATATATATTCCAGATGTATTTTAGATTTTACAAACATTTAAACACTTTCAAAATCCCAAATAAAATTATTCTCTCTCTCTCTCTCTCTCTCTCTCTCTCACACACACACACACACACACACACGCGCACACACACTCGCACATACACATCTCTCGCGTTACCTCATTTGGTCGTGGGTTTTTTCACTAATGTAATGTATGTTTGATAGGATTAGCCTGGTGGATCCCATCCCTCTCCAGGTATACTACTGGTTTGAATTCAGTTTTCCTTCTACTATACCGGTTGCCATACTCAGTGTGCCCTACTATTTACCAGTAACTGGAGAGAGAATAGTTGGATTCATACCTTTCTCAAGAGAGTGAAATACAAAGAGCCTTGTCCAAGATTTGAACTCAGGTCACCATGTTCATTTCCAACAATGGTAACCACTACATCACGGGTACCTCCATGTACGCATTTATGTATGTATATTTTCAAAACAGCCAATGCTCTCCAGCGAGCCAATGCATCCAGCATTGAGATGCTCCTCATACGCAATCACATGCGAGGATGGAGGACGTTAGGCTACTCAAACAGGAGTTCTACAGATATTTACAACACTGTAGATGTCCAAGACACAAAGCTAAGAAACGTTTTAAGAATGTCTTCAAAACAACCTCCGAGCGCTCAGTATAGACTGGAAACAGTTGACAGTAAATCGATCAACAAGGAAGAAATTGACCTTAAAAAAGCTGTTGAAGAATCGAACAGTCCAATCTGAAATGAGCACTTCGGAAGCAAGACTTCATCTCGTTCCCTGGCACTTTACTGCCTGAATTCGTTTGTAACAGTCGTGATAGGGTCTCTCTGTCCAAAGCCGGACTTGCTAATTATATGGGATCTCATGACACCAAACTTTCAAAGACTCGCTTTCCAAAAGTCTTTCAGCAGCAACCAACAAAGAACTCATATCAATTCTATAATAATGTATGAGGGTCTTCAGTTAATTTGAGAAGTCATATGAGAGTGAATGGGAGCAATTTCAATGGAAAAGACATCTAATTCATTCATCACACGTGTAATATGGCTTGCATGGATAAACTTGCAAAAGTTGCATGTGCTCCTAAGAGTACTCTAAGCATTTTTCTGGAAGCTGCAGTCACTATATATATATATATATATATACGTAGTCACTATATATATATACATATATATATTTATGTATATATATATATATATATATATATATATGCAGTCACTATATATATATGTGTATATGCAGCCATTATAGATATATACATGTATGCACTTCTTATATATATATATATATATATATATATATATATATATATATATATATATATATGCAGTCACTATATATATTATATGCATATATGCAGTCACAATATATATATATATATATACTGTCACTATATATATATATATATATATATATATATATATATATATATATACTGTCACTATATATATATATATATATATATATATATGCTGTCACTATATATATATATATATATATATATATATATATATATATATATATATATGCAGCCACTATATATATATATATACAAATATACAGTTATATATATATATATATATATATATGCAGTCACTACATACATATATACATATATGCAGTCACTATATATATATATACATATATGCAGTCACCATATATATATATATATATATATATATATATATGCAGTCACTATATCCAACGAAATGGGGTTTCCTTTTAAGTTTACAATGTCAAAACGAAGGGAGATTATTCATTTAGAATAATTGATTCATTCATTAATTTATGTATTTATTAGTCTTTACAAATTCTTAAAAAAAAACGTTTCTTTTGTAAATCAATTTCAAAATTCAATTCAGATGCATTTCCGTATGGATAATGGGAAGTAACCTCTCTCTCTCTCTCTCTCTCTCCCTCTCTCTCTCTCTCTCTATATATATATATATATCTATCGATCTCTCTCTCACTCTCTCTCATATGTTTTTTGTCTCACTTGTGTTTCTAAGAGATATTCAGGGTGTTTTAGGAAGATTAATATCGTTTCGTAATCTAATAACATAACCAATTTTAGTTCTAATGATCTCGGATTTCGGAAGCGTGTGTAGAAACAACAAAAAAAATTGTTTTATATTTTTCTTTTCAGGTATAGAAATACTATTCACTGGAAAAGAAAACATAGAACTCTGAGTTGTTTCTGCACATTCCGTTTAAATTTGAGAACATTTGAAGTCATAAGATTTTTCTGAAACAAACAGTACAACTCTAACATCAATTTTTTTAAACAACCTGTATTTAAAATATTGTTCTTTCAAACTTTTCAGTGGAAGATATTTTATATAAAATCAAACATGATGGAATACTGACAACAATACTTATTTCACAAGATTTTTTTTAATTTATCTAAATTACCAACTTGTTCCCCTAAGTTGATTTCTCAGAAATATAAAAAAAAACCTTGTCAAGAATTCTAAACCCTCTTATATAAGTTCTTAAGTATTGTACTTATATTCTATATGTACTTATATATTGTACTTATAATCTATATGTACTTATATATTGTACTTATATATTGTACTTATATTTTATATGTACTTATATAGCAGTATGTATGAATGCATGGTCACATGAGTGTGAAAAAAATAGTCTTTGCAATAGATGTAAAAATTCTTTCAAAGACAATCTCTTTTGTTTTTATTTAGTCATTTTTATTCATTTCACGATTATACAGGTTTTCTTTTGTCTTGTTTTTTCTTAGTTTATTATTTTTCTTTTCTGCTTCTTCGTTTATATTCTTTGGCACTGTTCATTCTGCAAAGTCTTCACAGGGTCTGGGGACACAAGTGTACGATGCTACAACGCTATCTCGGGTGGATTAAAGCGAGTTTTCCGAGTGAAAGGGTTACAGGCCATTAACTGTCTCCAGGTATTTGCCTTTGTGGTAAAAAAAAAAAAGCGTCAAAAGCCTTCATTGTTGTCGTTGTTGTATTTGATGGCCAAACTGTGTTTTAAAAGCTTGTTCACATTATTTGCTTCTGTTTGTTATCTTTCCTTGTATTTTTTAATTGTATACGAGGGGTGCTGAAAAGTTCTCGACCCAACTAATTACATATTTACATCAAAAACAGCAATAGTGTTTTTAAAAAAATTGTATGATTTCAGAAATAATGGGGGAAAAAGAAATTAAGAGTGCATTTTGGGGAACTATTCGATGAATTACTTAACAGAATTTGATCCATGCATAGATATTGTTAGTAATGTGCAAAGGGGAGGGGGTCCTCGTGTTGTAATGGTTAAAGCGATGGACTGCGGAATCGTAGTAAGCGAGTTCGTACTCCAGTCGCGCTATTACGTTCACTTTCGGGCAAAGGTATGAACCCCCTTATCCTTCCAGCAATGGGTTAAATAGTACCACTACTGTTCTTCTAGGAGAATGGCCTTGGCGTTAAATAACCTAACAAAGGTTGATATGCGATTAAACAAAGAAACCAAACCAAACCAAACCATCGGTGCAAAGTTTTCTTAAGGTTGATGAGAGAAGGTGGTAAAAATAGGAGATGCCCAAGGAGGCGTGATAAACAAATAAGAGAATGATATTTGTTTTGGGTTTTTTTATTGGGTGTCCGATAGGAATGTCCAATACGTCAATCGAGATCGTCGGCCATTCAGAAAAATTCTTCAGATGTTAACTTAAAGCTTATTCTCCCTTCGTAACCTTTTCAACCTTTTCCTTGCCCAGTCGGCTGGGGCTGTAGAATACACCGACTGCACCTCTGTAGAGGGGTAAGACCCCCCCCCTCCCAACGAGTGCCCAGGATATGACACTAAACAAATCTAATGGTTGTCTTTAATTGGAATCATTTTGAGATGAGGCTTCTTAATCTGAGAATCAATTTTTATTTATTGCAGACTCCCTGTCCTCATCTTGGTAGTTTTTGTGTTGTTTCTTCCTTCACCATGCTTCGGCCAAATTTCACCTCTGGCCTTCTTCAGGTGATTTTACCGCGACCTCGGATAGGAAAAACGTGGTGCGATAGACAACAACTATGGAAGGCAGTAATTACTGGGGATACGGTTACAAGACTCAGCATTCCTATCCGAGGTCGCGGTAAAATCACCTGAAGAAGGCCAGAGGTGAAATTTGGCCGAAGCGTGGTGAAGGAAGAAACAACACAAAAACTACCAAGATGAGGACAGGGAGTCTGCAATAAATGAAAATTGATTCTCAAATCTAATGGTGAGGTTCCAGTAATGCTGGAGCTTTGGGAGAATACAGAGTTCCCCTTCATTGCCATCGCTCGCGGGTCCACTTTGTCCCGGAGTGGTAGCACCCAACAGAGTCCTATCTATGGGTCAAATAGAACTAAACTGCGTACTTATGCTAAACTGAATTGTTTGAAATGGAACTGTTTTTTATGCTAAACTGAATAGTGGGATATAGAACTTTTTTCACATTTAACTGAGTGTAAACAAAAAACTATACATATACAAAATTAAATTGTTTGTAATATAACTGTTTATATGTATAAAAATGAATTTTGCATTAAATAACCTACAATGGTCAATACGCCATAAAACCAAACCAAACCAACCTTTTTCCCATATGAAGATTATGTGGTATCGTTCAGCGATAACTGATGATCGTTTGGAATCCTGCTACCAGCAGTTAAATAACCTCCAATGGTCAATACGCCATAAAACCAAACCAAACCAACCTTTTTCCCATATGAAGATTATATGGTATCGTTCAGCCATAACTGATGATCATTTGGTAGCCTGCTTGATGCTCGCTACCAGCAGTTAGCGTCCGTATTATGCAACCATGGCTGACTCCATTTAGTGCAAATCATAAGAGTAAGACAGTGACCATAAATTTATTCACCTGTATTCGGTTTCTTTGTTTAATGGCATATCAAACTTCATAGGTTATCTATTAGCCACACCATCCTCGTAGAAGAACAGTTGTATAATTGAACCGATAATTTGGGTGGGGATAAGGGGATGCTATACATTTGCCAAGGGTATTCGTCGGAAAGTGAGCGCAAGAGCGTGACTGGAGTTCGAACACGCTTACCACGATGTCAAAGTCCACGTTGTTAACCACGACACCTCGAGGACTTCACACTTCCATTATATTGAGCCAGAAGGGTTCATGCAGGACATATTTTGTACATATAAAATATACCCAGTACATATATAAAGAATATATTTAACATTTTCTTTAATACGAGTAGATCACTTTGACCAGGTCATTTTAAATGTTTTTCGCAAGCCAAAAAAGTGTGAATACCTCTAGTTTAATGATTTGATTTCTTTGTTTAATGACATATCAACCTTTGTAGGTTATTTAATGCCTAAGCCATGCTTCTAGAAGAATAGTAGTGGTACTATTTAACCCATAGTTGAGAGGATAAGGGGATTTATGCATTTTTCAAGGGTATTTGTCTGAGAGTAAACGTAATAGCGCGACTGGAGTTCGAACTCGCTTACTAGGAATCCACAGTCAATCTCATTAACCATTTCACCACGAGGACACCCCGCTCTAGTTAAAAAAAAAAAAAAAAAAACTTGAGAATCAATATAGTGTATGAGTTAAACTCTATAACGTATGGGAAATTGTATGTATATCTCATGGTTTTAAATCGAACTGAAAACCTTTCAACACCCTCGTGTATTATATATATATATATATAGCTAGTATTAATATTGCTCTGATAACTGAATGACAAAAATTGTTTCTTTTATATTGTAACAAATTTACCCCTTATTTTTACGTTGCTAAATGACCTAATATATATATATATATATATATATATATATATATATATATATATATATATATATATATATATATATATATATATATATATATATATATATATATATATATATATATATATATATATATATATATATATATATATATATATATATATATATATATATATATATATATATATATATATATATATATATATATATATATATATATATATATATATATATATATCGGTTTATTGGTCGGGTGGGTAGAGCTTTTGCCAATAGCCTCGGGAGATCATAGTTCAATCCTAGGTCGAGTCATACTGAAGACTTAAAATGGTACTTGATACCTCCTTGCTTAACACTCAGCATTATAAGGTACGTAGCAATCCAGAGAAAGGTGTAGCGTCCTTCCTTACACCTCAGTTTCGTAGCTATTGAAAAGGGAGCCTTCAAGTCGCCCTCGACTACGGTCGCCAAATTTACTAATATATATATATATACATGCATGTTCATATATATGTATATAAATATAGTCATCCACAGACAGAACTCTTCAGTTTGGCTAGACAGGCTAGATTCCCGAAACCTGGCTGACTGAAACGCCAATCCAAGATTCTAGCACTCAGCTACGAGGAAACCAGCACAAGGGAAGGAAATTTAAAGGCTTATGTATCACATTTGTTTTTGCTTACACATATCCGCTTAACGGCTACCGAAAGCTCAAATTCATTTGAAGAGCCTTGCTTTACGCTAGTGGCAACCATTACTTCCCTCGCTAGAGAGTTCAACCCCGCAGGGGTAGGGGACCATATATATATATATATATATATATGATTTTGATTTTTTTTTATGTTTTTATTATTTTGAGATTATTCTTTGATTATTTTTTACTTACACTTTGATTATTTTCGGATTATCTTTTTACAATTTTTCTTGTTTTTATTATTTTTTATTATTTTTTGAATCAACCGAAATTTTTTAAAAAACAGTAGATTTAATTTTGTATTCTGTTAAACCGAACCAAAGTCTTTTTGCTTTTTTGTTTGTTGTTTTTTTGTTTTTTTTGGTATTTTTTTTTACTATGTGCGTTTTTTAAGAATCGTCGTTTTTTTCTATTTTTATTCGAAATAATGATTAGTACATATATATATATATATATATATATATATATATATATATATATATATATATATATATATATATATATACTCTTTCTCTCTCGCTAACCCAAACACACACACTTGATAGTTATTTACTAAACTTAGGTTAGATGTGACATAAAGCCCTGAGTATGGTGCACCCAGTGAAAATCGAACTCACTATGAATGGTCTGTGAATCTAGCTTGTTAACCATTTCACGACGAGGTGTTATATATATATATATATATATATATATATATATATATATGATGTAGGCGGGGGGAATCTCCCGTCCCTTTAGACCAGTGGTTCCGAACTGATTTTGGCCTATGCCCCACTTTGGTATTTCTAAAATTCTCATGCCCCCCTGTAATATCTAATTCTTACATATTCAAAACTTTACAGCAATCACGTGAAGGAAACTTAAAAAGCCATTGTGTTGGTCTCTAAAAAACCACCACCAAAATATTACCATGACCTACCGTTGGTAATTACTGGTTTAGACGTATGAGAATAAAGAGCTCTCATCACTTTTTATGCTAGCGTCTCATATGAAATTTCGAACCAGTCTCTTGCATGCAAGTCTGCAGATTGTGCATGCAATAGGAGTCATCAGATGAACAAGATAACACAAC
>OY757921.1:74623382-74765882 GCA_963585895.1 Sepioteuthis lessoniana | reverse complement strand
TCATATATATATATATATATATATATGAATTTATATATTGATACATATCTATGTGCCAATATATACGCATATGTATGTATGTATATATATATATGTATATATCAATATGCATATACATGCATGTATACATATATGCGCAAATATATCAATGTATATATATATATATATATATATATATATATGCATATGTATATATATATATATATATTTATATATATGTGTGTGTGTATGTACATATATTTGTATATGTTTGTATAATTGTACATACATATACATATTTCTATTTATACTTTTCACAATCTATCTATATCTATATATATATATATGTATATATATATATATATACATATATATATATATGTATACAGCATTTCTCTGGATATATATATATATATATATATATATATATATATATATATATATATATATATATATGAACAAATGTATATCTATGCATATATCTGTATATATTTTAGTGGCATATATATATGTATATATATATATATATATAAAATTAAAAAGATTTTTAAAAAATAAAAGTTATATACAAAAACTGCTGCCAAAGAAGCAGTCTTGCTTCCAGTAAAGTCGTCATCAGATGATGACCCTGGGTTCAGGCATGGTTTCGGTTCTGAAGCATCATTTCCACTAACCCAGGGCGCTCCAGCAGTATCTCACAATACTACCAGACTTTATTGGATGGTGTTTAATCTGTACGAATGCCACATCCGTTCAGATGCAGTTTCAGTCTTGTTTTCGGTCTTTTTTATATATTCCCTCTTCTTTGCTTGTGTAAGTCCGATTTTGGTAAAAAATGTAGAGGTTGCGTTCGAAATAAAACCTCGTCATCCAATCTCGAGAGGAAATATGTCTGTTGACCAGTCATTCTTAGTACACTGTTCACGTAGGTCTTCGTACTTTTCCAATTTCTGCTGATGCCCCCAGTCGATGTTGGTCTCGAAAGGGATCGTTAATTCTGCAATGATAACTTTTTTTTAATTAACTGACCAAATGACGAGATCTGGACGCTGCCGAATTGATGTTATTTCCGTTGGAAAAGCGAGTTGTAGGTCTACGTCAGTAATAACGCGCCAGTCCGTGCAACCATCAAGCAATGTTGGTTTGTGCCTATTATTTCTATGTGGAGTTTTCGAAACGTTTCCTTCTTTTACAAATTGTATATTTGTCTTTATTGATGGAATTTCATTAGCAGTTTCACAACACATTTTTGCAATAGTTTCACAACACATTTTTGCAATCTCAGCGATAATCCCTAAGATTTCATTATGTCTCCACGTGTAGCTTATATATATATATATATATATATATATATATAATATATATATATATATATATATTTATATATATATATATATATATATATATATATATATATATATATATATGCATATCTGTGTACACCGCCTGTCAAAAGTATTTATCAAGCCGTTAAATCTTTCATTCTTCATCCTAAAATTGTTATTCTACATGAAACAATTTAAGCAACAAAATTGTTTTCCTAAAACAATTTCCTAAATTAGATTAAATGCAAATTAACGAGAGAAAAAAAATTTCTTAAGTTTTTGATTCATCAAAATGACCCTCTTTGGCCGCTATCACTTCTTCGCTGATTCTCGGTATTCTTTCCAGCAAAGATAAGAGGTTGACTGAAGACAGTTCTGCCTAGTATTTCTTCCAGAGATGACAGAGGTGAGTCGCACTTGTGGCTTGTTTAAGTTATCTGATTGAGTCAGCGAAGACATCAATTAAAGGACCTTCTGTACTTCTTTGCTTTTAATGAACCACTGGCAGAGTTTACTGGTATTCTTTGGGTCACTATGTTGCATGAATACAAATTCTTGACCAACAGGCCGCGTTCCAGATGGAATCGCGTGATGCTGCAATATGCCGGTCTGATTTAGTTTGCCCTTCACCTGGTGCAATTTTCCGAGTTACCAAGTAGCAAAAGCCAACCCCCTGCTCCTGCTACTATAATAAGACTTCCTCCATGCTTTATTCACTCCATGCAGCTCATTCACTAACTCTTTGCCGAAAATAGACACCCCTATTTCAGCCAAAGATTTCGAACTTTGATTCATCAGTCCAAAGGACTTTATTCCACTGCTCTATTGCCCAGTCTTTGTGCGCCTTGGCCATCGGAGCCTTTTGACATTGTTTTGCTTCTTCAACAGTGATTTCTTGACAGCGACTCTGTCATATAGGACAGCTTCATAGAGTCTTCTCCTCACAGTGGATGTTGACTCATTTTTTCACGACATTGATTCAGTTGTGCAGTGATGTTTAGAGCAGTTCGCCTTCTGTGACGCAAGCTAGAGACTCTGATGAAATTTTCCTCTACGAAGGTTCTTACCAATGCAGAAGAAAATTCTTATCTACGCAGGTTGTATCTTGCAAGCAGTAATTCAACGCAGTATAGTCTAATGTAAGTTCAAGCGGTGGTATAACGTAACTTTTGGAAAACGTTTTATTCATACTAAAGAAGAAAAAACACCTTCAAATCAACTTTTCAAAATATATCTGGTTATAAGGTCAAAGTTACAGAGGAAGGCAGCTATTTTGTATGATAAATAAAAACATTGTGATGCTTAATTTGTTTCATGACTTGTTCAATATTGCTCTGTATATATATATATGAAAATATACATCGAAAATACACAACTTTTAGGATGAGAAATAAAAAATGGGGGGGGCAAATACTTTTGATTCGTAGTATATATATATATATATATATATATATATATATATATATATATATATATATATAGTGAAGCATGTGTAGTCAGGTAGCAGTCGTTCATTTAAGCATGTTTGATTAAATAGTTAAAACATTTTGTCTGTATAATCTAATTAAGATCCTTTCAAGTTTCCAGATAAGTGTCTTGCTTTCATGTTGGAATTGCTGGATGAATTTTGGTAACCTGAAACCAAGACACTTATCAGGAAACTAGAAAGGATCTTAATTAAATCATACAGACAAAATTTGTCTTTACTATTTAATCAAACATGCTTATATATATATATATATATATATATATATATATATATATATATATATATATATATATATATATATTATAACAGTGTTGATTGTCACTATCTCACTTCGTGGGTTTGTAGCAGGCCAAATGCGATAAAATTTGGAGAGTGCACAATATCTATGATAGAGTAATTATATATATATATATATATATATATATATATATATATATATATATATATATATATTATGCACATATGTGTATGTATGTGCATCCACTGCATCCTTGTTTATAAACTGGAAGTATTTTCTTGTTACGATTTCTATTTGTTCATTTTTTTTACCATTTATATGTTTCAATTTAATACTGTTGTATGCTTGTTTAAGTCACAGAAGATTTGTCCAAATATTATCCTTATAATTCTAATGTAATTTTCAACTTCATTGTCTTATTATACCAGTTTTTATCTAACAACAATACGCTGTTTCAAAAAAATGTTATCACTTTTAAGGGAGTATCTTTTTGACATTTTAATTCCAAATGGTCTCTACCAGTTCAGCATCCCATTCAACACCTTGGAATATTTCGCAATTGGTCTTCATAGTATTGATTCTCTGCGTCTTATAAAATTATTTCCATGAAAATGTTTTCGGGTTTGTTTTTTTTTTTGGGGGGGGTGAGGGGGGATTGTCAGCTGTGGAAGATTTTAAGATTGTCTTGTCTTTGATGGTGGACACTGTTTGAAATCATATCTAAACGGTATTCCCATAAAAGTTTTAATATTTTTATCATCAATTTTTTTCCAGTCGTGTTTCAGAAAAAAAAAGAAATTCACTGTTATTTGATTATTTTCAATCTTTTTATCCAATATTATTTGACTGAAACATCGCTTTGAATTAATATAGAATTCAGCAAATCCGAATTTAACGTTGTCTTGTTTATAGTTCTTTGTATAAAAAAAAAAGACAGAATTAATTTTTTCCTTCTTTATTCATTTTTTCTTAGATAAAACATTTTAAAACTATTTTTCTATCGGACTAGATTTTTTTCATCTTTAATCTTTAGTTGCTCTTTTTATCAAAACTCTTTCACATTCCTACTCGGCGACAACGTGGAAGGATCACGGATTATTCAGAGAATGATAAGCTCTTGTAGGGACTGAATAATAAATAAAAACCTAACACCATAAAAATAAAAATAAAATAAACATAAATAAAATAAATAAATACAAAAAATAACAATCTCCCAGGAGGCCTCTGACAAGAAGGGTAATCTATGCATACCTGAAAATATGGTCTCTCTGGCCCCAAAAGAGAAACTCTTCCCCAGTCTCCTTTACACTCCTCGACTGAGCGGACGGCTATTTTCCTGACTCGGGAAAAACATTCCACTCCACGAAATAGTTGTAAACCTGGGAATAAAAGCTTAGTTTAAACCGGACATTGGCATGATGGTTAGACTGTTCGCCAATGGCCCGGGAGACCTGGGTTCAATCCCAGGTCGAGTCATACCAAAGACTCAAAAAATGGTACTTGATGCCTCCTTGCTTAACACTCAGCATTATAAGGTACGGATCATGGGTAAAGTGGAGCAATCCAGAGAAAAGAGTAGCGCCCTCCCCTACACCTCGGTGTAGAAGCTATCGAAAAGGGAGCCCTCGTGTCACTCTCGACTAAAGGGAGACAACTTACTTACTTACTTAAGAAGTAAAAAATGAGAGCTTTCAACAAATTCTCGCTCGCGAGAGAAGAAGAATTCGAAGGAATCAACTGTATCAACCGATCGAATCTTTCCACTATCCTACCACCACAAACCTTCTTACACCACATACGCTCGATAAGATTCGAAGTTGCGTACTTTGCAGGCATCCGATCAAGGTGATATGGTTAACATGCTAGTTTCGCAGATTCTTTATTATCAAACAGTGACTTTGATTCTCACTGGATTCCCCATACTTATGGCTTTGTACCAAATCTAAACTCTACTTAACTGAAAGTAACTATTCCCGCTGCATCACCGAAATTAAGCAACAATAAACTTGTTCGATACTTAGATGGGGGACAACTTAAGCTGCAGTAGATACTGTAAGTAACCGGTGTGGTCAAAGTCACATACAACAACCCACGTACACGTTTTCCCCCGGAGAAGCCTTATTAAATACACCATCTTAAACATTTCTCCCGGAGAAGCTTTATTAAACACACCATATCAAACATTTCCCCCAGAGAAGCCTTATTAAATACACCATCTTAAACATTTCCCCAGGAGAAGCTTTATTAAATACACCATATTAAACATTTCCCCTGGAGAGGCCTTATTAAACACACCATTCTAAACTACAAAAATCCAATTAGTTGATACAAGTTTAAATCATTCAAAGAAACTTTTGTTTCTTTATCTCTCTTGGTGGCATATTTGTTTACTCTCGGTGGCATATTTGTTTACTCTTTTTTCTCGAGTTCTTCATATCTCACTGAGAGCTTACCTTTTATTTCCAATTTGTGCTGTTCCTCGTTGTCGCAGACCCGAAAAGAGTCGCTGTTAAAAAGAAAGAAAAAAATGAAACTGAAAATTAAATATTCTAATCTATGTAGAAACATTTTTACTTTTTCTAATTCCTGGGAAGACAGTATCTTCCAGTTGCTTATGACAAACGTAAATGGAAAAGACCCATTTTATCTCTTAGGCTGCAGATTACACCGACTGCATCTTTGCAGAAGGGTAAGACTCTTCTCCACACACACACACCAATGAGTGTCCTCTATCTAACACTAAACAATCTGACGGTCAGGTTCCATGAATGCTGAAGCTTTAGGGAATGTGGAGTACCCCTTTGTTGACATCGCTCCCATGTCCACTCTAACCTGGAGTGTTAGCACCTGATAAGGTCCTCTCTACGAGTCAAATAAAACTAAACTGTGTACCCATGCTAAACTGAATTGTTTAAAATAAAAGCGGTTAGGCCCGGGAGATCGGGGTTCAATCCCAGATCTAGTCATACCAAAGACACAAAAAATTGTACTTGATGCCTCCTTGCTTAACACTCAGCATTATAAAGTATGGATCAAAGATAAAATGGGGTAATCCAGTGTAAGGAGCAGCATTCTCGGTGTTGTAGATATTGAAAAGAGAGCCTTCGGATCACCCTCGACTACCGTTGCCAACTTTTTACGTACTTATATGTATAAAAATGGATTTGACATTAAATAACCTACAATGGTTGATATGCCATTAAACCAAACCAAACTAAATCAAAGCAAATTTTTATTTATTCAAAAAGAAAATAGGTAAACTTCCCATTTTCTATACTTTATGATATAAGGAATTAAGAAATAATTTGTCTTATATCGTTTTATCCAAGGTACAAGAGCAAAGTTTCAAAGGAATCATGGCCATTTTCTATGCTTTATGATATAAGGAAGGAAGAAATAATTTGTCTTATATAGTTTTATCCAAGGTACAAAAGCGAAGTTTCAAAGGAATCATGGCCATTTTCTATACTTTATGATATAAGGAATGAAGAAATAATTTGTCTTATATAGTTTTATCCAAGTTACA
Source organism: Sepioteuthis lessoniana (assembly GCA_963585895.1). Lineage (NCBI taxonomy): Eukaryota > Metazoa > Mollusca > Cephalopoda > Myopsida > Loliginidae > Sepioteuthis > Sepioteuthis lessoniana. The sequence goes on along the minus strand of OY757921.1, from coordinate 74,759,325 downwards.
AAAGCAAAGTTTCAAAGGAATCATGGCCATTTTTTATGCTTTATGATATAAGGAATTAAGGAATAATTTGTCTTATATAGTTTTATCCAAGGTACAAAACAAAGTTTCATAGGAATCATGGCCATTTTCTATACTTTATGATATAAGGAATTAAGAAATAATTTGTCTTATATAGTTTTATCCAAGGTACAAAAGCAAAGTTTCAAAGGAATCATGGCCATTTTCTATACTTTATGATATAAGGAATGAAGAAATAATTTGTCTTATATAGTTTTATCCAAGGTACAAAAGCAAAGTTTCAAAGGAATCATGGCCATTTTCTATACTTTATGATATAAGGAATTAAGAAATAATTTGTCTTATATAGTTTTATCCAAGGTACAAAAGCAAAGTTTCAAAGGAATCATGGCCATTTTCTATACTTTATGATATAAGGAATGAAGAAATAATTTGTCTTATATAGTTTTATCCAAGGTACAAAAGCAAAGTTTCAAAGGAATCATGGCCATTTTCTATACTTTATGATATAAGGAATGAAGAAATAATTTGTCTTATATAGTTTTATCCAAGGTACAAAAGCAAAGTTTCAAAGGAATCATGGCCATTTTCTATACTTTATGATATAAGGAATTAAGAAATAATTTGTCTTATATAGTTTTATCCAAGGTACAAAAGCAAAGTTTCAAAGGAATCATGGCCATTTTCTATACTTTATGATATAAGGAATGAAGAAATAATTTGTCTTATATAGTTTTATCCAAGGTACAAAAGCAAAGTTTCAAAGGAATCATGGCCATTTTCTATACTTTATGATATAAGGAATGAAGAAATAATTTGTCTTATATAGTTTTATCCAAGGTACAAAAGCAAAGTTTCAAAGGAATCATGGCCATTTTCTATACTTTATGATATAAGGAATGAAGAAATAATTTGTCTTATATAGTTTTATCCAAGTTACAAAAGCAAAGTTTCAAAGGAATCATGGCCATTTTTTATGCTTTATGATATAAGGAATTAAGAAATAATTTGTCTTATATAGTTTTATCCAAGTTACAAAAGCAAAGTTTCAAAGGAATCATGGCCATTTTTTATGCTTTATGATATAAGGAATTAAGAAATAATTTGTCTTATATAGTTTTATCCAAGGTACAAAAGTAAAGTTTCAAAGGAATCATGGCCATTTTTTATGCTTTATGATATAAGGAATGAAGAAATAATTTGTCTTATATAGTTTTATCCAAGTTACAAAAGCAAAGTTTCAAAGGAATCATGGCCATTTTTTATGCTTTATGATATAAGGAATTAAGAAATAATTTGTCTTATATAGTTTTATCCAAGGTACAAAAGCAAAGTTTCAAAGGAATCATGGCCATTTTCTATACTTTATGATATAAGGAATGAAGAAATAATTTGTCTTATATAGTTTTATCCAAGGTACAAAAGCAAAGTTTCAAAGGAATCATGGCCATTTTCTATACTTTATGATATAAGGAATGAAGAAATAATTTGTCTTATATAGTTTTATCCAAGGTACAAAAGCAAAGTTTCAAAGGAATCATGGCCATTTTCTATACTTTATGATATAAGGAATTAAGAAATAATTTGTCTTATATAGTTTTATCCAAGGTACAAAAGCAAAGTTTCAAAGGAATCATGGCCATTTTCTATATTTTATGATATAAGGAATTAAGAAATAATTTCTTATATAGTTTTATCCAAGGTACAAAACAAAGTTTCATAGGAATCATGGCCATTTTCTATACTTTATGATATAAGGAATTAAGAAATAATTTCTCTTATATAGTTTTATCCAAGTTACGAAAGCGAAGTTTAAAGGAAATAATGAGCTTTTTCTATTCGCAACATTAGACTTTTTTTTTAAAGTAAACTATATTAAAAACTTATTTGAAAATATCAATAGAGATGACATTTTGTGCTTCTTGAGGGAAATAAAATTATACCAAAATTTATAAACGTAAACGTGATCAGTACCATATAAAGTAATTATTAAAACTATCCAAGAAGTTTTTGACATACTATTAAGATGAAATATTTAAGAATAAAATAAATGAACTACAACGTAAATATAAACATACTATATACATGATTTCCTAAACTAGGCATAAAATAATCCCAGACGGGTTGACATGCTGTTAAAATCAATCAACCAATCAATTAACAGGAACGAATTTTGTTTTACATAGTGTTATCCAAGGTACAAAAGGAAAGTTTGAAGGGAATAATGGCCATTTTCTATATTTTTACAACATAAGCAATAAAGAAATAACACGTAGACTCCAAGAACAAAATTTGTTTTACATAGCCTTTGTCCCCTGGATAACACTAAGTTTGAAGGGAATAGTGGCCATTTTCGATACTTTTACAACATCAGTAATTAAGAAATAATACATACTATCCAGGAAAAAAACTTGTAACATAAAACTAATTTAACAACATTAGATGAACTAAATTGTATTATTTCTGTTCTGAAGTTGTAAAAGTTGTTATTCTTAACATAAACAAGGATTTGTTGAGTTTTTTGTAATATTTTTTTAATGATTTCATTGTCATTGTTTTGTTGTTTTCTTTTTTCATTTTGTCGTTGTTGTTGTTGTTGTTGCGTGCTTTGTTTTAACGAGATTTTTGTAAATCTGTTGTTTTTTCTTCTATTTTGTAATCTTCTTCCTTTTTCTTTTTTCTCTTTTTTTTCTTTCTATTTGAAAAAAAAAATGCCAGATGGTTGACGAGAAGTTTTTTACCGGATCCTTTGATGGATCCTTACGTGTCTGGGATCTCCGCGGATTAAAAGAAGGACCAGAATCATAAATGCACACACACACACACACACACACACAAACACTTTTTTTTTTCATTTCATACTTACATACTTGTCAGGGGGAAAAGGAAGAATCTCGAAACGATGCAAATGCACCCGATATTTCAATTAATCCACTTATCGAATCTTGTTTAATATTTTTTTAAATTCTAACAGGGTCTATCCCGCCCTTCTTAAGAGATATGAGAGGGCAGTGACTAAAATTATTTCACTGGTTTGGGACGTTTAGAGGCTTAAATGAGCAGTGAGCAAATTTCTATATCATCATCAATGAAGTATTGATAAGGGAAGAACATCACATAATTCTGTTAAAGTTTGCGTGCGAAGTAAAATTTGCTGTATGTTATCAGCGACATTAATTTGATTAATGAATAATGTGGATTCGTTTGTTTGTCCGGGTGGGGTATTGGGGGGTGAGGGGGTTAGGATGGGTCTTATTTCAATCGACCTGTGTTATTTTAATAATTCCATTTTTTTCATCACATTGATAAAAAATGTACCTTTTATGAGCAAACTAGTTTTAAAATTAAATCTCTTTTAAATTTAATTACAACCACGAATTGTCCAGGTTGAAAGCACGTTAAGGCTAAGACAATGCCGAAATTTTTAAAACCTATTTTTCCAATGCGGAAGCTCACATCAGACAAGACAAAATACAAAAACGCCAAAAAAAAACATTCTAAATAGGCCGCTCCGTTTACCAAAACTTTTTTCGTGCCCCAGTGATACTTAGCGCGCTTTTAATCGGGACTATAATCTTTATTACATAAAGTTATAATTTGATTCGAGGCAGGGGGGAAAAATCCATAACAATATTTATTTAAAGTCTTAGCAGATATGATCACGGACTGAGTTGTCTAAAGTTAGTGTGATTGTAATCGTCGAAGACATTGGACTCGGTAAATTCGGGCGTTTTCTTTCAGTTCTCTTTTTTCTTTTTTTTTTTTTTTTAGTTTAATTCATTTACATTAGAATCATTGATCTAGTGGGTTGAGTGTTCACCAATGGTCCGAAAGACCAAGGTTCAATCCCAGGTCACGTCATACCAAAGACTTTAAAAATGGTACTTGATACCTCCTTGCTTAACACTCAGCAATATAAGGTACCTATCAAGGATAAAGTGGAGCAATCTTTTTACATTAGAATAAACCAGTGTTTACCAATGGGGTTCCTACTCCCTGCTGGGAGCAGGGCAAGTTAGGCGTAACAAAAGAGATTACGAGAATTATTTCACGGGATGGTTTATAGTGTGCTTTTTTAAAATTCTTATTTTAATCTACGTGTATTATTTCAAATATTCTTATTTTCACCATCAATCTATAATAATAATTCCGTTTTCTAATTATATTAATAAAGAATGTATTTTTTATTACTTAATTACTTTTAAAAAATTGCATGTATTTTGAATTGAATTACAACGACAAACCTTTATTGCATAAAATTTTAATTTAGGGTTGTGGTAAAAGTCCTTGATCATATTTGCTTAAAGTCTAAATTGATATGATCAAGGAATTACCGTATTTAATTGTGTATAAGACGCACTATTTTTCCAGATTTTTCAACTTAAAAATTAGGAGTGCGTATTATACACGAGAACTATATAGTAAACTTTTTTCCGGTATAGTCGAGACGGAAGGACCGAAAGTAAATGATATCTATAGTCCAAAGTAATATGTTAGGAGTGCATATTATAGATGAGAACTCGATGATAAGTTTTTTCCGGTCACATGTCTCACCATATTCGGAACAAGATGGTTAGATTTAGCTACTACAAATTCGAAAAAGTCAGTTCGTATTATACACAAGAATGTTTTCCAGAATTTCGTAGTCCAAAGTTAGTGGGGTGTGTTATACACAAATAATTTCGTTTAGGAGAGTCTGGGAGTCAACGGTGTGATAGTTTGCAATAAAGAAAGAAATCACTACTTTAAACACTTCCACACTTATTGTAATCGTGAAAGTCTTTTTTTTTTTTGTTTTTTGTTTGTTAGTTTTTATTCCGACCTTCATTTCCAAAATTGATGTCATAATTATTTAGTTAGCTTCCCACCATATCAAAACTGGACATAGGTCGTTTTATTGTGAGGTGCCACGAACGAATCAAGAGACGTTTTCAAAAAATGCTTAGTTCCGTCGGCATTTCCGATATAATGTTTTATCTCTGCATCATAAAATGAATAAGTCTTCATATAGGGTGCAGAAAAAATACATCCCACATTTTGAACTGTTACCTGTATGATGCACATGAACTTAGGCAAGTGGCAATGGTAGCTCAATCTAGTTGATGTCTTACCGTTTTTTGTTTTTTGTTGTTTTTTTGTTTTTGTTTTTTCGTAATTGCTACACAGAGAGTATTCATTTCCTGTTTATTCTAAATGATAGTTCTCCGGGTAGAATTTTCAATCCATAGTAGTATCAATTTTCTATCCGGAACAGCATTGTTCCGACCGAACATGAAATGAGCACAAAAAGCTCTCTGTGTAGCAATTACAAATTCACCTGTCTTAAAAAAAACATTTCAACTGCAGACGCACTAAATGCACCGGTTTAAGCCATGATCGTATAGAAAAAAAAAACAATGGCAAGACATTAGTTAGATAGAGCTACCATTACAATTTGCCTAAGTTCACTTGCACCACATAGGTGACTGTTGAAAATATGGGAGATATTTCTGTCGCAGACCCTCTAATTAAAAAAAAGTGATGTAACTTTCTTAACGAATTCTTCAGATCTTTTATGTGAATATTTTTTTACTGCGCAGGTCACTGGGGATACTATACATCGAATCTTGTCTCTTCATGGAACTATTTAAGAATTGATGGCTTCTTCTCAAACTTCCATAGATCCAACTATGAGTATTTTTTTTGCAATGCAACCAATTTCTCCCACTTCTAATTAAAAACATCCTACCTATATATAACTAAAATTGTCATTATGTTTGTATATATGCATATAACAGTAATCCAGCAAAAAAACGGCACATCATAGTGATATTTTTATTAGAGCAATGCACTAAATTGCTCAAAATAAGAGAAGAAACTAAATCCCGTCCCAAATTGCAACTTGATATTTATATTCTGCATTTGCCCCAAACGTTATCTTTTTAAATTTTTTTTATCCAAATTCTCGACATGAAAGTAGAGGCAAGTAAAGCAAAATCATCACGAGATACCCCCATCCACTTTTTTTTACTTCTCTGCAAAGGATAAAGTCAGCCCTGCCAAGAGAGTGAACAAGTGGATGAATTATATTACACAGACATGCTTTTTCTTTAATATTCGGTACACTCGCAAATATACATACTTTGATATATATATATATATATATATGAGAGAGAGAGAGAGAGAGTGAGAGAGTGTGTGTATATCACGATAGGTAAACGTCAAAAGTTTGAGCGTTTCACAAAGTTCTACCTGTCCTCTCTCTCTCTCTCTCTCTATATATATATATATATATATATATATATATATATATATATATTTATATATGTAAATTCTATAATCGTTACATTTCTAATATCCTTATTACGTGGATAATTATTGATGAGAGAATATGTCAATGTATATAAGAGTTGAAAGGCCCTTGTTTAGTATCCGTACGGATATTAAATACTGGTTTGCAAGTGTTTATCACATGTACAAATGAATTCTTATAAATATTAATACATATTAATTGAAATTAATTCCTGTATGAAGTTCCCTTCTTTATAGACACACACACACAAATACATATATATATATATATATATATATATATATATATATATATATATATATATATAAAACAAGAAAAAGTGATAAGACAGATAAGAATATTTCTTTTATCTTATTCAGTTTTTGATTCTTCTCAACTAGTTTCGATCTTAAGCCATCGTAAGGAGAAAAATGGGGGGGGGGCTTAGAAAGTTTTTTAAAATGTTTTTGAAAGACCTGATTTGCTATAAATCAAACAAAGAAAAATGCACTGTTGACGTAGAAAATCCATTCGGTGAACGATAATTATTTTCTGGTGTCCAAATGTCTTTAACTGACCTTATTATATCTGTTGTAAAGACACCTAGCTAATGCGTTTTTCATTAGTGTTCTGTTAAATTTAGTAGGGGTGTGTTTCAAATTAGCCATGACTGTTCGGCTTTCTTCTTATATACATATATATATATATTAATTATGATCGATTTTTTTGCTATTCTATGACAGCTGTTTCATAATCAATTTAACTATTGAAATATATATTTCATGTTCAATCCAATTATCATGGGTTGGGTATATTATGTCGCTTTGAATAATTGCATTGAATATGAAACAGCTGTCATGGAGTAGAAAAACATTGATCCATATTATTAGTTGTACAAGTATCATAACTTTACTTCTTTATTTATATTGAGCAGTTTGCGTAAATTTTTTTAAATGAAGATTTTTGTATATATATATATATATATATACACACACACACACACATACACAGTGAATAGAAACAGGCCCGCCGACCCATATGTAGATGCGAGATGTATGGAAATCAAAGAACGGGGTTCAATTTTTGTTTGAGATTGTTTGTACTCATAAAAGTCATGAATCCACTTCCCCCTGCGCTCTGTCACAATAACATATTTCAACAAAGATATCTTGTCGTTAATGGGGAATAACGGCCTTAAGGCCTTCGTAAGCAGTGGTGGTAAAATGTTGTAACGGTAGCTTTCGACTTTGTCAGGGGTAATATATATTATATATTATATACTTATAGACAAAAGTTCCAGTGCAGATAGAAGAAATTCCCACCCATTATATACATATATTATATACTTCGGAGGTAATCGAGGTGAAATATTCATCGTCATAAGAAATGGACACGGCGACCCGTATTCTAATCCCGGATAAGACTGAACGCATTTCACATAGCGTTAATACTCTTGGGAAAGGTATGAATCCAACTATTTTTCCTTCAGCTCTGGGTAAATAGTAGGGTAGACTGAGCTCTCTGAACATGGTATGGCCACCAGTCTGGGAGAATGAAAACTTTGAATTCAAACCTGTTTAACTCTGCTAAAAAATTGTTCCTGTGTTGCATCCTGCTCGTGCGGATGGGTTGGGTAAATATATATAATACAATACACTTCTTGGGTTCTACACTTGCAGTCTTAGATATTTCAGTTTATCTCAAATATACCGCGGTCAACAAAATGAATGAGGCATTTTATCAAAAAGTCAATTTGTTCTGTGTCAATGTAATTGTGACAACTTGCACCTTAGTCTTGGGCGCCTCCTGTTTTAAGCGAACTAGGAAAGCAGACCAATGCTTCTGAATTCGATTCTCACAGGGTTCTTCAAACTTCTGGATTTCAGCTAAACAAAATCAATTTCAGTACATGTCAACTCCGCAGGTTGGTGCTGTAGAATATACCGACTGCATTTCTGCAGAGGGATAAGACCGCCCCCTACCAACGATTGTCTTGTTATGATGCTAAACAATTTGATGGCAAGGCTCCAGCCTGGAAGATTTGGGGAATGCGGAGTACCCTTTCATTGCCACTGCTCCCAGGTTCATTCTGATCCAGAGTGGTAGCACCTGAGAAGGTCCTATCTCTAGGTCAAATAGAACAAACTGTGAGCAAACAAATGACTGATGTTAAATTGTGACTGTTATATAGCAATACTTGAAACCCTTTAACTGTGTACACAAAAGAGCTCAGGCTTGTTTTAAAATATTATCTACAAAATGTGTTTACAAATCATATATGTTTAATATAGATGTATAAACAGGATTTGGCATACAATGGTTGATGTCATAAAACCAAACCAAACTTAAACTAAACCAAACTTAAACCAAACCAAACATGTCAACTCTTGAATGACCACAAATACTACACCTGAAAGTATATTGTCGACCACTTACAGTTTCTTAATCAAAATTACACAAACTTATCTTTTTGCGAGATGACGTTTCTTTTTCTCGTCAATAGAGATGACTGTTTGAATTTACCTTATAGATATAACACTATTCTGCCAGTGACGCTTACAATATTTCCTGGCCACAGACAATCCCTTTCCTCCTGATTTACAGTTAAATTCTACAAAAATCATTAGCGTTATTTTTCGTCCCACCCAACCCCTGTGGGGATAGGATACGATACTAAACGCTAAAACGCTGAACCTCGCACATGCGTAGGCTTCTCCACCCTGCCCCCACCCTGCCTCAGGCTTGAAAAACTGCTATTGTTTAATGACTTTAGAGGCTGCTAAATAACAGGTTGCAACTTTCTAAAGAAAAGTTAAGATATATTTAAAAAATGATAAAATCACTTATGAAATATAAAATTGCAACATTTTATTGGTAACATGGATGAAATTCCGGCCGCCTAGGTTTATGGGTTTCTTGTTAACAGCACAAATACTGGCTGTTCGGATTCAAAAGGTTAATACAAGGCCCTATTGTGAAAGGTAGTGAGAAAATTGTCCAGCCCCGTCGGCATTCTTCTTTAATCATTAGCAAAGCGATAGCTTTATTCCATGACGTTTCAACCTTCTTCAGAGGTCTGTATATAAAGCCAAGAGATGTTCTTCCATGATGACCTTTCCTTTGTATAACAAGTATTTTGTTGTCTTTTTTTTTAAGTAAGCCTGATGCGTTACTCTAATCTGTTTTTTACAGTTTGATTGACCCTATCTTGTATACCATACATTGGGTCTAGGTTGTTATTAATTAAAGTAATTGAATAAACTCAAATAGCAGACAAGTTTTTTCATTTCCTTATTGGATACCAAACCTTCGGACGGAAATAGAATTCAACATAATGCACTAAATTATATTCGTCAACTCAACTATCTACTCTCCAAGATCTAATTACTTTGATACAATTTAATTATTGGCGAATCCCGGTTCATTCCGACTTATCGTCGTCATCACGACATCTAAAGATTACTGATTTCCGATTTCATCGATTACCTAAAGATCAATTATTTTTCAATCGATTCTTGTCCGATTTTTGACTCGATCATTTTTGTCTCTCTGGTAATAAAACTAATCGATAAAATAAAATAAAAAGAATTCTATGAAGACTTCAAAATTGAAAATGCACAAATAAATATTCTTGGAAAAAAAAGTTGCTTTCTTTTATCATTATTATTATTATTATTATTGATGTTGTTATTAAGTTGGAGTTGTTCTACTGATTTCTCCTTCGAGCATTTGCATGTGTGTGCATTTGCATGTTCACACCCAATACGACAAAAGTTACAGCATTCCAAACATTCTCTGGAGTGCTACCGGATGGAGGGTTTCGATTCTTGGGATCTCCTCTTCATCCAGACTTTCTACCTAGCTTCTTTAGGACTGTTCCAAGTGTTCCAACAACGACCAACACGACTGCCACCTTCATGTTCCTCTATCGTAGTAGAAATTACATTTTATCCACATTTCAAGATCGTTACCGTCATGTTCGTCTATCATAATTGTAGTAGTAGTAGTAGTAGTAGTAGTTTGTCTATGCCCTCAAAAGATTGTCACCTTCATGTTTCTCTATCGTAGCAGTAGTAGTAGTAGTCGTATTTTACCCATACCATCAAGATTTTCACTATCATGTTCAATTATAGTAGTAGTACTACCAATACCATAAAAAGATTGTCACCTTCAGGCTTCTTTATAGAAGTAGTAGTAGTAGTAGTAGTATTTTATCAAAAGATTGTCACCTTCTTGCTTCTTTATCGTAGTAGTAGTAGTAGTAGTAGTAGTATTTTACCTATACCATAAAAAGATTGTCACCTTCTTGCTTCTTTATCGTAGTAGTAGTAGTAGTAGTAGTAGTAGTAGTAGTAGTATTTTACCGATACCATCAAGATTGTCACCTTCGTGCTTCTTTATAGTAGTAGTAGTAGTAATTTACCTATACCATCAAAAGATTGTCACCTTCATGCTTCTTTATCGTCGTCGTCGTAGTAGTAGTAGTAGTATTTGACCTATACCATCAAGATTTTCACCTTCATGCTTCTTTATAGTAGTAGTAGTAGTAGTAGTAGTAGTAGTATTTTACCTATACCATCAAGATTGTCACATTCATGTTCCTTTATAGAAGTAGTAGCAGTAGGAGTAGTTTACTCCATACCATCAAAAGATGATGGCATATGTAATATGAGGGGGGGTTAAAAATAATTCACGACACAAGAGAAAAATCCCTCCAACCTCTTCACAACGCCTTTCACAACATGTTACTTTTATATTCTACTGTATTTTTGTTTGTTTTGCTTTTTGCTTTTTTGTTGTTGCTTATGGGGGGGAGTTCTTTAATGGGTTGTGTGTGTTGTTGTTGTTGTTTTGTTTAATTTGTATGTCTTTGTTTTTTTCTTTTACACTGTCAAATTCTTAAAAATAATTTTTTTTCCAGCTTTTCACTAACTGAAATCTACAATAACATCAACATCCACTCTCAGACAGATCTTTGTTTAAGGACAATGATTACATCTGTCCGAGTGAATTTCAAAATCTGATTGGTTACTTTTCCTATTCTTTCGAACAACCTCTAATTACAGCTTATGCTATTGTTGTATGAGATTTAGATTTTTTTTTTGTTATCTCCCTTGAAAAAAATCAGATTAGCTCGAATTGATCTCTATAAAGTAGAAGGACCAAGTGATCTTATTTCAAAACCTCCCACCCAACCAAAAAAAGGTTATCATAAGTTTATTGATACGAGTGTAAATTGTATTATATAAAAATATTATTCCTTCAATTTAATGTTTTAAACATATATAAAACCCTGGGTGGGGGTTAGTAGCTAACATGTTAAACTGTTGCCTTGAAATAAGCGAGTTCGAACACCAGTCACGCTATTTTGTTGACTTTTAAACTAAAACTCTTCGGAAAGGCATGAACCCCCGTATCCTCCTTCCAGCTATGGGTTAAATAGTATCACTGCTGTTTTTCGACGAGGATGGATTTGGCATTAAATAACCCACAAAGATTGATATGCCATTAAAAAAAACATCTGATAAAAAATCATACTCAGATCTGGGTTCCTGTGTTGAGACATGGAAATTGCAATGAAATATTGATAATAGAGAACATTCAAAGAAAAGTGACAAAACAAATAAAAATCTTTTATGATTCCCGTTACATAGAAGAAATTGAAGAAATTTGGATTAACTACTTTACAAAAATACCGGCCTATTGGCTTAGTGGTAGAGTGTTCGCCAATGGCCCGGGAGATTGGGTTCAATCTCAGGTCGAGACATACCAAAGACTCAAAAATTGGTACTTAATACCTCCTTGATTAACACTCAGCATTATAAAGTACGTTTCAAGGGTAAAGTGAAGCAATCCAGGGAAAGGAGTAGCGCCCTGCCCTACACTTCAGTGTAGTACCAATTGAAAAGGGAGCTTTCGGATTGCCAATAACAACTTCACAAAAAAACGAATAAGAGGTGATCTAATTGAAACCTTCAAAATAATGGAATTTCTAATCATGGTCGATAAATTAGGTTTGATTTTTTTTAATAGAGTAATATATTTCTGGAACAACCAAATCAAATAAAAAATTTTGGAACAACCAGATCAAATAAAAATATCAATAGGGTAAAAAAAAAAAAACTGAAATTGAATTGGTTTATTTATTTCAGAAAAAGAATTTTAAGAGGGCATTTTTAATAATAATAATGATGATGATAATAATCGACGGCAAGGACAACGAATACAGAATCTAACATTTTTTTACAGATATTCCAATATAAATAAGTGAACATCAGCTTAAAAAATGTGCTAACGCTGTTGAACGACTGGATTCTCTCGATATAGAAGCTGATTGAAAAGTAACCATCTATTTTTAATTTCTTATGATTTATTTCTTATCTATAATTTTGACAAGAAATGAGTCATAAGTATTTTAAAATAAGGAGTTACTTTTCAATCAAGCAGTATAAACGTGTATAGAGTTTGCTTAGCATTAGGGAGGATAGTTGATTCTTCACTCATAAATGTCCAATATTAGGATTAGAACAAGGTTCCGCTAGAAAGTTCATCGACTGACCAAGATACTCTCATAGAATGTAACCAAGTGCATTTTCAACATAGCCCCTTTTTGTTAAGAGTCTAGTCGGCTGGTGCTGTAGAATACACCGCCTGCATATCTGTAGAGGGGTAAGACCCCTAAAATCCCAACAAGTGCCGTGAATATAACACTAAACAATATGATGACGAGGCTCCAGTAATGCTTGAGCTACAATGGGGAATGCGAAATAGCCTTCATTGCCATTGCTCTCATATCCATTCTGGGTCGGAACGGTAGCACCTGATAGGGTCCTTACAATTGGTCAAATAGAACTAATGTTATCTACAAACTGTGTTTACAATTCATATATATATATATATATATATATATATATATATATATATATATATATATATATATATATACGTATAAAAAGGATTTGGCAATAAAAAAACATACAATGCCATAAAACCCAACCAAACCAAATCATATATATTTAATATATAAGTATAAAAATATTTTGCATTAAATAACCTACAATGGTTGATATGCCATAAAATCTAACCAAACCAAATCTTATATATTAGATATATATGTATAAACAGGATTTGGCACGAAATAGCCTACAATGATTGATATGCCATAAAACCCAACCAAACCAAATCATATATATTTAATATATATATGTATAAAAAGGATTTGGCATTGAATAAACTACAATGGTTGATATGCCATAAAACCCAACCAAACTACAACCAAACTTTGTAGTTCACACACTTCTTTCATCCGTGTTGCAATATTTGGATCCCATAGATCAAAAAAGTAATCAACATATGATATGATGTTAGAGTATGAAATTTTCAGCCAACCCTCCTATATCCGTGATACTCTAACACTGAATAAACGGGATGAATGATAAGATAAATTCATTTGTATAAACTGAAACTTTTATATACACATATAAAAAGTATTGAAAAGAATACATAAACATGTCCCAACAAATAGAATATGCTCATATTATTCCGTGAAAAAACAGTATATGAAAGGGATACAAAAAAAGAAAAAGTCTTACTTGAGAAAAGTCTTATTTGATAAAAGTCTTACTGACAACCCTGCTGGTTTGACTGTATAAAGGCGATTTTAGGGATTTTATGTGACCTCGAGAAGGAGCCTCTCAGCGGACACGTCTACGCTTCAAGGGAGAGAACTACTTATTGTCTGCCTACACGTCCTTCGTTTTTTTGTTCAAGTTTCGATTTTTCCTTTCCTGTGAATTTTTATATTCAATATAAACCTGTTTCATATGCGTATATCAGTGTTAGATTCGAGATTTTAAAAAATCATGGATTTCAAATGCCGATTTTCAAGGCAGTGATTTTCTCTCTCCATAGATAATTATTGCAACGTTCTCATTATTTTGATATACAGTATCACTCATAATTGAGCTTCAATAATTCTTTTACAAAAATTTATTTTTTCTTCTAAACAAAAAAAACCTGGATTTCATTATTATTATTATTATTAGAGAGCCTGGTCCGGTCCAGAAGGGAAGAAGACTAGAATTGAATTCACTTTTTACCAAAGAGCAGGTCAAATATATAAACAGAGATCATCACATCTTTATCATATTTACCCAATCCCTCCGCTCGGGCAGGATATGACACAAGGTCAATTTTTTAAGCGGAGTTAAACAGGTTTGAATTCAGAGTTTTCCTTTTCCTAGACTAGTTGCCTCACCAAGGCTGAAGAACCTAGTCTGCCCTACTATTTACCCATAGCTGGAGGGAGAATAATTAGATTCATACCTTTCCCAAGGGTATTAGTGCTATGTGAAATGCAATCAGTCCAGGATTTGAACTCGTGTCGCCATGTCCAATTCCTGCGACGATAACCATTACACCACTGGCACCTCCAGTCACTTTTTTTTAGAACAAAAAAAAATAAAAGATAAAGCCGATATTTGAAGTCTTATAAATTAGATGATCGTGTTGTGTTCGCACTGTAAAATATACACATTACTGTTCTGTGAAGAAGTAGTATAAGAAAGGGTTTCAAGAACGGAGGAAGACTTAATTGATGAAGTTAGACTGTCCTGGCTTTAATAATTTAAAGGTGAGGCCAGAGCCAACGTCTGTCCTGTTCAAAAGAACACGCCTTTACTATTCAAAAAATAAATAAATAAACGAGGACGAATGTGAATTTTGGGGATTGTCATGTGACCTCAGGACGCGCCCATTCTTCAAGGAAGACAACTAATCATTGTCTCTCTCTTTTTTTCGTGGTTTATATTTCGATACCTGGGACGGATGGATATTTCCACTGGTTTCAGATGAGTATATCGCTGATCAATTGCTAGGGGTGTACTTATTTATAGGCGACTCTGTAATAATTAATTATATCCGTTTTAACTGAATAAGGGTCCACAAGAAATATTAAAATCCTGGTATTTTTCATTTTGAAGAAATTTTTTAACATATTTCTTCAAATATGATGATCTCTGCTCGAGGATGATGCATGAATCCAACCCTGCTCCCTTACTCTTCAGGGCAGGATTTGGCTCTCCATCTTTAGTTAACATCCTTGCTAGGAAGAATCGTAGCGGAACGGTTATCATCGTTGGAAACGAATCCGGCGACCCGAGTTCAAATCCTGTACGAGGCTGTTTGAATTTCACATGTCACTGGTAAAGGTATAAATCTTACTATTGTCAGTCCAGCAATGGGTAAATGATTGGGCACAATGGGCTCTTTAACCTTGGTATGATAAATGGTATTTATTATAACAATCAAAATGAATATTATCAATTAAGTTGGACAGATCTATATAAAAGGTCTACAAAATTCTATACTGCTACATTTTCATTATAAACCGGCTCATTGGCCCAGTGGGTAGAGTGTTCACCAATGATCCGGGAGACCTGGATTCAATCCCAGGTCGCTTCATACCAAAGACTTTAAAAATGGTAGTTGATACCTCCTTGCTTAACACTCAGCAATATAAGGTACGTATCGAGGGTAAAGAGGAGCAATCCAGGGAAAGGAGTAGCGCCCTCTCCAACACCACGGTGTAGTAGCTATTGAAAAGGGAGCCTTCTGGTCGCCCTCGACTACGCTCGCCAACAACAACTTACATTTTCATTATACTGGCCCATTGGCATAATGGGGTTCAATCCCAGGTCGAGTCATACCAAAGACTAAAAAAAATAATACTTGATGCCTCTTTGCTTAACACTCAGCATTATAAGATACAGATCAAGAGTAAGTGGATCAATCCCGGGAAAGGAGTAACGCCCTCTTCTATACCTCAGTGTAGCTGCTATTGAAAATGGAGCATTTGAGTCGCCGTCGATTACGGTCGGCCAACTTACTAACTTACATTTTTATATTTTTGCCACATTTTCTTCATTGTTGAATTGGGTGATATATAATATCTAATAATATCCGTTTTCCTTCAATAATGTTGTACTAGGAATAGTAAGATTCTTTTATCTTTTAGTCAGAGGAAAATGAACTTTCTCTAAAAATTGTTTGGAGCGTACTTATTTATAAGCTAATATATATATATATATATATATATATATATATATATATATAATGAAAATAATTCTCATGCATTTAGCACTTTATTACGTTTTAGCTTCGGTAATTCTGTCGGTGTTTTTACTTTTGACAAGACACACGTGCTACTTGATTATTTTCAAGTAGCACGTGTGTTTTGCGTCTTTTCTTTTTTTACTTACTTTTTTTTCCAGATATCAGTTTGTAGAGTGTGAAAATTGTACAATCTGGTTTTTTCCACACCAACAGAATTTTGGATCAGATATAAAGATTAATATATAAAGATTATATATATATATATATATATATATATATATATATATGTGGAAGTAAATATGGTAATAAATCCGACAGTATGAAGAAAATACAGAAACTAAGTATTCCAAATTTAATTGATTTATCATGACGGAAAGTCAACGTTAAACGTTTCGGTTTTAATAACCTTCAACAGGACTTTAAGATGGAGAAAAATGTTGTTTGAACAGCAATGCATGTTCATTAAAATAATCATTATATTATATTATTTCAA
This sequence comes from Sepioteuthis lessoniana, assembly GCA_963585895.1. Lineage (NCBI taxonomy): Eukaryota > Metazoa > Mollusca > Cephalopoda > Myopsida > Loliginidae > Sepioteuthis > Sepioteuthis lessoniana. The sequence continues at coordinate 74,742,430 of OY757921.1, read as the reverse complement.
TTACCATCCATTACTGTTTAACATTTAACTATGTGCAAACAAATAATAAATAGTAAATAGAATTATTCGTATTAGAAAGAAATAAGTGAAACCATGTAAATGTGTACAAAAAAAAAAGCCAGGCTTGTTTAAAAATGTTATCGACAAAATGTGTTCAGAAATCATATATTTAACATATATGTATAAAGATAATTTGGCATTAAATAACCTACAATGGTTGATATGTCATAAGACCAAAGCCTGTGGGAATCAGGAGGTCATACTTTTTTCAAGGGCATTAGTCTGAAAATGAACCTCATAGCGTCAATGGAGTTCGAACTCGCTAACTACGATGTCATAGTCAAAACATTAGCCACTAGGCTACTGGGACATCTCCCTGTACAGGGTTAATGATAACAATTAACTGACAAATATAAAATGGAAGATCATTTTTCCACTTAAATACAGAACTGAAGATTTACAATGACAAACAAGGGAGATAAGTAATGCTGTAGCTTCGACTAAATAATAAAATGGACATTATACCGTATTTATTTGTATATAAGACGTACTATTTTCCAGACTTTTCTGCTCCAAAAGCTAAGCGTGCGTATTATACACGAGAACTATTGGATTAACTTTCCGGCCTCACCATAATCGGGACAGGATGACCGAAAGTAAATTATATCTCTAATCCAAATTAATCTGTTTTACCCCGGTACAGATAAATATCCACTGGAATGCGTTTGTTTACAATTTTATTTCTCTTAATGTGAGCTTATTTTCACTATAAGCTTGTTGCATTTTTGTGTGAACATTTCCATGAGTTTGCTCTAAATATTGTGAAGATTATGTGTTTTAAGACATAATAACATAAAAAAAGTAAAAAGTAAAGTTGGCGACCATAGTCGAGGATGACCCGAAGGCTCCTTTTCGATAGCTACTACACCAAGGTGTAGGGGAGGGCGCTACTCCTTTCCCTAGATTGCTCCACTTTACCCTTGATCCATGCCTATAATGCTGAGTGTTAAGCAAAGAGGCATCAAGTACCATTTTCCGAGTCTTTGGTCTTGGGCCATTGGCGAACACTCTAACCGCTAGGCCAATGTCTGGTGCATAATAACGTAGACTATAAAAATTCTTATTTTTAATCAGTACGAACCGATAGAAATTTGAACAAATACAAAATTTAGGTTAAATTTAACCGCTACAAATTCTAAAAAATCAGTGCATATTATAAATGTTAATTTTTTTACTCAAAAATTTCGTAGTCCAAAGTTAGGGGTGCGTATTATACATGGGGGCGTGTTATGCACAAATTATTACGGTAAGTAAAATATAAAGAAATATAGAATTTAAAAACAGACAACATATTACAAAAATTACACGGGTGCTCGAACAAACTTTACAAAAAGGAAAACAGAACGATGAAAAGGCTAACTATATGTTTTGTGATTTCATTCGACAAATGTTGTGGGTGAAATAAATTTAACTATCATATAATATAGGAACACGGTGTGCTTCACAAGTAATTCCACTGTATTTTCGAGCACCTTAATGGTTACATGAACACATGCTGTGTGGTTCCGTTTCGTCGGATGGACGAAGACTGACTACAAAACTTCACATGCAGAGATGATAAAATGGGTATAGATTTGTGTACGTAATTTCTTATATACTTACTTACTTGTACTTGTATCGGCTTTCACCCTTGTCGGGTTGAACCGGCTTCCTCCCGAGCAAGTACAGCATCTAATATTGCTGTTTATGTTGCTCATTGAAGAAGATACTTTGGGATTTGATTGAGGGAAGGGTCCCAAGTCCTACTCGGAAAACGCCCTGTTTGCCGCAGATTTTTCCACAGACGCATTGACAGAGCGACCCGAGGCCGCCGGTTGCCGGAACAGACACCTCCTGGATTTTCACCTGAGCCCCTTTAGCCGGGTTGCGGCCCTAATACCGCTGGGTGCCAGACCAATTCGCCTTGGGTGGCCCTACCAGGAACCGAAGTTCCCGACGGCATAGCTGTGGCACTACCCGTTGCCACCGCCTTGCCACGTTGAGGAGGGGTTGGACTTTAGGGTAGAATTTCTAATATAGTCAAAACATAAACAAAGTAAATTGAATTCCGACCTCAAGAACCAGTTAACATCCACATTTTTTTTTATATCTATTCTTTTATTCAATTTATTTGAGTTAGATACAACGCTTGTTTCGTCGTTGGAAATAGACTCGGCGACTTGAGTTCAAATCTATGACGAGGCAGCTATGGGTAAATAGTAGGACAGACTAGTTTTTTTAACCATGGTGCGTTAACCGGTGTAAGAGAAGGAACATTCTGAATTTTAATTATTTGTAACTCTCTTACAAAGTGACCTTATGTCGTATCCCAGAGGGGGGGGGTAAGAAAAAATTAAAATACGGTAGCTACAAATCTTTGACAGATTCTTTCGACATATTAGTTTCTTTTTAATGCTTTATCAACCTTCGTGAAATTAACTGTTTTTCCTGGGTTCAATCCCAGGTCGAGTCATACTAAAGACTTTAAAATGGTACTTGATGCCCCCTTGCTTAGCACTCAGCATTATAAGGTACGGATCAAGGGTAAAGTGGAGAAATCCTGGTAAAGAAGTAGCGTCCTTCCCTACACCTTGGTGTAGTAGCTATCGAAAAGGGAGCCTTCGGGTCACCCTCGACTAAAGGGAGACAACTTTACTTTACTTACTTACATTTAACTGTGTGTATACAAAAAACTAAACTGAATTCCACAGTTTATAAACTGGGACTGAAGAATACACCGACTGCAGCTCTGCACAGGGATAAGACTCCCCCAACAAACTATACTTATAAGACTCCCTCGACAAACTATACTTATAAGACTCCCCCCAACAAACTATACTTATAAGACACCCCCAACAAACTATTCTTATTAGACTCCCCCCAACAAACTATACTTATAAGACTCCCTCGACAAACCATACTTATAAGACTCCCCCAACAAACTATACTTATAAGACTCCCTCGACAAACTATACTTATAAGACTCCACCAACAAACTATACTTATAAGACTCCCTCAACAAACTATTCTTATTAGACTCCCCCCAACAAACTATACTTATAAGACTTCCTCGACAAACCATACTTATAAGACTCCCCCAACAAACTATACTTATAAGACTCCCTCGACAAACCATACTTATAAGACTCCCTCGACAAACAATACTTATAAGACTCCCTCCACAAACTATACTTATAAGACTCCACCAACAAACTATTCTTATTAGACTCCCCCCAACAAACTATACTTATAAGACTCCCTCGACAAACCATACTTATAAGACTCCCCCAACAAACTATACTTATAAGACTCCCTCGACAAACTATACTTATAAGACTCCCCCAACAAACTATACTTATAAGACTCCACCAACAAACTATACTTATAAGACTCCCTCGACAAACTATACTTATAAGACTCCACCAACAAACTATACTTATAAGACTCCCTCAACAAACTATTCTTATTAGACTCCCCCCAACAAACTATACTTATAAGACTTCCTCGACAAACCATACTTATAAGACTTCCCCAACAAACTATACTTATAAGACTCCCTCGACAAACCATACTTATAAGACTCCCCCAACAAACTATACTTATAAGACTCCATCGACAAACTATACTTATACTAAACTGAATTGTTTGAAACTTTTATAAAAATGACTTGATTCGGCGTTAAAGGTCCTGAAAAGGGTTGATATACAGTAAAACAAATCAACCAATCTATTCATTAATTATTCCTATCTGTATGATTTCAAATAACAAATGAGTTCAAATAACTTATATTAATAATCTTTAGTAAATGATTTAACAATTCCATTTGATCCATAAACGGGACTTTAACAGGTACTACCACTCCGGGTCAGAGTGAACTTAAGAGCAATGTAAATGAATGTATAATCTACATTACCAAAACTCCAAGACTGGAGCCTCACCATCAGATGCAGTTTAATGTCATACCCAGGGTACTATGAGTTAGGAGAATAGACTGAAAGAATTAAGATTAAATAATCTTAATTCTTTCAGTCTATTCTAATGTATTTACATTAGAAAATAGGGTAAGTTCGGAATAATTTAATTGAAATGTTTAAAATTATTTATTGTTCTGATCAGTCAATTCAAATATTTTGTTCAAGCCTTTTGATTTTTAAAAAAAACGCATTACATTGGTTTAAAGGGCTCATGAACATACTTTCGAAGTTAAAACTTACCGGTGAAATATCAAAATTTTTAAAAATAAGCAATAAAGATGATGCGGTTCTCTCAACCAATGTAATATTACTTCACCGACACAGCACCATGTTTTCCCAGTCGGTTGGGCTATAGAATACATACACTGCACCTCTGCGGTGGGGTAAGACTCTCCCCACCCAACGAGTGTCCTGTGGCCCAGTCGGCTTGGGATGTAGAATACACCGACTGCACCTCTGAAGAGTGGTAAGACCCTCCCCCCAACGAGTGTCCTAGATATGACACTAAACAATCAGATGGTGAGGTTCCAGTAATGCTGGAGCTTTGGGGAATGCGGAGTACCCCTTCATTGCCATCGCTTCCTGGTCCACTTTGGCCCGGTGTGGAAGCACCTGATAGGGTCCTATCTATGGGTTAATTAGAACTAAACTCCATACTTATGCTAAACTGAATTGTTTGAAGTAGATCTGTTTTGACATTTAACAGTGTGTAAACAAAATCTATACTTATACTAAACCGAATTGGGTGAATTAGAACTGTTTGAATAAACTGAATAGCTTGATAAAGAAATGTTTTTGACAATTGAACTGTGTACTCATGCTAAACTGAATTGTTTGAAATAGAACTGATTATTTGTATAAAAATGGATTTTGCATTAAACAACCTACAAAGGTTGGTATATGATAAAACCCAAACAACAAACAGCACCATGTTTAATATCAATAGGTGTTACATTTTTCACTCACATATGAATAAGGGTGTTACATTTCTCAAAGTACAAAATGGACCTATTGTTTATAAGCTGACTGTAACATTTCATAACAACAGTCATCGAAACACGAGAGAAAGATAGAATGAAAGATATACTTGTGTCGTATAGAAACGGTGAGATTCATAAGTAGTAGACGAAACAAAATACCGACTTCGCTTTTCTCCTCCGACCGAGGACTCGCCTTCAAGAGGTCGCTCGAAAATGTCCAGACTAATTCATCGACTGTCTTCGACCAACTGCCTTCTGACTGAACTCCCAAGTTCCCTTGTTTATATAATATCTTAATCATTCTCCTCAACTAATAATAATAAGAACACGTCATTAACTTTTAGTGTTACATCATCCTATCTTGAGTCAGCCAACATTGCATTCAGTTTGCTTACTTTTTAACATCCTATCTACAACCCCGAGTTCAAAACAAAACCCTATTTTGACCAGAGCTGACATCCGATCGTGGTATGTGCACGCATGCGACCTTTTCAATGTGACCTACACTGCAACTCAAAGATTTTAGCCAACCCGCAATTTATCACCACAAAAAAAAATTAACTAATTAATTACCAACATTGGCATGATGGTTAGAGTGTTCGCCAATGGCCCGGGAGACCTGGGTTCGATCTCAGGTCGAGTCACACCAAAGACTCAAAAAATGGTACTTGGTTCAACCTTGCTTAACACTCAGCATTATAAGGTACGGATCAAGGGTAAAGTGGAACAATCCAGGGAAAGGAGTAGCTCCCTTCCTTACACCTTGGTGAAGTAGCTATCGAAAAGGGAGCCTTCGGCTCACCCTCGACAACTTTAATTTACTTACTTAATTATATGACACCAAAGTTGATACTTTTGATGGATTGGTTCGTGTGTTTAATGGCATATCAATCTTCATGGGTTATTTAATGCCAAAGCTATCCTTGTAGAACAACAGTAGCGGTACTATTTAACCCATAGCTGAGAGGGATGCGTTTGAAGAGAATTATGATAGTCATAATGAAACCAAAAGCGATTAATGGTTTTAGAATTTGAATTAACTAAACTCAAATTCCTTGCAGCCCTGTCAATATATATTTGTATATTTTTCGCGCTAATAAATCTAATACAAATTATCTCCCTATTTTACGTCTAGCTCTCAACTAAATCAACAAATCCACATATGTACTTACCTCACTGCTATCACACCTCTAGGCTGATGTGATGACCATGGCTTGAGAATATATAATATTATATACACGTTGCAACAAAAACAAAACAACAGCCATTATCATTTAATGACTCTGGAGTCAGGCATAATTTTAAACCCAAAACATCAGTATCACTTACCCAGAGTTCTATAAACATCCTAGGTTATCAATAGATTGATATGACTGTTTTATGAAGACTAAAATTTGTAACATACATAGTAAAACCGTATGTTTAAAGAATAACTTTTAATCACAAGAATAAAAAGAAACTTTAACAAAGGCAAATTGTTGGTCCTTTTGCCTTATTATGTTAAGAAAAGGAGTAAAACAAATGAGTCGACGAGAATATTGATGAGTTCCAAAAACTTTAATGCCAGCTTGAAAGATAACCCTGTACTGTGTGAGTTGTACAAAGGGAAGAAAGCAGTTGCAGATGTTAGAGCAGGGATAAAGCATCCAACTTGAAGCTTCGAGGATCAATTGGTCCAGAAGGAATGAATAAATGATAAAGGAATGATTTTCTAGAGAAAACAATGGTCCAAAAATTGAATGCGCTCTCCTCATGTTGATGTTGATCTGTTCTTCAGCTAGAATGAATGAGAAAGAGAGAGAGAGAGAGAGAGAGAGAGAGAGAGAGAGAGAGAGAGCGTTACACAGCCTTTTATATTGCCTGAGAAAGTCATCCGAGCAGGATAGCATAAACCATCTTCATTAGTCGAAAACATAAAATCGAAACCTCAGCGGCCAAAACAATTCCCGCACTAAACAATAATTTGAAATTCTTTCTTTCTGCTACAAAACCTATAACTGACAACGGAATACATTTTACAAAAATTATAAAGATTATACGTATATACGAACAAACTTTATAAAAAAAAAAAAGGGAAAACGAAAAGATAAGAAGACTAGTTAAATGTTTTGTTATTTCACTCGGTGAAGGTTGTGGGTGAAATGAATTTAATTTTCTTACAATTAAGGATCCCCATCTGTCTCACAAGTAGTTTCACTGTAATTTTGCCGACCGTAACGGTGACATGATCACGCGTTGTGTGGTTCCGTCTCGTCGCATGGCCGAAGACTGATTACAAGGTTTCACTTGCATAGATGTTAAAGTGAGAATCGATCTGCGTATCTAATTTCTTATATAGCTAACACGTAGAAAAGTAAATAGGATTCAAACCTCTAGAACCAGCTAACATCTAAAATTTTTGTTTATTTCATATGTTTTGAAAATTCATTTATTTAACTTATGTGAGCTAAATACGGTTTTTATGCTGTAATGGTAATCGTGATAGGAAAGGGACACTGCGACCCGAGTTCAAATCCATGACCAGGCTGTTTGTATTTCACATAGCGCTAATACATTTGATAAAGTTATAAATCCAACAATTCTCTCCAGAGCGACGGGTAAATAGTAGGATAGACTGGGTTCTTTAAACTTGGTTAGGCAACCATTCAAGGAGGAAAACTATGTATATGTGTTTTCTTTATCTAGTCAACACGTGGATAAAGTCGAATTCCGACCCATAGAACCAACGAAAAACTAATTTTTTGGGGGGGTTGTTCCTAGTTTTCATATATGTGAGCTGAATACGGTAATTACAAACTATCAAATTAGTAGAATAATACCTTTTCTTTTACTCAATCGGTAAATGCGCAAATCCCACTGTGTGCCAAAAAAGTGTTTTGTACACGACCCAGATTAGAGATTAAGATACACGTCACATCTTCACTTGCCATCTGTCGCTTATCAGTCATCACACTTGCTAAGTCCTCTAGACGGCATCCAGTCTCCACAAGTATTTCTATCGAATAATTTTTTCCCAAAATCCATTTAACCCATAGATGTGAACCTGACAAGTACTACCACGCCGTCTCTCTCTCTCTCTCTCTCTCTCTCTCTCTCTCTCTCTCTCTCTCTCCCTCTAATTATTTATTTTTCAAACTAGTTTTGAGCAAGAAAGTTTCTCTGATTGGGCCAACCGCGTTTAAGGGAAACTGCCGTTGATGATTCTGCAGATGTCCGACTGAGTTTAAGAATCATAAGTTGAGTTTAAGAATCATAAGTTATGGAAATAGTTTTAATTACCAAAAAAAAAGAAACCTTGACGGATAATTTGGCGCCGTGTGAAACGTGCTCAACCTTTTTGTTTATATCCAAAGTATTGATCTACACACACACACGCACACATGTATGGGTGCACACACACACGTGTTTATACATGTATGTGCATATATCCAACTCATAGTGTTACATTTTGTCTTGGAAGATTTACTCATTCATGTTTTGAACGTGTAGGAAAAAGGCATAAACGTTTCTTCAATAAATCAACAACTATAATTGCATTTACAAACATGTGTAATATTTTTTATAACATTGTTTACTGACAGGCGAATAATGTTCTTTGGAATGAATGTGTGAAGTAGAAATGTTTGATAGAATATTTTGTGGGATAAAAGTGCCACAGTTATAATGTACCATAGCCCCAATTAACGCCATGTGCGAAATAGACAGATAATTCTCATAACGATAGAACATATAAAGAACATAGGAATCTCGAAATTCGAAAACACGTAACAACTTCATGTTCAGGTACGAAACCTTTTTATTAACTTTGAGTTAAAGGTTTCGACATAAGGAGGAGAGATACAATCTCGATATGCCGTCTTATTCATTTGGCCCCTATCTCGTGCGGCACCCACGGCGCGCAAATTCGTCTCGCCTCAGCGAGCCCCAAAAGTCGACCGTCTTCGTCCAGTGTCTAGTCTCAACTCTCTAACTTTCTTTCAATTCTCCACAAACCTCTGCGCGCTTCCGGTGCGTGACGTCACTCGCACTCCGTCACCCGTTTCGTCTCAGACTATTGTGACATCTCTGAGTGACACCTTTGTCCGCCCGCGCGCGCCCGCGTTAACACAATGTTTGCACCTAACTAACCCATGTGCTGAGCCGAAAGGTTCTCAGCCGAGCTACACTCAAAGGCATGAACCGAAATCCCTCGGCCATTACGTTACAATAATTGATTGATTGATCGATTTTACCATCATATCAGCCCGTCAAAGGGTTATTCATAACAAGAACTTTAGGAATGGCGTTCATTCTACGCGCATATTTACCTGTTTTGTGTAAATATTTTAAAAGATTTTTTTTCTTTTTTTTCTGCACACGGTCTTATACAGATATTATTTAAACAGGTATATTTGACACATAGATGGGACCCTAGGTAATATCACTCCGGGAGGTGCCTGTGGTGTTATGATTATCGTCGTAGGAAACGGACACGGCGATTCGAGTTCAAATCCTGGACGAGATTGATTGCATTTCACATCGCACTAATACCCTTGGGAAAGGTATGAATCCAATTATTCTCCCTCCAGCTATGGGTAAATAGTAGGGCAGACTGAGTTCTTCAGCCTAGTCTAAGAGAAGGAAAACTCGGAATACAAACCTGTTAAACTCCGCTTAAAAATTGACCTTGTGTCATATCCTGCCCGAGCGGAAGGGTTGGTAAATATGGGTAATATCACTCCGGTCAGAGTGGACCTGGGAATAAGGGCAATGAAAGAGTATTCCACACTCCCCAGATCTAGAGCCTCACATCAGTGGAGGGGTTTACAGAGAATGGCAAGAGAAACCTAGAAACACCTGTTGGGGCTCGTTCCTGGAGTTGGCAGTTCTTGAATTAAACTGGCTTTTCGAGGGTCTAGAAGGTTTCATCTACAATTGATACGAAAAGTAGTACTTTAGCGAAATTCTAAATCTCTCTCAATCTCTCTCTCTCTCTCTCTCTCTCTCTCTCTCTCTCTCTCTCTCTCTCTCTCTCTCTCGTGTTTTTTGACGATTAGTAAACCGTTTCTGTTTGTGATTCCTATATTTAACCTTTTCATTAATTTTTTTTTTTCCTTTTATTTTATTTTTCTAATCTCAGATCGTTGACAACAAGTTGTTTACGGGATCTTTCGACGGCAGTTTGCGGATTTGGGACCTTAGCGGTCTTTATGAAAATGATCATGCAATTGTCATTCCGAGCGAAAAAGAAAAGGATGCATTACGAGAAATCGAAAAATTGGGCGGCTTCGATCCCAACCAAAACGCGATCAACGATCAAAACAACAGTGACAAGATCTGACACAACAGCGACACCAGTTACATTCAATTTTATTTTTCTTGATTGTTTTTTCTTATTATTTGTTTTTAAATTGTTTTTTTTTTATTATTATTGTTTGTTTGTTTTTTCCTTTTCTTTTTAGTCCATCAAAAAAGTGATTGAAAATGTTTGCAAGAACTCTCTATCGAATATTCAAACACAACATATATTTTTATACGATTATAACATACAAAAAAAAAAACAACAGTTGATATTTAATACGAAATCGTGACAGTCGTCTATATCCAGTTACTTCATTTACATCATCAGGACGTGCCAATAGCACGGATTCCTTTTACTCTCTCTCTCTCACCATTTGTCCCTGTCGGACATCGCTCCTGGCAAGTTCTCTAGGCGGCATCCAGTATCCACGCAAAGCTAATGAATGAAAGTTTTAGCCAACACTGGTGTATGTGTCCATAGAAGAACGTTCGTTCTTACTTTACGAAAAGTATCCTGCATATCTGGCTCGTACCACAGGAGCTAAGTTATCTGCCAACATTATTTGCAAATATATCACTATGAATAAAAAAATTAAAAAATTAACCAGGCCTACAATTTATTTATTTATTCACTCATTTAAACTTATAACTCACCATAGTCTCAAGAGAACCATTCCAAAATATACGAAATGAATAAAGTAACGGTTTAAGATATGTAGAAAGCGCGAAACACAGATACTCCATAGAATTCTTAAAATTTCAATATAAGGTATAAAATCAAATTATCAATGTACATTTCCTAGGCTTTCTGTAGATTGCCGAGTTCATTTTAGGCAATGTGACAAATGACAAAAAGATGATTCGCTAATATTGACCGACTCTGTTATCAAAACAATTATCTATTATTACCTTTGTACATACGAACGGTCAATGTCTGCCATCTTTCGCCATTTTGTTTCAGTATCATTTGGGACGGTCTCACAATGGACCTTTCCATTTTATGCATCATTTAACCTACAAGATTAAAATGATGGTTGAGAATAGGTTTTTGAGACTGTCATGTGACATCCTACGGACACTCCTATTCTCTGAGGGAGATAGCTTATCTATTGTCTCCATACACATTGTTTATCCTTCGAAATTAAAAGGATATAAACTAAAACTGGACAGGTAAACAAGTACCGATTTTAAGCTGAGCAGCTGGTCTTAACATTGACTGTGCTGTATTATGATTAACGAACTCGGCTAACAGACTACTGTTAGTGAGTTCAATACTCACTAAGTACCTCATACCTCTGTTGATTCGTTGGTTGGTTAGCTGGATTTTATGTCATATCAACCATTGTCGATTATTAATACCAAATCCATTTTTATACATTATAAACAGTTCTATTTCAAACAATTCAGTTTAGAATAAGTATACTGTTTAGTTCTGTTTAACCCATAGATAGGACCCTATCAGGTGCTACCACTCCGGGCCAGAATGAACCTGGGAGCGATGCCAATGAAAGGTTACTCTGCATTCCCCAAAACTCCAGCATTACTCGAGCCTCAGCACCAGATTGCTTAATGTCATATCCAGGACACTCGTTGTGGGAGTCTTACCTTTCTGCAGAGATGCAGTCGATGTATTCTGCAGTTCCAACCGACTGGGCCAATCATACCTCTGTTGGTATTTTATAGCATATAAACTATTGAGGGTTATTTGATGTCAAATCCGGCTTTATATATATATATACTAACCCCTCCGCTCGGGCAGGATATGACACAAGGTCAATTTTTCAGTGGAGTTTAACAGGTTTTAATTCAGAGTTTTCCTTCTCCTAGACTAGTTGCCTCACCAAGGCTGAAGAACCCACTCTGCCCTACTATTTACCCATAGCTGGAGGGAGAATAATTAGATTCATACCTTTCCCAAGGGTATTAGTGCTATGTGAAATGCAATCAGTTGTCTAAGACATCATATATATATATATATATATATGTATATATATATGATTTATTAGTGAATAGTTTGTAGGTAACTTTATTTTCAAACGAGTCATTAGTGTTCTTTTGTTTGCACACAGTTAAATGGTTTCAAGTATTGCTCCTTAGCATGAATAATTCTATTTATCAAGTATTCCTGGGCAATACGAACAGCTGTAGGGTCTCAATAATAATCAAGCAAGTGAGCCGTTCTATTTGATTTATAGATGGGACCCTAGTAGCTACTACCACTCCTAGTTTTAATGATCTGGGATTAATGCCAAAGCTCCAGGACAGGAGCTTCACCATCAGATGGTTTAGTGTCATATCAGGATACTCGTTAGGGTAGAGATTTTTTGCCTCTTTATAGAGGTGCAGTTGGCATTTAGCACAAGTATAGTCAACATTATTCATTCGTTCGCAGACAAATGATTTCAAGTATTGCAATGTAATAAAAATAATTTCATTTTACAGCCATTTGTTTGCACACAGTTAAATTGTTTCATGTAGGGAAAATGGTTAAATATTTCTACTTGACTCACACATGGGACCTTAATAGGTAATTTTAATCAGTGTCAGAGTGGAGCTGGTAGTTATGACAAGGAAGACGTATTCCACATTCCCTAAAAATCTCCAGGACTGGAGCCTCATCATCAGATGGTTTAGTGTCCTATCCAGGACACTCGTTCGGGGAATGGGTAGTTACCTCTCGGTAGAGATGCAGTTGGCGTATTCTACAACCCAAGCCTACAGAGTTATCATACTTCTGATTTTGTGCTACAACTAAGACAGGTTTGATATTATTGGATGGCTTAGAGTTAGGGAAGATATTTCGTCTTGTCCCTACTCACCAACACCGATATAAGCATTAGTATATCCGTGATACACTTACAATGAATAGGCAGAAAGAAATATAAGATAAGCTCATTTGTACACGCAGAAACATTTAATATATACATATACACACAAGTAGTGTTAAAAAGCTTAATTTGTGCACATATTGTTCTATGAACAAGCAGTATATGAAAGGGGAGACATTACGGAAAGAGATTTACTTGAAGAGTAGAATAATGGTCATAGCCATGTTAGTTTTACTCCTTATGTACGGGCTGGAGACACGTCTCTACTGCTTAAAAACAGGGCCAAAAGAAGACGAGAAATGATTTCTGGGATTGACATGGGATAGACCTCAAGCCACCAAACATACACCCCATTTCTCCAAGGGAGATAATAAGTAATTGTAACAATGAATGTAAGTTTTCCTATAAGCTGAAGACTCAAATGATGATCTGAATTTGCTTCCAGATAGCAATTCACAAATAAAATTTTCTAATCTCTGTTAAAAAGCTTTCACGGGTTTTAATTAAAGTGTCACACTCCTGTTAAAATGGTTTGTCTAAATAAATCCAAAGTAAAGTGTATATGGTTCAAAAAAATATCCTTATTTCATACGTTGTTCTAAAATGCTTGCCATTCCATAAAATGCCTTAATTTTACACTTTGATGTATTTGCCGTAAAGCCAAAGTTTAAGTCAATGTCAATTATGATTATACTTCAGCTACTGTGAAGTTTGCTTATTGTTATTTACTAAACTTTGCTTAATCTGATACACAACTCTCAGGTTGTTTTACAGTATCTGCTGTAACTAAGTAGTAACCTATTTGAGTACTGGACAGGCTGATTGCTGTTTAGCTTCAATGATCTGGCGAAACTTAATCCTCTTCATTGTCGTATAAATAATGCATTGTTATCTGAAGTTGCGTTTGAATATTCGACAGCGTCACCTGATTCTTGAATACCAATACGAATTGAAAAGGTTCATTATTAATTATCAACATAATTATTATATGATGGTTTTGTTTTTTCTCTTTGAATTTCTATCTAAATACTGAAAATGTTTATAGAGAGAAAAGACTTACCGAAAAATATTCCTTGTTTTATCAAACTGTCATTGTATTAAAAAAAAGCAATTTCATAATCAAAAATCGTCAAATATTAAATAATTATGAAAAAGTTGTTTTGTGTTGTTGTTTTTTGAGAATGAATATTGATATACATGGCGGAGTCAAAAATCTAGCAATATTTTGGTAGTACGTACTATTTTGCGGCACATGTGTGTGTGTGTGTGTGTGTGTGTATATATATATATATATATATATATCACATTGGCCTAATAGGTTGAGTGTTCGCCAATGGTCAGGGAGACCAGGGTTCAATCCCTACTGATCATATGGAAGTTGTAACACAAATACGAAAATGACTCTGTTGTTTCATGATACGAAAAAGTATTATATCAGTCTGCAACAATTTACAGCAGCCGAACGAAACAAGACAGATACTAAGAATTAGTTCAGCCATTAGATAGGCAGAGACTATCAACCGTGGGAGAGACAGTTATTTTATTCGCCGATCCAGACGGCACCTGTTTTCGTGCGCACCGGCGTCCATAGCCGACCCCACACACCAACTCTGTTCTCTGCCTCTATCCCGACTGTTCAACTCTGGCTCCGAAATCTTTTATATTTTCTTTTAACATTTCTCTCAGTTACAGTTTATGTAATCACTTAAAACTTTCCATGAACATGTAATCGCTAAATCAGCCGACATATAACCCAATGTTTATCTTTAATATTTAGCAGACCTGTTGATCTTTATTTTAATAGGTGCTGACATGCGTATAATATGCGCACGTATGTAAGTCCTGACCTTAAGAAATCGAAAATTTGCAACTATGCACTCAACGCTCTCAGCTAGCACACAATTTATCACCAAAATAATTTACTAAAAACTAGGCGACATTTCCTCACTAAATGGTGGTCCTCTGAAACTAGAGAACAAGTTCAGCTCCCTCGAAAGCAGTATCTCATAAACCGAATATGTCATCAACACGTGACTAGTAAAGGCATGGATAGCTATCGATAGACTATCGGTCATATGGAAGTCAGACTAAACGCAGTTTTTTCCAAGTGGCGGTCGTGTCGATACTACCACGTGGACGCTAACTAAGCGTAAAGATAAAAGGCTTGATGGCAATTCTACAAGAATGCTGCGATCTGTATTGAACAGGTTCTGGAGGCAACACTCCACAACAATAGCAGCTGTACAGCCACCTATCTCCCATCACGAAAACCATCCAGATTAGACGAACCAGACATGCGAGACACTACTGGAGAGGTAAGGATGAACTCATAAGCGGACCCCCTCACGTGGACGAGCAAAGGTTGGATGACCAGCTAGAACCTATCTACAACAGTTCTGTGCCGGTACAAGATGTAGCCTGAAGGACCTGCCGGGAGCGATTGATGATAGAGATGAGTGGCGAGAGAGGGTCAGGGAAATCTTTGCTAACAGCACAACATGATGATGACCAATCATCGCGTATGATGAGTAAGCAGTCAACCGGTGGTCTGTAATAGTCGCGTACCGCCTTTTTTAACCTCGACTAAAGAGTCATGAATCATGAGATTTAAGTTGGAGTATAACAATATTAACTATATATGTCTCTGTTGATGATGGTTAGGTTAGATATCTCATAGGTGTTTGTATCTTCTAGAAATCAATTAATTTTGACGACGTACCTGTGTGCATGATTAAAACGCCACCACTTTTGTCGGCGGGAGAGATGATGATGTTCGGGTTTGGGGTTAGGTTGGAAAGTACTCGTATATATCTTTTGGGGAGTGATGAATGGTTTCGTTGAGAGACAGCGGTGAGAATGATTACTTGGATGAAACCTTTGGAAAAGTCGGTGTCGCAGTTCCAGTAGTTATTTAGTCTGGTATTTGAGGTGATGTTCTTGTATATACCTGCAGCAAATTTTAGTCCGAGGCTGAGGGCTTCCATAAAACATTTGCAATTAAAAGAGCAGATAATAATAAAAAAAATGTGAAAACTTCATTTATTCTTTAACTAACTCAGCAAACAGCTGAGACATTACTGGAATAGTAAGGACGAACTCATGAGCGATGTACTCCTGTGGACCCCTTCACATGGACGAGCAAAGGTTGGACGACCAGCTAGAACCTATCTACAACAGCTCTGTGCCGATACAGACGGCACCTGTTTGCGTGCGCACCGGCGTCCATAGCCATAGTGTTTATTTTTCTAAACGTAGGCGTTTTTCGTGATTAAATTATCACGTGATATATGTTCCGAAAAATTCTTATTATCCTTATTAGTTGATAAATTCCTGTAACGCTGGTAAAATTCACTCTTCTGTTAAGAAAGTAAAAAAGCAAAAGAAAAGAAAAATATTCAACTTCTCTTTCTCAAATAAGTTTAACAGTAAATATTTAGATGATATAATATTAACTATCTAATAATAATCAGAGAGAGAAAAATCTTCCAAAATTAGTCAGAATCCTTGAGGGATATTTCCTCTGTGATTTAATCTGCAAAAGTCCATTTAGATAGATGAACATACTAATATTGCTATTATAAAAATCATTGTCGCTTACTGGACGAATCACACACACACTCAGAGTACTTAGTTGTATTCTCATTATATATATAAGTAAGTAAAGTTGGAGACCATAGACGAGGGTGACCCGAAGGCTCCTTTTTGAATAGCTACTACACAAAGGTGTTGAGGAGGGCGCTACTCCTTTCCCTGGATTGCTCCACTTTACTCTTGATCCCAACCTTATAATGCTGAGTGCTAAGCAAGGGGGGCATCAAGTACCATTTTTTGAGTCTTTGGTATGACTCGACCAGGGATTGAATCCCAGGCTCCCAGTTTGCTATATTTGTTAAATATTCTTCACTATCGGGGATAATGCTTGAATACCTAAGTTAAGATGACAGAGACACTAGCCCAATTATCACATAAGCAATAAACTAAGTCACTAAATCCCGTTGACTACGCTATCTAAACTTTATATATATATATATACTGTCATCCACTGACAGACTGTTTCGTTCTATCAGAACTCTTCAGTGTGGCTAGACACGGAGGACGCTCGAAGCCGGGATCGAAACCCATCGAACTTTACGTTAGACTAAGTCTCAGACCGCTCGGCCAACAAGCGTACCACGTTTGGCTAAGGGAATTGTTAAGGTATTTATGTAGCAACAGCAGCAGCTGTTTGTTTACATTTTTATACCCTATCGGCTACCAGATATATATAAGAGGGAGAGACAGACAGACAGACTGTGGGCCGGAGGTGGTTAATTTAAAGTAATCAATCGAGAAGAAATTCATACAGAAAGAAAGAATTAAAATGCTCTTTCTTTTGAAAGACCAGTGTATTTGCCAAAATCAATGATGAGTACCTAAGTGCTTGAAGATATGTAAGACGTCAAAAAACTTTATTGTTCTGGGGATTGTTTGGGCAAAAGTTAAAATATGACAAGCATCAAAATTTTATACTCACTAGTTTCTGGGATTGTTTTGGCAAAGGTTAGAAATGCAACAATGTCGTTTCAGCGGAAAGGTCAAATGGGTTAATAAGACAATTTGATAAGCCAGGGGAACAGTGAAAATTAAAAATAGCCTGAATCATATTCTTCTAAACCAAGCGTTTTTCGTGATTAAATTATCACGTGATGAAAAGTAACCGCCCCTAAAGAGGATTGGGGTTAGGTAAAATGCAGAATAAGTTAGAGTTTTAGCAAGGGAGAGGAACAAATCTCCAATTCCTAATTTGGAAAGAATTATTTCCTCATCCTTGATTGGAATATCACGTAATAAAAACCCCAAAAGTGGATTGGGGTTAGATGAAATATAGAATAGTTGGAGTTTTAACAAGGGGGCGAAACAATTCTCCAATCCCCTAATTTGAAAATAATTTCGTCATCTGTGATTGGAATTTCACATCATAAAAAGTAACTGCCCCTAAAGAGGACTGGGGTTAGGTGAAATATAGAATAAGTTGGTGTTTTAGCAAGGAGCCGGAACAAATCTCCGATCCATAATTTGGAAAAAAATTATTTCATCATTGACTAGAACTATTTAGTTCGTGCCGACCCATACCCACACCTTGCAGAGAGCTAGATTACAAATAAGCAGGGTGTGTTCGCTGATTGAGGGTCCACTTTCCATCTGCTACTGGAGTCCATGTTCTCCTGAAATCGTGACCTTGTGCCAGTCTCTGAACTCCCAAGTGTCGCATGACTAAAATGAGAACGAAAACAGTTAAATCGACTTGGCCTAATGAGTAGAATGTTCGCCAATGATCCTGGGGACCGGGTTTCAATCCCAGGTCGAGTCATACCAAAGACTCAAAAATCTATGTAGAAATATTTTTTATTTTACCAATTCCTGGGAAGACAGTATCTTCCAGTTGCTTATGACAAACGGAAAAAAAACTTTTTTATCTCTTAGGCTGCAGAATACACCGACTGCATCTTTGCTGAGAGGTAAGACTCCTCACATACACTAATGAGTGTCTTAGATATGACACTAAACAATCCGACTGTCAGGTTCCATTAATGCTGAAGCTTTGGAGAATGTGGAGTACCTCTTTGTTGCCATCACTGCCAGGTCCACTCTGACCTGGAGTATCAGCACCTGATAAGGTCCTCTCTACGAATAAAAAAACTAAACTGTTTACTCATGCTAAACTGAATTGTTTTAAATAAAACCGGTGAGAGTGTTCGCTAATGGTCCGGGAGACCGGGGTTCAATCCCAGGTCGAGTCATACCAAAGACTCAAAAAAATGGTACTTGATGTCGCCTTTCTTAACATTCAGCATTATAAGGATCAAGGGTAAAGTAGAGCAATCGAGGGAATGGAGTAGCGCCCTCCCCTACACATCGGTGTAGTAGCTATTGAAAAGGGAGCCTTCGGGTTACTCTTGACTATGGTCGCCAACTTTACTTTATATCTCTAACCCCGCATGGACTTTGTTTATTTTGGTTAAAGAATTATTTTGATGTTGCCACCAACTGTCTTTCTATTCAGCACTTCAGATCTTCTTTGATCAGAAAGACAATGTGAACAGAGGGAGAGAGTAATCATGAGGGACACAGAACCGTGCCTAACCACACATATGGGGAGCATGGTAGACGCATCAAATGAGAATTGGATGGTGACAACCGTGAGCCACAGTGTAGAGAGTCATTAGTTGGAAGTGGGGTTTTATATATGTACACACACATTCAAGCGGCGCTATCACTTTCACTTTAGATTTGATACCCTTAAAAAGTACGAACCCCTTTATCCTCCCAGTTATAGGTTAAATAGTACCAATACTGTCCTTTTTACTAGGATGGCTTTGACATTAAGAAGCCCACGAAATTCATGGCATTAAACAAAAAAAAACATATACATACACTTTTATATATATATATATATATATATATATATATATATTTAATACTGTTATATATATAACTTTTATACATAGCCGTGTAAATGTGTGTATATATATATATGTGTGTGTGTGTGTGTGTGTGTACACACAGTGGGGTGAAATAAATATTCGTACGTATGAAAATTTTATTTTTTATCCTTCAAACATAACCTGAATAAAATTTTTCATACATTTACTGTATAAGGATATATTCTACTAATAAACTTAGGTTACAATTGGTTTTACAGAAATTAATGCCATTTATTCATTTTCATGAGTGAAAAAAGTAATCATACAGTACAAAATTGTTGCAATATGTTTGTAGATTGTTCCAATAATGCTATCAGTATCCATCGTTAGTCTTCTTGAATGTTCCAATAATGTTATCAGTACCTATAGTTAGTCTTAAAATCCTAATCGGAACTTTCTACAACCGCTTGTCGTACAAGAAGGTTCTAATCATGGCAAGAGGTAAAGAATCGAGCAATTCACAAAAAGCACTGATTGTTAAGCTTTGAAAAGATGGAGAAAGTTATAGAAATATCTCAAGCAACCTGAATATTCCTTTTACTACGATAAGTTCATTCATTGTAAGGTTTAAAAGACGTAACACAGTTGAAAACAAAAAAAGAACGGGTGCCCTAAGGAAGATATATCCTAGATTATCAAGAAAACTAGGACGCCTGATTAACCAAAATCCAATGGTTATGCGTGAAAAGCTGCGTTCATCTGGATGTAGTGTAACCAAACGAACAGTAAATAATGAAATGCTGAGGAATGGTTTAAAGCCACAGAGACCAAAAAAAAACTCCTCCTATTGAAAACAGCATAGAGATACAAGGTTGAAATTCCTAAGACAGCATAAGGAAAAGGAGAATTCGTTTTGGGAAATAGTATTATGGACAGATGAAACTACAATTGAATTACTTGGTCATAATTATCGAAATCATGTGTGGAGGAAAGATGGCGAAGCCTACTCACCAAAGAACACGGTATCAGCTGTCAAATTTTGGGATAGCAGTATAATGATTTGGGGATGTTTTTCAGCGAAATGTGTGGGCAAAATATCAGTAATAGACGATAAAATGAATGCCCAAAAATATAAACAGAACTTGCAAGAAAATTTTAGGTCTTCTGTTGAGTCTTGAGCTACCTTCTGATTACATTTTCCAGCAGGATAATGATCTCAAGCATACAGCTAAATCTACGAAGAAGTGACTGAAAATAATGTTAATGTTCTGCAATTGCCAAGTCAGTCCCCTGATTTGAATCCAATAGGGAACTTGTAGCGATTTTTGAAAATTCAAATCCGAAAAAGAGCACCACCAAACATCAATAATCTGAAGACAATATGCCAGGAAGAATGGTACAAAATACCAACTAATTATTACAAGAAATTAATTGAGAACTACAGGAAGATATTAGTGGCTATTGGAGTGAATAAAGGGTATTCAACAAGATATCAAAAGATAATGCGTTATTTTTTGTACTGTGCGATTACTTTTTTCATTCATGTAAAATCAATTGTAACCTAAGTTTATATACATATATGAGTAGAATATATCCTTATACAGTAAATGTATAAAAAAATCTTGTTCAGGCTATGTTTGAAAGATAAGAAATAAGAAATTTCATATGTACGAATATTTATTTCACCCCACTGTATATGTCTACATATATTTTTATATAGATACCTGCAGAGTCAGAAACAAACCTACCTAGGTTTCACTGAAACGAATCATCCGGACAATTCTGAACGAAGGAGGGTTGGACCAAAACTTCATTTTATTGATTTAAAAAACCGTTTGGAAGAATAGAATTAGCATTAGATAAAAGAAAAACAAAAAAAATAATAGGGTAAAAAAAATTGTGACTCATCTAGCCAACTTTTTTTTTATGTCCACTAACATTAGTAAAGATTACTCGGACATTGGCATAATGGTTAGAGTGTTCGCCAATGACCTGGGAGACATGGGTTCAATCCCAGGTTGAGTCATACCAAACACTCAAAAAATGGTACTTGATGCGTTCTTGCTTAACACTCAGCGATATAAGGTAAGTATCAAGGGTAAAGTGGAGCAACCCAGGGGAAAGAGTAGTGCCCTCTCCTACACTTTGGTGTAGTAGCTATCGAAAAGGGAGCCTCCGGGTCACTCTCAACTAAGGTCGACTACTATACTTACTAACATAGAATATTTCACCGGGATTATTATAGAAAACTATGACCAGTTTCTCTTCCATACACAAACTACAATATTTACAGCATTTTTTGTTACTATTTCCCATTTTAATATAGGCTCTGTACCTTGGTCCTTCTTAATTCCCCTCACATAGATAAATTAAACTTAATTAATTCGTACTTTATCTACCAAGCAAACAATTTTTCTTATGTCTATTAATAAAGTATTTCGACCTTTTGTTATTCATTGTGATTATTGTAAGAAGCTATAACAAGTTCCTCCTTCATGCATAAATTCCAAGATGTATCCCCTGCTTTATACTTATGGTACTTTATTTACTATCTCTCATTTTAATAAGGGATAAGTACCTAGATTTTTCTTAATTTCCCACTCGTAATTAGATAAACTAATAATATTATATATATATATATATATATATATATATATATATATATATATATATATTCACAGCCAACGAGTAAATACGGCCCATCATGTCCCATTTCAAAGGTGAAAGCTAACAGGCCAAATTGACGTAAATTTAAAAAAAAAAAAAAAGCATTCATGGCTGCATATGAAATTAACCTAAAAAGAGAATTAACTTTAAAAATTGAACAGAGAAAATAATATATCCATGTTTGTAGAATTTACCTGACGTTATTTTTATTCCTTTCAATATTTAAATGCATATTTACATTTTGTCTTTAAATAATCCACGAATTATAAACAGCTGTGAGTTACCTTGCTTATACAACCTGTTTTATTTATAGACACAAACTGTTTTTTTTTTCTTCAGGGCGTATAGGTGATTGAAAATCATAAAAGCAATAATAAAAGGTAATTCTCTTTTTAGATTAATTTCATATGGGGCTATGAATGTGTTTTCTTTTTTTACATCAGTTCAACCTGTTAGCTTTCACTCTTCAAATGTAATATGCGGGGTTATGTTTACTAGTTGGCCATGATATATATATATATATATATATACACACGAATGTTTTGTGTTTAATTAAGCAAAAAATATATACACATAGAGTGCATGCTTGTTCATTCAATCGTGTGTATATTGACAACTTTTGAATAGGTGAAAAGGATTGGATCTTCATATATAAGCAAGCCTAGATATCTAAATAAATCTAAGGATCTTCATATCTCATCATCATCAGGTCGTGTCGCTAGCACGGATATCCCTGACCCTCTCTCGCCACTTCCCCCTATCATTCATCGCCTCCGGCAGGTCTTCCGGTCTACATCCCGTATCCTCACATATCTGCTGTATGTATGTTCGCAGTGGTCGCACTGCTTTTGCTCGGCCATATGTGGGGTCCATAGGAGTACATCACTTATGAGCTCGTCTCTGCTTCTCCAGCAGTGTCCTGCATGTCTGGTTCGTCTAACTTGGATAGTTTTCGTGATGGGAGGCAGGTGGCTGTATAGTTGGTTCCTTGTTAGGTGTTGCCGCCAGAACTTGTTCAATATTGCTCACAACATTTTTAAGTAATTGCCATCCAGCTTCTTCTCCAGCCGTTTAGTTAACGTCCAAGTAGTGCATCCATATAGCAGTATCGATACGACCACTGACTGAAAGAAACTGCGTTTCATTTTATCGGTCAGGTCAGATCTCCATATGATCGATAGCCTATCGATAGCTGTCCATGTCTTCGTCAGCCGCGTGTCGATATCTTTTTCGGTTGATGAAACACTGCTACCTAGGTAGGTGAACTTGTCTACCACTTTCAGAGAGGTTCCGCCTTGTGTGGAAATGTCGCCTGTTTGATTATAGCACATATATTCAGTTTTGTGTGCATTGACATGGGGGCCAATGCCTGCGACGGCTCATTCCAAACTATGTAGTAGGGTTTCGGCCTGGTTGGGTGTATTCGCCAGTATCGCTAAGTCATCGGCGTAGTCGGCGTCGGTAATTGTTTTTGCGGGGTATCTAAGTGAATAATTTATTCATGTTATCAACTTTTAGACGATATTTTCTATTTCCTGCTCTGATTTCATTTAACTTTTATAGCTGACACTTTGAATTAGTCTTTATTTTATAAAGTGCTCGATAAAATTACATCATTTCCCACATCTATGTTCGTTTGTTTTAATTAACTCGTTATTATTACTTTATTTTTAATGACATACCAACTTTAGCGCGTTATATAATGCCAAAACTACTGTCACGGGAAATACCACTGAGAGGAGAGAAATAAGGAATTTCCCCTACCCCTCCGTGTTTGAATTAACAGGCCGCCAAAGACTGACCGTTAAAAAGAGGAATAGGAATGTAGGTCAATTCCTCGCGGCCGAAGTAACAAATCCAGGTCAGAATGAAAGCCAACAGATGTTTGCACTCTGTGACCGGATGGTTAAAGAAAGAGGCCGAATGATTGGCCAGTACTCTAAAGCGGAAGTAGCACCCTTTTCGTCAGCGGAAATAGGGATAGGGAAATCAGTTTAGTAGACGGAGGCCGCCATGAACAGACAGGCGAATCTCATGCCAAATTCCGGGTGAAGAAGTAACATAGAGCTCTTGGACAAGATGACAGACGCATTCAAGCCGAGCTATATAAAATCCCGCTAGCCCATAAAAGAGAAAATACTCTCAGAAGGAACCCGTCGAAAAGCTAAGTAAACCTTAAGACTTTCTCCTTACACCCTTCCTAAGTACTGCAATTACATACTCTCTCTCACTCACTCTCTCTCTCTCTCTTCCTTCTTGAAATTGAGAGAGAGAAAGAAAAGAATGAGGGAGAAAGACATTTGTATTTATGTATTATCCGCTGATAATATAGCCGACACGTTAAATATGTGTGTCCGCGTGTATTAAAAACCTTGTTATATTTTAATGTCCCCACGAGTTGAAATTTATTCATTGTGTCGTCTGCCTATCAAGTTGTCTTTTGCATGCTCCCTTTTCAGCTTCATTCGCCTCAATCTATTCTCGCTCATGTCCTATTCGCCTTTTAAAAATATTACACGGGAAACTGGAATTGTTGACTACTATAATTAATATTATTATATCTAATCCTAGAGGCCCATATCTTCCATTATCCTAGGGGTAGGAAGAGGTAGTTGTCTGGTGGGTGTGTGTGTAACGTGAAATTTGGGAAAACCCTTGCCAGCGGCGGTCAGTCTAGCCTTAAATTAACTCCTACATAATCTGCCAGTTCCCCTACGCCCAAAAAGGGAAACTTAACTGGAATTTATTCTTGCGAGGCTGTGCCGTCTTCACAAGTGCGAAAAATAAACTCCCGTCTTGGGATAAATATTTAATGGTACTGTCACACTACCCTTGTAGAAGAACACCAGTAGAACTATTTGTTCTATAACTGGGGGTTGGTTGGTTTTACGGTGGGAGCAATGGCAGTGAAGAGATACTTAGCATTCCCCAAAGCTCCAGCATTACTGGAGCCTCACCATCAGATTGTTTAGTGTCATGTTCAGGACCCTCGTTTGTGGGTGTCTTACCCCTCTGCAGAGAAGCAGCCGGTGTAGTCAACAGCCTCAGGCAACAGAGCAATACAATTGGGGGAGGTAAGGGGCTCATACCTTTCCGAAGGATTTGAATCTGAAAGGAGACATAATGGCATGTTTGGAGTTCGAACTCACTTGGAGACCACAGTCCAGCATGTCAGCCATTACGCCACGCGGATACCCCCCTCCTTCATCAAGTCGTGCAGACAGCACGGATTTTCTTTAATCTCTCTCTCTCTCTCTCTCTCTGATATCGATCTTGGCAGGTGCCACAATATGCAGTGTCCGTACAGAGTTGATGAATGTAAGTTTTTACTGGTCGGACAACACTGGTGTGTCCATGTGTAGTAGTCCATGAGAGAACGTTGCTTATGATTCCGTTCTTACTTCCCCAGCCGGTCTTGTTCGCCTTACTTGGATGGTTTGTGAGATTAGAGGTAAATGATCGTACGGCTGCTGTTTTGTAAGGTGTTGTTTTCCAAGATTTCTTTAAAACAGCACGAAGCATTCTTGTATAGTTCCCATCTTCCTTTTTCTTGGGACGTTTAACTAATTATCCACTAGTCAAAATCTTTTCAAATATATTTAGATTTTTTTTCTAACATCCAGATAAGATTAAGTTTCAATGATTTGTTTCTTTTGGGCGGGGTATAATAACAGTTGCGCCCCTTTTTGGAGGTGTCGGGGGGGGCGTCCACGCAATCGAATATTCATTTTAAAGATAATGAGAAGAAATGTAAAATATCTTTCTTTTTATTCATAAACGAATGCAACTATCTTTTAGTGTTGTTAGGTGTGGTCAGTGTCTGACGAATCACTAAAAAGAACTTATGCCTTTGTCGTCTGCAGAGAACAGTATCAAGTACTTGGCAAAAAAAATTTAAAACTACAGAAAATTGTAGTAGATAGAAAAAAGGGCCTTCCCAGCGAAAAGGAGAATTTCGACCTGACTTCAGCCTCCATTGGTACACAGACGGGTGCTCTTGGTTTAGTAACCTGATACCAAGTCTGCTTCTAGAGAGCCAACACCAACAATATAAATACACCGACTTTGGACGCATCAACCACCGAAAACGACTAGGACATCGTCCAAAACTAAAGGACAAAATTTTAAAACCTAATATTTGTTAGAAATAACAACTGTGAAAAGCTGTTTTGCCAATATTGACACACCCAGAATTTTCGTTCATTTTGTTTTATTATATATATATATATATATGTGCTGAGCGGTCTGAGAAGTAGTCTAACGTAAAGTTGGATGGGTTTCGATCCCGGCTTCGAGCGTCCTACATGTCTAGGCACACTGAAGAGTTCTGATAGAACGAAACAGTCTGTATGTGGATGACAGTATATATATTTCTCTTTTGCAATCTTCTTGGGCCGAGGGAAGTTAATTTTACCCGGGGCAACTCTGCTGGTGTACGGTAAATCATTTTTTTGTCCTTCCCATCTCTTTGCATTTTTATCGGTCACTACCTAAATTTTGAATTCCACACATATTAACGCAAGTATTACAGACACAATTCTTTGAAGAGACGTAATAGAAATAAAGGGTCTCTTTTTAAGAATTTAAAAAAATATTTTAATCGCTTTTAATCATTTTAAATAAGAGTATGCTATTAAAAGCATAATTTCAATTTTGCACGTACCACAAGCTGTGTGTATATGTGTGTGTGTGTGTATATATATATATATATATATATATATATATATATACATAAATGCGCGGACGGGAACTGTTGGGACCGACCCACACGCATACCTCTAAAATTCATTTTAAGGATCGTTTTGCAAAACTTTCTTTGGAATAACATCGATTAAGAAGAAAAATTTCAGATTAGAAACAAATTTTTTGCGAAAAGTTACCTGTTTAATTTTTAGAGGTGGTACTATTTACCGACCCCTCCGCTCGGGCAGGATATGACACAAGGTCAATTTTTAAGCGGAGTTTAACAGGTTTTGAATTCAGAGTTTTCCTTCTCCTAGACTAGTTGCCTCACCAAGGCTGAAGAACCTATCCGTCCTACTATTTACCCATAGCTGGAGGGAGAATAAGGGGGTTCATACCTTTCCCAAGGGTATTTGCCCGAAAGTGAACGTAATAGCGCGACTGGAGTACGAACTCGCGTACTACGATTCCGCAGTTCATCGCTTTAACCATTACACCACGAGGACACCCCAATTTTTACAGGTGGTGCATCAGTTTGTAACGTTATTTCTACATCAGACTGAACACAGCTCAGCCATTTTATTCATAATCTGAAAGTTTTAGAGCGATGGTTCTAACGGTACGAGCCAGTATTGAAACTCACACTTATCTGGTTAATGGAGTAAAGTTTTGTAGTTTGTTTTATTTTAACCGAACAATTAAGTTCCAAAACTACGTTTTCAACAAGAATACACTTCTAATGATTTAAGAGAATAAACCAATTCGCAACTGAATAACAATCTTCTGAGAGTCTGCATTAGCAGTGAACAATTTTTCAGTCATTCAAATGGAGATAGCCCAGTCAGTTGAGCCTGTAGAATACGCCGACTGCACGTGAAGCTTTCGGGAATATAGATTACCTCTTCGTAGCCAGTACTCCCAGCACCCATCTGACTCAAAATGGTAGTACCTGTTAGGGTTCCGTCTGTTGTATGTGTATATATACACATTACACTAATGTAGAGTTAACTCCCTTGGAGTTTTGGTAGGGAACACTACCAACTCGGAAGAGGAAACAGGAAAACCTCAGTAGGAATAAAGACGAAATCGACTTAATACACGTGGCGCTTTTATCAGCATGTGAAAATCATCTTTTTCTCACAGGTCCAAGTCGCAACTCGACTCTGATAAGCCTTATCTCACTTTCGTCTTTGAATATAAAATCATCTATAAATCAGAAATATTCAATCATTTTCTATTCTTGAAACCATTTGACTATGTGCAAACAAAGGACTGTTAAATCGAATTGTTACTATTACATAGCAATACTTGGAACCATTTAACTGTGTGCAAACAAATGAATTATGTAGAATAGAATTACTTGTGTTAAATAGCAGTACTTGAAACCATTTAACTGTCTACCAGCCAAGTCAACTGGGACTTGAGAATACAACTGCTTCTTTGGAGAAGGTTGGTTGTGTTTTATGGCATATCAACCTTTGTCGGTTATTTAATGCCAAATCTATTTTATACAAATAATCAGTTCTATTTCAAACAATTCAGTTTAGCATGAGTACACAGTTTCATGGTCAAAAACATTTCTATTTCAACCTATACAGTTTATTCAAACAGTCTTAATTCAGTTTAGTATAAGTATAGATTTTGTTTACATACAGTTAAATGTCAAACCAGTTCTATATTAAACAATTTGATTTAGCGTAAATACAGTTTCAATGTCAAAAACAGTTCCATTTCAAACAATTCAGCTTAGCATAAGCATGCAGTTTAAATGTATGTATACAGTTTAATTGTGGAAGACATTTCGATCTTAAGCTATTCCGTTTCGTCAATCAGTTCTAATTCAAACAGTTCGGTTTGGCATAAGTATGCAGTTTAGTTCTATTTAACCCATAGATAGGACCCTATCAGGTGCTACCATTCCAGGCCAGAGAGAACCTGGGAGCAATGATAATGAAGGGGTGCTCTGCTTTCCCCAAACCCCCATCACTGAAACCTCACCATCAGATTGTTTAGTGTCATATCTAGGACACTCGTAGGGGAGTCTTACTCGTTTGCAAAGAAACAGTCGGTGTATTCTACAGCCCCAGCCGACTGGGCAAGCTAGAGAAAGGGTAAGACCCAACCAACGAGTGTCCTAATATGACGCTAAACCATCTGATAGTGAGGCTCCAGTCCTCAAGCTACAGGAAACTAAAGTACTTTTATATATTATCACTCACACGCCTTGGAGCTCAAGGTAATGTAGCGTTCCCCCTTATCTATTACTATCTGGTCATTCTGACCCAGAGTGGGAGTACCTGATAGGGTCTCATTTATGGATCAAACTGTACTGTTAAACCATCTGTGTTGAAACGAATAACAGTTAAATTGAATCATTAGTATTATATAGCAATACTTGAAACCATTTGACTGTGTGCAAA
This sequence comes from Sepioteuthis lessoniana, assembly GCA_963585895.1. Taxonomy (NCBI): domain Eukaryota; kingdom Metazoa; phylum Mollusca; class Cephalopoda; order Myopsida; family Loliginidae; genus Sepioteuthis; species Sepioteuthis lessoniana. The sequence goes on along the minus strand of OY757921.1, from coordinate 74,713,155 downwards.
CGTATAATGTTGAAAAGAATTACAGTTGCTTTAGTAGCGTGTTCGCCGATGGTCCGGGAGACCGGGGTTCAATCCTCGGTCGAGTCATACCAAGCACTCAAAAAATGGTACTTGATGCCGCCTTGCTTAACACACAGCATTATCAAGTAAGGACCAATGGTAAAGTGGAGAAATCCAAGGAATGGAATTGCACTCTCCCCTATACCTCGGTGTAGTAGCTATTGAAAAGGAAGCCTTCGGGTCACCATCGACTATGGTTGCCAACTTTACTTTCACTACAACTATCATAATATCAGCGCTATTCGGGAAATAAGTGACACTTATTAGAGTCTCTTTATTGCGGAAAGCCTTTAATAATGGTAGTAGAATAACAGTCTGGGTAGTTGTGATGATGTAGGAGACGCTCGGGATGAAACGGTTATTGTCATAAAAAGGAGAGTCAGCTAGACGAGTTCAAATCCTGAAAGGGGCAGCTTGCATTTCAAACAGTGCTAATACCTTTGAGAAAGGCATGAATCCAACTATTCTCTTCCAGCTCTGAGTAAATAATATGGGAACCGATCCAAGTAAAGGAAAACTGAATTCAAACCAGTTGTAAAACTAGAGAGAGATGGGCCTTCTCTCACATTGTGTGTGTGGCCCAGTTGACTAGGGCTATAGAATAAAACACACACACAAAAAAAAAAAAAACGAGTATCCTGAATATGACACAAAACTATCTGATGGTGAGGCTCCAGTAATGCTGGAGCTTTGGGTTATGCGAAATACCCCTTTATTGCCGTTGCCCCCAGGTACACTCTAGCCCAGAGTGATAGCATCTGATAGGGTCCTATGTATGGGCCAAATAGAACCGTTTAATTATGCTAAACTAAATTGTTTGAAATAAAACTGTTTATATGTATAAAAATGTATTTGGCATTAAATAACCTACAATGGTTGATATGCCATAAAACTAAACCAAACCATTATATACAATTTTTGTACATTGCATTAAACGATTATTAACTAATTTTATTTCTAAAAAAAAAAAAAAAAAAAAAAAAAAAAAAAAAAAAATTAGTTGCAAGTTTTAAGAAAATGTTTATAAACAAAAACAAATAAATGAATGTTATATAATTCATATTTGTTTGTGTTTATAAACATTTTCTTAAAACTTGCAACAAATTTTTGTTTATCCTTTTTAAACAAGCAGGCGACATCTCCACACTAGAGGGAACCACTCTGAAACTGGTAGACAAATTCACCTACCTAGGAAGCAGTGTCTCATCAACCGAAAAAGACATCGACACGCGGCTAACGAAGGCATGGACAGCTATCGATAAGCTATCGATCATATGGAAATCAAACCTGACCTATAAAATGAAACGCAGTCTCTTCCAGGAAGTGGTCGTGTCGACACTGCTGTATGGATGCACCACTTGGAGACTAACAAAACGGCTGGAGAAGAAACTAGACGGCATGATGATGATGATGATCATGTTGAATGAATGTACATTGAATTAGATTTTTATATTATGATTGTATTTTATAGTCATCATCATCACGTCGTGCCGCTAGCACGGATATCCCTGACCCTCTCTCGCCACTTCTCCCTATCGTTCATCGCCTCCGGCAGGTCTTCAGGGCCACATCCTCTATCCTCACATAGCTGCTGGATGTATGTTCGAGCTGGTCGTACTGCTTTCGCCCGGCCATATGTGGGCGTCCATAGGAGTACATCACTTATTAGCTGGTCCCTGCTTCTCCAGCTCGTCTACCTTGGATAGTTTTCGTGATGGGAGGCAGGTGGCCGTATAGTTGGTTCCTTGTTAGGTGTTGCCGCCAGGACTTGTTCAATATTGCTCGCAACATTCTTGTGTAATTGCCGTCTAGCTTCTTCTCCAGCCGTTTAGTTAGCGTCCAAGTAGTGCATCCATACAGCAGTGCTATCGATAGGCTATCGATCATATGGAAATCAGACCTGACCGATAAAATGAAACGCAGTTTCTTCCAAACATTTTATAGTAAATTACATCAATTAAGTCATGGACGTCTTTAGAGATAAATCCCAGTTAAAATGTTTAAGGTGTAAATGTACAGAATATATCCACATTAGAAAAAGAATATTTTGCAATTCATTTTGTCTACTTGTTCAAATTTACTAAATAGTGATTCTGTTTTTTACCAAATAAAGAAAACGTAATTTAAAATGAAATAAAAAATCATAGATCTCATGCAATATCCAATGATAAATATAAAATATATAGATATGTATTATGAATCATATTTATTATTTATTGATACTTTATTTTTCGTACTTATATATATATATATATATATATATATATATATATATATATATATATATATATATATAAATAAAAGTCTTAATCGATGAAAATGAGTACATACAGTAAAACCATAATGGCTTTACATTTCAATGAAGGATGGTTTGGTTTCTTTGTTTAATGGCATATCAACTCTTTTTAGGTTATTTAATGCCAAAGCCATTCTCCTAGAAGAACAGTAGTGGTTCTATTTAACCCATAGCTGGGAGGATAAGGGGGTTCATACCTTTCCCAAGGGTATTTGCCCGAAAGTGAACGTAATAGCGCGACTGGAGTACGAACTCGCGTACTACGATTCCGCAGTCCATCGCTTTAACCATTACACCACGAGGACACCCCACTTCAATGAAGGAGCAAGAGATAACGTCCATCACCGAGAGATTATGTCTCTACTGTTCAAAGAATAGAAATAAAAAGTCGCGCCCGAGATTAACTATGGAATTGACATAACTATCAACAGATACGCCCTTTATACAAGAGAGACAATTACTTATTGTCTCTACAATGACATCATATCGAAAGAGGAAAAAAGGGAAGGAATAAAAACAAAACACGTGTATACATAATATATAGATTCCTTTGGTCGGCTGTCTTATTTTTCTACATCGCTGGCCACAATGCACTTACATTATTTCCCAATCTCAGCCTTCTCGATGTTCAACCAAATCGCTTGACAATTTCATCTTCTCATCAGCGTAGAGGTCTTCCAAGTGGTTGTTTACGGTTTCTTGGATACCACTCAATAACTTCGCAAAACCACCTGCTGTCTGTGAACCTTGAGACATGTCCAACCCAGTGGAACTTCTGCTATCGTTACTCCACGATCACGTCCTTCACTCCGCTCGCGAATTACCTCGCATCGAGTGTGCTCATGCAACGATATTCCCAGCACGGATCTTCTCATAACCCTCTATGCTGTAACCAGATAGATATTTAACATAATTACTAGCTTATTTATAAGATAGAAGGCAACAGACATGAATCATATTACCTAACAATAGATTAATGTCCATTGAATTAGATTTATATATTATTTATTTATATATTATATTTATCATTTATTTATATATTATTCATTTTTATTTATTATTATTTATATATTATGATTTTATTTCATTTTAAGTGATTTTTTCGTCAAAGCGTGGCCAAAACGTCGGGCTACTATTTTAAATATTCATATAACACTCGAAATTTCCATAAATAACCCTCCTATGTAACTCAATATAATTAGATAAGATTGAAAAGAGTTTTAATGTTCATTCAAGTTATACAATTGCTAGTTAGATACCTAAAAAAAGAATTAATACCTTCTATGATTTTGAGAGTGTTCATTGCAAAATTGAAAGCAGTCCCCATCATTACGCAGTATAATAGGATTTTTTTTTAATCGTGGTACAGGGAGACAATGAATAATTGTCTACATCCAAGAGTGGGCGTGCCCGTTTGCAGTTCCATGACGGCTCTGGAAGTACATTCTCGATTTCTTTAAACAGTAAAGACACCTTCTGCTTGGCCAGATTTTGCAGTAAATCCAACATGGCTATGATCATTTTACTGTCCATCAATGTCAAGTAAGCCCTTTTCCGTATCGTAACCCTTTTACATACGACTTGTTCGTTTATTTATATATATATATATATATATATATATATATATATATATATATATATATATATATATATATATATATATATATATATATATATATATATATATATATATATATATATATATGTGGGGGGAGGTGCCCGTAGTGTAATGGTTATCGTCATGGGAAATGGACACGGTGACACGAGTTCAAATCCTGGACAAAACTGATTGCATTTCACATAGCACTAATACCCTTGGGAAAGGTATGAATCCAATTATTCTCCCTCCAGCTATGGGTAAATAGTAGGGCAGACTAGGTTCTTCAGCCTTGGTGAGGCAACTAGTCTAGGAGAAGGAAAACTGAATTCAAACCTCCGCTTAAAAATTGACGTCGTGTCATATCCTGCCCGAGTGGTAGGGATTGGTAAATATCTATATGTGTGTGTGTGTGTGTTTCTGAACATGTAAATGAGTTTGGTTCTTTTCTTTACATTTATTCAGTGCTACTGTCTCACGGATATACTAATATTAGTTGTGAATAGGGAGTCGACTAGATATCTTCCCTATCACCAAGCAACCCAATCGTGAAAATAAATATAATACCATGAAAGAATCATTTTAAAAAAGGGATCTATGCAATACAACATTGTTAAATTTTTTTAAAAACTTGGTGCAGATGACATCTCCAACGATTCTTTCTTCGATAAACAAAAACAGTATGGTGCAAGGGAGGAAATCTAGTCACGTCCCTATTCCCCAAAGCCTAATATTAGCATATTCAGTGATACATTAACATTGAACAAACAGAACGAAAAACAAATTAAACTCATTTACTCAGAAATATCTAATACATATATAATATACGTACAAGAAGTATTAACAAGAATACACAAATATATCCCAACAGATAAAATGTACACAAGTTATACTATGAACAAGCAGTATATGAAAGGGATACAAAAACGGTAAAAGTCTTAATCGATGAAAATGAGAACATACAGTAAAACCATAATGGCTTTACATTTCAATGAAGGAGCAAGAGACAACGTCCATCACCGAGAGATTGTCTCTGCTGTTCAAAGAATAGAAATGAAAAGTCGCGCCGAGATGAACTATGGAATTGACATAGCTATCAACAGATACGCCCTTTATACAAGAGAGACAATTACTTACTGTCTCTACAATGTCATCATATCGAAAGAGGAAAAAAAGAAGGAATAAAAACAAAACACGCAATTTGTAATAAAATGAACATTGTAGAGATTTTATATCGTTTTGTCGTCATCATAATGTCTGTCTTTCTGAATGGCACAAGAATCTTTAATGTACAAAAAGTGGACAGTGTGAACCGATGGAATGTAAAAAAAAAAACTCAAAGACAACGAGAAAAATGCAAAACATTTACAACAGAATAAAACGTTCATTTACAAAATATCAGTTTGATTTTTCTTTTTTCTGATCTGAAAATATCAGAGTCTTTTTTTTTTTTTTTCTTCATATATATCGATATTTTCTATCCGTAGAAGTAGTAGTTAGGAGCCACCAGATGATACGGCGGGCATATTGCCGTACACGCGTCTCACTAGCAACAGTAAGAAACTCCAGCCGAACAAACAAACTATGTAATCTACTCCTCTTAAAACCCACAAAACATCAAGTAGAAAATTGATTTCACTGCTTAGAGAGTTCCCAATTGTATCAAGTCACATGATCATGTCTGTATGACATTTCATTTATGATCTTATCAGTTGCATTAGGTTTCCAGAAGAATGCAGAGATGTAGTTAACGCTCGGAATAATTTAATTCAAAAAGCATTGCCCGTCACCTCGTATAGGTCTCTTTGATTTAGTGGGATGTAAAATAAGAATTAAATTCAGACAAGTGAAAAGTAGCAGATATTATTGATTGACTCGGAGAAAAAAATAGTCTAACCAGTGAATATTGTGGTTTTTAAAAATTCAAAAAGAAACTTAAAGTTTTATCGGCTGTAAACCTGTAAAAGCCGCAGAGTGTATAAAATAATAAGAGTTAATATTAAAACAGCCGAGAATTAGTTCGGTTGAAATAGCATCTGGAATTATCAAAATTGAACCCCTACCCGTTTAATCAATGCACAAAATAAAATGTCTACACTAGTTACCAATAGAAAACTACAAACGTATTCAGATATTGAATTTAAAACATTCAATTTTAACATCCTATGTACCAGATTTTGAATTTTACAACTAAAATGGAAACAAATTCACAATGCCATTTAAAACATCGCAAGCTTAAATCAAGACTGCATTTTTACTTTTTTCATGACAATTGAATTAGTCTAAGTTAAAAGCACAGTAAGCCGAACTTTTTTTACCTTATTTTTCCGAGGTAGATATCAATGGAGAATAAGAAAAGTTTTGGTAAACGAGCCAGGGTTTAACCCATTTACCAAAACTTTTCTCGTTCCCAAATGATATCTGCATCTGAAAAATAAGGTTAAAAAAAAAGTTCGACTTAATTTACCCTTATCATGCTTTTAACCTAGACTAAACTTGCTACAATTAATAAAGCTATCACACACCCCAACAACACAGTCTATATTCTTATAAATTTAGACTGATCCCCCTTCTTTTTTTTTCCTGCAATCAAATTATATAGACATACAAAAATGCATCATATTACAAAAATAAGTTACCTTTCCTTCTGATTAGTTTGTTTGTTTTTTTGGGTTTTTTTTAATTATTCGGTTTTGTACCTTTTAAATATTTAGAAGGCTTAGAAAATTCCTAATTTAAAATTATTTTATCCACCATTTTAAAAATCTGAAAAAAAAATGTCTTAGAAATTCTCGGTTGAGTCAAAATTTTTTTAAATTTTTAACTGATGATTTTTGGCAACTTGTATCTATGTTATATCATTAATTTGATTGAATTTGTTGTCCAATCTTTGATGGATTGTTTATATTTTATTTTCATATATAATAAATAAACACTTTACTTTTTACTTCATACCTTCGATAATGAGGGGTGAAAAAATTGTAATTAGTAGCATTTTACGCTACCTGTGGGAAGAAGGACAAAGTGCAAGAGCAGCAGCAAAAGAAATGAATGATGTGGAAGTCCCAGGAACTGTCAACGAATGTGCGGTACAAAATTGGTTCAGACGTTTCAAGGAAGGTGACACCAACCTCGAAGACAAATCTAAGTCAGAGAGACCTTCCGTTGTGGAAGATGAGGCCTTGCTTGAAATGGTTAGACAATAGCAAGTACAAGCATTCGGACATTATTGGCAGAACTTGATCCTTCAAAAGCACCATCAATCGACACCTTCATAAAGCTCAACCTAGTGAATAAACACTGGAATACTTAAAATACCAAAGAGCTTGAGTTACAAAAAACTTTTGACTCAATCTGGTATTTCACGATAAAAGAAATAAATGTTTTATATATATATATATATATATATATATATATATATATATATATTGAACATAAAAGGTATTGATTTCTTCGTTCCATCATGCATTTTGCGACTCAACTGAGTATGATTTTTCTTTAAGAAATAAAGAAACACTTTATAAATCTGAAAATTTCTCCAAGAAATTCTTTAAGCAAAAATTTAAAAAAAAGTAAAATTTACTGAAGCCAATTAATTTACAGAATAGATTTGTTTAGTTAGAATTTTTCAGAAAAGGACCAAATATTTTAATTCCTCTCATAGCATATTTTCTTAGCTGAAGTTTAATGTAGAAGTATTTCAATTTTAACCCTTTGTTCTCGAAAAATTGTGGGTTGCTTATAGCAATAAAGGGAATATTACAACTTGATAGAAAATTATGTTTTAGTATAAAATGACATTTAAAATATTAAATAATTGACATGCAGCTTGATACATTTATTTCTTAACTATACAATACATTTACTTTTGAATGAGTATGGAGTTAATAATTACTCGATTTAAAGAGGCACCCGAAAATACAAAATGGACATTTTTTGACACTTGGCAGCAATTATGAATTTTTTTTTTAAATACACAATTGTACAGTCAATGAAGTAGAAAAAAAAAAAAAGGAATCATAAACTTGCCTAAACTTAAAGTCAGCTTCAAGATTTTAATAGAAATCAGCCATTTGTATTCTAACAAATTCTGTTGAAAAAAAATTCATGTTCCCGTCAGTAAATCTTGTATTGCTTATATGGTGTATTACAAAGTTTTATAATCTAAGAAAGATTTCTAAATTTTAACCCCCACTTTTTTTTTTTTTTTTTTTTGGCAGCATTCAATTTCCTTTCGTGGCTGAAGTTGCTTGAAAAATAAACATAAGAAAAATAAATTAGGGGAAAAAAATGAAGCAAAAGTGTTTGAAAACAATTTTATAATTTTAACCAACTGAAGACCCACATACAAACCCTATCATTAAAAAAAAAAGGAAGAGGAGATAATGTTCCAACCAGTGAAGAACTGAACTTTTTTTTTTTTTAAATTAATTCCCATTCTTTAATCAATTTTTTTCAATGAAAACAAATTCCTTGAAAAAAAAATATCCAAAAAACATCAATATTGTTTTTAAAAAAAATACATAAAAACAATATCCATTTTTAAGAAACATCACAGGTTTCTCCATATTTCCCTTCTTACAGATAGAGAAGAAATGGTAAAAGAAGTTCATGTTAACACTCTAAGGCCAAAGACGCTTCAATAATACAGGAATCAAAACTCATTTCCTCAACAAATAAGTTTCCGAAAAAAAACATCTTAGTTAAAAAGAAGAATGGATGACACAAGTACAAAGAACCAAAATTTAGTATCAGATAAATTCATCAAAAATTCAAATATTAGTTTCACCATGTTAAGTGGAGATTTGTGGCACAATGGTGTCCATCTTCGGAAATGGACACTGCAACCTGATTTCAAATCCTGGACAGGGCTGTTTGCATTTCACTGTTGCATGAATGTATCTCTTGTTGAGTAAATAGGAGGGTAACTGGAATTTTTAACAACTGGTCTTGAGAAAGGAAGACTGAATTCAAAACCAGCTTTACTTCACTAAAAATTGTCCTTGTGTCACATCCTGACCATGGCAGAAGGATTAGGTAAATACATCATATGAAGCTTTTAAGGGTCTAAGTCGTCCTCCATAGCTTTTTATGCTTAGAAGTCAAACAAGAAATTACTAAAAGCAAAGAATTTTTCACAGCAGAGTTTTGCCAATGCCTTTTGTCTTGTTTCATGTGACCAATGTAACAAGAGAGAGTTTCCCCTGATTTTTTTTTATTATTATAGCAACTGCAATATTCAAATACCACAAGCCAAGAACATCATTGCTTAACTTTAGTGATATTATAAACTGTCATTTCAGCAAAGATTTAATCATTAAAAAAGTTTTAACATTTATACTTAGAGTAAAAAAAAAGTTTATATTTGAATGTCTAAAAGCAAAGTTATATTTCATAATGATATTTAATGTGGATGGATATTCTTATAAACAATTTTAAGATTTCATGGCAGTTGCTAGTGCTAGAGAATGAGCTTTGAGGGTTGTAATCCAAGGGCTTCAGGCAGTTTGAGGGACTCAAGAGAAAAGTTGTTTCATTTTCAAATACTGAACCAAATTATAAGGATTCTAAATTATTTAGGAAAAAAAAAAAAAAACAAAAAAAAAAATCAATTTTTTTCTTTTTCTCTCTCATAAAATTTTGTCATCAAAACAACCCTTTCTTCAGACCTAAAAAAAAAAAAAAAAAAAAAAAAATCTAAGTGGATTGCTATATAACTTAAAAGTAACAACTTTTCCCCCAATTAAGGTTAGTTAATTTATATATTTTGCTTTAATGATAGAAAAAAAATTATTAAAAAAGATTGGAAATGAATAACTATATTTTTTTTTCTTTTCCAATCTTATCTTTTTCTTCTTTAAATAATCAGTTGTTTTGTTGATGACAATTATTTTTGGCTGTTATAGATTAGGATTAGTTAATTTGTATATTTTGCTTTAAGAATAAAAATTAAGTTATTAGAAAAAATAAAATTGGAAATAAATATTTATAATTTTTTTTTATTCATTTGTAAATCTTATCTTTTTTCTTCTTTAGATAATCAGTTATTTTGGCTGTTGTAGATTTTATATCGGTCTTAACCTCAAAAATTAGCAACATCAATCTTATTGCAAAATGAATCACTAAAACGTTATTTAAAACTTTCTCAAAAATTATATATATATATTTGTATATTTAAAAAAAATAAATAAATAATGGAATTACTTAGTTCACAAAAACAAATCTTAAATTTTTTTCCATTCAAGATGATTTGGGGTGGGGTCTTAGGTTATATTCAATTAAATTGTTAGTAATGTTTTTTTATTAATTCACCAAATTTTAAAAATAGAAAATCAACAAGGATTTATCTCAGAATGTTATTCATAGTTAAAATTTATGCAATTATACATATATTCTGTAGAATTTATTCTAGTAAAACTAGTGTGTGTGTGTGTGTGTGTGTGTGTACACATACACAAAAATACGTGTGTATGTGTATAATAGTAAACTTATTACAGCAAAAATAAACATCCTTATTGTAAACAAATTATTTCTTCATTTTGTAACATTGAAAAAATGTATTCAAATCAACAATAGCACAAGAAACACTAAACAAACTTGCTTTCATACCGAAGAATAAGCAATTTCTTACCAAGAAATTATCCAAATAAATCTTTGAATCCTACTGGTTCCTTGCAACAAAAAAATTTTTCTTTACCTTTGTTTTTTTTTTAATTTACTGGGGAAAAAAATCATAGTACTTGTAGCTGAGGGGACTAAAAAAAAAAAAAAAAAAAACTTTATCTACCACTATCAGTGGCCATTACCTACTTACATTATAGATGATTAAGTCAACATATAAATTAATTATCTAAATCTCAGACCAGAGAAGGAACAATAAAATTTATTGAAAAGTTAACCACCACCCAATCTTAATATGCCTAAATTTAACAATGAATGACAACTTGAGTAGAGAGAGACCAAGAAATTAAAAAAAAAAGAAAAAGCAACATTAAATGAACATATTTGAAAGGCTCAAGAATTTTGTATAAAAAAAAAACACTTTAAAAAAAAATCCTAGAAACTTAATGGAGAAAAGTTATGAGCAAAATCAGAAAGGCATTTGTGCATATTCAGAACCACTTTAAATAACAAGGCTAGACAATAAGAAAAAATTTTCAAGAGGACCTTTCCAGAAACTTTCTTCTAAAATCTTCCAAAAAGTAGCAGCAGCAACAACCCAAGACAGTTACAAACGTATGCAAATAGTTAATATTCTAACCAGTCATCTGATGTTGATCAACAGATCAATTTGTTCTTCATAAAAGTAAGCACTTAACTATTAAATTAAGAAATGTAAATTAATTTTTGATAACTTATCTATAACTAAAATTCTCATACATATAACTAAAAAGAGTCCATTATATTGATATTCTTATTATAGCAATACATTTAAAATATTCTAACTTTAAGAATAAAGCAATTTCCAGTCCAATTTGCTGTGAATGATTATCTTATGATGTCTAAATTAACACTAAGCATCAATTTTTAATCATCCAAATCTTTGATATTACAAATAACTATGAAATGATAATTAGAATTATTCACTCTTTACTATGTAAAAATCATTATTTTTACGCATAGCCGTTAACTATTAACTACAAAATGTTAATTCAAATCTTTTACTCATTCCTAAATAGAAACATTATCATTATGGATAGTTTTTAACAATTAACTATGAAATACTAATTAGAATTATCCACTCTTTACAAAGTAAAAGCATAAATATCATCATGAACCACTGTTAACTATGAAATACTAATCAGAATCCTTCACTCCTTCCTAAATAGAAACATCAATATAATCATGGACAGCTTTTGTAACAAGACACCTCCAACAGGTTCATGGGACATATAGAAACATATAAAGAATACAGATCTATTCATGTTTTTTTAGCAATTTTTATTTCTATTGGTATTTCAATTATTTTGTTTTCCAAATTTATTATTGTCATTGTTGTTGTTGTTATTGCTTATAATAAATTGTTCGGATTCAATTTTTAAAAACATGACCAAGCTAAGGTAATTAAGAATTGTGAATTTGATAATATCAAAATTAAACCTATCCAAGCAGCCATCATTCTTCTGATGAAGAGTCAAGAAATGAGTAGCACAAGTCAACAAATGTTACAGTGTCCTGACTATTTCAATTTATTACACATCAATTAAAAATAAAATATTGCAACATTTCTTTTTCAAATTTTTAATGAGAAAAATAAAGTAAATTTGCCACCAAAAATACTAAGAAAATATCTGTTAGACCTTAACTCACAAGAAATGACAAAACTATATATATATATATATATATATATATATATATATATTTATATTTAATTTATATATATTAAAAAGTAAAATTATGTGGGAAAAAAAAAAATGAGTCAGCCATTTTAATTTGGAAGTGAAAATTCAATTATTTTCCATCTGTAATTTTAATTCTATTCCAAATTCCAATAATTTATTTTGATAAAAGCCAAGGGCATGAACAGTGCATGACTATTTTCTCTAAATTATAATCAGATTTTTGTATGTACATTTATCATAACCCCCCCAAAAAAATGACACTTAGCAGAATGACCTTTTTAAGTGAAAAAGTTAAAATTCTGCAAGAGAATAAAGCAATATCCAACTTTAAACAATAGTACACATTGCATATTTTCACACACTATATTTCTCTGTTGATATAAGTATTAAATGTTAATGAGAGTACTTCTCCTTATTTGCAATTTATATTCGTAGAACAAATCCTCTAAATAAGCTGTAATTCATCATCCAGTTAATGACTGCAAATAATTATATCCTATCTTTAAATGAGTCTTAATAAAGATATTTTCTTTTCAACATTAACTGACAGTCACCAAAATTATTATTACAATAAGTAGGAATTATATTTATCCAATGAGGTTAAAAATATTATGATCTACTCAAAATTGAAATCAGGAATTAATAAGGAATAGTTTAATATCTGTTTGAAATGGTTACATTGTTTCATCTGCCTTACTTAGCAGCAGATAACATGAAGAGGTAATTTTTTTTTTTAATCTTAACTTTGATTTCAATCAGAGAGATCAGTTTGAGATTTTGTTCAAAATGATTTTTAACTATATTATATATTAGCTCTTAAAACATTGATATTGAAACTAAGTATAAAGTGTTTACCTGTTGAAAATTATTTTGAAGATATATTTTTGTACCATGTATAAGTTGTTGGCAACCTTAGTCAAGGGTGACCTAAAGGATCCCTTTTCAATAGCTACTACACCGAGGTGTAGAGGAGGGCACTACTCCTTTCCCTGGATTGATCCACTTTACCCTTGATCCTCACCTTATAGTGCTGAGTGCTAAGCAAGGCGGCATCAAGTACTATTTTTTGAGTCTTTGGTATGACTTGACCTGGGATTGAACCCCAGTCTCCCAGACCATTGGCAAATACTCCACTCATAAGGCTAATGGCCTGGTATATAACAGACTTTAATTGTTAACTACAGACACTGGCATAAAAAAATAAGTATGTCTACTTTTATATAAAAGAAAATGTGACTAACATAATTATTAGTCATACAACTGACTAATGAGAAATTGTATTATGGTAACACAAGTCTGGTTGGCTAGTTGGTTTCTTAGTTTAATGGCATACCAATCTTCATGGGTTATTTGATGCCAAAGCCATCCTTGTAGGAGGACAGTACTTGTACTATCTAACCTATAGCTGGGGGTTCATATCTTTCCCAAGGGTATTAGTCCAAAAGTGAACATAATAGGGTGACTGGAGTTTGAACTCACTCACTACAATCTCGCAGTAAGCGAATTAGCCACTACACAATGGGGACTTCCTACAGTAACATAAGGTATTATTCAACACTGAACATAACTTCTCTTACCATAAAGATGGCCTTTAAGTGAGGAGTAGTAAAGAAAGATTGAATATAAAAAAAAATTTATATCTGCCCTTTGAAGAACATAACAAAATGGCCTGGATAACTGTTTATCAGAAATATTTGAATAGATAATTTATTTTCCATACTTGATATCTGAGACTCCATAGTCATAACAGTTAGAAAATCAGTTTAAAAAAGGATGTTAAAAAATTTACATATTTTAACATCTAATCATAATGGATATTATGTGTGTCTGTAGCTGAAACTATATCACCACCGACATCACTATTCCCTCAGACATTTATTATATTCTCATTGATTATTAAATAATCCTTATTTAATCTTAATCAGCATCTTATTTATTCACAATGTCAATTAAAGACCAGCCAAGTTAGATTTGCCTCAAAACAGCCCATGTTAATAACAGAATTTAACTGACTTCCCACCAAGTCAGAATGTGACAGAAGGTCATTTTATAGTGCGGACTATGCACAAATCGAGACTCATGCACAGATGTCAAAAAAAAAAAAAAAAAAAAAAAAAAATGCTCAATCCTTTTGGCATTCCCCATATTGGAGTGCCTCAGATGCCTAGCCATGGATTCATCCCTGCAAAACAGGTATTGCCAGGAGGAAAGCCCCAGAGACCAGACAATTCAAATTAATTACATCCACATAGCACAAACACCAGGTAGGCTCGTGTTATCAATGAGTGTAAAATCCTGCAATATATGTTATATATCAGTAAAAAATAAAGATTTACATAGTATGGATAATTTGCATACTGGTTTTAACAAAACCAGGTTTAATAATTACTGATTTCTAATATTACTGGTTTTAGTCTCAAACATTAAAAGTAATCCTATGAATAATCCTATTTAAAAAATAAGATAAGTATATTCTTTTTTATATACATTCTTATTTAGGTTTAGTTTTCTTTCTAATTTAATATATTTTATTACATTATTTTAGCTAGTGATAATAAATCATGTTAAATTACAAAAAAAATGTCTTCCTTGATGATAAATTTTAAGTAAAAACTTAAAAAAACAAACTTAAAATATTAACAGCTAATTTCTCAAAATCTTAGAGAAATGGAAATGAATAACTTTAATATGAAAAATAGCCTGAAAGCACCAAGTTTTTAAAAAATATTTTGGCAGTTCAAAGTGCATCAGAGACCAGTATACTAGCATTAAATTTTGATTATGCTTATAAAAAACAATGAGGGTTAAAATATTGGTGTTTTTTTAAGTAGTCAAAATTTATATACTGTAATTATTTGAGTGAATGATGTACAATTTTTCAGCACAAAAGTTATGGATACCTTTTATATGCAAAAACTATATAATTTTTACCAGCCACATGCCTCACCATATTCTGGACGGGATGACTGAAAGTAAGTTATATCTATAGTCCAAACCAATGTGTTTTTATACCATTACAGAGAAATATCCACTGGAATATGTGTTTATAATTTTGTTTCTCCTAATGTGAGCTTAT
The DNA here is from genome assembly GCA_963585895.1 of Sepioteuthis lessoniana. Taxonomy (NCBI): domain Eukaryota; kingdom Metazoa; phylum Mollusca; class Cephalopoda; order Myopsida; family Loliginidae; genus Sepioteuthis; species Sepioteuthis lessoniana. The sequence continues at coordinate 74,697,784 of OY757921.1, read as the reverse complement.
TTTTACCACAAGATTCTAGTATTTTTAAGTGAACATGTCCATGAATTTACTCTAAATACTGTGTAAATTTTGTGTTTTAAGACATAATGTAAACTATATAAATTCTTATTTCTAGTCAGTATGAACCGATAAGAACAACACATGCTAAATTAAATTTAAATTTAGCAGCTACAAATTTTAAGAAGTCTGATTGTATGACACACAAGAATTTTTTTTCTATGATTTCATTATCTAATGTTAGGTTCACATGTTATACACAAATGATTACAGTATATATTCCAATCATTTATTTAAAAACTGAAATAAACAATTTGGTTGGAATGTGAAACTTGTATCATCCATAAATCCATTCACGAAAATATTATTAAAAAACAGTCTGAGGTAAGCAGTTGAATAAGAAATTCAAAAAATCCAAAATGGTTGCTGCATACACAAGAAGGTCTCAAAGTGTTAACAGATTATTTAAATAAGACAAACTATAGAAGAAAATGTCAGAAAATAAAGAAATGAAAAAATAAAGAAATGAAAAACAAAATTAAAAAAAAACAAAACTTCAGCCCAACTTCTACTTGCCACCAGAATTTTAAAAGCATTGTAAAACAGTCGTCATTATCATGTGGTAATCTTCCACACCAAATGATTCCAAGTTTCACCAGGGTTGTAAACTTTAAAGGATGGGGTTTGGGAGCAGGACAAAATAAAATTTTTTTTTTTTTGGACCCAAAGTTTTATTTCAATTTTTGCTTGTCTCCAAGATCAGCTCCGCTTGAAGTGAAGTCATCTTTTGTGAAGTCTGCATTCTACAATTTTCTTTGGCGTTTAAAAAGAATGGACCAAAATATCCCAGTTGAATTATGCTATGAAGCCTATTGTTGAATTTATTCTGTGACCTGAAAGAGAAAAGAAGTATTTTATTGATCATTTAAAAGACATTTAAAAAATTATCATATAACCCTTTTGGTGCGGAGAGCAACTCAATTTGCCCAAATAAACTTAATACACAAGGGGAAAATGCAACTTTAGTCCTCATGATTTAAAAATTTTAGATCTTGTACAATTTAACCACTCAAAGGGCATCTTGTTTGATATATTCCGACTAAATTTTTTTCTTAGAAAATACTTTATTACTTTTTAAACTTTAGTAAAAGTCATTTTTAGAATTATCAATGAATAAAAAATTCTTTTATAAATACTTATGTAATATTCCCCCTGTTGCATAAGATACAATCTTTTTTTCCCCCACTTCAACATTTTAATTGCTTTTCAGAATGTATTGTAATATTGTAATTGTGAAACTTCAATAAATTTGTTTATTTGGAAGATTTACTTTTATTTTATATTCAAAAGTGCATTCCAGGTATTAAATTTATTGCCAAAATAACTGCACCAAAATAATTGGTGAATCAAAATAAATTATTTACAAGATAACACAAATATAACCAGTGTCTTAGGATATGACTTAACTACATCCAGTGATGAGGCTCCTGCTCTGGATCACTTTGTTAGCATTACTCCCAAAGAAGTAGTATTTGTGAGGATCCCCATTTATGAGCCAAATAAATCTGTTTAAAATGATTTTGAACTATCTTGGCTTTTAAAACATCAATATTGCAACTAAGTATGAAGTATTTTTTTGTTTAAAATGATTTTAAACTATCTTGGCTTTTAAAACATTAATATTGCAACTAAGTATGAAGTATTTATCTGTTCAAAATTATTTTGAACTATCTTGGCTTTTAAAACATCAATATTGCAACTAAGTATGAAGTATTTTTTGTTTAAAATTATTTAAAACTATCTTGGCTTTTAAAACATTAATATTTCAACTAAGTATGAAGTATTTACCTGTTCAAAATTATTTTGAACTATCTTGGCTTTTAAAACATCAATATTGCAACTAAGTATGAAGTATTTACCTGTTTAAAATGATTTTGAAGACATTTTTTTTTACATAATTGATTTGGTTTGTTGGGTTTTATGGCATTTCAACCTTTACATAATTGGAAAGCTTAATTGTTAATCTGACTTCAGCATAAAATAACCCAACAAGGTTGGCATGAAATAAAATAAAATATATCAAATATAGATGTTGTATAACTTTTACTGTGTTCAGAAATGACTTCATATTTTATATATTTTCTATGATATGTACAAAGATGAGACTTCCACAGCTAATTGTTCGATAACAGAAATGTTAATAAATCAAGTTTCATTTAAATATTTTAATACCCACATACAAATATGGTAAAAAACAAAGAAAAACTGTGAAACTGTTGACACAAATAAATTTTGGGAAGAGGAGTATTGTTTATACATTACACTTAGGTCAACTAGCCTGGTAGAATACAGACCCCTGCATAATTGAGGGTTAGATATCAGCTTTCATATGGCTAGGAAAACTCCTGAAAAACTTATTTGGATCAATCATTGTATGCATTTACCCAACTCTTCACTCTACAAGTAGGATGCAATGCAAGGCCATTTTTCTACTTAGTTTGAATTCAGAGTTTTCCTTCTCCTGGAATGGTTACCTTACCAAGGCAAAAGACCCCAGTCTGCCTTACTATTTACAAATAGCTGGAGGGAGAACTGATAGATTCATACCTTTCCCAAGGGCATTAATATAATAAAATGCTATCAGCCTCCTCTAGAATTTAAACTAGAGTTGCCAATACAGTGGAACCTTGGTTATCGAACATAATTCATTCCAAAATTATGAATGACAACCGATTCATTCAAAAACTTAAATATTTCTCATAAGACGGCCTTTCTTAGGATCCATGACAAAGGGTTAAAGTAGCTATAATGTAGAGAATCAGCACAAACAAAGTGAAGAATTTGCACAAACAATATTAGACACTTGTTCAATAGGATATCCACTCTGACTGATGCTGCTCAGGTAGACTTGGTTAGTTGTTCATCAGTGTTCAGTTTACCTCGACAGACATTCGTGGGCGCATTCCGTTTTCATTGGCTCGACTCATATTAGAACTCCAAACATCTGTTCAACCACCAAGGCATTTTTTACTCAAATTTTTTGGTCAAATTCCGAATTGTTCAACTCGAGTCATTTGATAACCAAGGTTCCACTGTACTATAAATAAATCTTTTTACAGTAATCACTAATAATTGAATGACTACCAACATTACATCACCATCACTATTAAATCACAACTAATAATTGACAATATTTGTATTTCTTGTGCATATTTCAAAATTTTAACATGTGCTCTATTTCAGCAATTGTAATTATGACCTCTCAGCAGGGCTAAGGAATACACTAACTAATATCCCCTGTAGTAAAGTTACACCAAGCTATAATTAAAAAAAAAAAAAATTCTTTTTTTAAAAGTGGGGAAGGGCTCTAAACTGCATCTGATGGTGAGGCTGAAGACATGTGGAATACACTTTCATTGGCATTACTCCCAGATCCACTCTAATCTGAAATGGTAGTGACCTGAAGCACCATCTAGGCCACCAGCATTAATTTGCTGTTCTGGTATACCACACGTGCCAGGGGGCCAAACAATGACAAGCATAGATTCACTTTGCACAAAACCTTCAGGTCGAGTGAATCTATGACCACCAAATTCACCTGGTTTCATGCCAGGAGACTTAGCAATGGCTAGCATAGTTCACATTGCACTTAGTGGTCCTATGACCATCATTGTCCAGCAGTGCACCAGTCTCGGCTCATGTACAAACTCCCTCTTCTCTAAATTTTCCCTATGTCAAATCCTGCCAAGTGGGAGGCACAAATAAATAACAAACACCATCTAAGGGGTCAAATAGATCTATTTAAAATCATTAAGAAATCATCATCATCATGTCGTGCCGCTAGCACGGATATCCTTGACCCTCTCTCGCCACTTCTCCCTATCGTTCATCGCCTCTGGCAGGTCTTCAGGGCTACATCCCATATCCTCACATTGCTGCTGAATGTATGTTTGAGCTGGTCGTACTGCTTTTGCCTGGCCATATGTGGGGGTCCATAGGAGTACATCACTTATGAGTTTGTCTCTGCTTCTCCAGCAGTGTCTGGTTCGTCTAACTTGGATAGTTTTTGTGATGGGAGGCAGGTGGCCATATAGTTGGTGCCTTGTGGGGTGTTGCCACCAGGACTTGTTCAATATTGCTCGCAACATTCTTGTGTAATTGCCATCTAGCTTCTTCTCCAGCCGTTTAGTTAGCGTCCAAGTAGTGCATCCATACAGCAGTATCGATACGACCACTGCCTGAAAGAAACTGCGTTTCATTTTATCGGTCAGGTCTGATTTCCATATGATCGATAGCCATGCCTTCGTTAGCTGCATGTCGATGTCCTTTTTGGTTGATGATACGCTGCTTCCTAGGTAGGTGAATTTGTCTACTAGTTTCAGAGAGGTTCCGTCTAGTGTGGAGATGTCACCTGTTTGATTATAGCACATATATTCCGTTTTGTGTGCATTGACATGGAGGCCAATGCCTGCGGCGGCTCATTCCAAACTATGCAGTAGTGTTTCAGCTTGGTTGAGTGTATTCGCCAGTATTGCTATGTCATCAGCGTAGTCGGCATCAGTAATTGTTTTTGCGGGGTAACAAAAAAAGTAAATATGAATGTACAATGAACACAATTCCCTAACCTTGCATGAAATAACCCTAGACAGGTAGATATGCCATGAAAATCAATCATTAGTTGTAATGAAATGTCTTTTTGTCACCTAAATGTATATCTATCTTTTGTGTCTTATATTTGTCTATGGAGAAACACAAAATCAAAAATAATAAATATAGTCTCACAAGAAAATGAAGATGCAAGCATAAATATCAACACCATGTAATAAAAAGATTCAATCTCAACAAGTTTTAACTCACTTTCTACAAATATCTTCTTCCTAATAAATATAGAAGCCCATAGACTAAGCATATATTTAGCCTTTGACACATTGAAGGTTACAAAAACATCCAACCTTAACAAGTCTTACCTCTCATTCTACACTATCAACACTGCCTCATTTTAACTCACTTTCTACAAATATCTTCTTCCTAATAAATATAGAAGCCCATAGACTAAGCATATATTTAGCCTTTGACACATTGAAGGTTACAAAAACATCCAACCTTAACAAGTCTTACCTCTCATTCTACAATATCAACACTGCCTCATTTTAACTCACTTTCTACAAATATCTTCTTCCAAATAAATATAGAAGCCCATAGACTAAGCATATATTTAGCCTTTGACACATTGAAGGTTACAAAAACATCCAACCTTAACAAGTCTTACCTCTCATTCTACAATATCAACACTGCCTCATTTTAACTCACTTTCTACAAATATCTTCTTCCAAATAAATATAGAAGCCCATAGGCTAAGCATATATTTAGCCTTTGACACATGGAAGGTTACAAAAACATCCAACCTCCATTAAGCAATTTATGTGTAGTAATAACGAATGCAAAGACATGAATAGATTCCAGCATTTCAAATTGTTTTTCCAACAACTGAGTGAGAGTAATAATCTTTCAGTCACTTACATTTGTGAAACCTCAGTAATTGAATAATCGCAAACCTAATTGACGCTACAGTTTTTGTGTGAAATGTTAATGTATGATCAGTCAAACATTCACAACAAGTTGCTGCAATACGTGTTTCAGTAACGAAATTTCCCGTGGTTTAATGGCTGACAAGTAGCCCATTACCAGTGAGTTTAATTCTCACTGGAGGCCCCACACATCTGGTTTTTAGCCACAACTAAGCAAAGCTTAGTAAATAACTACATAGGGATTTAATTTGGCTCCCACTGGAGGAATTTCAACCAAAGATTGATTTTTTTAGTTTTAATGGAATGTTAACCTATTGGGAGTTTACCCCAAGGTTAGGGAATCATATTTATTGTAATATAAGAAAATTACATGTTATCCTCTAGATGGCTGTGTACCCAGATGTAGAGAGGCTGAGGGTAGAGAAAGAAGGCAGGACAGAAGGGACTTGAGCATGTAATTTGGGCATGGAGAAAGGGAGAAGAGACTAGGGTCTCTACGAGGTGAAACATGGCCTTGTAACTGAGAGTGTTAGCAGACCATCCAACCCTACAAACAGAACCCAGAAAACAATTTTAAGCCCTACAAAACCAAACGTCCACAGCCCTCTTAAAACAGACAATAGAACATTCACCAACCACAAATAAGTATATTATAATTTTAACTTTGTTCTCTTAAAGACAATTGACTGCTAAAGAAATAATCTTTAGCAACTCTTTCTCACTTCTTATATAAACGTATTACCATGTTGCTTATTCTTTCTTATGACCCATATGGGGGTATCGTTAGATTTCCCATAGTATATTCCATTTTAGATTTTTTGTGTAATTGTTCCTTAAGAGATTTTGTTTTTTTTTTTTGCACACAGTCCTAACAAATAAGAATAATTCTTAAACATTATAAATTGAATTACAATGACCAGAAAATCCGGCAAGCACCGTGCACAATATACGGATCCACTGGACTGCTATTTTGACCTTATTAGGTCTCATCAGCAGTGTATACCATGATCTCCCTCACTGGAGATCGAACCAGCAACCAGAGGATGCAGAGCAGAAACTACCACTGAGCTACTGGTCTACATTACACACAAGCTGAGTCACACAGTGCTTGCCGGATTTTCTGGTCATGGAAATTCAATTTATAATATATGATTCCTCTATTTAAAAATAAAAAAATGTTTGTCAATTTTTAAACATTTACTTGACTCATAGATAAAACCCTACCAGATACAACCATATTGGGTCAGAGTGAGCCTAGGAGTAATAGCAATAAAAGGATACTCCATACTCCCTGAATTGGAGCCTCACCATCAGATGCAGTTTAGCATCATACCCAGGATACCCCCTTTTTAGTGGAGTCTTACCCCTGTGCAGGGAATAGAGTCAGCTTACTCCAAGCTCTGCTGACAGAGCCATTCAGCAGAGGAGGAATTCAAAACTGAAAAAGAACGGAGTTCAAGAAGTATTGCTTTTCTAGGTTCTTGTGAGTGATGTAATAAAATACAAGTGGGTGGAAATAAGCTGGGTTTGGTTTCATTGGGTTTTATGGTATATCAACCATAGTAGGTTAATTAATGTCAGATCCTGTATGTGTGTGTATATATATATATATATATATGATTTGATTGGGTTTTATGGCATATCAACCCTTGTAGGTTATTTAATGCCAAATCCTGTTTTTATATATATGTATATGATTTCATTTGGTTTGGTTTTATGGCATATCAACCATTGTAGGTTAATTAATGCCAGATCCTGTTTTTATATTTATATATATATATATATATATATATACACACACACACACACACACACACACATCAAATATATGATTTTGTTGGGTTTTATGGCATATCATCCCTTGTAGGTTATTTAATGCCAAATCCTGTTTTTATATTTATATATATATGATTTGGTTGGGTTTTATGGCATATCAACTATTGTAGGTTATTCAATGCCAAATCTGATTTATTCATATACATTAGATGTATATGATTGGTAAAAATAAGTCAACAAAGTTAAATAGTTCCAAGCATTGCTATGTATCACTAACATCAGTCATTTGTTTACACACAGTTCAATGATCAAACTGTTCTATTTCAAACAATCCTATTTAGCATAAGTCATTTGTTTACACTCAGTTTAAATGACAAACAGATCTATTTGACCAACAGAAAGGACCCTATCAGGTATTACCATTCTGGGTCAGTGTGGACCTGGGAGCAATGGCAATGAAGGGGTACTCCACATTCCCCAAAGCTCCAAAACAGAATCCACACAAACAGTTTGTTTAGTGTTATATCCTGGATACTCGTTAACAGAGTTTTACCACTCTGCAGAGATGCAGTCAGTATATTCTACAGTTCTAGATGACTGTACTGGAAATGAGCTGGACAAGTTACAATTTGTTAAGCCCAGTGTGTGTGTATATATATATATATATATATACATACATACATACATACATACACACACACACACACACACACTCACTCCTTTGCGCAAGCAGGATTTGACACAAGGCCAATTTTAAGCAGAGTCCTTCAAGACCAGTTGCCATACCAAGGCTGAAGAGCCCAATCTGTTTTACGATTTACCAATAACCAGTGGGAGAATAATTGGATGCATACCTTTCCCAAGGGTATTAGCACTATATGAAATGCTAACAGTCTTATCCAGGATTTGAGCTCAGGTCATCATGTTCATTTCTTAAGACAGTAAACATTACACCACAAACGCCTACTTAAGACCAGCGTATAATAAAATGATCCTTTCAGCTTACTCACCAATACCAAATAAACCTTCTGTTGGCACATGATGATAATAATGATTTCTTTCTTTCTCTCTCTATTCTTAAGAGGTGTTAGGGAAACATTGTGGTTCAAACAAAAGACTACACACTAATACTCATGTGATACATCAGTTACTATACAAATAAAAATTCATAGAACAAGACTTCTAAGTAGAAATTAAACTGTTGAATTATTATCTTGGTATAAGCCATAAACTACTTCATGTCTGATATATATATATGTATGATTCAATTTAGTACAAGTCATTTGTTTGCATTCAGTTTAAATGTCAAACAATTCTATTTGACCCATAGATAGGACCCTATCAAGTGCTACCACTCTGTGCCAGAGTGGACCTGGGAGTGATGGCAATGAAGGCATACTCTGCATTCCCTAAAGCTCTAGCATTACTGGAGCTTCATCATCAGATTGTTAAGTGTCAAAGCCAGGACACTAGATGCAGGGTGAGTGGTATTACCTCTCTACAGAGATGCAGTCTGTGGTATTCTACAGCCCCAGCCGACTGGGCTCGTGTCTGAAATGAATAACCATTGATGTTTTATTCTATGGAAAATGAATCTTCTAATTCCTACAAAAGACCTGACTCATGGAAGCCATTTCATTTTATGTTTCTTGCAAGGAAAAAGACACCTTGCCAATGTTGGATTAACTATTTGGAACTTTGCCCTTTTTGGATTTAATGCTGAACTTGATAGTGTAATTTTTATTGACTCTAGAATTAATACCAATCATTTATGAGTTAACTGAAACTAAAACTGTTTTTCATTAGTTTATTTTTGATTTACCATTCAATGTCACATGTTTCAACCAACAGATTATCATTTTTGTTTAAATTGGTTTAAAGTATTATTTTATATTCTCACAAAGTTCATATCAATATTACCTATACTTACCAAAAACTGTTTCTTTACAATTTTTCTGTTTTTCAAGTAGAGAACAAACCTTGAGAAATGAAAAGAAAAACTGCAAATTAAACAAAAATCTGAATATATCAGAAAATTTACAGGGTGCAGATGCAAAATATGGAATAATTTTTTAAATGTTTCTTTTTAAAAAAAAAAAAAAAAAAAAAAAAAAAAAAATGCGATAAATCTAAATTTTCATGATAAGCTCTTTTATTCAAGCACTTTTTCATAAAAATTCAGCCCAGTATAAGGGAGCAAGGAAAGAAACGACAAAGAATCTATGGTTTCCTTAACAACAAAATCAAGGAAAAAAAAAATTTCCAAAATAAGTGGAATTTCTATATGGCCTCCATCAATCCCAGATATTAACCCCCTTGGTTATGCTATTTTTAGAAAACAAATGCAACTTCCCATTCAAATATTGGCTCACTTAAGACTGCTTTTGAGGAGGAATGGAATAAAATATCAGAAGAATTTATTTTGAAGGCATGCAAATCATTTCAAAGACATGTTGATACAATAATTGAAAAATATGATGACCATGTTGAGTAAATTAACTGTTTTGTGTCTATCTTATTTTGTTGCTTATCTTTTTAATTAATCTTGTTTTATAATAGTCATTTATTGGTATACTAGAATATTCCTAATTTTGCTTCTGCACACTGTAAAAAAAAAAGAAAAAAAAAGAAAAAGAAAGAAAAGAAAAAATGGATGCCATTCATAGCAAAATAAAAAGTTTCAAAAATATAAAGTCTTGATTTTTTTTTTTTTTTTTTATGTAAATGATGCAACAACAAAACAGACCCCATCCCCACTTCCACAAATGTTGACAGAGACCCAGAACCATAACACCCCACAAGACACCAACTGTACGGCCACCTGCCCCCTATCATGAAAACTATTCAAGTTAGACGAACCAGACATGCAGGACACTGCTGGAGAAGCAGGGACGAACTCATAAGAGATGTACTCTTATGGACCCCAACACATGGCCGTGCAAAAGCAGGACGACCAGCACGAACATACATTCAGCAGCTATGTGAGGATACGGGATGTTGTCCTGAAGACCTACCTAGGGCGATGAACGATAGGGAGGAGTGGCGAGAGAGGGTCAGGGATATCCGTGCTACCAGCGCGACATGATGATGATGAGGATTAACCCACCTGAGGTTATTCCATGCCTAGAAGTTAGGAATCGTATACATGAAACTTTTTTTGGGTAAAAAAAAAAAAAATAAAACAAAAAAAAAACAAAAAAACCCTTTACAGCCTATGAACAAAAGTAATGCAATCTACTTCACCTTATCAGCAAGAAGTTGCACTGACACTCTCTCACCATCCATCCCTATCATCCATCATTCCTGGCAGGTCATCTAGGCGATATCTTGTGTCTTTACAGGGCTCGCTAAAATGTCATCAATGTTGACATTTTTAAAAAGGCCTTTCACATTTGTGGTGAAAAAAATGTCATCAATGTTGACATTTTTAAAAAGGCCTTTCACATTTGTGGTGAAAAAAAAAACATTGCCAAATGAGAGAGAAATCTCTATAAGAAAATGTAAAATGTATCATATGCAAAACACTGATTTTTTTTTCTTCTTGTTTGAGTAAAAAGAAATCTTGCATGACCAAATGTCTAATCAGGATATAATGATTTGTTCCTTTCTGAAGTCTGATTTCCATTCTCCTTTAATGAGTTTTACCAGAAAACATTTATTGTACTCATATTTTCTTCTCATTAAAATGGTTAAAATTTCCTTCATTGCCTTTACAACATCTTAAGTTGGAATTTATTTTCTTTAAATTTTTACTTACATTTGTGTCAAAATATCACATCTTTAACTATGGAAGCAGGAATTTCTAACTAACACAAAATTAACAATTATTCTCACAAGCAAATATTATGCAGGTTGGGACATGATTGACCCCATCCAGGTACCTTTCATGAAAGAGTCTAATGCCAAAAAAAAAAAAAAAAAACGAAAACCACAACCCCATGAACTAAAAACATCACTGACGATGTATCCTCTCACATTCTCAAGATGTATTTTATGAAAAAAAATGTGTATAGTTATTTAAGAATTTTTTGCACACAGTTTTATCAAATATTAATAATTTTCAAACAGATATATTTGACCTATAGGTGGAATCCTAACAGGTACTACAGAGTGGACTTGGAAGTAATGGTAATGAAGGAGTACTCCACACTCCCCAGACCTAGAGCCTCACTAGCAGATGCAGTTTATTGTCATACTACATGATATATCTAATTCAATGATTAATTCAGTATATAATGTCCTATGTAATTCACACTGAAACAATAAGGTGTGTGTATGTCATACATAAGTTATAGTAGTGTAGACACAGAGGCAACAACATCTCTTGGTGACCGTCAGTTTCTCATCTAGGCAATCCTAAAATCAAGATGATTGCACATGGTGGGTACTCTTTTATATAATGTTGTGTGAAGCATGATGGGAAGGGTAATCTAGTTTATGGTGCATTCTGGGAAGGAAACTTAGGTTACGCTTGCATGTTTATTTACATGGCTATATTCAACCAATTTTGTCATTTGTTTTACTTTATCACGCTTAATTTATAATTATTTCCGAGCATCTTTTTTTTTTATTTCCATTACATAGGAGTTTGTGCTTTTTTGTTCAGGTCGTATATAAAATTCAGTCACAAAAACAACTTTCTTCCAACCTCAAAGGAGTTTCTGAGTAGCCTGATGCAAGATTTGTGTGTGTGTGTGTGTGTGTGTGTGTATATATATATATATATATACACATACATACACACACACACACACACAGAGGATAATTGGCAGATGGTTAGAGTGTTCGCCAATGCCACAGGAGACTGGGATTCAATCCCAGGTCAAGTCATACCAAAGAACCAAAAAATGGTATTTGAAGCCTCCTTGCTTAACACTCAGCATTATAAGGTACAGATCAAGAGTAAGTGGATCAATCCAGGAAAGGAGTAGCACCCTCCCCTACACCTCACAACAGATTATTAGAAAGAAAAAAAGATAAAAAAGAATAACTGTTTTATTACCTATTTTCAATCCTATCTTTCATCAATTGTTTTGTTTAAGTGATTGCAGATAACTTTAATAATTATCTTTATTCGTGATAGTGTTATTAACCTTGATCTTCTCAATACTTTAAATATATGTCTTAATACATTTAGCGCTGGAGAGGGTGTCATCATTGATGTTTTGCTTGGTTCCTTAGAGTGTTTTGGTTCTTCTAACATCATATTCCCCTCACCAAGCAGACCCTATTAGAGATAATCAGTCTCTGATAGGTCCTCCAGTTTACACAACATTGGAAAGAAAGAAAAAAAATATTAGCTATGTATTTTTTTGGACGCTTATAGACCATTCATCCGTACTTCTGATTGGTTCTTGCAAACAACCAGTCAAATACATAACACTGTATTTTAGTGATCTGGAAGGACACTAGTACTTTTTCTTAACATATAGATTGTTCATAATTATTCATTTGCACATCTCCTATCTAGTACACAGAACTTGCTGGACCAGGGTGCCTGGTTTAGTAAGTTTTTTTCTTTCTTGTTCCTTCCCCCCACCACAAAATTCCCTCTATACAAATTCAACTTTTTCCTCAATTAATTAAAGTTAAATTACATCAGGCATCGATCTCATCAACTTACTAAAGTTACAATGACAACAGGAAAAAAGTTTTTTCTACTTTATGCACCCCATGTTAGCTAAAGTAAAAAAAAAAAAAAAAGGAATCCTCTCCAAGTATTTTTAATAAAACACATTTAAGCGCTTGAAACAATGCTCAAAAAATTTTAAGTTTTAAGTTTTAAAAGAATGGTTTCATTGAAAGATTCTATCTTTTCATGGGCTTCTAAAACCCCTCTATGCAAAGTTTACATTTTACCGACTAAAAATTAAAATGAACTATATTAAAGAGCGGCTTAATTATGCCTGTAATTGAACACTTACTTCCTCCGCCCTGGAAAAAAAATTATAAATGACAATAAAATATTAATTGAATCACAGTAAAAACTATGTAATTCACTCTACCTTTATCATTGGCACTTAAAACATTGATCAAGAACATTAGTCTGATCACAAAAAAAAAAAAAAAAAAAAAAAAAAAAAAAAAAAAAAAATCAAAATACCTCTAATCACAAATAAGATACATATTTACCTACAAAAATGAGCTAGCAATTTCACAAAACTGGATCTCTAATCTGAATAATTTTTAAACAGATCTATTTGACCCAAAGCTAGGGCATTAACAGATACTACAATTCAAGGTCAAAGTGGACCAGGGACTAATAGCAATAGTATTCCACACACTGCAGATCTCGAGCCAATATTTGTCACTGCCTCCCACCAGACAAGGTCAATGACCCACAGATCTCGAGCCTCATCATCAGATACAGTTTAGTGTCATAGCCATGACCCCCACTGTTTTTTGGAGGGTTGGGGGTCTTACTCCTCTGCAAGTGATACAGTCAGCATATTCTAAGCCTCATTGACAGGGCTACCATAGAAAAAGAATTACATAATTGTCATATTTATTCACTATTTTTCTTTTTAAACCAGTTCATATACCTCAGTAGTAATATCTCATTTACTGAAACTGGTGTGAAGATATGCATAGGTAAAACATTGACTGCAACTGACAGGTTAACAACCATGATGAAATCTGATCTTGAATAAAATAAAAAGTCTTCTAAGCTGTTGTCATGTCAGCACTATTGAATGGTAGCACCACTTGAACTAACAAAATGCTTGAAGAAAAACTAGATGAGAACTACATAAGGACGCTGCATGCTGTTTTGAACAAATCCTGGAAGCAGCACCTTACAAAACAGTCGGACGGTCACTTACCTCCCATCTCACAAGCCATCCAAGTAAGGCATACTAAGCACAGTTGGAGAAGCGCGAATGAACTCGAGCAACATCCTCCCATGGACTCCTGCACATGGACACACCAGTGTTGGCTGACCAGAAAAAAAAAACTTACATTCTGTTCAGACACTGGATGCTGTCTAGAGGACTTGACAAGGGTGGATAGGATAGATGGTGAGAGAGAGAGAGAGTCCTGTGCTGCCAGGATGCCTTTTTGATTAAGTCAAATGATAGAATTTAGATTTACCTTAACGAACACTGTATTAATAAATATTCAGTGTCTATATACATATTTTTAGGATAATGCACACAAAAGAACAATAATTGTATTTAATATTGCTCTAACTATTATCTTTAGAAATCACAACTTACAATCGGTGTTTAAAGCAACACTGGAAGTAATCTCTTAAACATACATTTTATTGCATTGTCACTTGAATGAATGAATGTATTGTAGTCAGCATCAACTGCTATATCAGTATACCCTACCTATGAACATTAATGGGTATGTCTAATTCCTCATAAATATGTTGGACATTGTGAGGGGGTGAAAATATACTTAGTAAGTAGTCCCCACTAGTAGCGGTTACTTTCTTCACGCCACTGCTTGCAAGTATTGTATTTTGTTAATTTTATAAAGATTTCCATTTCATTTCCAACCTCCATTTTGATTATTTCTCATTCAGTTACCTTTTGTTAGGTTACAACTGTTAGTGAGGCTATTTGTCAACTTGAGAGGCGGTGGGGAGAGAAAACACACACAACTGTTAGTGTTAGGCAATTTCATTTTTCATTTTCTCTATTCTATCTGAGGCCATGGAAACAGGAAGAAATAAATAAACAAGAAACACACAGTTGCTTCTTCATTATTGTAGGGGCAGGCCTCTTCCTGAACCTTTGCTTCATTCCTCATTCTGTGTTCACACTCCACCCACCAAAAGAGAAACACAAACCAAATCACAATATATATATATATATATATATATATATTTCATTAAGAAAACATCCTGTTATGTGTTTTTGATAAAATCAAAAAACATGAAAAAAAATTAACAGGATTTCTACAGATCTTATGGATAAAAAAAAATATAAAGATCTGAAGAAGTCCAGTTAATTTTTTTCGCGTTTTTTGATTTTTATCAAAAACGCATAACAGGTTGGAAATAAATCTATAATCCTAATGTGACTGGTTTGTGTTTTTCTTAATGAAATCATTGCTTTGTAATATCTGTTATATTGAGCTCTTTAGGAGGAAAATTTAAAATGTTCACTTTTGAATAGTTTTCTTGTCCTGATGGAATTACTCCCAACTCTGGTTTAATATATTAGTATGGAAATCAGTTGATTTTTTCCATACTAAAGTGTATGGTTTAACTGGACCAGATAATATATATATATATATATAAGGATGGAAATCAGTCGATTTTTTCCATACTAAAGTGTATGGTTTAACGGGACCAGATAATATATATATAAGGATGGAAATCAGTTGATTTTTACCATACTAAAGTGTATGGTTTAATGGGACTAAATAATATATATAGTATGGAAATCAGTTGATTTTTTTCCATACTAAAGTGCTTATGTTTGTACAAAAAACAGACTTGAGAAGCTGTAACTTGTGTATCTGTATTTTTGCATTTATTAACCAATTGGTGTTTGCATACTCAATTTAAAATTTTCTTGGAGATTTGTAGACAAGAATATTCAACTTGCCATACAAAATTTGAAGGATCAAAACCTTCAAATAATTTAAGAAATCTTTCCCTGCCTAGATTGTTAATACATTTTTTTAACCAATTAGAATAATAGATGAATGTCAAACTTTATCTAATTTCAAGGCTTACTCAATCATATAAAGAATATACAGGGGGGAATGATAAAATTGTCGTCCTAAAGTAAACAACACTACAGCTTTATTTTTAAACTTTTATTGAAAAAATCAATTCAGCTAACTTGATTATGTAGTAGAGCTGACATCTATTCAATGTAGCAGCCTTCAGCCTCAATCACTGCCTTGATACGGATCCAGAACTGGGAGCATGCCTTTTCCACAAGCATCAGCGGAAGCTCAGCGTATACTCGGCAGATGGCGGCGATCAGGCTGGCTTTGGTGTTGTGGGAGGTCATGTTGGTGATGTTCTCGACGTATGACAAACGAAGTAGTCCAGCGGGTTCAGGTCGGAGGAGGAGGGGGGGCCAATGAGAGAAGGGTACAAAGTCGTAGCACTCCTGAATCCAAGTCTGGGTCTCTTTGGACTTGTGGGCCGGCGCCGAGTCCTGCCGCCACACCCAGGGTCTGCCACCAGCCACCTGATTGCACCAGGGGGATGGCCACACTCTTCAGCACATCCAGGTACACTTTGGTGTTGACTTTCAAGCCGACTTCGAAGATGTGAGGTGGCATGATGTGGCCCTCACTTGAAACCACACCAAAGACCATAACCGTAGCCGTCCAAAGGGTTGTCCAATGCGTTGAGCTGTGCCCTCAAGCGTTGAACCGTCCAGATTTGCATTTTGAGGGTGCTGGCAATGGTCCTGTTTTCATAACTTGGATCAGTAGAGCGCATGAGTTGTACAGCGGCGCATCCATGATCTCGCTCGTTGAACATTGTGTCACTTTCAGACATGATAGAAGGCTCCTATCGCTCTTGGGATTTGTACACAACTGGCCAACTAGTAGATGGTCTGCAACAAAAAAAATGAAAACCGGTTTTCATTAAACGGAAATGGAATCATGTTGTCTTTTCAAGGGCGACAATTTTATCGTTCCACCCTGTATATTAAGAATTTCAAGGAATTATATCATTTTAAGTAACTAATAAGATTTTTTTTCTTTTTATTCAATTGCTCTTGATTTAAACTTTAAGTCTTCTTATCTATTCCTATTTAATTTTGATAATTTACTGAACTATATAATTTCATGTAAATACTCCTCTGTATTTTCTCTGGAACGGAAAAAAAAAAAAACACCTATAAAAATGTTTTAAAAATCTTAAATGTCTACAGGTAAACATATCAAAATAATATCAAGAATAAAAAAAATGATCACACACAAAAAAAATAAATAAATAAAAACACTTCTGTAGATTTATTCATCCATTCTGTAAATCTACTCAAAACTTTCAACTTCATTTCTTTTGAATGAAAATCTAACATTCTGTTCCTTCGAGATCTGCATTTAATTTCAACATCACTAAATCATTTGAAATTGAACAAAAATATTTTTGTTTGCATAAATATTCATACTGCAATTACAATTTTTACAATTTTTCTCCAGCTGGTGAAAGTTCTGGTTATATCTACTTATATTTTAGTTCATACATAGTCACATACTCACACAGACCTTTCACACACACAAAGAAAAAAAAAAAAACTAGATTTAGGCAATGCCAACAGCTACATTAAATGTATTGGACTTATCTTCCTGGTAATGTAAATATTTGGAGAATATTTACACTAATATTTACACTAATATTTACACTAATATTATCTTTTCTTACAAGAAACCACTTTGTAACTTCATTTTTACAACAAAATTTCTCCCAAATTAAAGAAATAAATTTTTACTAAATTGTAGATCAGTATTGTATTCAATCATTTATGCATTCACCGACTACATACAAATAGTGGATATTTGTCATTGCCTCCCACCAGACACGACTTGACACAAGGTCAAAAGCCCGAAGGCCGATTAAAGTGGGGATAAAGGGGAGGGGAGGTCGGGAACGAGCCGAGACTCGAACCCTGCTGGTCTGTGCTGCTGATCAGCTCACTTGGTGCAATGTGAGCCTGATGAGGCAAGCAGTTTCACAAACCCAAATGTGGATCCGGGCACGTATGCCACTACATACAAATAGTGGGGCTCACAGAACACACCCAGTTCAAATGGATAGCATCTTCTGGCTCCTGTCAGGTGGTGACCTGGTCTGGGAGTGCTAGATCATCATCATGCCGTGCCGCAAGCACAGATATCCCTGACCCTCTCTCGCCACTTCTCCCAATCGTTCATCACCTCTGGCAGGTCTTCAAGGCTACATCCCGTATCCTCACATAGCTGCTGTATGTATGTATGTTCGAGTTGGTCGTCCTGCTTTTGCCTGGCCATATGTGGGGGTCCATAGGAGTACATCACTTATGAGCTCGTCCCTGCTTCTCCAGCAGTGTTCTGCATGTCTGGTTCGTCTAACTTAGATAGTTTTCATGATGGGAGGCAGGTGACCATATAGTTGGTGCCTTGTGGGGTGTTGCCGCCAGGACTTGTTCAATATTGCTCACAACATTCTTGTGTAATTGCCGTCTAGCTTCTTCTCCAGCCGTTTAGTTAGCGTCCAAGTAGTGCATCCATACAGCAGTATCAATACAATCACTGCCTGGAAGAAACTGCGTTTCATGTTATCAGTTAGGTCTGATTTCCATATGATCGATAGCTTATTGATAGCTGTCCATGCCTTTGTTAGCCATGTGCCAATGTCTTTTTCAGTTGATGAGACACTGCTTCCTTGATAGGTGAATTTGTCTACTAGTTTCAGAGAGGTTCCGTCTAGTGTGGAGATGTCACCTGTTTGATTATAGCACATATATTCAGTTTTGTGTGCATTGACATGGAGGCCAATGTCTGAGGTGGCTCATTTCAAACTATGCTAGATCAAGTGTATTATATTACCTGTCAACTTGTGTGCTGGTAACCATTTGCTTCTAATACTATGTAGTGACCCCTGCCCCCACATAAGATAATAGTTGTCTTAGAAAATGGATTCAACAAGTTCAATCCCCACCCCCATTTGCATTTCCCTTCCACACTAATAATGCACTTGGGGAAAGCATGTACTCTTCTTTTCCACCTAAATAAATAGTGGAATAGATAAGGAGGTAGTCTTTTTAAGGCAACTAGTCTAGGAGGAGGAAAATCAATTTAAAACCAGGGGATATGGAGCTAGCAACCCTCTTCTTAAAAACTACTAGCTACAAAACCACAACACCATCACAGATATGGACTCATACTCCTTAACGGCTTGGTACACACACATTTACATTTTTCATAACCTGGTTCAGCCAAACTGGGAAAAATTAGGAAAAAAATTATACTATCTGGCAAAAAGTCTTTTCTCTAAAGTTAAAAAAAAAAAAAAAAAAAAAAAAAACACACACACACACCTATAAAAATTTTTTTTAAATCTTAAATATTTCTATACAATGTCTGTAACTAAACATGTCAAAATAATATCAAGAATGACAAAATGATCACACAAAAAATAAACAAACAAAACAACAAAAAAAAACTGTTCTTTTTATAGTCAGTCATTTTATTTAAAATGTCAGAATCTCATGAATATACTCAGTGATTATCTCATGAATTGGTACGCATTTTTTCTCCCCCATCCCTCCCAATCATATCATCCAGTCCAGCTGTTATAACAACACACCCCATTTAAAAATTAAAAATAAATAAAAAATGTAGTTTAAAATTCCTTGATTTAATTTTTTTTTAAGATAAAAAAAAATAAATAAAAAAACCAAAAAGTTTTATCCACCATTTTCATAGCATGATAGAATACAAATTTGCATTACCTTTTATTAGAGAGGGAAAAAAAAAAAAAAAAAAAGAGGGAACACACAAAATGTTTCATAAAAAAGAATTTAACATGTTGATTGAAATATATACATAAGTATGTAGGAAGTAATACAGGTATGCAAATTTTTAATTTCTATTTAAAAAATTATAAACCATTTTCATCATCACAATTTATCTCTTACAACATATTAAACGAGGGCAAAGAACTATATATATATATATATATATATATATATATATATATTTATTATGCACACGTGTGTGTGTGTGCGAACAAAACTAAACATAATTATTTTTAAACCTTGTATCACTACATGGCAACACTGGAGACATTAAAATTGTTCACAATAAAAACATGAAATTGTCTTGTTTTTATCTCACCTAGATCCCCACCCACTTCAATTCAAATAAAATTTTAGCCAGTTCATTTTCCACCCTTCTTCAGGTGAACGTACCTGATGAAAAAATAAACCAAAACAGAAATAGTAACACTATCTTAAGTGTTAGGAGCAACAGAACTGTACAAGTCTGACAATTAAAAAAAAATATTGTCCCCAGACCACATTCAAAGCAAAAATGTGACTAATAAAACTACACTAGATACATTTATCACCCGAGGAGGACAGATAAGCAAAAACTCAAAAGATAAAACGTAATCTTCAAACCCTAAACAAAGTAATTACAATTTTATATGAATAGTTTTATAAAATTCACATCATGAATATGAAAAGGTTAATTATTTAAAACAATAAAAAAAACAAAAAATATCCTCAAACCAAGGCTAATTTCATAAAAAAATCTTTTTTTTATATTCAAAAATATTAAACCAAATTAAATCTCTCTCCCTCTCTCGATAAATAGATAGAAATATAAAATGTTACTAATGTAATGTTCAAGTAATACGGCATCTAAGTTGCCTGCAGTTAACTAATGTAATTAGTCATGTACAACACAAATTTACATATAATCATATTTACCAACCTCTCCACTAGGGCAGGGTATGACACAAGGTCAATTTTTTTAAGCAGAGTTTAACAGGTTTGAATTCAGAGTTTTCCTTCTCCTAGACTAGTTGCCTCACCAAGGCTGAAGAACCCAGTCTGCCCTTCCCAAGGGTATTAGTGCTATGTGAAATGCAACCAGTCTCGTCCAGGATTTGAACTCGTGTCGCCGTGTCCATTTCCTACGACAATAACCATTACACCATGGACACATATAATAAACACCCCTAACTTTTGACTATGAAATTCTTGAAAAAAATCTCGTATAATATACTTTGATTTTATGGAATTTGTTACAGCTAAATTCAACATTTATTCAACGTTTTATCCACTTTGAATTCACTAAAGAATTTATGTTTCAAAGCACAAAATTTACACAGTATTTAGAACAAAGACATTTTCACAAGAAAATGTGACAAACTTTCAACAAAAATTAACTCACAATAGACAAGACATTATAAACAAACACACATTCCAATAACTATTTCTTTATAGCAGTATAAAACAGAAGTATTTGTTACATATTAGTTTGGGCCATTGATATAATTTACTTTTAGTCCAAATATGGTGACACACACATTTGTTACATATTAGTTTGGGCCATTGATATAATTTACTTTTAGTCCAAATATGGTGACACACACATTTGTTACATATTAGTTTGGGCCATTGATATAATTTACTTTTAGTCCAAATATGGTGACACACACATTTAATATTTACTTCTTGCATATAATATACACCCTAATTTTGGGTGGAAAAGTAGTGCATCTTAAATGCAGATAATTATGGTAGTCTTCTTGGCACTATTTTATCTTTCAAGTTAGCATATACTATGTCAGGATCTTGAATCACTTTCATAGACATGAGATAGAGAGACAAGACCAACCAACTCCTGAGAATGGCATTCAATGATCATTCAAAACAAAACCCTGTGCCCTTGAATTAGGACTGAGCCATCAATACAAACAATTAAACTTCAAGTAGGATTATAATTGAACCACTTTGATATATCACAAATACATTCCCTTATTTCTAAGACATAACTTACATTGTTTTCTTTGAATATTGGAAACTAAGACATCAACAAATTTCTAAAAATGCATTTTTTTCTTTGTAATTACATTTTTGTTATGTTAAACAATATTAATAAATACTTATATATATATATATATAAGGAAATTAAAAACAAAAAATTCAGCACCAGCTGAAAAAAAATGATCTTGGTTTCTTTGTTTAATGGTATGTCAACCTTCATGGGTTATGTAATGCTAAAGCCATCCTCATAGAAGAACAAAGGTGGTACAATTAAACACTTAGCTAGAGGGAAAAAGTGGGCAAAATGATCTCAGAAAAAAAAAAAAAAAAACCCTGATCAAAGCAATTGAAATCTTAAATATTAGAGTTTTTTTAAATCATACTTTACTTTTCAAGTAAAAATGTTTAAGCTAAAATTTGCTGCATTTTGTATATGAAACATTAGTCTAGGTTAAAAGTGTGGTAAGAGTAACCCAAAGCCAAACTTTATTTTTCCAATGAAAGTATCATTGGGGAGTGAGATAAGTTTTAGTAAATGGGCCAATTTGGCCCATTTACCAAAACTTTTCTTGTTCCTTAATGATACCTGCATTGAAAAAAAAAAAAGGTTAAAAAAATGTTCAACTTCTGGTTACACCAACTGCATTTTTAACCCGGACTAATATTTTCTAATCAAGAAAATGTGAGAAACAATAAAAAAAATTTAACTTATAAAAAAGAAAAAGAAAAAAATCTATGCCTTGCAGAGAATAAAGACAGCAACAAACAAAAAAAAAATAAAACAAATGCAAAATACAAGCATGTGTGGCATAGTGAAATGATCAAGAAAAAATAGCTAAGTAAATTTACTGAACATTAATATATTTGGTGCAACACATACCACAGATACAAAAGGAAGGCAAAACGAAAATAGAAAGATAAACTGGTCTTTTTTTTTTTCACTTTGGGGCAAAGAGATAGATACACTGACATACTCACACGTTCTTTTAGAAAGGAGAAGAATTCTGAAAAGAGACAAATTAGGAATTGGTTGAACAAGACTTTTCCAGACAAAGGCCACAAAACAAGACTTTAAAATGATACATGTCTTGGCATATTCCAATAACAAATATTTGCAACAGGGTACACAAACAGGTTTTGAGTTCATTTATTTTATAACTTAATTATTTCTAACTTTAATAGAAAACCTATCCTAAAAGAATTTTCAAATAAATACAATACAGAAGCTGAAGATTATTTCATTACTTCATTTGAACTTAATACTAAGAAATTGAATTCAATTAGAAGGCTATTAGAAAATATACCCCAATTACATAATGGAATGGGGTCTGGTTTGGTTTCTTTGTTTAATGGCATATCAACCTTTGTAGGTTATTTAATGCCAAAGTTATTCTCCTACAAGAACAGTAGTGGTACTATTTAACCCATAGCTGGGAGGATAAGGGGGTTCATACCTTTCCCAAGAGTATTTGTCCAAAAGTGAACATAATAGCACGACTAGAAAACAAACTCGCTTACTACGATTCCGCAGTCCATCGCTTTAACCATTACACCACGAGGACACCCCCAGGAATGGGGTCTGGCTCCCAAAATTTTTATCAATAAGTAAAATTGTTCACATATTTCAGGCACGATACAACAATAAATATGTTGGAAGAGATCCCTTCAAGGAGACAAACTTTACTGGACCCCCAAATTTCTAACTAACCCCACATTAAGGGAGACTTCTCCTAGTTATGCAAATTCTAGGGAACTGGCTAAATATTACTATGCTCTCTAGATTGTATCATTAGTAATCATTTACTATGCTTTGTGTAGTTCAGTACTAGGTCAGAAATATGAAAGATCACTAGGAAGTGAACTTAGAAGCAATAGTCTATTAGATTAGCTTGTTAACCATTACACTAAACAAAATGACCAATGGTACTATAATCATATTTTAAAGTAGGCAAGAGCAACCTTTCTCAAGAAGTGGATCACATGAAGCATGGGTCATCATCAAGTGAGCCATACCACTAAAAAAAAAATAAATAAATAAATAAATAAAAAAATAAAAAGGTAATTTTTCAACGAAGGTACCTCAACTATTATCACTACAAAAGACCATACAAACAAGCATACCTTAGAAATAGGCAAAATTTGATTTTTTTTTTCTTTTCAATAAAATTTCAGTAAGTATTATTTTCCCCATGAAATTAGGAAGGGGCCATTCAGGAAGCACTGTGGGTGGCAGTGTGCATATGACTGTTTTAAAGGAAAGTCTTTTTGATGAGAAAATAAATTCTAATTTAAAAAAAAAAAGAAAAAAAAAAAAACAGTATTACAATCACAATAGATAATTACTAAAACTGACTGATAGAAAAATCACAAAGAAATTTTTAAAAGACTCAAATAAGCCATCTTATTAATATCATTAGTGTCATAATTACTAAATACAAATTAAGTAAGTAAAGTAGGCGACCATAGTCGAGGGTGACCCGAAGGCTCCCTTTTCGATAGCTTACTATACCAAGGTGTAGGGGAGGGCGCTACTCCTTTTCCTGGATTGCTCCACTTTACCCTTGATCCGTACCTTATAATGCTGAGTGTAAAGCAAGGAGGCATCAAGTACCATTTTTTGAGTCTTTGGTATGACTCGACCTGGGATTGAACCCAGGTCTCCCAGGCGATTGGCGAACACTCTAACCGCTAGGCCAATGTCCGGTTGAAAATACAAATTAAAGATTTACTAAATACCATTAATACCATTATAGAAATGCATAGTAAACAAAGGGGAAAAAAGTCATGTTATAAATAAGTAAATATTTACAATGGGTGAAAAAATTAAAATCCATGAATCAGTTTCTCTTCACGAAAGAACAGAAACAAGAGAAAACTGACAGGGATAAAAAAATTTTTTTCTTCTTCTAAATTTAATCGTACAGAAAAGTTAAGTTTTTCTTCTACGATACAATAAAGATATAAACATCCGACTGATTATAATAAACTACAGAATGATATGTTAACATTATAAATAAAAAATATACACTGATGAAGAAGCAAAATACTCCATAACTATATATACTAATAAATATACTACTAATTTATATAGGACAAAGTTAAGTAAAACACCAACCAAAGAGCCTAAGTTCATCAATGCTATGATATATAATCCCCTAAGAATATTCAAATAAGACAATCAATAAAAACCCAAGGCCTTGTTGTCTTCTAATCAAAACAGTAGACATCCTTACTTGAAAAAAATAATTTGTATATGTTTTCCAGCATTTCTATCTAAAACTAACAATTTATAAGCAATAAATTTGGCTTCACATCACTACACCTATTTAATAATCATCTTTACACAGTTATATATTTTTAAGTAGTTCACAGTCATTTTAAAGAGGTAAATGCTTCATACTTAGTTGTAAAAGTCTTAAGAGCTGATAGATTAATGTAGTTCAAAATCATTTAAAACAATCTCAAATAGATCTATTTGACCCATATATGGGAGCCAAACCGACACTAATCAGAGTGAACCTAGGAATAATGTTAATGAAAAAGTGACTTCACACTCCTCAGAACTAGAACCTTGCCACCGGACACAATAAATGTAAGGAGAATAGAGTTGAGTAATGTTCAACGGGAATTTTATAATGCAAAAAGGTAGAATTTTACTTAATTACCACCAAGACAAACAGAAAATCTAACAATTCACATTAGTCATTTCCTTTTTCATTTTTTAAGTAAAAACATTTTTTATTTTAAATCGTTAAATGCTTCTAAATGATATTTTACTATAAATGTATATTGTATGTGTCTGTAACAAAAACCTCACCATTGACATCATAAATCATTAGTAATCTAATGCTAATTAGCATCTTATTTTTTTTAACAATGTCTTTATTAAAGTCTAGCCAAGTTAGATTTGCCTCAAAACAATCCATGTTATTAATGCATTTAAAATCCTGCAATATGTGTTATCATAGCATATGGTGAGAGTAATTTGCGAACTGGTTTTAACAAAGCCAGATTTAATGAATAATTACTTGATGTTATTGCTTTCTCATATTATTTGGTTATTCTCAAATGTATTAAAAGTAAACCTATATTTAATTTTATAAAGAAAACTTATAAGTGTAATTTTAATGTGTTCTTATTTCATTTCATTTGTCATTTTAATTTAATATTTTATTACACTCATACTATCACCCAGAGGGCACATATTTGTGTCTGGTAATTTACTTAGCCTTTTTTGTTTAGATGTGGCATAAGGCCATATGAAAGGGACACACAATGAGACTCGAACTCACTCATGTAGGTTTGCTAGTCGAGCTTGCAAACCATTACACTAGAGGTGCCCCATGTGTGTGTGTGTGTATATGTGTATGTGTATATATATATATATATATATATATATATATATTTTTTTTTTTTTTTAATAGTGTATGTTATGTTTTAACATGACACTTTTTGTTAAGCCATTTGGATACTAGTTTCCATACTAGAAGATTAAAGATTTGCTTATTTTTTAAAAAAAAAAACGGAAAAAAAAAGTTTAAACAAGGGAAATTGATTATCTCTATTTTCTACATTTTTAAAACAAGAGAAAGTTTCAAAACTCTTAATTCTACATTTACTGCACACATCTTTTTGAGTTTAAGTAACATTTACTCACCAGACGAGAGCTTTTTATTGCTGCTTTTATAATTGCAAATAAGTTATAGTTTCAAGGGCAACATTGCAATAGATGGTGCAACTTTACTTAATGGAGGATGCAAAAAACCCTACAGAGATTGTTATTTTGAAGCAAGAGATTTTTGTGGGCTCAAGAATTAACCTATTAATGATTTCAGTAAGACTGTACACAGTGGAAAAACCAGTAACACACAAACTGTACCAATGACTGACCGCACACAGGAAAATGCAGGTGGTTTTTATCTATTCATTGACACCTTTATCCCCAGGGTCTCAGGCAAAAAGGCAATATCTATCAGCTAGAACTTTCTACCTATTTTTTGATCAATACTATGGTATAAACTTCTGCAGAATGAATGGTCTGGGTGTCAGCATTTTAAGGATTATCACAAAATTTGAGACAAGTGATAATAATAATACTCTCTAGGAACTGAACAGGGATCAGGCAAATGACTAGTCGCTCAGACAGACACCAATACAATCAACACTTATTGTATTAAAACTGTATAGCTCTCTGTAGTTGGGGGGGGAAATGTGAAGGTGTTTTTCCTATAAAGAAGATTTTTAACAACAGAAAAAAAAATCACTTTGCCTCCACACTCCTTGCCAAGCTTAAAACCAACTCAAAATAAATATCAAGCTCTTTTAATAGAAATTTTGAAAGGGAGAGGAAAATGGCAGAGTGGGAGTCCTTCAAGAAAAAGGGCTTCAATTTAGAATCATATGTTGAAGTATTTAAAACTTTTTCCCTTTTTCTTTATACAAAAAAAAAAAAATCAAGTCATTTTTTTTCCTAATCCTTATCCAAATTCATTTCTTCAAAAATTAAAAAAAAAAAATTTATTTCATGCCAAGAAGTTAGGAAATTATGTTCATTGTATGTTATCTACATTTTTTTGTGTAGTTGTTAAGTTTTTGTTTTTTGCATACAGTCCTATCAGATACAAATTTTGGTTTGGTTTAGTTTCTTTGTTTAATAGCATATCAAACTTTGAGGGTTACAAAAGAACAGTAATGGTATTATTATTAGCCATTATGCCACAGGAATTCCCTGCCACATAATACTGAAAAATCTATTTGACCCAGAGATGGGTGCCTAAATAGCTGAAACTTATAAAATACTCCATTTAATCCATATTGAAACGGAAGTTCAGAATATACATTAGTGTTAACTTTAGTCATAAATTATTATAAGTAAAGTAAGTAAAATTGGTGACCTTAGTTGAGGATGACCTGAAGGATCCCTTTTCAATAGCTACCACACTGAGGTGTAGGGTAGGGCACTACTCCATTCCCTGGACTACTTCACTTTACCCTTGATCCTTACCTTATAATGTGGAGTGTTAAGCAAGGAGGCATCAAGTACCATTTTTTGAGCCTTTGGTATGACTTGATTGAACCCTGGTCTCCTGGATCATTGGTGAAAACTCTACCCATTAGACCAAAGTACCACTAAAATTTCAAAATCATTTTTAACCAAAACATCTCACATGAATCAAGATTCTTTTACTTCATTTATTTCCACCTGCAAATCAGTATAAAGCATAACTGCTAACCAATTTGACTAACTGCCCATATTACAATATGGGGCTATTTTCACCCAAGACTATTAGTATAATTAAGCTACTATTCCACCGTGGGCAGACAAAAGATAATGTATCAAGATATTTTTTTTTATTCAGGATACAAAAACTGTATAAATAATCTGCTGAGTAGACAATGCCAAAAACTGAACTCTTTATTTTAAGATTTCCAGTCTAATGCTCTACCAAGTGAGTATTTCCATGATTATGATTTAAAAGAGAAATCAGACGATAATGGTATAAAATAAAATTGAAATAAAAAATTTAACTCTTCAAGACTTATTTAAGTTTGATATGAATCAACCACCAATAATGATTATAATAAAATTCCGATGTTTTAAAACTGTCTCTAAATAGCCAAAAATCCTTTTCCTTTTTTCTTTTTCAAAGACCCAGAAGACGAAAGGAGTTTCTTTTTAATAAAACTTACTCAACAAAGTTTTAGAATAAATCTTTACTGAATAAATAAAATTGAAAAAAAAGAAAAAAAAAACCCTCAAATCTGATGATTTAGTTGTGTTTTATGACATATCAACCTTTGCAGGTTATTTAATACCATATCCTGTTTTATATATATATATATATATATATATATATATATAATGATTTATAGGCAATTAGTTTGTGGTTAACATTTTTTAAACAAGCTAGATCTCTTATGTTTACAAACAATTAAATGGTTTCAAGTATTGTCATCCAACACTAATAATTCTAATCAATATTAATTGCCCTTAAAGGTTATTTGATACCAAATTATACACACACATTTTATATATATATATATATATATATATATATATATATATATATATATATATATATATATATAAAGAGAGAGAGAGAGAGAGAGATGGTGTGTGAGATTTGTAAGCAACATTATTTTTAAAATGGGCCAGAGCTGATTTGTTTGCATATAATTAAATGCTCGAATCTGATACATCAAACAAAACCTAAACGAAAACAGTTTCTAATAAGGTTTACAAAGTAGAAAATATTCCAGAATTAAAGTTTAGTTTCTTTCCAGAAAGAAAAAAAAACAATTCAAACAATCAAAAGTATATGATAAAGAACAATTTTTTGTTTGTTTTCGTATCAACTTACAAGACAAATGAAAAATATCATTTTGATGGCCGAATAGAAATTCGAAAATATTTAAATCAATTTTACTAAACTATATAAAAAAAAGAATTCCTTAATGACAATGAAAACAGGTTATGAAAAAAAAATTATAAATATTGTGAAGGTATTTCTCTGAGACACTCCTACTTTTTTAATTTATAAAATAACAAATATTGATTCTTTTATTAATCGTTGATTTAATGATACTACAAAAAAGTTTTTAAAAAATAAAAACAAAGGATTTTGAATTCTTTTAATCATTCGATAGAGGCCATTTGAAAAGAACATTGAATAATTTAGTTCTATGAATGTGAAATTAGCTTCTTTGTGGTATATTTTATGATTTATTACATTACAAAAAGATTTAGTTTCAATGTTTAATAAATCTCAAAATGTTTTCAACTTCTCATTTATAATTTAGATACCAATTAAAAAATCTAATGACAAAATATTTTGATTGTTAATGTTGAAATTATAATCTATAATAAAAATTCTTATCTTATTAGCAAAAACAAAAACACACAGACATTGTTTTGGGAAAAAAAATTAACTTACCTCCTTATTTAGTTAGATTAATTCTAAATAGTTATAATATCCCTTGTTTAAACTAGTTTTTATTAATAAATCATAATTAATTTTTAATAGTTTCAATAGAATTTCTAGTCAAAATATTTCCTAAACTAGATTTTTATTGCAAACAACAACTTATTTTATCTAACAAAAATAAAAAATATTTCTTAGTTCTTCTAACGATTTCTAAAATTTTAAAAAATCTGTCAACCATTTCTTGAAAAAATTAAAGTTTTCAAATACTGATTTACATCACATACATTTCGAAACAGAATGTCATTAACGATAATAGATAGCTAAGAATTTTCTCATTTTTTTCACTTGAACATAATTTTTCAGATGAGATAACATCACATAAACACGAAACACTAAACATTAACTTAATATTCCCATAATAAATAAAAACATCCCCTGAAAATTTATATATAAGTGCTAAAAAGTGTGTGTGTGTGAGTATATATGTATAAAAACACTAGAATACTAGACTGCAAAAGAATCAAAAATTACAAAGCCTATGTTACCATATTTTATTAAATTGCCTATTTTTAGTTCATTTGTTTGAATTTTCATTTATTTATTTTTAAGTGTTAAAATCAAGACAAATGTTTCCGATATCTTCACACCTGATTGGATTGTGTAAATCTGAATAGATTTTTCATAACAATTAAAGTGGCACCAGTGTAGAATATTACAAAAATACCAATTTAAACTTGGCTCTTGGATTACTGTCAAATTAATTTAAGTTTTTTAAGATAAATATCATGAAATATTTAGATAACTTTCTTCTACAAATTTCTAGAAAAAATTTTTTATTTATTCATTTTAGATTATAATTACTGTCATTTCTCAAGCAAAATTTTCAAAGTGCAAACTTAACTGTTTTTAAAACATAAAATATTGTCTTTTAAATGATAAAATTTTCACAAAACTAACAGATCGAATTCATTTCAGACAATATTTACTTTTTTGACAAAATCTTAAAGAAAAAGAAAAAAAGAAAATCACTACAATTTAAGATAAAGACCGGGAGGAGAGAAAAGTCAAATTCACCATTACAAAAAAGCAATAAACATTTTTGTAAATCTTAAATCAGTCACATTATTTCAGACAGTATGAATAAAGTTTATCTGATTTTCAGGTAAATAATAAAATATGATAATTCTTGACTAGTGACATTCTTTTGTTGCTTTTTATTGCAACTTTTTTCTGGCCAATCCATTTCTTGGAAGTCCAGAATAAAGTACCAGCTTAGAGGAGAGGTTTCAGTTTCTTTGTTTAATAGCATATCAACAGTTATTTAATGCCAAAGCCATCCTTGTAAAAGGAAAGTAGTGGTATAATTTAAAACATAGCTGGGGACAGGATAAGGTGGTTTATACCTTTCCCAAGAGTATTAGTCCGAAAGTGAACATAATAGTGCAACTGAATTTCAAACTAGCCTATTGCAATGTCGCAGAGTCAAGCTTGTTAGCCATTATACCACAGGGATTACCCCATAGAGGAGAAAGAAAAGAAAAGAAACAATTCCTACCATAACCAATTAGTACATTGTAACTATTATGATTAGAAAGAGTTCTTATGTATAGTCAATTTGCTGGTTTGTTTTCCCTCCTTCCACATATTCAACAACTGTACTGTTGTCACAATCATAGTGGTAATGATATTAAGTGCTATTCAAGAGAGACTAGTTAAATTAAGCAGATTCTTTATTCCAAATTCCTGTATAACAATTCAAGAATGGATCTGCTAAAAGCAGTGACAAAAAGCCCCAAAGACATAAATGAAAACTAGTCAAATAATGGTGGAAATATTTTGAAAACAACTTAAAATCAGCATCTGTTTATCAACCAGACTTGTTATTCATTTTTTATATATATATATATATATATATATATATATATATATATATATATAGTTTTTTTGTTTTTGTTTTTTTGATAACGTTAATCAAAGCTAATGTAAAACACACTTTCTTCTGTACAATAAACAATGGGATGGAAATAATGGTGGATAATGTGATAATAAATGGTGGTTGTTGTTATGAAACAGACTTCAAAAATAAATTACTCCCTTCACTTTTTCGTTTTTTTGTTACCCTCAAAAACAACAAAAATGTATAGACATGTACGTAGACACGCGCACACACACACCTGATAGACAAGGGAGACAACTGCAGCTGATTCAAATCAGGCCACTTGGTGGAGAAGAAAAATAATCAAGGAACCAATGAACAAATGATTTAAAGTCCAGAGTTAGCTCCCCTTGTTTGTCTTTCGTAACTGATACCGTTTGTGACATTTTTGTTATGTTTTTTGTTTGTTATTTTTTTGTTTTTTTTTTTAAATTTGAGTTCCCCACCCCAAAAGTGTAATGTTATGCATTTTGTTTTTAGTCTTAAATCACAGATGGCGGTAACGGTGGTACAAAGATGATTTTTTTTTTCTTTTCGGAAGTCATGACAAAAGCCAGAAAAGAAAGTTACCCCTCAAACACACACATCAAATTACACACAAACACTTCATCAGGAAAGTTCTGTACACCCTGAGGAAGAAGTACAATTGAACAGCTCTTCTATAGACCAGAGACAAGAGGAATAGTACCATGCAAGTCAGAAAGGGGATGAAGTCGGGTGGGATTGGATGTGGGTTGTGTGGGTGGAATGGGGTGTTAGAGACAGAGGTGGTGGGACATAGTAATTTTTTTTTTTTTTTTTTTTTTTTAAACACTTCATGTTTTGTGTTATCAAATATATTGCATCTTTTTTTTTTTCTATGGGGGACAATAGGCTTTCTTTTGAAAAAAATGTTTGAGTTTTTTTTCGTTCTTTTTTTTGGCGGGGAAGGGAGTAAACGGGGAGGGAGGGCTTTTGTCATTTTTTTTTTCTTCTTCCTTTTTCCCCACCCACTTCAATTCTTATTTTTTCTTTAATAATTTCTTCTGCTCTTTTTCCTTTGCTTTGCGTTCCTTCTCCATCTGCTTTCGTTCCTTTTCTAGAGCAGCCTTTATCTCCTTAATTTTCTTCTTGATCAGAGTTCGGTCATTACTACTGTTCACACCCAAAGCCTTCAGGAGAGACAAGTAGAAAAAAAGAAATTAATTCAAAATGCATAAAAGTTTTTTTAAATTCTTAAAAAAATAAAAAATAAAAAAATAAATAAAAAATAAAAAAATAAATAAAAAATAAATTCTTTTAATTTATTCTAAACAGAAAATCAGATCAAGTATGACAATTTTGATGTTTATGAATAAAAGGATAACCAAAATTATCCTTACATTATATGATGGAAATCAACATTGCTAATACAAGTATTTGTAAATAATTCTTGTTTTGGTTTGGTTTGTTTAATGGCATATCAACCTTCATGGGTTATTCAATACCAAAGCCATCCCTGTAAAAGAACAGCAATGATAGTATTTAACCCATAGCTGGGATGGGGCGGCTAAGGGGGTTTGTCACCTTTTCTAAGAGTATTAGTTTGAAAGTGAACATATTAGCACAACTGGAGTTTGAACTCACTTTCTTTAAGGCCAAAATATGTTTTAGCCATTATGCCATGGGGAATCCCCCATTTTTGTTTGGTTGAGTTTTATGGCACATCAACCATTGAAGGTTATTTACTGCTAAATTCTATATATATATATATATATATATATATATATATATATACATACATATACACACACACACACACACACAAAAAAAAAAAAAAAAACATACCTGTCATTGACAGGGTTCAGAAAGAGCCTTTAAAAATTGTACTTTAATTAATGAAAGTTACAACTTTGATATTAATTAATGTTTCGGAGCAGAATATCCGCAAGCTCTTATCACCAGGCTTCAGCCAAAAAATAATATAGTCTAATATACTATTGAATTTAATACTTATTTATCCAAATAAAAATATTGTTGACAATCATGTAGATTATAAATCTATGTCCATTCTAATAACTCAAAGATAGGAATGCCAATTTTGAGTTAAAGAAGTGTTTCCTTTAAATCAGATATAATCATGGCTGCATACAAACTTATTCTTTATTTCAATATTTTGGCTTATAAATTAAAGCCGCCATCACATAAACTGCAGCTTTTGCATGTAATATGCAAGTGAATAAAAGCTTGAGGAAAATTATAAAGACCTATATATTGCCATTTTTATTCAAGAATGACAACACTAAGAAAGATATATTATAGTAACATCAGAACTATTTATGATACTTAAATCAAGTACAATGCTGGAAAACTTTATATCAAAGACACAGCTGCATAAAGATATAAATATATTTTTAAAAATTCAGAAAATAAAGGAATTAGAAAAGAAAATTGAGAAAAAATAAAAACTCTGAAAAAAATGATTTATCAAATCAGTTAACACTTGAAATATGTAAGTCAGAACTTGTTCCAGTTTCCAATAATCAAATCAGTATACACTG
The DNA here is from genome assembly GCA_963585895.1 of Sepioteuthis lessoniana. Lineage (NCBI taxonomy): Eukaryota > Metazoa > Mollusca > Cephalopoda > Myopsida > Loliginidae > Sepioteuthis > Sepioteuthis lessoniana. Next base: position 74,663,647 of record OY757921.1, on the reverse strand, counting down.
CAAGATAAAGATCCTGACTTCTTGTAATAAGCAATATGATTTTAATGAAATTAAAATCAGAGGTATTTGAATTTTCACTGGGGCATTTACCCCCACCTTTTAAGCTCCCTAATCAAACTTGAAAGTAAATTTCAAGTAGCTCAATGTTTTTCTCATAAAATTTTACATAATACATACTTACTTTGTTTTTAAGTATCTTCTATTACCTTTTATCCAATACAAGTACAGACACAAACATTGAGCTTTATTACATAAATTTGAAAACAAATGGTTTGTAGGTAACTTTAATTTTTAAATGAGCCAGAAGTCATTTGTTTGCACACATTTGTACACAGTTCAAGGTCAAGTATTGCTAACACTAATAATTCTAAATGGTTTCAAGTATTGCTATTTAACACTAATAGTGCTATTTGCACACAGTCAAATGGTAGGTAAGTTGGGTTTTATGGCATATCAGTCTTTGTAGGTTATTTAATGCCAAATCCATTTTTATACAAATAATCAATTCTATTTCAAACAATTCAGTTTATTATAGAAAAATAGTTTCATTTCAAACAATTCAGTTTAGTATAAGTATGTAGTTTAAATGTAAATACACAGTTTAATTGTCAAAAAATATTTCAAGTGATTCAGTTTAGTCAAACAGTTCTCATTCAAACAATTCAGTTTAGTATAAGTACACCATTTTGTTGTTCAAAAAGGAAAAAGAAAAAGAGAAAAAAGTCAAAGAACAAAAGAAAAAAGAAGGAAACAAAGAAAGAAAAAAGAAAAATCCTTTTACCTTCAGTTTTGCCCCATCTAGTAATAGAAGCTCTTTGCCGCCAATCAACTTGTCTGTGAATGCTTGACTATATTTATCCATTTCCAAACTGAGCAACCATTGGTTTACATGTCCTGTGTTCCATTCATTAATAGGACAAGATTGATACTGATTACTTCGTTTATTTGTTGCCATGTCCTAAAGGAAAGAAAAGATTCAAGTTTTACTTTTGGGTTCAATTAGAATATCTCTCAGGAAAGAGGCTTGTCTTTTGTTTTTAATCAGACTAAAACTGAAATTAAATCATAGCAACTATTCAGTAGATTAAAAACAAAAAACATTAAAATGAACAGTGTGGGCTTTTTCAGTAGGTTTCATTATTTCTCATTAACTTGTCACACTAACAAAAATACATGAAATGAACACGTGCTTTAAACATCTGACATTGAAGTAAACGAGCAACTGACATATCCACAATACAGCACAATAAAAAGAACTGGGATATAGATAAACTGCACAGATACTACACTGATCCTCAGTAAAACACAACACAAGGTTCCTAGTCAGAAGTACCAATCCCTGCATAACATGTCATTGTTTTTCATGGATTCAAAGATAAGATTGATTAATTTTAATGGCATGTCAACCTGTCTAGGGTTATTTTATGCTTAGAGGTTAGGGAATTGCATTTACTGTACATTTATATTTTTTGTGTAGTTCTTTCTTAAAAGGTTCCCTACCTCCATCTCTTTTTTCATGCACATAGTCCTATTGAATATGAAAACAGGTACTAACACCCCAGGTCAGAGTTGACCTGGGAGTAATGTGAATGAAGGGATACTCCACACTGCCCGTGGTGTAATGGTTATCATCGTAGGAATTGGACATGGAGACACGAGTTCAAATCCTGGACGAACCTGATTGCATTTCACATAGCACCAATACCCTTGGGAAAGGTATGAATCCAATTATTCTCCCTCCAGCTATGGGTAATTAGTAGGACAGACTAGGTTCTTCAGCCTTGGTGAGGCAACTAGTCTAAGAGAAGGAAAACTGAATTCAAACCTGTTAAACTCCACTTAAAAATTGACCTTGTGTCATATCCTGCCCGAGCGGAGGGGTTGGTCAATAGGATATTTCACACTGTATATCTCCAGAACCATCAAATGCTGTTTAGTGACATACACAGGACACTTTACATAAGTTTCAGATCATTGATGTTCTGTAATTTTATCAAATCTTTTTTCTTTTGAAGGCCAGATAACCATTGAGATTAAATAAATTCCCTCTTATTAATTAGTTGTGATAGTCAGGGTCTCAGTGGAGAGAGACGTCTGCCTCTCATAATGATTACAAAGAAACTAACTTAATGAAGGGGGAAAAAAAAGAGGAAAAAAGAGGGGCGGAAAAGGAGAGAAAAAGAGGAAAGAAGAAAGTGGAAAAGGGAGGAGGGAAAAAGAAAAGAAAAAGAGAAGAGAAAAAGATGGAAGAGAAGAAGAGATCCACCTAAAAACCAAGCTAAACCCTAGCATAATGTAAAACCTTACTAGACATGATTCTAACACTTACAAAAAACACACACAAAAAAAAAAAAAAAAAAAATCATTGAGAACCTTTGTTGTGCCACATAATAAACTAATCAAACTCCCAAAAATGTCACAGCCTGTAAAAGGGTTAAGTTTATATTAGCTAAAAAAAATTGAACCGTTATTAATTTTTGATAGTATTTCTTTCAACTTATCCCAGTCATTGATAAGCAACATGGACTAAAGCAACAGCCAATAAGTTCCTGTAACCTAATTAGTAAGACAGCTGCTTTGGACAATTAGACTTCCCAAAGAAAAGTGAGTTGGTAAGCATCATGTATTGGAAATTAAAAAAAGAAAAGAAAAATCAAGCTTTATTGTAAAAGCTGAGAGTTGCAATAAAAAGCAACAGAAATTCTGACGTAGGATCCAGCCCTGGCCAGTATGTCTTGCTTAGCCTGGGAATTTTCACCGAAATCAAATCCCAAGGATTTCCTCTGTTGAATCTGAAGTAACTGCCACCATTCACCACATTGTGAATTTTTTTTATCCAAATAGTGGTATTTTAGTTAACTCAGATCGTCTCAACTATGGGAGTCAATCTAATTTTGGCTGGAATATATGCCAGGGGGTGGGTAAAAAAAAAACAAAAAAAAACTGGCTATGGAGAAAATAGTTCCTGTCGCGATTCACAAAAAGACACAAAAAAGAAAAGCAACACTTTTGATTTTGCATAGTACGACTCCTCTCAAAGTTATTGTTTTTATCTCACTATAAAAGAATTTACATAAATGCGTAGAATACAAAAGAAAAGGTCACACAAAACTTATTCGTTCGTTTTAGAAAGTGACAGATCCATAGAAGATGTAAGGGAGACAATTATTGATTCTTAGTTATTTTTAAAAGTTTGTTTATCTCGGTTTTTGTTGGCATAACGATCAGGAATTCGCAAAGTTCCTATATTTAACTGTTGGTTATGAATGGGCCAGGCACAATTCACAAAGTCATTCTCTGTCTTATCGAACTCTAGCTTCGAACTCCCAACTCTGAACTCGGAACTATTCTTGACTTTGCCTGCAACTCTGGGGCTAACCCTCAACTCTGAATGGGTTCTGAACTGACCCCCGATTTCACCCTCTACTGCTGAATGTACGCTGCACACTGCTTATATAAATTGGGGGCGGGGTCTCGACAATTTTTGGTTGCGCCCATGAATAATGATATGTAAATTGCCTAGGCGACCGATATTTCATCTATCTTTTACAAGAATTTCCAGATGGCTCTATTGACTGGTACTAAAAATGAATTCAAGACGCTCGCTGTTTTTTTCTGTCCAGACAATTATTGTTAACTCGACAAAAATCCACTTATCCTGTCTCCCTGAATTCCATCCTTTAGACCACACAAGATTTCATTAACCCTTTTATCACAAGATTCAATCAACGAATCTATCTCTCCACTCCTCGAACCATCACCTTACTTACTAAAAGACTCAATTCCAGGAATGTCAGTCAAAAAAAAAAAATAAACAAAAGAAATAAGATAGAAAATAAAAGGATAGATAAAAAAAAAAAAATAGGAATTTTTCTCTACTTATTGTCTGTATTATAGAAAAACAAACTTATTTCCAAATTTATCCTTTAATTAATAAATTCATTCTAATCCCTTAGAATCATTAATCAATTAATCCACCTGGGGGAGGGAGGAGTTCTCTGTCACAAAATAAGATAGAAGTCATATAATGAACAATGTGATTTTTGATTTGTTTCTTTCACTAGTCCATCAGTAATTTCTAAAAAAGAAAAAAAAAATTGGCACTAATGGTATAATGGTTATGATCTTAAAAAAATGGATACGGTAACCCAAGTTTAAATACTGGACAAAGTTGTTTGAATTTCACATAGAACTAATACCTTTTGGGAAAGGTATGGATCCAACTATTCTCCCTATAGTTATGGGTAAATAGTAGGGCAGACGAAACACTAACTATGATATGGTAACCAGTCCAATACCAGAACTCTGAATTCAAACCAGTCATAAACCTAGATAGGGATGGACTCTGCCAGGCTATTTTTGCTCAAGACATGCTATATGAGTACTCCTCTCACAACAAACCAGGTCACAAGATCAGTGTGAATTTATAAGATGATAGTGTAGTATCAATGCAACTTGCCCAAGTTCAAAAATGTCACTCCCTTGGAACTTCTGCTTAGGATCAAAGTGTAGTGTCTGTATTCAATGAAAATGTGAATATATAAATAAAAATAATTATTTGTTATTTTCAAAGAAGCATTGAAAAAAATAAACATAAGATTTCTATGAGCACAGATACTACACTGTTCCAAGACAGAAGTAAAAAAGGTAGTAACACTTTGATCCTTGGTAAAAGCACACAGATAAGACACTGATTCCAATGTAAGCAGCCTTCCACTTCCAGTGAACTTGGTGAGGAATAGCAGGTCAACCACTAAAACTCTCACAAAAGATACAGAATGAGAACAGTCTAACTCCTTGGGGATTTGAATAAAAAGAGTGGAGTAAAATACCTAAGGAAAATTGGGTACTTATGCATCGATGTTACCACAATAAAGCTGAACTTTCATGAGCGTTTCCAGGCCGATGACGGAAATAATCAGGCTATGCCAAAACGCCTAGCCAATCAAGTTTAAGCAAGCAGACGATAAAATAATTCAATCAATTTGTTGACAAAGTTATGAGAACAGTATTATTCAAGGAATTTTCAACAACATGAATTTATCACAGCTAAGCAGCAAACTACAATCTGTAGAAAAGGTGATGCAATTCTGCCAAGAAAAAACTGGTGCTTGAACCGGGCTATTTTTAGATAGTATTTTCAAGTTAAATTCAAGTGTTACGATACCTTTTTTTTTATTAAATTGTTAGGTGAAAGTACAGAATAGTTACAAAACACCCTCCCCTCCCGATGTTAAGAATGGGTTTCTAAATAATCACATTATTATTTCAGCGCAGTACAATAAGTGCATAAGCACCAAAAAATTTACTGGCAAAATTAAAAGTTGCAGGACATGCGAGCATCCTTGCCATTTTTAAAAAAATGAGAAAAAGCTATGCCTAGAGATGGTCTTCATGCGTTTTGTCGGCATATTCTGATTCTTTCCATTATCAGCCCGGAAATGCTCATAAAAGTTCGGCTTTATCACGGTAACATAGATGCATAAGTACCAAAAATTTTTCTATGAGATATGAGATATTCCAAATCATGGAATGAGAAGTCAAACCCATCAGGGATTGAATAAAGGGTGTGGTGTGAAAAGATACAGTCACACATGGATTGGGAGGTTAAAAAAACCCAAAAAAAACCCAAGTCAGTCAGTTAGTGACTGGCAGAGGACAAGTAAGGAGCTTAAATTTCAGAGCTAATGAAACTGACCTCTTTTCCAAGGGAGCAGAGAGAGAGAGAGTGGGGACAATTTATGAAACAAGAGGACCTTTTCCTTAATGACTAAAAAATTAACAAAAATGAGGAGGAAGACTGAAACACATTGATAAGGTGAGTGGTATCTTTTTTTTCTTGGAACACATATCTGTCCTTTTCCATGAACTTGCCATCGTATCTTTGTCTTTGGAAATTTCCTTCAAGACCCATTAATACAACGCTAGATAAATTGCAGATACCACACTGACCCTAGTTAACATTTATTAATGTTTCCAATATTAAGATGGAAGAATTGTCGACAACATTACAGCAGCAAAGAAAGAGGAAGAGAGAGGAGGGAAGAGATGAGGAGGAGAGAGAAAGGGAGAGTTTGGTTTGGTTTTATGGCACATCAATCATTGTAGGTTATAATTCAGTTTAGCGTAATTACAGTTTCAATGTCAAAAACAGTTCTATTTCAAACAATTCAGTCCAGCATAAGTGCACAGTTTAAATGTCAAAACAGTCCTATTTTAAGCAATTTAGTTTAGCCTAAGTACACAGTTTAGTTCTATTTGACCCATAGATAGGAACTTATCAGGTGCTTCCACTCTGGGCCAGGGGTACTCTGCACCCCCAAAGCTTCAGCATTATTATTTAGTGTCATACCTAGGACTCTCGTTTGAGGCAGGGTCTTACCCCTCTACAGAAAGGCAGTTGGTGTATTCTACAGCCCCAGCCAACTGGGTAAAGAGAGAGAGGAAAAGACTGTTTTCTTTAGCAACCAAACATTATTATGATAAATATTAAAAAGGAAAAAAAATCTTGATTTCTTCACCAAAGGACTCATTTTTCAGTAGAAATAAATGTCAAATATTCCTAAAATTTGAGAAAAAATAAAAGGGTTAGAAATATACCTCAGCAGGGGCAGGTGATGGGCTAATGTTTAGTGAATATCTGTTTGACTTTGAATCATCACTTGGCTCCGATACCATATATGAAAGTGTCTCACGAGATGTAGACCCTGTAAAAAAGAGAAATGAAACACGATCAAAATTTTTGGTTTTGTTTCCAAATCAGAAACAAAAAAAAAAAATGAATAAAAGGAAATAAAATTTAATTAAAAAAAAAAAAAAAAAAAAAAAAAAAAAAATTTTTAAATATACCAAATCTTTAATCAACTCAAACTAATAAACAATATCTAAAGTTATTTAAATGATTATATGTCCAACATTACATTGTAAAGAAGCATGCATTTTATTTCATTACATCTTAAAGTCAATGATAATAATTGATAAGTACTAAACAGTGTTTTCATTGGTTTTGTACTTTGAATAAAAATTCAACTATTCTTATTAAAATTATAAATTCCAGAAGTTATTAAACTTATAAAATCTATATGTAAGGTAAAATTACTAAGTGTTCAAATATTTAAAATTAATATTTGTTTTTAATTTGTATTTCTTTAGAAATTTACATAAAATGTCAAAATAAGGAAATTTCAAATCAAAGAAAAAACCAAAAATGATTCACGTTAAAACTGTTTTTCATCATATAGTTTCATAAATTACAATATAAATAATAATCAACACAATATAAGAAAATAATAGTTAAAACTTCAAATACGTTTTTGTTTTTATTTCATTGGATTTAGTTATAACAATTTTATTACACCAATAAATAAAAAAAATAAATAATTTGAGCAGGATTTGGGGTTCAAAGAAGGATTGTTGATAAGGTAAAGCCCTATGAATTGATCAAAACTTATTCATATATTAAATGTACATAGTCACATATCTAAAAAAAATATCTAATCAAATTACTAGACCACAGCATAAGAAATAAAAATATATCCTACAATAATATAATTATAGATACAGAGTGTGCCAAAAGTCACTTGATTTTTAAATTAATCAAATAATTTTGTTTGAAAAAAATTAAAACCAAATGCAACAATAAAGCAGTTTATAAATGGAGTTTATAGAACATATGATTTTATCTTAGTAAATCCACCATTTTGTATTACCACAGGTTTGTATTTTAAAACCAAATTCTGAATGGTTTTCTTTTGTTCTATTGTTGCCATAACTGCTTACTTTTTTCTCATTTGTCTAATGGAACATTATATAAGGATTTTTTATTTCAAACTTTAAAAAAAATAAATTAGATCCATTATTGCAGCCATTGAAACTGGATCTTTACATAAATTATGTCAAGTTTTAAAACCACAAAGGGATTTTGTTACTTTTTCTTCATTTTTATATGTTGATTGATTTTAACATGTCAACCTATCTAGGGTTACTTTATGCCTAGAGGTTAGGGAATTGCATTCATTACACATTAAATTTTTAGTGTAGTTCCTTAAGAGGTTTTCCCCTCCCCCTTCTAAAAATCACACTCAGTCCTATCCATTTGTATAGGATAATTTTAGTTTCAGTAATCTTGTGTCTGAATCAATGCTGAAATAATAATTTAACAAATCAAAAGTAAACCTCATTTATATAGGTAAATGTCCCTTTTCATCATCTCATGACAGGTCAGTGATTTGTTTAGTTTTTTTTTATTTCATTTATCAAAGAATTTTGGGCAGATATTTTGCTAAAATATCTCCTGAAAAACCAAGATGTTTTTTTTTGTTTTAAGATTTTGTTAAGAAAACTGTCAGAAATTTATTTCAACTTAATGCCATTGGGTTTGTTTTAAATGTCTATAGCCACAAAAATAAAGTCAAAGTTTTATTCATTTATCTTTTTTTATTAAAAATTTATAAGAGGATTTACAGCAAAAAATGCTTAGAGTATAAAAAAAAAAGAAAAAAAATGAAATTAAGAATATCAGATCTTTCCATGGAACTTAAAATTGTGTCTGTAAATTGGTATATTCTTTGAACTGAATAAATTGTATTTTAAAATTTTTTTTTAAAGAAATAAGTGCAAATGTAGGGGGAGGAAAACAAAAAGGTGCAAGTCTCTCTGCTGTTTTAATGGAATAAAAGTGACTGCCACAAAACTAATTGTAGAACAACACATGCATAGCACAAAAAAAAAACACAAAAAAATAGAGCCAAGTTGTAATTTACTAGCCAAATAAAGAATTATGGAAGCAGGCTTTGATTTCATGCATTTTAGCAAACACTGAATACAAGACAAACATACAAAGTTAAACCTGAGTGAGCATCAGCAAGGATACAGAATGGAAAGCCACCCTTCAGAGCTGACCCATCATGTTCTTTTATTAGCAGCCTGATATGTAGATTATTGGCTCAATATGTTGGCTCAGACGCCAACCAGGGTTAGTAAAATTTAGGGTTTTTTTGTTTTAAGCACCATATAAATACATCTTAAAAACATTAAGTATTTATAATCTTTATAGATATTGAAGAAAAATACTGGGTGTTTCAAAAAAAAAAAAAAAAAAAAAAAAAAAAAAGTATTATTTCATAATCTAAAAACTTGACCAATTCTCAGACAAATGATCTCAAATTTTAACAGCATGTGTAAAAACTATTGGATTATTCTCTTGGCATAGGCTATAAACAACAGGAATATACAGCCACTGACAAGGCATTCTGAGGGAAAAAAAGACATAATTCTCAAAATTATCACAAATTGGTTGGGGCATTTTAAACAACAACCAGCAAGGTTTTTTTTGTTTTGTTTTTTTTTAATTATATTGGTTGGTATTTTATAGCATATCAAACTTTGTGGGTTATTTAATGCCAAATTCTGTTCATATATATGATTTGTAAGCAAATAGCCTGTAGGTAACTTTATTTCTAAAACTATCAAAGCTCATTTGTTTGCACAGTTAAATGGTTTCAAGTATTTCTATTTAAAATTACAAAATCTATCAAGTTTGATTTGGGTTCATGGCATATCAACCATTATAGTTTACTTATTTTAATACATATAAACAGTTCTACTTCAAACAATTCAGTTTAACATAAGTACACAATTTAGTTCTATTTGACCCAGAGACAAGACTATCAGAGGCAACCACTTCAGGCCAAAATGGACCTGGGAGCAATGGCAATAAAGAGGTGCTCCAGCATTACTGGAGCCTCACCATCAGACTGTTTAGTGTCATATCCAGAACGCTCATTGGGGAAGTCTTACCCCTTTGCAGAAATGCAGTCAGTGCATTCTGCAGCCCTAGCTGACTGGGCCATCTATTTCTATCAAGTATTTCATTGTAATATCAATAATTTGTACACAGCTGAATGGTTTCAAGTAACTAATAATAATAATTCTTAGAAAATGATTGAACAGTTCTATGGGACCCTAACAGGTACTATCACTTTAAGCCAAAGTGGACCTAAGAGTAATAGCAACAAACTCCACACACCGAAAAGCTCAATAACTAGATCCTCATTATCAGATGCTGTTTAATGTTAAACCAAAGACACTTGGAAAAAGGGGAAGAGGGGCTTACCCCTCTGCAGCAGTTTAGTCAGTGTATTCTACAGCCCTAACTGACAGGGCTTATCACAAATTGGCTTGTTCAGTTTTTCCTTAGAGCTGTAATCTACGACACAAAAATGTTCTATACCAATCAAGCAATTGACAATACCTATTATACAAAGATATCGACTCAAAAGCCAGTCATCAAGACAATAATTTTCCTTTCAGCAAAACAAAAAAGGCAGACGTATCAATAATTTATAATGATTGGTTGTTTCCCTGACTGACCATTCAAGCCAGTTATTTAAACAAACCATAACTTAATAATTATCACTATCAGACAAGTCAGTACATGTCCTTCATTGATTAACACTTCATAATGGTAGTAACAAAACATTTTTGATCCTCCATTGACTATAGTAGCAACAAACTAAAATGCCACTTGAAGAAATGTTTTTAACTCCTAAAAAGCACAATAACTTTTCATGGTTTAAATGATAATGATGATCAGCAACCACCACTTAGAGTAAACCATTCAAGGATACAAGCTGTCTATACAAGTTGAGAACATTGCAGGTCTCACTATCCCACCCTTGGGTTATTACAGTGGCCTCAAGGACAAACTCATAAGCAACGTTTTCCGATGGACTTCTACACATGGATGCTCCAAAGTTAGCCGATCAGCAAAGACTTAGATCAGCTCTGTGCAAACGTTGGATGTTGTTTGGAGGACCTGCCAGGAGCAATGAATGATCGGGACAAATGGCGAGAGAGAGGGAGAGTGAACTCATCGCTGTCAGAGTGACTTGATGATGATACGAGTTGTAAAATTCAATGTTTAATTATGCAAGGGAATAATTCCAGGTCTATGCAAATAATATTTAGGCTGGTAGAGTCATTTATAATTCAAATACTCATGTATAAAACAATTAAAACTGATCCTACAATATTCTACACTGTTCTCAGCTTTAAAGAGTGTATACAAAATTATGACTTAGACAAGAGTACATTAAGAAAAAAACCACCCTCTCAGATATCAAAAAGGCTGGTTTGATTTCTTCATTTCATGGCATATCTACCATCATGGGTTATTTATTGCCAAAGCCAACTTAGAACAGAAGTGGTACTATTTGACCTACAGCTGTGGGGATAAGGGAGCTCATACCTTTCCAAAGGGCATTAATCCAAAAGTGAATGTAATAGTATTGCTGGAATTTGAACTCACTCACTACACTGTTACAGTCCTACATGTTAACCATGACACCAATAATTTTCCCAATAATTTTCTTACAAACGGATGCAAAGACTTATCATAAGAGATAATGACAAAAACTATTTAAAAGTTTGAAATCAATGAACATGTTCACTTATTTTATTGAAACAAATATATAAAAAGAATTAATTTCTTATTTACCTTTTAAGTATAAAATTATATATCAATATGCAACCACATTCAGAAGAAATTAGAAAATAATTTTCCACAGTAAACAGATTATCTTAGCCATTTATCACTGATTCCTTTTAATTTTTACCCATAAAATTCAGAATCAAAATAATTTCTATGAATACAAAGCATTAACTAAAAGTGAGAAACTCATTTCAAATAGCAGACACACATTTTATCAACATAACTATAAAGATACATAAATAATGAACATTCTGGTTTGTTTTGGTTTTATGGCATATCAATTGTCGTTGGTAATTTAATGCCAAATCCTGTTTTTACATATATGTTAAATATATGATTTGTAAACACATTTTGTAGCTACACACAGTTAAATGATCAAAAAATTTTATCTATAACAATTCAATTTAGCATAAGTCATTCGTCAGCACCCAGTTTAAATGTCAAACAGCTCTATTTGATCCATAGACAGGACCCTATTAGATGCTATCACTCTGAGTCAGAGTAGAGCTGAGAGTGATGGCAATGAAGGGGTACTCCGCATTCCACAAAGCTCCAGCATTACTGAAGCCTCATCATGAGATTGTTTAATGTCATATCTAGGACACTCATTGAGAGGATCTTATCCCTCTGCAGAGATGCAGTCGGTGTATTCTACAACCCTAGCTGACTGGGTTGGAACATTCTGGAACCCAATCACACTGCTGAAGTCAAATCTCTTTATGATTTAAACTCATAGCAATTTAAAAAAATAAAATAAAATAAAATAAAAAACCTATTTGAGGTCACTGTCTGACTGGCAGGCATAGAGATGAGCAGTAACAAAACAAAGAACTAAGGTGTGTGTTTTTTTTTTTTTTTTCAAGCCAATCAACTAAAGTTGCAGAAGCTTTCTTGATATAAATAACTGAAGTTACTTCTCATTCCTTCAGCACATCCTTTACTTACCTCAACATCCAGGCACAGATAACACTCCAAACATATACCATTGAAACCAAGCCAAATTACTACACATATGCATAAAGGAGAACCCAAAACAAGTTATCTATGAACTCAATAAGAACGCAAAACCACAGAATGGACATTCAACAACTTAGGTTTCTTTGTAAGACCTCTAAACTAATAAAAGAAAAGAAATCCTCTTGTACACTTCTGTATATAAATTTGACCCCATTTGTTGATTTTATTGTAACTATTTTTTTCCCAATCAGAAATCAGTATAAAATACTGATACTGCAAGTTACCTCTGCCATTCTCTCTCCTCTCATCTCTATGAATTGCTATATGCCAATATAACAGCATCTAAGACTTCATCGCTAGAGTTCATTTTCAATCTTAACCTTTAAATAATCATTTTATGAACATACAAGAAAAAAAAATTAAAAATAGTCTAATTCACAAGATAACTGAAAAATGCTACTATCCTGACTTTAACTTAGAGAATATCATTTGTTAAAAAAAAAAAAAAAAAAAAAAAAGAAGAGAGTAAAATAAAAACTAATATTTCTGACATTTTCAGCAATTCTATGTTGATTGGAGTTTATCTTTTACCCATAAATTGGGTACATATTGTCAAGTCAGTGAAATTTGTTTGCTCCTATATATAGATTTAAGAAAAGAAGAACCTTCTTGATTGGAAATATCAAGCACATGTTGTGCTCATTTTTGACAGGCACAAGAAGGACCAACTCTACAGCAAAATCGGCAAAATTTATCTCCAAGAGGACTCGAATATATAAAATACCAAGTTTAAATAGTAGATATCAGATATCATTTTCTTTATCAGGCTAGTAAGTTTCTTAAACTGACTATACAGGTAAGACATTAGTATTATTAGTTATTCTTTGCTTTGATATTTTGATAAACATTTTAGAATTAAGCAAATTTTTTATTCGTTTATTTGTTGTCGCTGGTTTAGTAGTTCTTTTAAGGCAAATGTAATAATATGTTTATGAAAAATAAAATGAGTTGGGCAATTAAAATCTCATTTACAAATACAAATTAATCCTTGTCATTTCTTTAAATTCAGATTTAGATATCTTTCTGTGTTTGGCTGGGTTGGGTTGGGTTGGGTTTTATGTTACACCCATAGATAGAACCCTATCAGATGCTACTTATATTTACCAACCCCTCCGCTCAGGCAGGATATGACACAAGGTCAATTTTTAAGTGGAGTTTAACAGGTTTGAATTCAGAGTTTTCCTTCTCCTAGACTAGTTGCCTCACCAAGGCTGAAGAACCCAGTCTGCCCCACTATTTACCCATAGCTGGAGGGAGATTAACTGGATTCATACCTTTCCCAAGGGTATTAGTGCTATGTGAAATGCAATCAGACTCGTCCAGGATTTGAACTCGTGTCGCCATGTCCATTTCCTACGACAATAACCATTACTCCATGGGCACCTCCATACTACTCTGGATCAGAGTGGACCTGGGAGTAATGACAATGAAGGGGTACTCCAGATTCCAATAATCTCCAAGGCTGGAGCCTCACCATCAGATAGTTAAATGTCATATCCAGGACACTTGTTAAGGAGGTCTTACCTCTCTGCAAAGATGCAGTTGGTATATTCTACAGCCCCATCTAACTGGGCTGGTGTCTTCCAGAGTAAAGGGTGCTATCAATGGTGAATTAAACCTTTATTGTTTATCCAGAGATAAGTCTCCAACAGAAGTTTTTAAAACTAATTAAACTTGGTTTCTTCATTTAATGGCATATCAAACTTCGTGGCTTATTTAATGCCAAAGCCACCCTTGTAGGACAGTCGTGGTAGTATTTAACCCATAGCTGGGAAGGAATGAGAGGGTTCCATACCTTTTTCAAGGATATTAGTCCGAAAGTGAATGTAATGAAAATTACTGGAATTCCAACATTTACTTGAAGGTAACAGTCCAGCACTTTAGCCTTTATGCCACAGGGACTACCACTCTTTTAAAGAATTAAAAACAATAATGAAAGAAAAAAAATCCTAAAACTTTTGGTAAAAAACATCTAAAAGGAAATGATGTTTGAGTAGTAAATTGCAGGTCAGAAAAAATACACAGAGGAGGCGATCTTATAACTAGTTTTATGGCACAACCCCTGACCACCACAACTCTTGCTCTGTAGGCTCAGAAAAGAAGGTTGCTTCGAAGACATATGTCTCCCAGTCTCAGTTGTCCACTGAAAGGAGTTCAGGGTCATCTCCTGTTTTTGTCTTCTGTTGATGAGCTCTTATCATCTGTCTTTAAATGATGTAAGAGATGAACAGCCAATCCATTTTATATTGATTGATTTTCATGGCATGTCAACCTATCTAAGGTTATCTTATGCCGAGAGATTAGGGAATTGCATTCATTGTAAATTGAAATTTACATTTTTTGTGTAGCTGCTTCTGAAGAGTGTTTTTGCACGGTTCTATCTAATATAAATAATTCTTTTAACAGATCTATTTGACCCATAGATGTGACTAACAGATGCTAACATTCTGCAGTCAGAGTGGACCTGGGATCCCTTTTATAGTTAACAGACAAACAAACAAATAAAAAAAAAGTTATTTCAAATTGGCATGTGTTCCTAAAAAAAAAAAAAAAAAAAAAAAAAACTATGTTTCAACCATTAACTGGAGAATAAGGCGACGTGATTAAAATCCTTTTCCTTAGTATGTTTTAGTTTGTTTTGGGGGTTTATTTTTTTTAAGCCATATTATTTTTAGACTCAAAAGTAAAATAATAGTAAAGTTGGTGACCTGAAGGCTCCCTTTTCAAGAGCTACTACACCGAAGAGTGCAGGGGAGAGCGCTACTCCATTCCCTGGATTGCTCCACTTTACCCTTGATCCTTACCTTATAATGCAGAGTGGTATCAAATGCCATTTTTTGAGTCTTTCGTATGACTCAACCTGGGATTGAATCTCCGTCTTCCAGACCATTGGCAAACACTACTCATTAGACCAATGACCTAGTAATGACTCTCTTTAGGTACATTTGACAACCCTTTTATCTAAGACAGTAGTTCTCAACTGATTTTGGGCCATGTTCCACTTTGGTATTTCTAAAATTCTGATGCCCCCACCCACTTGACTTACAGAAAATTAACTTAATAACTCATTCTCGAATTACCCCCCTTATTCTGTTGGTATAGAGGGCCAAAGGGTGCACATCCTACATATGCCCCACCAAAATATTACAATGCCCTAACATTAGGAATTACTGATCTATTCATTGTGCCATAAAAAAATTATTTTACTTGTATTTTATTTATTGAGTACTGTCCCTAGCTAATATCAAAGTGAACGAATGTCCTTTGCGTTGCTCCTCAAAAATGATATATTAAAAGTAGATAAGGGAAGTAGTGGTTTTTATTTATTTACTTTTCAATCTATATACTTATTCTTTGCATCATATACATTATTCAAGTAAAATTATATATATATATATATATATATATATATATATATTACATACAAATATTTTATTACTTTTTAATTATTCAAGATATAAAGCTGATACATAAATTTCTCTTGTTTAAAAACAAATGTAATTTACTAAGAGGTAATATTTCCAAGTATAACCATAGCAAGTAAAAATGAATAATATTCAACTTATTTATAAAATCGGTGCAATTGACTGAGCTTTACTTATTTGTTTATTTATTTATCTATTTATTTATACATCTATGAAGAAAACATGAAAGAAAAAATCCCAACGTAAAGAATTATTACTTTTCTTCATCTATTTATTTTATTTTATGATCCTCTCTCGCCACTCCTCCCTATCGTTCATCGCCCTAGGTAGGTCTTCAGGACAACATTCCGTATCCTCACATAGCTGCTGAATGTATGTTCGTGCTGGTTGTCCTGCTTTTGCACGGCCATGTGTGGGGGTCCATAAGAGTACATCTCTTATGAGTTCGTCCCTGTTTCTCCAGCAGTGACCTGCATGTCTGGTTCGTCTAACTTGAATAGTTTTCGTGATAGGGGGCAGGTGGCCGTACAGTTGGTGTCTTGTGGGGTGTTGCCACCAGGACTTGTTCAAGATTGCACGCAGCATTCTTGTGTAATTGCCGTCTAGCTTCTTCTCCAGCCGTTTTGTTAGCGTCCATGTAGTGCACCCATATAGCAGTATCGATGTGACCGCTGCCTGGAAGAAACTGCGTTTCATTTTATCGGTTAGGTCTGATTTCCATATAATCGATAGCCTATTGATAGCTGTCCATGCTTTCTGTAGTTTACATTTATTCAACTATAATCCAAGTATTTTTTTTTAATATGCCATCAACTTTTTTTAAGTTAGGTTTCTTAAATCATAAGTAGGCGTCTGGAATTCTAATGATCATTTTTTTTCATATTAACACATCAATAGTATTAGTAGTGGATAGTTAAACAGATGAAAAGGCATTGTTTAACTAATTATAATTAATAGACTTTGATTTGTCAACTTCGACTTCAAATAATAAACTTTGATCCATTTACTTAAACAGCTAGCATTCAATGATATGTATGCATATATAAGTCATGTCCTCAAATCCAGGTGTATGTCAGTAGCTGGCTACCCTCTGTGTAAGGGAGTAAACTCTGACAGAAAATCAGGAGTGTAGCCCTGCAGGTGGTTGGATGGCATATTCATCACCTTCCATCAGCTCCTGCATCCCCTGACCTTGTCTTACTGCTGGATTGGGCCCGGTGGGACAAGAGAGTGAGGCTGGCTCCGTGCAAACCTACTTCATTGTAAAGAAAATCAAGTGCAACTCATCAATCAACCTTTATCCTATCCCATTACCTCAAGTCCTGTGGTGACGGGCAAGTGACAAAGCAACAGGTGTGGGTACACCGGAAGTCATAGCTGCAAACCTGCACACAGGTAACTCAGACTATATGGTTAATCCTTACTGACTGTAATGTTCAGCAGGCATCTGAGTGTCTGAGCAGCCCTCTCTAGAACAACACTGCTCACCCCCACAGCATGGGGAACAGGCTAGAAAAACATTGCCTGCTCTACTTCACCCTGGCCAGCTTACCGCAGTCAACAGATACCTCTCTCAATGCAGTCAAAACAAGAAAAAAAAAAAACACCTGAATATCACTACGTGGAACGTTCGCATGCTTATTGACTGGAATAACACAGATAGATCTCATAGACATATTGCTTTTAACACTTCTGAACTTGCCAGGTACAAAATCAACACTGCCACCCTCAGTGAGACTAGACTGGCAGGCAAGGGAAAGCTGACTGAGAAGAGCTCAGGCGATTCTTTTTTTCTGAAGTGGATATGCACCCAATGATAAAAGCAAGCCAGAGTGGGTTATGTCATCAAGACTTCACTCATAAGCAAGTTAGCCTGCCCCCCACCCCCCAAAAAGGGGTGAATGACCATCTCATAACTATGAGACTTCCACTTCATCACAGAAAAAGTTTGTCACCATCATCAATGCCTATGCATCCACCATGACCAACACAGATGAGACAAAAGACAGGTTTTATGAAGACTTTGAATATATTATCTCTGCTGTTGCCATTGCAGATAAGCTCATCATTCTTGCTGACTTTAATGCAAGACAGGAGTACAAGGTAAACACGGGACCAGAAAATGCAACAGCAATGGCCTACTGCTCATTCAGATCAGTGCCAAGCATAATCTTCTAATCACCCACACCGTATTCCGCCTCCTTACTCGCAACAAGACATCCTGGATGCATCCCTGCTCTAAGCACTGACATCTGATCGACTATGTCAATGTGAGACAGAGAGATAGGCAGAATGTGAGAGTCACGACATGGAAGAAAAATTTAAAGAGGATAACTTATTACTTACAGAAATAAAATTAGTGACACAAGTTCAAATCTTGCCCAAAACTGTTTGCATTTCATTTTGCACTAATACCCCAGGGAAAGGCATGAATCCATCAATTCTCACCCCAGCTATAAGTAAATAATAGAGCATATCAAGTTCTTGAGACTTGATTAGGCAACCAGTCAAGGTCAACTCCATTTAAAAATTGACCTTATATCACATCTCATCTGTGATAAAGATTGTATAAATATATGCCCTATCACAACTTTAAACTAGCATCTTTTCTATTTAGCTGGTTGGTTTGGTTTTATGGTATATCAAACATTGTAGGCTATTTAATGTCAAATCCCATTTGTACATATATTAGATATGAGGTGCCCATGGTGTAATGGTTATCATCATAGGAAATGGACACGGTGACACGAGTTCAAATCCTGGACGAGGCTGATTGCATTTCACATAGCACTAATACCCTTAGGAAAGGTATGAATCCAATTAATCTCCCTCCAGCTATGGATAAATAGTAGGACAGACTAGGTTCTTCAGCCTTGGTGAAGCAACTAGTCTAGGAGAAGGAAAACTATGAATGCAAACCTGTTAAACTCCACTTAAAAATTGACCTTGTGTCATATCCTGCCCGAGCGGAGGGGTTGGTAAATATATATATATATTAGATATGTTTGGAAACAAATAGCTTGTAGATAAGATTTTTAAATGAGCCAGAGCGCATTTATTTGCACATATTTAAATGGTTTCAAGTATTGCTATGTAACACTAACAATTTAATCCATCAGTCATTTGTTTGCACACAGTTAAATAATTATACAATTTCTAAGTGAATAGTTTGAAGGTAATTTTATTTTTAAATGAGATACAGCTAAATTGCTTGCACACAAGTATTACTATTGTTTGCACACAGTTAACTGGTTTATCAAACACTAATCATTCTATTTAGAATTAATCATTTCTTCCCACACAGTGAAGTGGTTTCAAGTATTGTTCATATAAATAGTCTTATTTGCACACAGGTAAATGGATTCAAGTTACCTAACACTAATAATTCTGTTTAATATTATTCATTTATTTGCTTAGACTTAAATAGTTTCAAGTATTGCTATCTAACACCAATTGTTGTATTAGCATACACTTAAATGGTTTCAAGCATTGCTACCTAATACTAACTAGTTTGATATCAGTTATTTGTTTGCACACAGTCAAGTGGTTAAACATTTCCATTTGACCAATAGATGGGACTATCAAGTACTACCAGTCTGGGTCAGAGTGGACTGAATATTAATGGCAATGAAGGGGTACTCCACACCCTCTAAAGTATCCAGCATAAGTATAAATGTCAAAACAGTTCTATTTCAAACAATTTAGTTTAGCATGAGTACGCAGTTTAGTTCTACTTGACCCATAGATAGGACCCCATCAGGTGCTACCACTCCAGGCCAGAGTGAACCTGGGAGTGATGGCAATGAAGGGGTACTTACCATTCCCAAAGCTCCAGCATCACTGGAACCTCAGCATCAGATTGTTTAGTGTCATATCCAGAATACTTGTTGGAGTGGGGGGGGTCTCAGCAGAGATGCCGTCGGTGTATTCTACAGCCCCAACCAACTGGACAATCATTGGGGTGGGGTCTTACCCTTCTGCAGAGATGTAGTCTAAGTATTCTACAGTCTCAGCAAACTGGGTTGACCTATCTAATCTATAGAATAACTTGATTTCATATTACTATAACACAATTCATCTATTCTACACACTGACAACAGTTAAGAATAAATAGAGCATACTGGTTTTCTTAGCCATGGTTTGGCAACCAGTCTAGAAAGAAGAAAAATTCTGAATTCAAACACGCTGTGATATGCTTAACCAAAAAAAAAACCAAAAAAATTACTGTCACTCACATCCTACTCCTCGCAAAGGGGTTAAGTAAACATACATTGATGAAAAATAATTCTAACAAAAATAAATCCCTACTGAAGAATGAGGGGATAAGATTCATTTTCAAATAACTTTTTTTTTGGTTTGTATGTGAAGAATTATATAATCAAGATAGTACCTAAACTTTCTGCAGCTGAACTATGGCTCTAACTCCATCTACTAAGGTGAGACAAAAGTTTTGTAATATTTAGGTATATGCTAGTTTGCAGAGTGTATATCACATGACCGAAGCAGTTCAAGCCATGGAAGGTACACACTGTGGTTGATGCACTGACACATTGTGTATTGCTTTACTCCATGTGTGATTTCAAGGCTGCACAAATGAACATGCAATGTAGTCTAATTCAGGAACTTATGCTTTACAAGTTATAACATAGCAGAAATAACAAATAACATTTACTGTATAAAAGGTGAAGGCACAATTGATCACAATACAGTAACCAGATGATCAGACAAAGTCAAGTTGATCTAAAAACCATAGATTCTGAGGCTATGTTCCAAGCCACAGAGGCAAATCTGGTGAGTAGCACTCAGAGTATCAGGCAAGCTTGGCATCTCACAGTTCAGTAGGACTTGTCAGCATCACATTCTCTGTAAAAGCATCTGCAGCTGCAGAATTGTGCCTCACATGAGGAAAATATTGCAAAACTTTTGACTAACCCTAGTAATTATCTCAATATAATAGACAGCCTGTGAATTAAAGTAAGACAGAATTTATTTTTTTCTTTTCTCTAAATGGTCAATGGTATATAAAGGTCCAAAGATATAAAGTAGTATCTTAATATTTGTATACTTATGTAAACAGAATTGAAAAGTACAAAGTGAAAACGTTACTTTCAGCCTCAATTAGCTATGGTTTCACTGTAGGATGACTCACCACTGCCGTTCCAAAGGACAGGTGAAGAATTTACAGGCCGATTGGACAGCAGTAAGACGCCATTGGAGCTCTCCACTGGCAAAGTCAAATTGGTGTGTCCTGCGTAGGAATCTATGGATCGACTAGACAAGAGCTGGATTCCCCCCTTGCTGTCTGCAGAGTCATCAGAATTTCTTTTAAACTTGAAAGGAAATTTGCTGAACCCAAAACCTGTGAAAGAAGTTGTCAAAATGATGGGCGCACAAACAATAGACACAATTTGATATACTCACCTGCAAACAAAGGGTGAAAGTTAAATCAGATTTGTTTTTTGTTTTTTTCTTTCTTCTTTGATAAAATTCTTTTTAAATAGATGAATAAAAAATTTGTTAACCTTTCTTCCGTAACCAATTTCTATATTACTATACTTCTTACTAATACTTTCTAAATACTAATAGTTTTGTTCTGAGGACATATCGATAATCCTAAAAATTTATTGTATACAAAGTGCGAGATATATATATACAAAAAAAAATCACAAAATAAAGGAGACTTTCACATCTTGTTTTTGTTAGTATTTTCATAAAATTCTCAAAGTGAAATACCAGTACTTGATTCTTCACAAAGAATCAAAATAATCTATTCCTATCAGAAATTAAATTTATATGATTAATTGCTTAAAAAGCAATTAATATTTTAAAACATATTCACGGTTAAACTAATTTGTTAACTCTAAAGAGAGAAAAAAAAAATGACCTATCCCATCATCATTGCTACATTTGCTTATAAATTTTCAAATATAACTATTATAGGACAAAAGTATTAGTAAATAGTCATAAATCACAAAGTCTTTTCAGCCCAGTCAGTTAGGGCTGTTCAATACACCAACTGCTTCTCTGTAAGATCCCTCTCCCAATGAGTGTCCTGGATATGACATTAAAACATCTGATAGTGAGACTCCAGTAATGCTGGAGCTTTGGGGAATGCAGAGTACCCCTTCATTGCCATTGCTCCCAGGTCCACTCTCACTTGGAGTGGTGGTGCCTGAAAGGATCCTATCAAATGAGTTAAACAGAACCGTTTAACATTTACATTGAGTGCAAACAAATGACTTATGCTAAACTGAATTGTTAGAAATAGAACTGTTTGATCATTTAACTGTGTATCTACAAAATATGTTTACAAATCATAAAAACAGGATTTGGCTTTAAATAACCAACAATGGTTGATATGCCATAAAACCAAAGCAAACCAAACAGTCTTTTCCATCACAATTTTAAAATTGTGATTTTTCTTAAGTAAAGATTACACCCAACCTGATTGGTTGGTTGTGTTTTATAGCATATCAACCTTTGCAGATTATTTAATGCCAAATCCTGTTTTTATATATATATATATATATATATATATATATATATATATATATGATTCGTTGACAAATAGTTTGTAGGTAACATTTTTAAAAGAGCCAGACCTCATTTGTTTGCCCAAAATTAAAATGGTCTCAAGTATCAATCAGTATATAACAAGCATTTGACCCATAGATCAGACCCAAACAGGTAATTCCACTCTAAGTCAAAGTCGACATAAGAGTAATGGCAATGAAGGGGTACTCTACATTCCCCAAAGTTCTAAGACCAGAGCTTCATCATCAGATGGTTTAGTGTCATATATAGGACACTTGTTGGTCAAGAGTCAGTTTCAAAAATATTGATTTTTTCTTTTAAAATCGATTTTATGATGTAAATACAGTATGCATCAGAAATACTTCCAACATTTTAAAATGTCACCTGCGTGGCATCAATGAACTTAGGCAAGAGGCAATGGTAGTTCCATCTTCAACACAGAGCTTCTCTATTCATTTCATCTTACATCAGAATGATGCAGTTCCACATAGAAAATTGATACTGCTATGGATTGAAAATTTTTGAACCACAGATTCATCAATTAAAAGAAAGCCATCTGAAAGAATTAAAAAATGCTAGACACCAAAAATTGGCAGAAATACCACCCAACATAATTCTTGGTCTTTTTTTTATCAACCTTCAAAAACATGACCAATCCAAGCCCTGATCATAAATAATTGTATCTGAAAGAAAGAGAAAAAAAACAAGATACTAAGACATTAGCTAGATGGAGCTACTGTTGCCACACACTGAAATTCATTTGCACCATACAGATGATAGTTTAAAATGTGGGCAGTATTATTGTTGCACTCGGTACTATGTCAAAAAAATATCTGACTAACCAACACATGTATACCAGTTATCTTCCACTCATTTTTATTTATTCCCTATGAGAAGATGTGGAAGAAAACTTATGATTGAAGCTTCACAATTTCAATGTTGACATTTGTAAATGAAATCTAGGAATAGATAACATACATTTTCGTAAATCAGGAATTATTTTGACATTGTATTTATATTGTAAACAAAATCTCCCCTCCCTTCTAAAATCTATATATTTCAAAACAGATAAATTATAAGATTAGGGGTAGTCTGCATGATAAACAATATAAAAAAATTCAGAAAAATGTCATTTTTTTATGGTATGACTCATTAAATTGTGCTGATTGAGTAATCTATCAGATTTTTCTGTAATTGAAGGAGTGTCTTTCATAGCAAAGTTGTTTACATTCAGATTACTCCATGAAACTAATGAGTCACGTTTAGTCTGTCATAGGAAGTGGAATTGATGACCAAAGTTCAATTCTTGGCAAAATCTGTATTTTTGTACTAATACTCATGGAAAAGGCATGAAGCCATCAATTCTCCCTTCAGCAATGAATAAATAGAACAGACTTGGTTAGGTAACCAGTCTGGATAGAAAATTCTGAATTCAAACCAACTGTACTCCATTTAAAAAAATGACCTGTCACCTCCTGCCTGTTTAGGTTTCTTTGTTTTAATCGCATATCAACCTTTGTAGGTTATTTAATGCCAAAGCTATTCTCCTAGAAGAACAGTAGTGGTACTATTTAACCCATAGCTGGGAGGATAAGGGGGTTCATACCTTTCCCAAGGGTATTTGCCCGAAAGTGAACGTAATAGCGCGACTGGAGTACGAACTCGCTTACTACGATTCCACAGTCTATCGCTTTAACCATTACACCACGAGGACACCCCCTCCCGCCTGCCTGTGATGGAGACATTAGATAGATACATATCCCATGCAATAGACATTTATTTTTAGAAAAAAAGAAATGTAGCTTTGCAATATTTGGTCTTTAAGTAATAACTGTAGTTAGTTAGATTTTGTATCATTTTATCTTTCTCAAATTAGTAAGGATAATTTTTTACAATGACACCTATTTCCTATTAGTAATGAAGTTTTTGTGTATGCACACATTTTGAAATAAATCTGACCTGCAAAAGCATCAGAAATTTACTTTTTTTTACCTCTCCCACTCTAGCCATCAGTATGGAGGGACCCTGTCAGGAACCACAGCAAACAATTAATTTACAACTATTTTGAAGGTCAGACTTGTTAAAATCCCTAACTTTCTCAATATTCTCAGCAAAAAAGCAATAATAATAGAAAGTGCACAACTGACACAAAGCCAATCTGGTAATAAACAAGTTACGTATTAGTCAGTAGCACATGCACAAATGAACACACATTTAAGTATGATAGTGAACCAGGAAGAACTCAGCCTGAGAATAAAGAAAAATTAATATCATTTATGATGATTGGCCTATCGGAAAAGACTTAAAATATCAACATTTACTTGAAGAGAATAAAATAATAGTCAGTGATGAGATAGGTATAATAGTAAAATAATACCTACTTATAAACCCTTCTTAGTTATAATTAAACAGATTCTTATATGACACTTATTAAAAATATCAGATAAAGTATTTTCATATGATTTTTTATATTACCCATTATTTTGATAATGTGATCATTGTAGAAAATCGCTAATATTATTTAACAAACATTATTAGGCAGAAAATTAGGTTAATAGAAATAAAATAAATAACATTAAAAAAGCAGTCAATTACAAATGATTAGAAAAAAAATATTGAAGCAATAAGAGGCATGCAAAAACTAAGGTTTTTAAAAAGAGTTAAGATAATGAATATATAAGTTAAATAATTTGATAAATAATATTGAATAGCTAAAAGTTTAAAAGATTTGACAACATGCAAACAATCTAACTTTACAGCAGTAATATGATACTAAGGGGTTGAGGGAGATAATTAAGGGAGACAACACCGAAGGGTTAAAGGGAGATAATCCACACAAGTGCAGACATTTTAAAGTGTATGAAATAAATACAAATGTCCGTTCATATGAATGTTTCCTCTTACCCTTTTCCGCTGAAAGTGGTTTGCTTGATACTAGAGTGACACCTTTGGATAAGTGTGATTCTGAAGAGTTTGGGATATCGGTGCCAGTATTGGAACTTTCAGGAATCTCTGAGCTGAGTTCTTTGAACATTGGTTTTGATGGATCATATGATGTTTGTGATACAGATGAAGATGTATCTGAATGACTGTCTCTTCTGGAAGTTGGATGAGAAAAAAGAAAAAAAAAACTGAATAATTAGTGAAACATTAAAAAGCATGGATGACACTGAAGTCGTAAAAGCTAGGTTTTGCATTTCATAAGAAAAAAGAAATGAAGTGGGGGGCCTGAAAAAAAAATTTTTTTTGGTTAATTTAATAAATAATCTAAAAAAGCTCAGTATGGTGTGGTATAAATTTTTTATAAGGTTTTTTTTTTTCTTAATATAAGAAAAAAAATGCAAAACTCAACCACTGCAATTTGTCAACTTCAAAAAAATATATTTTTTTTAAATCAATTTTAGAAGGCAATGGGTTCTATTTACAACATAAATACCCTATCAAAAGAATCTGACTTAACAACACAGCAATTAACTTCCTTGTTTTTATTATTATTTTCAAAGAGGAAAATCCTTCAAAATTAGACTAAACTGTGCAATTACAAACTAAGACAAAAAAAATTACCTTTCTTGGGCACCTTGGGTAGTGTAATGGTTTGCAAGCTTAACTAGCAAAGCTTTAAGAGTGAGTTTGAGTCCCATTGGGTGCCCCATTCATTCGGCCTTGTGCTACATCAAAGCAAAACGCTTAGTAAATTACTACCTTTCTTGTATGATGTATAATTTAAGCAAGTGTGATGTGATAAAAACTTTGATAAAAAAAATTTTCTTTCCTTTTCCCCAGTATAAAAACAATGGGGGGGGAGGAGTGATCTGAGAAATTCTGCAAAATGTTTAAAATTTAAAAAGAAAAAAAAAAAAAAAAAGCACAAAGAAAGGAATTATACAAGGGTGTAAAAAGTGTTTCATCTTCCAAATGAAAGTAACAGGTATTAGATAAACAAAATTAGGTAAAATCCTACATGGGCACCTGTTCAAGTTCACCTGGGAGAAAGGGATTTTCTAGAAAAAAAACTTTTGGTTATTTGAACAAATTAAACCCTCAAACTCACTATTCTTTTTTAGAATTAAAATTTTAAAAAATGATAATTTTAAATTTTATAAGGGAAATGGATCCTCATTCTACATTGAATTAGAATGTGATTGCATTTTATGGCATATGAATCTTTATAGGTTATTTAATGCCAAATCCTGTTTTTTTTTTTGTGTACACTGGCCCATTAGCCTAGTGGGTAGAGTGTTTGCCAATGGCCCGGAAGACTGGATTCAATCCCAGGTACAGTCATACCAGAGACTCAAAAGAAAAAAAAAAAAGAAAAAAAAATGGTACTTGATAACTTCTTGTTTAACACTCAACATTATAGGGTATATATCAAGGGTAAAGTGGGGCAATCTAGGGAAAGGAATAGCACCCTCCTCTACACCACAGTGTTGTAGCTATTGAAAAGAGAACCTTTGGGTCATCCTCAACTATAGTCACCAACTTTACTTATATATATATATATATATATATATATATATATATATATATATATATATATATATATATATATATATATATATATATAATTTAGAGAAAAAAAAACTGAAGAACAAGGTAATCCAAAAAGAAGGATTTAACATAAAAGAAAGTCAATGCTATAATGTTTTGGTTCTAGTGAACCATCATCAGGATAAGGAAAGGATGATATCAAGTGATGTTAAATCACAGAAGGATGCTGGAGCTCATTTGTTTGCACACAGTTAAATTGTTTCAAGAATTACTATTCAACACTAATAATTCAATTTAACATCAGTCATTTGTTTGCACACAATTTCGAATATAGTAAATGATTAAATTATTCTATTTGACCCGTTGATGGGACTAACAGCCCCTACTACTCTAAGTCAGAGTGGATCTGGGAGTAATGGTAATGGAGATGTTCTCCAGGTTCCCCAAAGCTACAAGACTGGAGCACCACTATCAGTTATTAAGTGTCATATCCAGAATACTCATTGGGTGGGAGGGTGGTGGTTTTACACCTCTGCAAAGATGCAATCAGTGTATTCTACAGCCCTAGCTGGCTGGACAGGAATCAGAATGAACCTCCTTATAAAATGCTTACAAGAAGAAAAAAAAAATGGCTGTATCTAATTAGTTCAAATCACAAAAAAGAATTACTAGAAAAAATTTTTTTCAGACTGAATACCCAAAATTATTTCATAACATTTTGCAAAGATTAAAATTTTAACTCCAGTGTTAACTCAGTAGCAGAAAGAACTTCATATTTTTGTTTGGCGCGTAAATTAATTTGACCATTATAATTTGATGGTTATCATCGTAGGAAATGGACATGGCGACACGAGTTCAAATCCTGGACGAGACTGATTGCATTTCACATAGGACTAATACTCTTGGGAAAGGTATGAATCCAATTATTCTCCCTCCAGCTATGGGTAAATAGTAGGGCAGACTTGGTCCTTCAGCCTTGGTAAGGCAACTAGTCTAGGAGAAGGAAAACTCTGAATTCAAACCTGTTAAACTCCGCTTAAAAATTGACCTTGTGTCATATCCTGCCTGAGCGGAGGGGTTGGTAAATATGGTAAATTAATTTGACCATTATGGTTGTCGCATTTTTTCACCCAATGAGGATGACTTATCCTATTCAGCCTGGACCATTTTCCTGGGTAGCACCAAAATGGTGAAAGCCCGCCAAACTATCTCTTCCTCAGAACCTTTCAAACAGAACGGACATACTTTCTGTCCACTCCCTTCATAGCAGCAGAAGCACAACACTATGAGGAAAGCCATCTAATTTATGGACCTCTTGAGTCTACTCTCTTAGACCAAGGGTTCCCAGTTGAACATGAATTAGATGCATGTAATCTGCCACACACAGGAACACCTTCATGTCGCCTCTAACTTTTGCTATGTCTACAGTGACACGTAATTCTGCTCAGACATCCAACTACCTTTCCTGGGCAACATTTTCTGGAGACTTTCATGCCTCTCTCCTACAACAACCAGGACCACACATTTATGGGTGACTACATCATTCCTGTCTTTAACCAGCAAACACGACTTTTGCTACACCTATGGCGACGCATATTCCGCTCAGACACTCAACAATGCCTTGACTGTAACAATGCACATTCCACTCAGGCATTTAGTTGCTATAATTCCTTCTCAACTCCATAACTATTTCCTTCCTTCCTACGAGACTTGCAGCATAAAGGTACCCTTTATTCTGGCTGCCATTAAACCTTTGTAAAGACTTTTCGATATCTCGTTCCATCTCCTTTATTTACAACAACATAGCGAGGATCTAACATAACGTAACAACTCTTCCTCACTAAAACTCTTTGAATCAGTAAGCCCAATATTCCAAGCCAAATGCTATTTTACTATACATCACAAGTCTGATATTTGGGGTTAAGAGAGACCCTATCAGAGATATGAATGTAACTTGGTATAAAGACCATACACAGCTTATCTTTTAAACCTTTTGGTGCAGAGAGCAACTAGAGTTGCCCAAATATACTTAATGTGTGTGGGTGAGATATAACTCAGTCCACAGAAGTTAAGATTTTTTAATTGTATGTGATATACCCTCAGAAAGTCTCTTGTTTGATATCCTTCAGCCTTGAAATTAAAAAATTTCAAATGAAATATCTACTTTATTACTTTTTAAACTTTAGTAAAACAATTGTTTTTAGAAGTATCAGTGAATAAAGAATTCTCTTATAAATACACGTGTGTGATATACCCTCCAATGTCAATAGGGTATTGCAGTAAACAATATTTTGTATTTTATGTATTGTGAAACTCCAATATTTTTCTTTTTTTTTTCCATATTTGCAAGCTTTTTTATTTTATAATCAAAAGTGCATTTGAACCATTAAATTTATTGACAAATGCACTGCACCAAAAAGGTTAACAAAATGATGGAAGAGACTTAAAAGATGCCTGTACATTTGAATGAACTTTAACTGAATTTTATGAGCTCAGGTATAGGGTGTGTGTGTGTGTGTATATATATATATATATATATAGATAGATACACATACAGGGTATATACAAAAGAAAAAAAGGCTTAAATGGGTTAATCATACAAAAGATTATCTTCAGTGAAAAATATTTGTAATTTATAAAAATTTGAAGAAAAAAAAATCTTATCAAAAGGTCCCCAAAAAGTTTTGCTATCAAAATTCAAATATACATCATGCCTTTTTATATCTAATGAAGACTTGTTGAGACATTGGAAATTTTTAATTTCACTTTCAAAATGGATGTAAAATGTAGGAAGCCAACTTTGTTCATTCAGTTAATTAGATGTATTTTGCAGAAAAGAAAAAAAAATTTATGATTAGTTTCTATTTCCAGTCCAAGTTTTACCTAATTCTGATTTTTCCCAGTAAATGAATTTTTAAAAAAATAAAAATAAAAATAAATACTTTCCTTATTTAAAAAAAAACAAAACAGAGTCAAGCATAGCACTAAAAAGGCTGTCATCTTTCCAAATCCATCCAAAATCAATATTAACATCTATAAAAATCAGAGAATTCTGTTGATTTTAATGGCATGTCAACCTGTTCAGATATACATTTTGGGTATTTTAAGTTGTCCCCACACACACAGTCCTATCAAATATGGTTTCTTTGTTCAATGGCATGTCAACTTTCATGATTTATTTAATGCCAAAGCCATCTTTGCAGAAGGACAGCAGTGATACTATCTAACCCATAGCTGAGGAGGATTAGGAGGTTCAATACTTTTCCCAAGGGTATTAGTCCGAAAGTGAACATAACGCGACTGGAGTTCAAACTCCATTACTTGAAGGCACTGTCCAACACTTTAGCCATTACACCACAGGGACTTCCCACTATTGAATATGGATCATTTCCAAGCAGATCTATTTGACTCATAGATGAGACCCAAACAGATACAACCACACTGGTTCAGAATGTACCAGGGACCAATGGCAATGAAAATGTACTCTACACTCCCTAGAACTGGAACCTCACCATCAGATGTAGTTTAAGATCATATCTAGAACAGCCCCTTCTTCTGGGGAGGGTAGAGTCTTATTTCTCAGCAGAGGATACTGACACCTTATTCTAAGCCCCACTAAAAAGGTGATCAATGAATTCTAATGAATGTGTGCCTTTTGAATATTCATTGATTGAGTCAAATATAAACCATTCTCTTTAAGACAACGTGTCCTGTGCTTCACTCACAGGAAAAGAATTATATATTAGAATGACATAGAAAAAAATTTCTTCAATAAATTTTGGGCAAATTTCTTCAACAAGTTGAAAATATACCAACATGATGGGCACAAAGTAAAGGTCCAGTTTAGAAAACATTTTAAATTGAATCCTCTCACTAAAAATTTAGAATGTCAAGTTATCTTGGGTATAAGCCATAAACAACTTATCTAAAATAACTATTGACATTGCATTCTGAGGAAAAATAAATCTTCTTATCACTTTAAAAAACCTAACTTATATAAGCCATTTAAGGTGACATTTCCTCCAAGGAAAAGGACATCTTGCCAATGTTGGATTTACCAATTTGAATTTACATATTTGGAATTTTACCCTTTCTGAATTTAAAACCAAACTGGATTATGTAATATTTATTGACTCAGGTTTTGATACTAATCATTTGTGAGTTCACTGGAACTAAAACCTTTTTCACAAGTTTATCTTCTCCATATTACCATTTAATATGTCACAGCAACAAATTCAAAATTTTGGAATTAAACAAAAAAAGAAAAAAACAGCAAGCTCCAGGGTCCATTAGTAACAAGTGAAAATTTGGTGGCTATGGCTCTAGTTGTCTCAAAATATTAAAACAAAGGTAAAAAAAAATAAAAAAGTGATAATTCTATACAAATATATTAGTATATAGAAATTAATGAAGAGAGAAAAGAAAAAAAAAAAAAGACTATTTTCTTCAATTTTTTTCTTCATTTTAATAATCATCATTTCTACAACACCTTTTATCTTTTCACAATTTTCTGCCTTCTTTAATAGCAATTGTTCTGTACTGCTTTTGACATGTTAACAACCACATGAAAATCTGACGTCAGTAGAAATAAAACTGGAATTCTTCAAAGCTGTAGCTGAGTCAGTACTATTGTATGGTTGCACCAGCTGGACTTAAATGCTTTAGGAAAAAGCTAAATAGGAACCACACAAGGATGCTGTGCAATGTTTCAAATTCTCGAAACAGCTTCCCCCTCCCTCAAGAAAAAAAATATCCAAATAAGACAGACAAAATATATAAGGCATTGCAGGAGAAGTAAGGATAAACTCGCAAGCAATGTTCTAAGGACACAGACACACCAAACAGTAAAATCCTATATTTATCAGCTCTGCTCAAACACTGGATGCTGTGTAGATGATTGGTTGGGTTTTATGGCATATCCACATTTGTAGGTTATTTAATGCCAAATCTATTTTTAAATGAATAATCTGTTCTATTTCAAACAATTTAGTTCAGGATGAGTACACAGTTTGTCAAAAACATTTCTATTTCAAGCTATTTAGTTTGGTCAAACAGTTCTAATTCAAACAATTCAGTTCAGCATAAGTATGCAGTTTAGTGCCAGTGTTGTAATGGTTATCGTCGCAGGAAATGGACACGGCGACTCGAGTTCAAATCCTGGGCGAGACTGATTGCATTTCACATAGCACTAATACCCTTGGGAAAGGTATGAATCCAATTATTCTCCCTCCAGCTATGGGTAAATAGTAGGGCAGACTAGGTTCTTCAGCCTTGGTGAGGCAACTAGTCTAGGAGAAGGAAAACTCTGAATTCAAACTCCGCTTAAAAATTGACCTTGTATCATATCCTGCCCGAGCAGAGGGGTTGGTAAATATATGATATGATAAGTATGCAGTTTAGTTCTATTTAACCCATAAATAGGGCCCTATCAGGTGCTACCATTCCGGGCCAGAGTGGATCTGGGAACAATGGCAACGAAGGGATGCTCCGCATTCCCCAAAACTCCAGCATCACTGAAACCTCACCATCAGATTGTTTAGTGTTATATCCAGGACACATGTTGACAGTGGGTGGGTGGGTGGGGTTTTCTTACCCCTATGCAGAGGTGCATCCAGTGTATTCTACAGCCCCAACCAACTGGGCAAGGATTTTTGCCAAGGGTCAACAGATAACGATGGCAAAAGAGAGTCAAGGGATCTGTGTTATTAACATGACTTGATAGGTATGAGGAATAACAATTGCTTTGCACGATATAAAATAAAAAAGATGTTTTAAAAGCATTTTGTAATTAGAATAAACAGATCTAATCTCAGGTTTTCAATTTGAATCGATGGATAGATTTTAATGGCATGTCAACTCCTCTAGGGTTATTTATGCTTAGAGATTAGGAAATCTTGTTCATTGTACATTTGTATTTACTTTTTCGTTTAGTTAGTCATTTAACAGTATTCAGGGTTATCTGTACACGGTCCCATTGAATACAAATAATTTTGAAACAGACCTATATGACCAATAGATAAAACCCTAACAGGTACTGCAACTCCAGGTCAAAGAGGACATGGAAGTAATGGCAATGAACAAGTACTCTACACTCCCCTGATATCTCCTGAACTGGAACCTCACTATCAGATGCAGTTTAGTGCCATGCCTAGGACACAGGGGAGGGAGAGGTTTTACCCTTCTGCAGGGGATACAGTTAGCATATTCTAAGCCCCAACAACAGGAAAAATTTCCACTTGGAGAAAACAACAGGTTTGGTTTTGTTTGTTTTATGGCATATCAACCATTGTAGGTTATAATGAGTAGAGTGTTCGCCAATGGTCTGGGAGACTGGGGTTCAATCCTAGGTCAAGTCATACCAAAGACTCAAAAAAAAATGATACTTGATGCCACCTTGCTAAGCACTCAGCACTATAAGGTAAGGATCAAGAGTAAAGTGGAGCAATTCAGGGAATTGAGTAGCGCCCTCCCCAACACCTTGATATAGATGTAGTAGCTATTGAAAAGGGAGCCTCCGAGTCACCCTCGACTTAGGTCGCCAACTTTACTTACTAATCCTAAATCCTATATAATAAAATATATATGATTCGTAAACATTTTCTTGATAACTAACCATATTTACCAACCCCTCCGCTCGGGCAGGATATGACACAAGGTCAATTTTTTAAGCGGAGTTTAACAGGTTTGAATTCAGAGTTTTCCTTCTCCTAGACTAGTTGCCTCACCAAGGCTGAAGAACCTAGTCTGTCCTACTATTTACCCATAGCTTGAGGGAGAATAATTGGATTCATACCTTTCCCAAGGGTATTAGTGCTATGTGAAATGCAATCAGTCTCGTCCAGGATTTGAACCCGTATCGCCGTGTCCATTTCCTATGATGATAACCATTACACCACGGGCACCTTTCTAGATAACTAACTTGAGCTCTTTTTTGCACACTACTGAACGGTTTTAAGTATTGCTATTTAACAGCCACCATTTAACATCAGTCATTTGTTTGCACACTTAGTTTGTTCTATTTAACCCATAAATAGGACCCTATCAAGTGCTACCACTCCAGGCCAGAGTGGACCTGGGAGCAATGGCAATGAAAGGGTACTCTGCATTTCCCAAACCTCCACCATCAGATGGTTTAATGTCATATCCAAGACGCTCATTGGTGGTGGGGTCTTACCCCTCAGTAGAAATGCAGTCAGTGTATTCTACAGCCCCCAGCCAACTGGGCATAAAAAGAACAGACTCTAAAAACAAACAAGAAACAAATCCTCATACAGATAGTTATTACAATTAATATTTTTTTTAAACTGTTATCCTAACAGATTTCTGTATTGTACTAAATGTAATATTTATGTTAAAAGACATAAAAAAAATGTTTAAAAATGAAAAAAAAAATCCTTGATTTTAATCACTGAGGTTTCAGCATTTAAGTTTATTTTGTGATTTAGGATTTAATTTTATCCTGAAATTTACTAAATGTACTTGGCAAGGAAAAATTGGTGAAAGTTTTCTATTTTCAACCATAATAAACATTGTAATTCACAAGTGCAATTCCTAACTTAGAAAAATGGCTGCTTTATAGCAAGTATTTTAATTCACACCGAGTTTTCAGCCAGTGTTGGCCTAATAAGTAGAGTGTTCGCCAATAATCCTGTAGACTGGGGTTCAATCCAAGGTCGAGGCATACCAAAGATTTTAAAAAATAGTACTTGATGCCGCCTTGCTTAACACTCAGCAATATAAGGAAAGGATCTAAAGTAGAGTAATCCAGGAAATGGAGTAGTGCTCTCCCCTACACCTTGGTGTAGTAGCTATTGAAAAGGGAGCCTTCGGGTCACCCTCGACTAAGGTTTAACATCACTTTCTCCTGGAAAAAAAACTTTTTTTTAAATTTGGGGGGGGGATCAGTTCCAACTAGCTATGTGAATGACTTTTCCTAAAGAATACATCTTTAATATATTGATAATACCATTACTGCTTCAAATAATGAATTACATAGAACTTAAACATGTTATAACTAACAATTATAGTAATTTCTACTACAGTTTGAGTGATAATGCTAATTTATTGAGATTTGTGGTTAGTCCCACACAAAGTAAATTCCAATTGTGCAAAAAGTTCAGGAAAAAATATTCATACATCTGCAGTAAAATGGGACTATTTTTTTGAAAAATAAAAATAAAAAATAAATAAAAATAGCCTACTAAAAACCACTGTCTGATTTTAGTATAAATTCTATTCTAACATCATTCTAAACATATGTATTTACCCACAAACAATACACAGCAAAAAGTCCATTTAGTGGATAGGTTGTTTGCCAATGGTCTGAGAGACCAGGGTTCAATACCAAGTTAAATCATACCAATGACTCAAGCAAGAAGGTATCAAGTACTATTTTTTTTAACACTCAGCATCATAAGGTACATATTAAGGGTAAAGTGGAGCAATCCAGGGAAAGGAGTAGCACCCTCCCCTATACCTCAGTGTAGTAGGTATTGAAAAGGGAGCCTTCAGGTCATTCTCAACTACAGTCACTGCTGGTTTGAATTCAGTATTCTTTCTCCTGGACGGGTTGCCTAACCAGAGCTAAAGAATAGTTTGCCCTACTATTTACGTATAGCAGGAAGGATAAGAGATGGATGCATGTTATTCCTAAGAGCACTAACATTAAGTGAAACACAAACAACTTTATCCAGGATTTGAACTCAGGTTACTAATTCCATTTCCTATGGTAATCAAGTTACACGAAGCACATTTTCATTATTTTCATAGTAGTTGTATGAAAAAAAAAAAAAAAAAATTCACATTCTTAATGATTAAAGTGTTTTCTTTGTTAAATTTCAATCACTTCTTTAAGAATTTAATTTTAAACATTACAAGAAGGTTTTATATGATGGAAAAAAAAAAAAAGAAAAAAAAAGTGATGCATTTATTTATTTTGCAGGAGTTTAAAATTGGTAATAATTTTGCTTCACAATAATGCTCAGCCACATTATCATAATAACACCACAGAAGTGCACTGAATCAAGATATGAGACTTTGCCACATTCACCATATTCTCTTGATTTCTCAACTACTTTTTTTTTTAAAATCTGGACACTTTTTTTCTAAAAACATACACCAAAAACATTCTATTTCAAAAGAGAAGTAGAAACTGCATTAAAAGATTTCTTGACATTAAAACCTTGAGTTCTATCATCCAGGCATAAATAACCTCATTAATCAATGGCAGAAATGCATAGATGTTATATTTTGACCAATTAAAACCCTGTTTAAATTCATTTCAAAAATGAAAGTTTATTCTAAAATGAAATGTTTACCAAACAACCAAATAATTAAAAAATGCGTTAGGGGCATGATATTGCAGGTGTTAATTCATTGCTGAGGTCTGAGTTTGTAAACCCACCTCCCCATTTGTTTATAAAAGGTCCTTACATACCGACTACCCACTCCAGCTTATAAATCTGAGAAATAAAAAGATATTCACTTCTTTAAAGAATCCAGTATTCTGCCAATTTGGGTATTATTTGCATGATATACAAGAATTGAGCAATTCCTTGCTTAACACTGTTCCTTAAAGGACTGCTTCTTTTCTTCAAAGTCAACACTTAGGATCTTCAATTATTATTATTCAGGCCAAATCCAAATCAGAATAACATGTTTCCATAGTATTATCACTGATTGATTTTTTTTAACTCGCTTTACCGGGCCATTGGCCCAATCAGTAGAGTGTTCACCAATGGGCCAGGAGATTGGGGTTCAATCCCAGGTCGAGTCATACCAAAGACTCTAATAATGGTACTTGATGCCGCCTTGCTTAACACTCAGCTTTATAAGGTAAGGATCAAGAGTAAAGCGGAGCAATCCAGGGAAAGGAGTAGTGCTTTCCCCTACACGGTGTAGTAGCTATTGAAAAGGGAGCCTTCAGGTCACCCTCGACTAAGGTCGCCAACTTTACTTATTCATCCCCATATCTAAAATTTGGCATGTCTTTAAATTCAATTGAGTATGTTTTTTGCTGATAATTGTGATTCAAAATGTCACATTAGAGAGTGGAGAGGTCAAATACATAAAGTAATATTGGGTTAAGTAATTATTGGTAGAAATGATTGGTTAGTTTCTTAAGCATCACAAAAATCCCTCTTTTTCCAATGTTAATTTATAGAATGGTGGTGAGAACTCAAAATAGCAAAAACAAGACAAGAAAAACTAAATTCATTTCTTTTCTAACAGCATTAGCATGAACATAATATCAACTATAATCAAAATGTTTACTTTGCTCAAAACTTCTATTTTGTAAGACATAGTATATTAACAAAGACAAGTTGGTGAACAAATAGAAATTATAATTCTGTATAGACACAGTATTTATTTTTCTACCAATAAATAAATATATATATATATATATATATATATATATATATATATATATGTGATAAACTAAGGTTTTATGTGCACAAATAACAATGGATGCCTCAAATCCTTACTATACACAAGTGACTCTTCCTTTCATAGGGAGGTGTTGTCAGATGGATTTTTTTTTTAATTTTATGCCTAGGGATTAAGGAATCACATTCACAGTAAATTCATATTTAGATTTTTTGTGTAATTGTCTCTGAAGAGATTTTTTCCCCCTTTTTTGAAAACTATTGAATATATTTTTTTAACAAATCTATTTGACCCATAGATGGGACCCTAATAGGTAATACCAGTCTGAGTACACCTGGGAGCAATGGCAATGAAAAGATAACTCTGCACTCCCTAGATCTCCAGAATTAGCACCTCACCATTAGATACCATTTAGTGTCATACCCAGGATATCACTTTGCTTTTTTTTGTGGGGTTGGAGACCTTACTCCTTTGGAGGGGATGCATTCAATATGTTCTAAACCCCACCAACAAAACAGTATTATCAGAGTCAGATACCAAAGTTTTCAGTATTATTACTATTACATAACTGATGAAGATCAGAACATTTTAAATTTTTTAACACTTCACAGCTGGCTACTTGTAACAAATCCATATAAATGACTTAACATTTTTCCTTCCTTCCCCACCTCCACATTTCTCTAAGAATATGTTTATATAAAGCTACTTTGACACAAAGCCTGTTTTCTTACATAGCTAGCAATCTTTTTTTTTAATAAAATAAACTGAGGGTTTACAGAATCACAAAAAGCAAACAAAAGAAAAAATGAGCATTGAGCAACCAAAAAAATTTGGGTGGGATTGTACAGGATAGTAAGCATTCAGGTGCATCAACCAATACCTTGGTTTAATGATTTCTTTGGGATTACCAATACAGTAAGCAAAATTGATGAATCTAAAAACAAACAAAAAACACTATTCTAGAACAGAACAAATTTTAAAAAAGTCTAAAAAAGGAATTTTTTTAATGGTTGATAAGCACATTATTATTATAAGTCAAATATAAGATATTGTATGAAAGAATGCAAAACTACTGTCAAGAGAAAGGATTAGAATCAACTGGTGAAATCAAATTTATAACATTAGCATAACCTTGTTTTCTGACTCTTGAATAACTAATAAATCTAGAATAATACTGGAAAAAAAAAGTTAAGTCTTTATTTCACTTAGAAAGGCTTTAATATTTTGATTTCAGTAGATTTCAGTCTCAGTGTTGGTAAAGTTCAAGGATCTTTCAAAATTATCCCATTAGATTTCAAAACCAGGCTTTTGCCAAAATCCTTTCCCCCAAACCTCAAAAATTTATCTATCACCAGGGAAAAAAAAATTCTCCACTTGACAGTAATTAAAATTTGAAAAATAAATATGCAATTAAAACAGCTTTAAAAGGAAGAAATTTATCTCCAATTAATCAAGGAAAGAGTAAAAACAAAAGTTGAATATTTTAAAATATGTAGCATAATTAAATTAAATTTTGAAATATCTAAATTACAATCCAGCGATTGTTGAATGTCAGCTAAAAATATTATGGCTCATTATTTGTTTTTTTAATAATTGGACTAAATTTTTTCTATTCACATATTTGCTGGTAAGTATCAAATGGTTTAACAATTGGAAAACAAAGTCTAAGTATAAACTATAAGAACACACACAAAAAATAAATTCAACAGGATTTTTCTCATCTGTTTACAACCATAACAAAAGTAAAATAGTTTTTTTTCTTTGAAACACAAGTTTAAAACAATCTATTCAAATCACCAGCAAATATAGAGAATGTCTAATTTCAAATCAACAAAAAAGTGATAATTGCCTTTGTGAATAAATTGATTCAAAAGGTTGATTCAAACCCCAAATCACAATGGAGAATGTGCAAACAACTTTAAGCAGTGAAAATAGGCAAATAATAAACAGTGTGTATGTGTGTGCATGTATGTGTTTGTGCATGTGTGCGTGTGTATATATATATATATATATATATATATATATACACACACACAGAAATAAATAATGGAAATGAATCCAACAGCATAGAGAAATTAGAAAACAAAATAATCCAAAAGTGATAAATTTATTATGAAGTAACACTTTTGGATTACTTTTTTTATATTTCTCTCTCTCTCTCTCAATATATATATATCTTGTTAATGTCATAAAAACAATCAAAACTATGCATGCCACACAAAATAATTGAAAAACAAAACCAAAAATTTAGGGAAAGAGTTACAAATAATTCCTATAATTCCTAGTGTCCTATAATTTTTAAATGCAACAAAAAAAAAAAAAAAAAAAGAAAAAAGAAAAAAAACATGCATTATCCATCCAATCTTACAAATAAACAATAGTTACACAAGCTAACTGTATATTGTAGCTTTAGAAGTGTTTTATTAACATTTTTAAGATTAAATAAATTTCCCAAATTACATGTGATAGAATCGTGTACCAAAGATAATAGCTGAAAAGGCACGAATTGCAGTCAAGTGTTGTTTTTTTTTTTTTTAAATCCCAAGTTTAAAACAGATATCTTGATAAATATCCAAAATATTAAATGATATTATCTTAGATTTAATACAAATAGAATTGAGTATTTCAATCAAATGAACTTGAGTTTATATGAAGAATTTATGTTTATTCATAATCTTTTCAAAATTAGGGCCCATTTCCCATACTGTAAAATAAAAATTTCAAATTGGAACTTATACAACGGCATTTATTTGTGATTTGCCAATAGAGAAGATTTAAATTTCAAGTATTAAAAAAAAGTTTTAAATAAAAAAAAAATTTTTTAAGTAAGTTTTTATATATAGGTTAAAAAGATCCCTTCAATCTTTAAAACCTTAGAATAAAGATAGAATTTAGCTTACCAGCAAATGTAGTTCTTACAA